>CM076689.1:83251697-83851697 GCA_038501925.1 Xenopus petersii
AAGCATAAGAATGTTACCGTCCCAGCTCAACTAAACATTTATAGGTACAACAGAAGAGTCCACAGATATTTTGTCTTTGTCTGCTTAAGGATATCATTCCATAAATACAGGAGTATGGGGATCCGTTATCCGGAAACCTGTAGATTCCATTTTATCTAATCAAATTTTAAAACATGATTTCCTTTTTCTCTGCAATAATAAAACAGTACCTTGTACTCCCAACTAAGATATAATTAATCCTTATTGGAAGCAAAACCAGCTTATTGGGTTTATTTAATGTTTACTTGATTTTCTAGCAGACAAGTTATGAAGATTCAAATGACTGAAAGATCCCTTATCCGGAATACTCCTGGTCATGAGCATTCTGCATTAAGTGGCTTGGCTCGTTTATAAACTAGGTATATACTAGAAGACACTTTAAAGCTGTGTGTAGTTGTATTGCCTTACTGCATATACTGTAGCAGGTAATGTTTCACTTTAGTGATGTCATGAAAGATCCTGTTTTAGGAATTTATAGTCTGATGATACAAGCCCTTTTTTGTTTGTCAGTTTTACGTTTTAATGCATTCGCCTGCTCCAAGCATTTTACAGTCTAGTGGTATTGGACTATATAGTATCTTTAAAAATAGCGCTTCCTTCCTGTATAGAAGCTGCTTCTCTCACTTTGAGTCTTTCACACTTAATCCCCTGTTTAACAAGATAGTTATCCCAAGATTTATGTGCTGGGCTTTTTACATCTCTCTGTAAAAACATTCACTTATCTTCAGGAAGTAAAATATTGTCTTCAAAAAAAAGCAAATGTGCAGAGTTAATGCTAAATTCTAACAAAAGAAATTGAATTAAGATAGGTTTCATAATAGGAATGGACAATTTCTAACCGTTTTAACCTGTAATTCAAGGGATTGATTAAAATGAATAAAGTTTTCCCTTAATTCACATTAGGGTTGACCTTGAATTTACTACAGGTAAGTTTGACAGGCATGAACTTAAGGACAGGGGT
Source organism: Xenopus petersii (assembly GCA_038501925.1). Lineage (NCBI taxonomy): Eukaryota > Metazoa > Chordata > Amphibia > Anura > Pipidae > Xenopus > Xenopus petersii. The sequence goes on from CM076689.1 coordinate 83,252,698, forward strand.
GCCCTCAGAGTCTAGAGGATCCACCTAGCATTTGCGTCAACAAACTCTAACTAGCATTTGTGAGGGTTTTAAATCAATGTAGCTGGGTTAATAATAATGCTATTCTTTTGTTATTCCAGGAGGACAGCTCTGATCTAAAATGCCAGCTACACTTTGCTAAGGAAGAGTCTGCTTTAATGTGTAAGAAGCTCACAAAATTAGCAAAAGAGAATGACAGTATGAAAGAAGAGCTGATGAAGTACAGGTCAATGTTTGGTGACATGGACAGTTCATTGTCTGTAGAAGAGTTGGCCAATTCACCACATTCCAGAGAGGCAGAGCTGAAGGTCCACCTCAAGCTGGTGGAAGAAGAAGCCAACCTCTTAAGCAGAAGAACAGTAGAGTTAGAGGTTGAAAACAGAGGTTTGAGAGCAGAAATGGATGAAATGAAAATACACCATGACCGTGAACTACTCCAAGATGGCAGATTCCTTTTTCCACCGGGAGAATCTGGGGATACTTTTGTGGAGCTTCGGAGGCACTTGCAGTTTGTAGAGGAAGAGGCTGAGCTCCTCAGGAGATCAATGATGGAGTTAGAGGACCAAAATAAGCTACTTATGAATGAACTGAATAAATATAAGTCTGATCATGACCTAGACATCACTTTGTCAGAGGACAGCTGCTCTCTCATTAGTGAACCTTCCCAAGAGGAACTTACTACTGCTAAGATGCACATCAGTGAACTGAGTGGCAAGGTCAAGAAACTTCAATATGAGAACCGCGTGCTCCTTTCAAACCTCCAACGTTATGACTTGGCATCCTGCCACAATACGAGGCCTTTAATGGAGACTGATGCAGAGGCAGGAGACTCTGCTCAATGTGTCCCAACGCCTCTTTGGCGAGAAGGACCTATTGGAGGAGAAACAGATGCTGTAGATTCCAGGGAACAGACAGACAAAGGCAACACTAGATCTCCAAATGGTTGTCACTCACTCCCATCCAAGTTACTAAAGATAAAAGAACTAGAAACCCTTCTTGGTGTCACAGCACAGGCTGGTTTAATAAGCAAAGCCATTGAGGTCTTGAAGTCCGATTACAATGGATTCCCATCGGGTTTGAAACTGTGTATGGATAACGATTGCGGGGACCTTTTCTTAACAGAGGCAATTGATAACAGTGAAGTAACTAGTGACTCTAAGCTGATCAGTGCCATTTTTGCAAGGCTTGCCGTCCTTCAGCGGGAGTTGAATTGCTTTACAAAAAAGGTGGATGCACTAGGGATCTGTAGCAAAGAGCAAATTGAGTCTACATCATCACTGCCAGATGCAGTGCCTACTGATACCTCAATAGACTGTTCGAGTGCACAGGTGAGTGCTACATGCATTTCCATGATTAGACCTTTCCTACACCCCCATACTGATGTTTTTTTTTTATTACTTTTTTTTTTTTTAATTTTACTTGCCATGTCCTGCCCGCTTTAACTGAGAAACCCAACCTTTGTGTACATATATCTTTCTAAAGCTGCATTTAATTACCGACTAACAACCTTCTGCCTGCTTGGTATTCACAGCCAAGATAGGACTCTGTGCTCAGAGTGTGCAAGATACCCTTAGAAATTAACATTGCTATATTATTGTAATAGAGCCTTATGGAGTCACTTACTAGTGTACTACAGCATGTAGAGTTTCCAGACCTTATAATAACTGCATGTGTACAATAAAACAAACTGCCGACGTTTGCCCTGGAGTTCTGAACCAGGGCAAATGTCCAGTGTTTCAACACCACCCCCAAATTCTGCTGACTTTTTAAACAGAAATGGTGTCAATGATCGATGCCTTTAATTTGGGTTCGGAGAAGAACAGGAAATATGCTTTCAAGGCTACAACATTTTCCGTGTTATTCAGAACTTTTAAATGAATTAAGTACACATTGTAAAAGATCCAGATGGTGGAATCAGCACCCAGTTTGCTTGATATAAATAAGGGTGGCATTTTTAGATTTTTAGGCTTTAAAAAAAAAAAAAAAAAAAAACCCCAAATCAAAAATATAGCCTGGTCTTACAGCACTTCAGTGCACTTTTGGAATATTTGGTATGTTCCAGGCAAGCTTTCTTGTTGTTGAAAGTACTGCAAGGGAATACCACCACCGCTAAAGATATTCTGTTATTTTTTTTTTTTTTTTTCTACGGACTGTTGATGAAAGAAACCTATTGCACATGATACAGCCTTGTCACTTTAGTCTATTCCATAAGAAAGCAAGGTAGAATAAACTGTTTTGTGAAGTTATATACCGTAAAGTAAAATTTATTGTAAGGCATTTTAACAAACTAGTGCTATGTTTATATTATTCCCTGGAAAAAGCTCCATTCTCCATGGAGAACAACAGCTCCCCTAGTGGTAACTGCTTTTAGGGTATGCTGTCAGTTCTTACTAAATAGGGCGCAGGTCGGTGGAGAGAGAACCACGGGGGCTTATTTATTCTGCTGTGTTAAACATTTGAGTAAACATCGTGGGTGATGTTGTTCATAGCAACCAACTAAATCTTTGCTTTTGTTTTCAAACTTGCAGGTGACTATGCACAACATCACTGCTGATGTTTTCCTCCAAAGTTTTACACAGCAGGATAAAGTGGCCTCCGTGTTTGATGCTGCATTGTATGTAAATGCTTTTAGGGGGACCCTTTTCATTCAGACATAGGGCCAGATTCAATTTAGTGCGAAGAAGTTATCACGTGAAAATCGTCCACGACTTTTCCCATGATAAACCTTTAAGCCAATTATAGGTTTGCTTTCAAACAGGCAACCAGTAAATACTACCTTCTAATTAGTTGCTATATGTTATGAAACCAAAGCTAATTAAGAAAACATGCATGGCAATTTGTGTATAGCAAATATAAAGTCAATTTCCCCTTTAAATAAGCAATATGACAACCCCCCCCCCAATGCTGTTGGAATCAGTGACCTGCATTTTACTGCAGAACAGATAAATGGATAATTGGTTTATAGCCATAAAAGCCTTGTCTTTAATAATAGCATGTCAGCCCAATCCCCCATTCTGCTCTGCCCCCAGGCAACGTTCTGTAGCCATTACTAATCGTGTGTGCTTATTACATACCCAAGCGGCTCTTTGTTCTTTGGAACACAAAAGATCATCCTGTAAAAAAAAAAAAAAAAAAATAGCCTCAATTTTTTTTTTCCGTTACAGTTCTCACTTCCGATGCTTCATGTGTCTTATTACCTTTATTTAAATGCCAATTCCTTCCCAGCTGTGATGACGCTGAATTAAAGATAGTTAAAATCCAACTACCAGGCTCTCGCCCACAGTCACACTGTGAATATGGCTAGAAGTGCTATACTTTATATACTGGCCTTATTGAACCAGCCTAAAGTTTCAGCATCTCTGTAGTAATGCAGGAATTCAAAAATTTCAGTGGAGTTTCCATCTTCGATTTTGTTAGGAGTGTCGGTGACACTCACATGCTCAGTGGGCTTTAAAGAGGTTGTTGTGAAGCTAAGCTTAGGGGTCATTGCAAATCATCAAGCAGAAAATGAGGTTGGCCTGTTATAAAAGCTGCTGCTACAGGGCTGATTATTTAATTATGCTGCTGATTGTGCTGGTTTCTTTGCCATGTACCTAATATTTAAATTATTTACTAATCTGCCTTATATTGTGACATTTATATGATATATATACAGTATATTGTGTTTGGTCCCTACGTTCAGTGAGTGACAACCACACAGAGCATGTGCAGTTAATCAACAGTGGGGATGGGCGAATTTTTTCGCCTTGTTTTGCAGCAAAAATGACGCCCATAGACTTGTATGGCGTCCTTCGCCGAAAAAAAAACATTTAGCCGGCGGCAAATTTTTAATGAAACGGGTCAAATTTGCCCGTCCTTAATTAACAGAAAAGATGGGAAGCTTCTGGGGAATCTTTGGAGACACCGATGTTCCCTGCTAAAGGGCTGTGGTTGCCTACTTCTTTATTTCTCCTTTATGTTAAATTTAATGTTCTGAACTTACCTATTCTTGAAAAAAATGTAGCAGACAGCACCATCCACGGATACAATTAAAAAGCCTTTATTAGTTACTTTTTGGCTTCATAATCTGGACAGATACAATGTTTCAAGACAAACAATGGCCCTTTTAGCATTCTTAGTAACTTTTTCGTAAATTATTTTTTATTAAATTTGTAAAATAAATCCAGGGGTACAGAAAAGAAAAAGGGGGGGGGTGCAGTAAAAGCAGTAAATGCCATTAATACATTGTATTAGTCTTGAACCACTAACATCAGCATAAAAATCCACAGCAAATAGTTTGAAGTACTAATCTATGTAGGCACAGCGATTCAATACAAGAGATATAAGAATGGATAATCATGTCAAAAGGGAAGGGACTAGGAATGCCTAGTCTAGGAGAGGGGTCTCTTGTAAATGTATGTTGTTATTTCAGGAGTTAAGTGAGTGTGTTATGGGCTTACTAATTGTTTGTATTCAGACGAATCTTTATACAGGAACCATCGGAGCCAAGTGTCCCTATACTTTGAGTTGTGATTGCCGGAGACTGTAGAAAGTTCCTCAAACTTGGCGATTTCATTAACTTTATCTATCCAATTTTTAGTAGTTGGAGGAGTGGAGGATTTCCACATCCTAGGGATAAGAATTTGGGCCGCATTAAGTAAATGTCTTTTCAGTACAAAGTCCAGGACCCCTTCCTTGGTTTCCACATCCCAGAAAAGCAGCGTGCGTGCCAGAGAGGCTGGTACATCTCTGCCTAGGATCTGGGAGCAAGCATGTATGATTGCTGACCAAAAGCTTGAGAGGTCAGGGCAGCTCCAAAAAGTGTGCATTAGCGTTCGTTCCTACTTCCCGTTTGCATCTCCAGCATATATTGCTTGTAGCTGGATATATCTTGTGTAGTCGGGCTGGAGTGTAATACCATCTGCTCAAGATTTTATAATTAAGCTCCTGTATCTTGCAACATCGTGAGCTATATATCATGTTTCTAATCAGATCTTTGTATGAGTTTTCTGGTATTTCTAAGTCATGTTCCCAGGCTAGTAGAAAGGTTAATTGATATTTCTTGTTATCACTGTCAAGCATATTGTATAGGGCAGATATAATATGTTTTGGTGGTGTTGCACTACTACATATCCTTTCAAACGGGGTGAGAGGCCTACCCAACTTATTAGTTCCGCCTAAATACCCGTAGAAGTGTCGTATCTGGCAATATTGGTAATCCTGTAAAACTGCCGTAGGTCTAGCCTTCCGGAGAAGTGGTAAAATTAGCTAATCGCCCATTGTCGAGTAGATGGAAAAACTGTAGATGTCCATCCACAAGCCACTCCTTGAATTCAGTGGAGTGAATTGCAGCAGGGAATGCAGGGTTGTTTGTAATTGGGGTTAATGGTGAAGGCCAAGCTGTGATATTTGAACTTTTGTAGGCCCTATCCCATACTGTTAATGTGCTGTTACGTAGAGGATGAGAGTTATGTATTATCCTACGATGTAATTTGTCTATCCATGGCAGGTGAAGCAGATGTGTGGCTGTAGATTGCTGTTCTATTTCCATCCACCCCTTGTTATCTCGATGGAAAGACCAGTCTACCACCCTAGCAAGGATTACTGCCCTTAGGTATCTGGTACAGTTTGGGAGAGCAAGCCCTCCTCCTGTCTTAGTCTTATATAAAATTGTAGATCTCAATCTGGGGGGATACGAAATTGGTTATAAGGGGTTGGAATGCTTTCAGCCATGTCTTAGTAACTTTTCAGTCAGCCTTCTATATTATTTTCTGAATGATGAGCCTTTGTCCTCTTTGAAATGGATGTCACTGACCTCCAGCAGCCAAAAAAATTATTTGTCTGAGTCTAAGGTTTTTGCATTGCTACTTTTTATTATTTATCTTTCTATTCAGCCCCCATACAATTTATTTTCCAGTTTTTCATTCAAGCCACTGCCTGTTTAATTTGATAAATTGGACCCTAGAAACAATGCAACTTATAAAATTCTAAAGTGAAACTTGCTAAACAAAAAGCTATTTTTAAAAAATATAAAATGAAGACCAATGGCAAACCATCTCAGAATATCACTATCTACGTCATACAAAAATTTAAGTCAAAAATTAACTACCCCCATTAATACGCACCGTGTATCAGGTTTATGTAAAAAGCAACATGGCAGAACAAGCACATGTTTATAGTAATGAAGGATCCCTGGGTAGAATAACCTGTACCCAAATATTTACTGCGTTTTAGAGGCAAATAAAGCCAAAGAAGTCATTAAGTCTAGGACAGACTTTCCATTCAAACCTACTAGCTTTAATTTAAAAACCCAAAGCCTTGAATTGTTGGCCAGTGCTTTACAGACTGTGGTATCCTCTGTCTGTGTCCTCGTCTGTTTGGTTGTTGCACTGCAAAGCATATTGTATCCTTCCCTTCCCATAATGAGCTGTTTGGAAGCAATGAAAAGCATAGCCCTCATGTACTGCCACATTAACAGATGGCTATTCTGAAAACATCCAGCTTGACACTGACAAAAAAAAGAAAGATCTGTATTGCTTATGTCTCCTATCTGTTCCATCTACTTCTAGGATCCAAAAAGAACTGTTATATCCAAAATGAAGGGCAGGACTGCTGGTTGCTGTTGGTTGTTACAGATAGCATCTGTGCCACTGTGACAGAATGCTCTGTTATAAAGATAGCTAGAATCTCAGCCATAAAGCAGGAACGGACTGCTGCTTACAATAGATATTGGATAGGATCTGTACAACCGTGACATAAATCTCAGACATAAAGCAGGACAGTACTGCTGCTTACAATGGGTATCAGATAGGATCTGTGCCCACTGTGACATAAATCTCAGCCATAAAGCAGGACAAGACTGCTGCTTACAATGGGTATCCGGATATGTGCCACTGTGACAGAATGTTCTGTTCTAAAGATAGCTAGAATCTCTGCCATAAAGCAGGACAGGACTGCTGCTTACAATGGGCATCAGATAGGATCTGTGTCACTGTTACAGAATGCTCTGTTCTAAAGATAGCTAGAATCTCAGCCATAAAGCAGGACAGGACTGCTGCTTACAATGGGTATCAGACATAATCTGTGCCACTGTGACAGAATCCTCTAGTATAAAGTTTGCTAGAATTGCAGCCATAAAGCAGGGCAGTATTGCTGCTTACAATGGGTATCAGATAGGATCTGTGCCATAAATCTCCGCCATAAAGCAGGACAGGACTGTGCTTACAATGGGTATCAGATAGGATCTGTGCCACTGTGACAGAATGCTCTGTTCTAAACATAGCTTGAATCTCTGCCATAAAGTAGGACTGAACTGCGGCATATAATGGTTAACAGATGACCGCTTCTTGTAGCTGAAATGTAGAGTAAAAATGTTTCAGATGTTCCATCTGAAAATCAGGAAACAAAATGTGTATCCGCATTACTTCTTTACGAGATTATGATGTTTGCCATTGAATGAAAATAAATATAAGTAGGGAACATAAACAGCACGCTCTTTTTACCCAGAGTTCTATTTTACCCCGCATGATGCTAGAATGTAGCGCTAATCTCCCCTCGCTGCCTTGGTCACTGCATGGGCACCATAACCGGTGTTTGCACATCTTCTTCCCTTCTCTTTCTCGTCCCCTTGTTTTTATTTCTCATTACAACCCCCCAGCCCACATGTCTGCTCATTGTGTGTTTCCTACTCCTCTCCACATTCTCCTTCTCCACTGTCACAAAACTCTTCTTCCTTTTCCTCCTCTATTTCATTTTGTGATTATTTTTGTTATTGTTCTTGAGACCCATTTATTTTTTAATTTATTCCACCCCTTTTATTCCTCCCCACCTTTCTTGTTCTGTTCTTCATTAACTTCCCCGTGCATGCAGCAGCCTGAGTGTAGGAATTTGCTCCAGAAGGAGGAGCATCGTACAGAGAAACAAGATGGTGACCATAATTGTGACCAGACCAGGAACTGCAAGACCTACAAGCCTGATGATAACGAGTCCTATGCAGCGGAGGTGAGTCTTGAGTTTGTCATCAAATTTTTTTGTTATTTATTGAACCCTCTGAATTTAGCTTTGATTTTATTACTTACTACTGCCTGCACAGTGGGACAGGGCATCCTTTACTAAAAGTAACTGGAGAGCCCTGAGAAGGCAACATCCCATACAACCTCTGTAAAATGCTAAACAAGCCCCTCTAGTAAAAGGGTTTCCTTCTTCTGTTGGAGGGATCTTGTTTATGGGCTCTCTGTCTACTGCCGTAAAAATTCCCACATATGGCTTAATGGCTCCTCTTATGATCTTCTCAGTTGTCCATAAGTACTAATAAATTTAACCCAATCCCTCTTTTTTTATGGAAGGGGGGGGGGTGGGTTTGCAAAATAATTACTATGGTCTATGAGTCAGAAATAGACTATCATGGTTTTCTTTCACTTTGTGCTCTGTGGAATGAGGTAGGTCTGTGTGAAAAAAAATTATTTCTCAAAGTTCAGATATTGTTTAGCACCTTCCCTGCTTCAACCCAACTGCGAATAACAAAAGGAGGGTATGTTTTCCCTTTATCAAAGTATGTAAAGTACTTGCTGTAATAAGATAGTGACAGTTGCTGTAATTAAAGGAAAACTATACCCCCCTGACAATGTAGGTCTCTATAAAAATATATTGCATAAAACAGATCATATGTAAAACCCTGCTTCATGTAAACAAACCATTTTCATAATAATATACTTTTTTAGTAGTTATGTGCCATTGGGTAATCCTAAAAAGAACACTGACATTTTAAGACATAAGGGCCCAGGTGCAGGCCATATATCCGAATTTTTTCCTGGCGGCTTTGCGCCAGCGAGTCTCCAACAGGACCTGGTGCAATTAAACCCCCGGTAGTTCCACCCAGTGCTGTAACTAGATGATATTAGGCCCAATAGTAAATTAAACATATCCAGGGGGTTGTTCTGTTTTACTAATATATGTTGAAAATGCTCATTAATTAGGGCCTTATGGGCTACCTATACCCTCTGGGCCCCACTGCAGCCCTAGGGTCTCCTCTGTAGTTACTTTACTGGTTCCGCCCCTGAAATTGTGTGAGCTTTCCTTTGACTCATGCAGCGGAAAAAACAGGTTTCGTTATGAAAATAACTGCTGGGATTTGGTGAAAAATCAATCATTTTGCTTTTGAGAGGTCAATGAAAAGCTACGTAATCTCTTTCCTACTCCGACTGGATGAATTTTATTGCCTATCCTGAGCAGTGATGCTGGGCTGCCTAGCAACTCCATTTTCTGTTGCCTAGATACCATGTTTCCATATCTCCAATTAACCGTATGTGAAAAGCAGTTATCACAGCAACTGGTTAACTCTCCGGCTGCTGGAAGTGTTTTATATCCTACCACTGAAAGATAATACAGATATTCGACCTATTATCCAGAATCCTCGAGACCCGGGCCTTTCTGGATAACGTAATTTGGATCTTCATACCTTAAGTGTACTAGAAAATAATGTAACCATTAAATAAACGCAATAGGGTGGTTTTGCTTCCAGTAAGGATTAATTATATCTTAGTTTGGATCAAGTACAGAGAAAATGGAAATCATTTTTTAAACTTTAGATTATTTGATTATAATGGAATCTATGGGAGACAGCCTCTCTGGATAATGGGATTCTGGATAATGGATCCCATACCGGTATAGGATGATAAATGTCTAAATCAACGAAAATCCGACATTTTGGTGGTTGGATGTTTTGCATGGGTGTGACTGAAAATATGGCTTTAAAGGGGTTCTCCAAACAAAAACTGGTTTGATGTTTTAGTTCTTTGCTTCTGACTTTTGTAACTAATACGGCTTTTATTTGTAATTCCAAATACAATAAAGATGCAGGTCAGGGGACTGGAAACATTTCTCATGATTGTTTCAATTGCATTTAATTATAGCCTGCCATTGGAATTTTGCAGGAAGTGGAAACAAGTATTCCTTTGCCTGTAATTGGTATAACTTGTAGATTATATAGACCGTTTTAACTATAAAACTAACCTTTTTCCCTTTTAGATTAAGGACTTGCAGTTAGTACTTTCAGAAGCCAATGAGACCATCCAAGGACTTCAGGAGCAACTTTCACAGGAGAGTGTCCTTCGTAAGGAGGATGAAATGGCGTACAACCAGAAGATTGCCCAGGTTAGGGGGTCTTTGTTTTTGTCTGTGTAGAAAGTCGCTGAAGAGTCTCAAGATGACTGGATTCTAATTTAGAAACTGATAACATGCTCTTATTCAGTGAAAAGTTTATTATTATCACTACTGAAAGGCTTCATATATATTTTCGTTATGGGGTCTGTTATACAGAATGCTTTGGGCCTGGGGGTTTCCTGTTAATGGATCTTTTTTTTTTTTTTTTGATTTGAAATATTTTATTTGGTTTTCACAATAAACCATAAAAATCAATATAACAAATAGTATGCAGAATAAGAAGATTAATACAATGACATATTATACAGAATGTATAACAAGTTAGTGGATCTTAATGTAACATGGATTACTACTACTAAATTTAAACAACTAAACCCAATAATAATCCTTTTTCGTTGCAATCAAGTACAAGACACTGAGAAAATGGGAGATAACCTTCCTGTTTTTAAACTTTCTGAGTAATGCTTTTCCAGATAAGGGATCCCATACCTGGATTTTTATTGATTATCTGGGTGCAGTGTTTAATTTAGGCTTTATGTTGGCACTATTGTTATCGCTGTGTTTTATTATCATTTATGTATATAGCACTGACATATTTCATGCACTTTATAAAGATTATTCATCATTCACATTAGTTCCTGCCCCAGTGGAGCTTACACTCTAAGGTGTTCAGGGCCTCTGCTACCATGAGGCAGGTTACTAGAGGCAACAAAAAGCAGCTCCTGGTAGAGACAAAATTCTTTTTTTAATTTAAATTTTGTTTCTTGTAGTCCAAAAAGCTCAATTGCATTCTCTGCACTAGTGATGTTGTACTCCTTTTACCTGCTTAGTTCTTACAGTCAGTGACAGTCAGCGCCTCCTGGGGCGGCTCCTCAAAATGCCGCCCCCTTACTGGCTTACCTATCGGAAGGGGAGGCATCCGAGGCAGGAACACTAGTGCGGAGAGTGCAACTGCGCTCTCTTGCACTAGTAAAGCCGAATTTCCGGTTTCAAAACTGGAAATTCGGCTCTTAAAAGTACCAAGAGAGTCTTTTTCCCAGATGGGAAATGTATCTGACGCTGTCAATGAGCGTCTCCGCTTGCCTCATTGGCGGAGTGCCCCTGGTTGACAAAAAATTAATTCAACCACATTTAAGAATGGTCTTGAACTGTTGTCAGGCAGAGTATATAAAGCATATCATTATTTAATAAAAGTAATTTTTTTTTTAAAGTGGGATGTTCTGAACCCCAGAAGCATGAATATTCGTTTTAGCCATTTTGTTTTATTGCAGATGAAGGAAGATCAGGAGAAGCTGCTCTTAAGACGTCAGTTTGAGCACCAGAGCCTGGGCCTCCAGAGGAGGCTGGAGCAGAAGTTCTGGAGCCAAGAGAAGAATGTGCTGTTGCAGGAGACCCACCAGTTTAAGCAGAACTTTCTGCTGCTCTTCATGAAGTTGAAGTGGTACCTACAGCGCTGGCGGCAATTAAAAGCCCTGCCGAGAGATGAGGATTTCTTAGAGGTAAGAACAAAGTCAGAATAACTCTGCAAAGAGGTTGTGTTAAATAGGAACTGGGAAATAGGAAGCTTAAAGGAACAGTTACACAAATAAATGAGTATTTTAAAGGAATGATAATATAATATACTGTTACCCTGCACTGATAAAACTGGTGTGTTGGCTTCAGAAACACTACTATATTTTATATAAAGAAGCTGCTGTGTAGATATGGGGGCAGCCATTGAAAGCTGAAAAAGGAGAAAATGAACAGGATACACAGCAGATAACAGATACGCTCTGTAGTATACACTGGGATTCTTTAGAACGTCTGTTATCTACTGTGTATCCTTTGCTTGAATGGCTGCCCCCATGGCTACACAGCTGCTTATTTATATAAACTATATTACAGTTTCTGATGCAAACACACCAGTTTTATCAGTGTGGGGCAACAAAAGATGATAGTCATTTCTTTAAAACACTTAATATTTTTTTGGTGTTACTGTTCCTTTAATATATGTAGAAATGGTGGTTGTCATTCATATTATTTGATCCTAGAAAGGACAGAACCCATGTACATACCACTGCCATTTGTATACTTTGGGCCTAGTTGGGACTGAACGATTAAACATACCACCCCACTGCCTAACGTTTGCCACCCACAAATTAAAATGACGTTCAACGTAACAAAGAAATGCGGTTTCCTGCACACTGCATCGGTAAATGTCCCTTTAATTAAAAATCTACCGGAATCCATGCTCCCGATGCGAAGATTAGCAGCAATGTCACATTATAATTTTTGATTATTAAGGGGAAGTATTGCGAAAATGAAAAATCTAATTGATTTTAACCGGGTAATTTGTTCTTGTGGGTATTTTCAGGGGTTCTACACCAACCCAACAATATTCATGGAAATTGCAGTGGAAGAGCCTGAAGCCAATTTAATGGCATCTAAAACAATGCTGTTCATTCAATCATTTTTTATTATTTAACCCAAGTCTCTCGTAATCTTGCTGCTCGGCTTATTGCCAGAAAACACAGCCCTCCCCTCTCTGTGGAGATGTATAGATACATAAATATACTGTATATTTATAGGCGCAAGACTTTGTCTATCATGTGCCTAATCACTCCCCACAGTCACTCTTCACTGTTATTGTGATCCTAATGTAAGCTGACTTGTATCAGCAGTAATGTTTTTAGCCCTCTGTGGGGAGCAGGGGAGTGTGGGTAATAAGCCGGCCCGAGGCCTAGTGTTTCTTATTGTGACAGCAGCTGTTCTAGCTCAGCATGCGAGGGACTGTTTCTCCTAGCCCAGCATCCCTACCCAGTGCTTCTAGGAATTTATTAGGCTCCTGTGGATTAGCGGGACATTGAAAGATTGAGCGCTGGGATGGGCTGATTATACAGTGCTCCGAGAATTAGCTGGGGTTAGAATTACATCATTTAAACAGGGCAGCCTTATTATGACTTGATAATAGTGCTTTGGTATTGGGTTAAAAAGTCATTCCTATAAATAACACAGGAGATTTTCATACACATTGTTATATTGGCTAGGCTGCCTTGATGGCTTGTAGAAAAACAGACTTTATTGGGCCAAAGGTTGTTTATTTCCACTGCTACAGATATCATTTAACACTACTATACCTGCTATCCCACAGCCGCAGTCCCTTCCCAGAGACTATTATCTCACTGCTACTATAGGCACCATCTCTCCCTACTATACCTGCTATCCCACAGCCACAGTCCCATCCCAGAGACTATTGTCCCCTCTGCTACTATAGGCACCATCTCTCCCTACTATACCCCGTTATTCCACAGTCACACTCCCTTCCCAGAGACTGTTATCCCCACTGCTACTATAGGCACCATCTCTCCCTACTATACTTGCTATCCCACAGTCACACTCCCTTCCCAGAGACTATTATCCACTGCTACTATAGGCACCTTCTCTCCCTACTATACCTGCTATCCCACAGTCCCATCCCAGAGAATATTGTCCCCACTGCTACTATAGGCACCATCTCTCCCTACTATACCTGCTATCCCACAGCCACAGTCCCTTCCCAGAGACTATTATCCCACTACTACTATAGGCACCACCTCTCCCTACTATACCTGCTTTCCCTCAGCCACAGTCCCTTCCCAGAGACTATTATCCCACTGTTACTATAGGCACCATCTCTCCCTACTATACCCCGTTATTCCACAGTCACACTCCCTTCCCAGAGGCTATTAATCCCACATGTTACACACATTTTTTGCAGATTTTGTGATCCTTCAAAAGAGTATTCCAAGGCATTGCCCCCCTACACTTAAGCAATGGTTTTGCTTATTAAATATGTCACTCTAGTCTACCAGTAAGACTGACACTTTTTCCTGAACTAATTGACTCCCCTGTGCAAAGCATAATATAACCAATCTGCCGTGAGGCTGACGTGGCCTAGAAAGAGGGGCTTGTTTATTGGATTAAGTGTACAACATTCAATACAGGAAGGGTGCTTACTCCCATTCTCTATGCATTCCTGCTTAAGTTATACGTAGGTCTTAAATGGAGAAGATAACATATTTGGGAGTATGTCTTTAACTCAAATGAATTCCCTTTAAATAAGAGGTACATTATAACAATATGAGTTACTGTGAGAGGAGATCATTCCTTGTGTATTTGTATTTATATGTATGAGTGGGTCTATCATATTGGTTTCTTTTTTTGCCAAGAACACCATTCTCTGTAGTATTTACAGTATACACTTGGTAGAAGCTGTCTGATTGCTTACATTAGGCAGTATAGTATTAGGGCATAGCTTATTATGTGCTAAGAACATATAGTGCATATTTATTTATATATGTCAATGGGAACTGCAGTATTTTTTCCCCTGCGATTATATAGTTGAACAATGTAGATTATTATACGACCAAAACATGGATTCCTTTCCATAGCCATTATATCTATTGTATATCTACATATACAGATGGGTGGAAGTTGCAACTTCATACAAATAATGTTATACATATTGACAGAAGCTGCTGTATTCTTTTTTGCGAACCTTACAGTATGAGGTTACAGTTTATTGTACTATAGGAGGCTGGGAATCTCCTTTCAACTGTTACATAATTCTCAGTACTGTGTATTTAATGTTATGAAATTGTGTTTACTGAACTGCTGCTTACCCTGGTGGCTCTATATAAAGCAATACATTGCAGTGCTTCAGGCTTCTGTTTTTGTTTATTCTGTCAGGTAAACAGCGTCAAAGAGCTTTATATGCTTATTGAAGAAGAAGAATTAAATCTCCCGATCTCTGATTACAAGCTGTCAGATGGTGAAAGCTGGCCCCAGAATGTGGTTAGTATAGAAACCCACAGAGTGTTTTTGGTGTAATTTTCATATATTTACTGTTTTTGTTTTGTTGATACCTGGCTTGAATTTACCCCACTCTCTTGAAGTATAACTGGCTCATTTTGCAGTTTTAGTCTGGCCAGGCAGACTGACTGACCACAGCATTCTTTATGTCTTCCCATAACCCACCTGCTGGTTTGTAATAAGTTAAAGGGATACTGTCATGGGGAAAAAACATTTTTTTCAAAATAAATCAATTAATAGTGCTGCTCCAGCAGAATTCTGCACTTAAATCCATTTCTCAAAAGAGCAAACTGATTTTTTTATCTTCAATTTTGAAATCTGACATGGGGCTAGACATATTGTCAATTTCCCAGCTGCCCCAAGTCATGTGACTTGTGCTCTGATAAACTTCAATCACTCTTTACTGCTGTACTGCAAGTTGGAGTGATATCACCCCCTCCCTTTTCCCCCCAGCATAGCAGCTCCCTAACACAAGATAACAGCTGCCTGGTAGATCTAAGAACAACACTCAATAGTAAAAACCCATCACCCACTGCGACACATTCAGTTACATTGAGAAGGAAAAACAAAAGCCTGCCAGAAAGCATTTCTCTCCTAAAGTGCAGGCACAAGTCACATGACCAGGGGCAGCTGGGAAATTGACAAAATGTCTAGCCCCATGTCAGATTTCAAAATTGAATATAAAAAAATCTGTTTGCTCTTTTAAGAAATGGATTTCGGTGCAGAATTCTGCTGGAGCAGCGCTATTAACTGATGCATTTTGGACAGTATCCCTTTAAACAAGAGAAAGCCTTTTATCCACAGGGCTTTGTGAAAATCAGGGGAGGTGGGGCTGTTTGATCAGTGCTTCTTTATATAGGGAATACTCACAAAAGACAAATGTACAGTGTGATATTAACTATACCAGCCTAGTTATTACACTGTAATCAGTACAGCTAAATTAAACTGCAAATAGCCTGAGTAGACAAATGTTGTCAACCAAAAATTCCCTGTTAGAAGCACAATTCAGTAGGATCAACCCCTGGCCCAAGATTGTTTATAGCCTGTGCCATAGGTCTATATAAGCATAGGTATTCTCCTTTACACATCAGAATCATTGTGTAGGTGTACAGTGTTTTTTTTTTACTCTTCTGCGGTTTGTTGCGTGAAACAACCCTTGCTTTCTTAAATGTATGGATTTTTTCAAATGTTTTTGACAGGCCAGAGAATCCATGAAGACTTTATCTGACATTAAGGGGATCCTGAAGGACCTTTGTAACGAGTTGCAAGAAGAGAGGAGAGGGATGAATGAGCTTCAGCAACAGTTCGCCAAAGCAAAGGCCGCATGGGAAATGGAGAAGATGGAATTCAAGGTCAGTATATAATTGGAGGCACTCTGAGAAATGGCGCAGGGAGCCACTTTGGTCCCCATAGGAAGTCCTAGTACTAGTAGATCTGTTAATACTATCTTTTAGCTGCTTCATCCTTTGAAGTGTCTTTCAGCCTTCAGTTTAGTTTAGCTTAATATTTATTGTGTTTTAATGGAATGGCAATATAATGTACTGTTGCCTTGTACTGGTACAACTGGTGTGTTTGCATCAGAAACACAGCTATAGTTTATATAAACAAGCTGCTATGTAGCCATGGGGGCAGCCATTCAAGCACAGGACAAACAGTAGATAACAGATAAGTTCTAAAGAAATCCCATTGTATTCTACAGAGTGTATATGTTATCTGCTGTTTAACCTGTGCCTTTTTTTCTTTTTTCCAATGAATGACTACCCCATGGCTACACAACAGCTTGTTTATATAAACTATAGTAGAGTTTCTGAAGCAAACACACCAGTTGCATCAGTGCAGCACAAAAGAACATTATATTTTTATTATTTAATTTTTTTTTGGTGCTTCTGTTCTTTTAATGGAATAGCTTTATGGGGGGGGGCTAAATCTGAAATGGCATATCTCACTAAAATGGCTTATGTGAATGAAACCGTTACCTGTTCCTTCTCGTACACAATTCCCTGTTCTCGGATGTGGAAATGAGTGCAGTTCTCTGGTGCATAACTTGTTATATTTCATTAGCACATTTTAATGAAGTGTTATGGAAAGAGAAGAGGCCTTGTGTTTGTAACCATGTGAGCAAGGCCTGTAGGATATTGTTCCATTGTCCCCTAGGCTGCAGCCTCAAATGTAAAAAGAGAACACCATATTATGGCTGGAGAGTTAAATCCAGATATTTCCTGCTACCAAAATGCCAATTAATACAGCTAAAACAGTAAAGGAGATTTAGAACATAATTTATTACAATGTTTGTATATATAGATCACCGCTAATTTCTTTGCCCAGCAGCCCTCCTTATAGCTGTGTATAATACATTCCGTACTCTTTACCCTGCCCCAGCTGGGTTCTTAGTTATATACACATGGCTGGCTTGCTGCAACAGGTGTCAGACCCTCTGAATATTTTATAAGAGAAACGGGCTGTGAGCAGCAGCAAAGATGAACACATGAATAATGTAGGATATGTCGGTCCAGCTGTGACTTGGCTGGAATAAAGCTATTCACATAGTTCTGGTTGATCTATAGTGTGTTCGCGGGATGCCACTAGCCTTGATCCTTGCTTAGACAGCAAAGAATGTAATCTGAAAGTTTTAAATTGATACTATGAAGAGCTGACTGTATAGTTATTTCTAATTTGTTCAGCCAGATATCGATCATGTAGTCCTACCAGAATGCCCATACATGGGCAGATGAGCTGCTGATTCAGACTGAATGAGCTAAGCCTGCAGCTAAAATCTGCATGTGTATGACCTTAAGACCTGTTGCCAGCAAATGCATTATGTGAAACAGAAAAATTGCCAGCGCATGGTTTGTCTAAAAATAATTATTACAAAAATGAGGTGTTAGTATCACACTTGTCAAGTGCCACGTCAAGTCCCCTCATTGTACATGAGTCCTACACTATGTGTGAGCATTCTATGCATGTAGAATTGTACAACATTATCTTTGCACTTTGTCATCAAAGATACTCATTTCTCCAGACTGGCTTTAGAAATATTTTAGTCCTCCAGACTTTACAAGTGCTCACATTGGTGACCAGTAATGCCCTGCTGTCTTTTTAGCTGGATTCAGGAAAGCATAGTGTTGAACGCACATCTTCAGATCTCAAAGCTGCCATAAAGCGAGAGAGGGAGGAGCACCAACATCTCCTTGCCGAGTCCTATGGTGCAGTCATGGACCTTACCAAGCAGCTGCAGGTCAACGAGAAAAACTGGGCCCAAGAAAAAGAGGAACTCCTAAACCGATTCCAAAATGAACACAAACTTGCTGACCAGCAGGTGCGGGAGCTGCAGAAGAAGCTTAAACAGGTGAGGACTGAGCTGGCATCTAATCAATGAGGGAGAGTCTTTGTGCCGATGCTGAAGGGTCCTGCCAATAAAAATGAATCAACTGCAGTGCTGGTGGTCAGATCTGCATTCACCAAATGCGATTTGTGCATTATTGACTTATAACAGATAAAGCTTCTAGGGGTAAATTCAAGAGTGAGTTTGCACATTTTCCCAACTGCCATAGGGTAGGTGTCTGTGCCTGACTGAGAGTTCTCAGTGCACTAGGGAAACAACACATGCAATGCAAATAAAGTAAGTATACATGCAGGTTTTGTCCACATGACACATATTTTGTTGCAGTCACAATTAGGGGCAGATTTACTTAGGGTCGAATATCGAGGGTTAATTAACCCTCGATATTCGACTAGGAATTGAAATCCTTCGACTTTGAATATCGAAGTCGAAGGATTTACCGCAGAAAATTCGATCGAAGGATTATTCCTTCGATCGAACGATTAAATCCTTCGAATCGAACGATTCGAAGGATTTTAATCCAACGATCAAAGGCATATCCTTCGATCAAAAAAACTTAGGCAAGCCTATGGGGACCTTCCCCATAGGCTAACATTGACTTCGGTAGCTTTTATCTGCCGAACTAGGGGGTCGAAGTTTTTTTTAAAGAGACAGTACTTCGACTATCAAATAGTTGAATGATTTTTAGTTCGAATCCTTCGATTCGAAGTCGTAGTCGAAGGTCGAAGTAGCCCATTCGATGGTCGAAGTAGCCCAAAAAAAACTTCGAAATTCGAAGTTTTTTTTACTTCGAATCCTTCACTCGAATTTAGTGAATCGGCCCCTCAGTGTCTCTCACCCGTCCAATTCTTAGAGATGAATGGTGCAAGGTCAAGTTTGCAGAGCTTTTTTCGAACTGATCTATCTGTCTTTGGAGTGTTTTTTTTTTTTTTTTAACCAACATTCTTTTTAAATAACATGTTTTAGTCTTCCCCCAAAAAGTCAGTCCTGTTCAAATGCAGGCTAATCCCATAGTGACGCTTGCTTCCCTGCTCATACCTGCTCATAACCTTAGTTCGCCTGAAATTAAATTGATTGGCATGGGTCCAAATTATGCAAATCCTTTATCCACCAGCAGCAGAAATGACTGTGTATTTAGCACTTGCTGGAAGGAAAACTCTGACTCCAAATCACAGTAAAAATAGTTTGCTAGATTGTGGCACTGAGTGGTGTCGTTCTTATCTCTCGTAGCATTACAGGCAACAGAAAACCAAAGAGGCCACATTATCTTTCTCGTATATAAATAGAAATGTGGAGCGAGAGAGAGCAACTGCTTGGGCATATAGCGAAGTATTCTATCCCAAATATGTTTGATGTTAAGGGGTAATATAGAGAGCTGTTTTCTGAGAATTTTTTTTGTTTTTTGAATGTTTATAGTTTTTGTTCTGGTACTGAAATTTGGAATTGTAACTGCTAATTGCTAGGGCTTTGTTATTGTGACTACCGGACAGCAGTCAGTCTCTAATGAAACGGTACCCTCTAGCTGCCAAGCACATTAAGAATCTAGTGTTTCCCACATACGGTATGTATTCTAACATCTAAAATCCTATCCTAGTTATAATAATATCCTCTCCAGACCCAACATACACTGATCAAACCAATGTGGTTTATAGATTACAAGTGGAAAATTGCTTGCATCCATTACCCCCACAGCAACAAATTAGAAACAGATTTTTATTATTCTTGAACAATCTTCTATATTCTATAACAATGTTGTAGTTGTTGTTATTACGCCAGCAAGCTTTGGTGGTGTAATGGCTAATTATTACTTGTGATTGGCAGGGGAGGGAACACGTTCTGCACACATTTGGACTGTTGTTCAGTCTTTGCCGTGTGTATACCATATAATAGTACCTGTCTTATATTGACAGAAGGAAGCAGATTCCTGGGTGAAAAAAGAGCCTGAGAGGAGGAGCAGCTGTTGGAAAGAGGTAAGCCATTTGGAATTCTCCTGCTATATCCTCCTATATTCAAGGGTAGATGCATCCAACACAGGCTTCAGTTTGCCCATTTTTTTGGTTATATTTTTAAAGTACAAATAAAACACCCCTAAAAAAGGGTTGCTGTACTTTTTGGGTCCAGTCTGACTTTAAACAGCCCCATTCGCTGCCCATGTACTACCCTGGCTGAGCTGTTGGTTTTTTTTTTAATTTGGATTCTTCAACCTGGGAGTCTCCATTAATATTGCAGTATAACCCCCAGCATGCATTTGCCATGGGATCCTGGGAGTTGTAGTTTAAAGCCACAGCAAACACAAGTTGAATTTTGGAAGCCTGGTTGCAAGCATGACAAATCCAGGTGCATGTCAACATTTTAAACTGTGCAAATATTATTGCATCTCCTCTATTCCCTTCGTTCCTCACTTCCTCTTTCACTATAAGTCTTGTGCTTCTCTTGCAGGAAGTAGCGACTGCATAAAATAGATCCTTCCCCCACAGAACATCCTCTCACTTATCAAGCGGCTATTTTTGAATCATTGGACACACTTGTTCTGTTTAGATCAATTTTAATCAAGCCAAATTCATAATATCCATTTTTAGCGTTTTTCCCCCACTCTCTGGTTTGGCTGCTGCCTGTTCCAGATGGCTGGTGGCGAGGAAAAATGCAACAACCTTGCATTTGGGTAGCCCTAGATAATCGTCAGGGGAGTGTGTGGCCTGACCCCTAACAGCTGCCATTTACAAAGAAAGACGCTGGTAACTCTATAGTTCTACAGCTGCTCTTACAGACTCAAATACTTTCATTCCTGTACTGGACATTAACCCATTCCATGCTCTGACACCACAGGAACAATGCATTTCATTGAGTTTGCATGCATTCATTCAGTTTGCCAAGTTTTTATCTATGAGCCTCACTTAGCCTACCCAGGTGCAGTAATCCATAGCATCCAATCAGCAGGCAGCATTTTCTGGTCACCTATAACCTTGGTATAGGTTATTGCACCTGGGCAAGCAGCACTTTTTATTACATAAGGGGTTAATGTAAAGTCTGATGATTTATTCTCATCTCAAAGAGCATGATTCCTACACGTAGGTCTTCCCTGATAACTCTTGTGCTTGTTTAATCCTAGGCTGTCAGTAATAAACTTCAGGACAAAGATATTGACTGTGACACCGATGCCAGCATGACCAGCTTAAAAAGGTAAAGCATGTTGTACTATCTGTTATTCGCTTTTTAGTATCCTCCAGCTTCTCGCTCTCTCTCTCTGATGGTTCCTCTGTACCTCATCTGCTCCATATTAAGTCATATTTACTCTTATCAGACTTGAATCCCAGTACCAGTGTCGAATAGTTTGTCTCTGGGTACGTGGTGGGGGTTATATGAATTATATGAATACTGAAAAATGAATGCTTAGATATAAATGATAGTATTTCACTTTCTGTTTGATTTAACTTTAGGACCAAATCTGTATCTTCCATGTCAGAGCTTGAAAGTCTACTTGATTGTTCCCCTTTTCTGCACGACAGCACATCCTCAGTTAATGGTGAAAATGCCAAAGGGAGAAGAGGTGTACCAGCTTCTGCACTCTTGGCAAATGGTTCTAAAAATCCTGAAAAACATTGTTCATATGAGAATAATGACAAGTCCTTGGCTGGACATCTTTCCAATGGTAACCTGGTGATTTCATCCTGGGATTATACTATGGCCAAAGCAGATAATCATGTGGATGGCCAGAAGCACATACAGAGAAGCTATACAGCACCAGACAAGACAGGTATTCGGATTTATTATAGCCCACCAGTGGTCCGAAGGCTTGATGTGCCTTTGGTCCAAAATAAAGAAGATAAGCTCATGGTAGAAACTGGCTTTCTGTTTACAATGGCCAAACCAAAAGAACCAGAAAAATCAGGCCAGTTATCTGGGAATTCATATAGTCACTGGCTTTGTAATTTCTCCAAAAAGCAGCGGGATTTGTTGGATGGTGATTCGGTAAAGGAATCTTCTTCTGTCCCAGGGTTTCCATCTTCCCTTGGGGATTTTGATATTTCTGGTAACATGAGTGATGACATGAAAGAAATTACAAATTGTGTACGACAGGCCATTCGTTCTAGCTCCCTGGAAAGGAAACCAAAGAGTACAGCAAGCCAGACTGTTGGGCTGTCCACTGTTGGTGTTCAGACTGTTCAGATGGTTAGTGTTGGTCTTCAAACTGACCCCACTAGGTCAAGCCTAACGGCAAAGAGCTGGTCACCAAGGGGTTCTTCTCTGCTGTCTACTAGAACCAAACACATTTCAACATCCTTGGACAAAGTTCATTCAAAGACAGAGCGTCCTTTCTGTTCTCCCAAGTATGGTTCCCCTAAGCTTCAAAGAAGGTTGTCTTCCAAACTAGATGGTTCTAAGGATCGGAGCCTGTGGAATCTTCACCAAAATAAGCAAAATGGTTCAGCTTGGGCAAGGTCAACCACAACACGGGACAGTCCTGTCCTCAGTAACATAAACGATGCATCATCTAGTTTGTTCAACGTTGTTGATCATGCTGGTAGTTCTGAAACTATCTGCAGACTAGGCCTCGGGGAAAGCAGGAGCAAGTCTGATGCTCCTAAGTACGGTATTGTGCAGGAGTTTTTTAGGAATGTTTGTGGCCGAACATCTCAAAGCTCCAGTGCAGTGTCTGAAAAGAAAGAGATTGAAGACTCCAACAAACGACCTGACAACCATGACCACTGTTCTTCTGTTCACTCCTCCTATAATGTGTCTAAACTACTGAGCAAGAAGGTACCAAGGCAGCACACCAGTGATGAACAGAAGCCTTCAGTCATAAGTCAGGGGTGTAAAGAGGGAAGTCCTAAGGACTCTGACATTATTTCTACATCTGCTAATGAAGTAAGTGTCATTTCTAGCTGTCTTTTTAGTCCGTTGTGATGCCGGTTCTTGTAAATTTATTTCAGCTGTTGCAAGAAAAGAAATATCATCTATACTGATATAGGAAGCTTTGTGGCCTTTTTATGGGCTGTAAAGCACTAGGCACCAACTACCTGTTGAATCAAAACATCTGTTCAAATTTATTTTTAAAAGCAGACCGTCGCTGGCCTGTTTCATTGGTGGGAATGGTTACCAGACATGGATGAAACTATGCACCTGTCATAGCAATACTTCCTGCCTATTTGAGCCAGTCTTTATTGACTACCATTCTCTTTGAATGTGTCCTGTGGTGTAACTAAATCAGTGAAGGCAAAACTCTCCTAAATGGGAGGTATACACCATATAACCTACTTGCTAGCTTCGGTTGAAGACCTTCTGGCAGAGACATCTGTTCTGTATCTGTTTTGGTTCTCCTATTGATCTTTACTTTATATCTGCAGGATTATGCCTGTAATTGCAGTGCACAGCCCCTCACATCCTGCTTCTCTAGGCCATCCCGGCCTCACTCACGCCAAGCCCACTTCAACTGCCAGCTCCACCCAGACCCAACTGTCCCAAAAGACAAAGCGGGCCCTGCCTGTAATTGAGGAGAAATCCGTCCGTCCTGCTACCCTGTGTTCCTGTTTACCTCCCTGAAGCCAATTTGCTCCTGTCTTCACTAGAATGGACTACGGTCAGTAATGAGTGCTCAATGTCCCACTCACAAGTTCTGCAAAAGACACGAGTTACCGAATTAATCTGGACTTGCATTCCTCTTATTAGCACTTAACTGTTTACCTGTGTGTGGTTTTTTTGTGTATCTTTATATGGGTCCTTTAATTCAATATATTCATCATGAATTATTTATTAATGTATCTTTCTAGCAAAACCAGTGCTAAAGACTTGAAATGGTTTTACTAAGGGGGGAACATTTGAAAGGGAATATATCCCTGACAAACTGTACTTACTGCCTGCATAGTAATGGTGTAACTATTAGTTACTGTTCTCTATTGTTACATCACTGCTGTACATCAATCCACAGAATTACATTCCTTTAGAAAATCAGGCAACTGTACTATACTTGAAGGAAGCGGCCATGTAATCCTACTCACTGCACTCGTTAATGAGCAATGTTAAAAATGAAGAATAATGATGAAGAATATATTTGAATACTCAAACCATTTCTCTGGAGGGCTGCAATGAAGAAATATGGCCGCCTCTTCCAAATTGCAGGATGCTTAGCTGGCTACTGCTCTGGGGTTCGCACATTCACTTTGGATAATCAATGACTTTCCCCAGGAACAATGCCTTTTAATTGATTATAATGTCAGACTAGCATTTCAAACCCAGTTTTAACGTTAGGACAGCAGAAGTATCCTGTGTGTATATACCATCTTATCTTCCGAAGGGGGGATCGTTCCTTTACATGACACTAGGGTTGTATTGTTTGGCCTAACCCGGACAACTGCTTTATTGGTGTGTCCCCTACTAAACCAAACTCTTAATGGGGCTTATTCACTTCTGGATACTTTCTCAGTGCCTCCCTCATTAGTATCACACAGGATATTTTTTCCCCAAACACTGAATATCTCTGAGGCTGTATATGGTTATCATTGTTCTCTTTTTATCTTTACCCCATACTTTACAACAGACTATCAGAAATTCTAAAGGGCTCCATGAATTGTCATTAAAAAAGAACCAGGATGCATCAATTCCAGAAAATGAAATATCAACCAGTAAAGGTTAGCTTTCAGAAAGGGGTGGTTCACCTTTAAGTAAACTTTTAGAATGAAAGCTACTTTTCCATTGGTTTTCATTATTTTTTATAGTTATTTGCCTTTTTCTTCTGTCTCTTTCCAGCTTTCAGATGGGCGTCGCCGACCCCATCTAAAAAGCAAATGCTCTGTAAGGCTACTCACTTATTATTACTGCTACTTTTCATTGCTCATCTTTCTAGTAAGGCTCTCTCCTATTCTTATTCCAGTCTCTTATTCAAATCAATGCATGGTTGCTAGGGAAATTTGGATCCTATAATTCAAATTGAAGAATTGCTGAATAAAAAGCTAAATATCTCAAAAACCTTATATAATAAAAAATGAAAACCAATTGCAAATTGTCTCAGAATATCACTCTCTGCATCATACTAAAAGTTAACTCAAAGGTGTACAACCCCTTTAAAGCAATTTAATGATAAAGCTGTTACACAGGGCTGAGGCAAGAAAATGTTGAAAAAGGATTCTGTGCTGTTATTGGCTCACCTGTGGGTGATGTCATGGTATTTGAGAGTGGGGTGAGGTCATAAAGAAATTGTGCCTCGAAAGTCTTGGGCCAGCACTAGCTATGGAAAATAATTTGTACATAGGAATGCTCAGTTGTGTAGAGAGATCTGCTGTGTGTATAAATTGTAATTATAAGTATATATTATTCTTTCCAAGAGAATTGTTTTTTTTGTTTTTTTTTTTACAAACCTGCAATTTTTCCTACTTCATGTGTTAAATAAACCCAATTCACATGTTGGTTTTTTTTTTTTCATTTAGTCCAAAATGTATTCAAAATTATTTTCACCTGTGAAATGACTCTCCCTGTACAAGCACACATGGGGAATAGATGCTGTTGGAAAATGAATAGGTATTTAAACCCTGGAAAACTAAAGATTAAAGGGGAACTATTGCGAAAATGAAAATTTTATGAAATAAGAAACTTTCTAAATACAATCAATTAAATATTCTGTACCATTTCTGAAATAATCAAGTTTATCTTCACTATTCCTCTCGGCATCTGTTTCTCTTCCATTTTGTTTTCATGCAGGAGTTGGATGACAGATAGTCATTGACAGTTAGATCCAATATATCTTATAGGGCGGCTTCCTTTCCTAGCAGATGAATTAGAGCTCACTCAAATAACTGATTCCAGTACAAACAAAATCTAACAAAATAACTGCCTTTTACACAAATCCTGCATGTAGAGAGACATGATGTCTCTTAGCGTGAGCTCTAATATATCTTCTAGGCAAAGCCGCCCCCTTATAAACTGCACTGGCACAGGATACTTTCGCCAAGAATGCTGTGCATGATTGAACCTTTTCCAAGTATGCCACACTGGGCTGTTCCACTGGAGCACTCTAAACCCAGTGTTGGACTGGGATGCCAGGGGCCCACCAGAAAACGTTAGGCTGAGGGCCCACTTTCCAAACTATTTTACCTCCTCTCCTCACTCACCCTCTTAATTCTCCTAGTCTTTTTTCTCTAAATACTATACTCTATTCTTCCATTATTATGCCTCTTTATTTCCATAAAGGAACAGGGAATGACCATGAAATAGGCTAAATGTTTAGAAGCAAGAGACCCACTAAAACCTGGGCCTACCGGGAGTTTTCCCAGTTTCACAGTGGGCCAGTTCGACACTGTCTAAACCTCTCTCTCTGGTGATCCACTGGCAGGTCTCCCCTTCAGCCATCAGCCTTGACTCTTACAGAATGGAGCACAGAGATCTGTGGCTAGCCACTTGAATTTAGTGTTGCCTGCCTTAGACAGCATTCTGTTTGTGAGGAGTGGACAGGGGGGTACATATAGATGACTCCCCTCCTGCCCCCTAATTTGTACATAAATCAGCATGCTCAATGTAGGAAGCAGCAGTAAGTAAGAATTCCCTGTTCTCTAATGGTACCTCCTGACGTTGCACTCTGCTCCTCTCACCATATTTTCAATGGAGCACAAAAATCAGTTCAGAGTTCAGCTTTCCTTGGGGCGTAAGTGCTTGTTAGATGAGCATTAAAGGAGAAATCAACCTGTGGGAAAAAACCCCCGTACCCCCCACCCCAGGTAGACCTCCCTCCTTCCTCCCCCCAAGCTAACTACCCCCCCCGGGAGATACTCCATACTTACCCCTTGGCGCACGTTCTTCAAGCGAAGTTCCACGCATCCATCTTCCGCGTCGTCGGTAAGCTGATCAGCAATTTTCATGTAATTTTGTGCATGCACAGTTGCGCAAACCGGCAAACTGCTCCAACTGCGCATGTGCAGAAATACCGATCTCCCAGTCAGCTTACAGAAGACGCAGGAGATGGATGCGTAGAACTTCGCTGGAAGAACTTCTTTGGATGAGAAATATTCTATTATAATCTGACCCCTTAACATATATTTTAGTGAATAACTTGCCCACTATAGGGGAACAAGTTGGACAGCACCGCACTACATCATGTTATGTTAAATGACACATTAGCTTGCCGTGACATCACTTCCAGCCTGAGTTTCTCCCTGCTCTCTCTCTCTCTCTCTGAGCACAGATTACAGCAGGGAAGGGGACTGGGATAGAGGAGCAAAATAAATGCCCAAGCCCCTGGAGGTTCAAGCTGAAATCAGGAAGTCTGATACAGAAGCCCATGTGTTTACAATAGAAGGGAAGAAATGTGGAGTTTCTTTTCACAGAAGACTCTTAGCAGCATTACTTTGAGGGTTTACTTGTGTATTCATATAGACTTTTCTGATAAAGCTTACTTAATTTTAACCTTTCCTTCTCCTTTAAATAAGATTTTTTCCCTTTATCCTTAACATTTCACATATCAGGAGAAACTGCCATGACACACTTTGTATAATCTCATTCTATTATTACACAAGCATTAATAGTGCTGTGTTATGTTCTGTCTCATTGGAGGTTCGTATTTTGTATGTGTAAATATTTTATTGTTCAGAAGTTTTGTATACTCTGCCATCACAGAGCTTTTTCATCTCTTCAACTCATATAGGTAAGTTCGTCACAGGCCTTTTTCCACAGTTTGCTTTTGTGTCCAAAATGTTATAAATGTAGTCATTTTGGGGGAAACTGATTTACTTCGATATAAACCGTTAGTTAGTTTTGTGCTTTTATGGGGAACTGATTCAAATGGTTATGCCTTCTTAATTTCTTTGCACAAAGCTACAGGTCTGTACTGGTTTATGGCAGAGAGATTGAGATTGTTTATAGCACTAAAGCACTGTGAGCCCATAGGCATCTGGTTTTTAGAAAATACAACTGCCTTCCAAAAGTATGCATTTTTGTGCTGAAAGGGAGCAGCTAATGTTTTCCCATTGGCGTACCTACGCCAGTGGAGGAAACGCAGTGCGTGCCAGTAGCCTTAAAGGAGAAGGAAAGCTACCGAAGCAGTTTATTGCCAATAGATAAGCCACAATAGTACAAACTATAACACTATATTTATTCTGCAGAATGCTTTACCATACCTGTGTAAACGGCTCTAGAAGCTCTCTCTGTTTAGGATAGCAACTGCCATATTAGCTTGGTGTGACATCACTCCCTGCCTAAGTCTCTCCCTGCTCACTCACAGCCCTGGTTTTAGATTACCACAGGGAGGGGGGAAAAGGAGGGAGAGAGGAGCAAACTGAGCATGCTCTAGCCCAAGACCTGGAGGTTTATGCTGAAAACAGGAAGTCTGATACAGAAGCCCATGTGTACACAATAGAAGGAGAGAAGGTTTCTTTTGATGAAAATCACATATTTACTGTTCAGAAATACTCCTAGTGCCTAATAGTGAACAGCAATATTTTTTCAAAAAAAGTAAATTTTGAGATGATAGAATAAATAATATTAATGAGATTTACAGGTAAAGGGTTACTGATCATACCACATTTATATCTTGACTTTTGCCATAAAGCAAGACAGGACATGTTACTTTTTGACAGCAATTAAGTACAAACCTTGTAATTGGTACAAGAAAAGGGGCCATTTTTACAAAATTCCAGCCTTTGTAATTATGCACAACTATAATTTACTCTGGAATATCAAATTACTTTGATCCGGGAAAGGGTAAATAGCAATGTTTTTCAGTGTCTGTTTTTTAGAAAAAAAAAATTCCCTTTAACTGACCATTTAAACAGCCTCCCATTGGCAGCTTTGTTTAAAATAACTGAAAAGTGCAATTTTTAAAAACAATAAAACGTTTTAATGTCTTTAATTTATTTTTACAGTTAGTAGAACTTTTGCATGAGTTACTTCAAATAGGGTTGTGAATTTAATATTTCTGATGTAAATACTTTTTTTTAATACTTTGATTTTTTAGATTTTTTTTATTTTTGTCCCTTCAAAGGAAAACAAATTAAATCATTTTCAGTAACGTTCAACATTTTTTTAAGAAATTGTCCATTTTTTAGAATGTCGATCCTTTATGATACCAATGATTTTTAACAATTCGACAGAGTGGATTTTCACGTGCATTTGTAAATAACTTAAATGTATTTGTAAAGCGGTGATGTAACTCGTTTAACAACAGGGCAAGCAGAGAAACCTTTCAGATTATGTAGTAAAGTTACTATCCCTTTGCTTGTGTTTAAAAAGTTAATATATAGAATTTATAATACATTTTCTTTAGAGACCTGCAAGAATTTTACATTTACAGTAAATTGAGGGTTGTGGTTTCCCATTTGTGGCAAAGGGCGAGGGGGTGGGAGTAAGGTATTTGTTATTTATGCATTTTTAGCAAAAATACTTCCTTTGAATTTCATTATGTTTGTGTCCCTGTATAACTGTGTCGCTATGTCACTTTGCGCTCATTTTTCCTTAAATTAAACTGTTGAAACCATGTTCTCTGTCTCCTGCCTCTTGTTTTAAATTGATGCAAATGAAACAAATTAAGTTATTTAATGGGTTTTGTTCACCGTAATCAAATAATACCTTAGGTGCATGTACTTCTGCATGTACTTTGTCTGACAAAGTGCAATAGTCATGGGTTTTTTTCTCACAATGCAGTGTTTCTTTCCCAGAATTCCAGCATGATTGCAGTTGCAAAGGGCCATGCAGTGGCGTAACTAGATGTTACTGGGCCCCACAGCAAATTCATTTTATGGCCCCCAAAATAACCACAAATTGCCCTTTTTTACCAATATATATTGAAATTGCTCATTAATTAGGGCCTCATGGGGCCCCTATACCTCCTGGGCCCCCCTGCAGCCGCAGGGTCTGCTTCCTCTGTAGTTACGCCCCTGGGGCCATGCTCTTGAGTGAGTTGTGCCTAACACAATTGTGTCCGATTTTCCAAAATGAATGCAACTGCAGGGTCCCTACTACAACTAAATTGGGTCCAGTTGAGCCAAATATTTTCTACATTTCTCTAGCACAATATGGGATGATTGCTGGCGTCATTCAGTATTCAGCGTTTGAGGTGTGTGCCCTATTCTTTTGGGGCAACTAAACTAATCCAATTGATACAGATCAGGGCACACCTGGTGGTGGAAGCTCCAGGGCCCCCCTGCTTCAATAGGTGCAGCAGCACTTGCTTTGGAACAGACTGAGTGTCGCCAAGCACAACTATATGGAAGTACAAAGACCGCAGTTGGACACAAGTACCTTTAAAGGGGAACACCACAAAAACAAAACTTGAGCTTTTTGAAAAGTAAGCACAATTTCAAGCAGCTTTACAATATAATTATGCAGACTTTTCAGAATGTGTAATGGTTTGGAACAATTCTTTAAGCCTAGCCCCCTGCTCTCCTTCTGATCTTTCTGACTACTTTGCTGAGCTGGCTGACTACTGTTACATTGTATCAGCAGCCATCTGACCACAATTTTTAAGCACTACATGCAGAGGCCCATTATGCATATTTTTGTTGCATAAATTGCCTTAGATCTCACTTTAAAAAAAACAGAAAAGGGCCACTACACTGTCCTCAGTTCTTTTCCATTCGCATTTTTTTATAATGAAAATACTAAGAGGCAAATAAACAAATCAAACATTTTCCTCGCCCTTTCCTTTGCTACCATTGTATTTTAGACTGGCTGGTCCATAGACTTTCTAATTTATTTATTTATTTAAATACAGGTATGGGGCCTGTTATCCAGAATGGTTGGGACCTGGGACTTTCTGGATAAGGGATCAATCCGTAATTTGGATCTTCATGGATAAGGGATCTTTCCGTAATTTTGATCTTCATGCCTTGTCTACTAGAAATTAAAGGAATTGTACAGTGTAGAAATAAAACCTGGGTAAATAGGCTGTGCAAAATAAAAAAAAGTTTCTAATCTAGTTAGGCAAAAATGTAATGTATAAAGACTGGAGTGAGTGGATATGTAACAGAATAGCCACTACTAACACTACTTCCTGCTTTTCAGCACTCTTGGTTTACACTACCAGGCAGTAACCAATCAGTGACTTCATGTGGGGGGGCACATGGGTCATATCTGTTGCTTTTGAATCTGAGCTGAATGCTGTAGATCAATTGCAAACTCACTAAACCGGTATGTCCCATGTGGCTCCCCTTCAAGTCACTGATTAACTCAGAGTTATAGAGCTGAAAAGTAGGAAGTAGTGTTCTGGCTATTATGTTAGACATCCAGTCACTCCAGCCTTTATACATTACATTTTTGCCTAATTAACTATATTAGAAACATGTTTTATTTTGCACAGCCTATCTATTTACCCAGTTTTTATTTTCACACTGAACTGTTCCTTTAAATAAGTCCAATAGGCTGTCCGACAAAGGCTCTGGATGTGAGCCGAAACGTTGATTCCTGTTCTATGTAGCAATAAAGAACATTTCATTTTAAAAGAAAGGTATATATCTGTCTATATATACAATATCCCAGGAGCAGCACCCGGGTATTTGCACTTGCAAGATAACGCCCTTAGGAAGTGCATATCGCAAGAACATTTTTACACACTGTACACCATTGTATAAATAAATAGCCATTGGACACAATATTGTTCTCTATAAGTACATCTGCACTTTATCATGTTATTTATCATGTTCTTACTACTATCATATCACAATGATAGACCCATCATGTCTGATGTTTACTTAACATATTACATCTGCTGAGTGTGCACTGTCTTGTCCTGTCCCTGCACTGTGCTGACCTGTCTTGCAGGAGTTGCATATTTTTGCACTTGCACTTTTTGTCTGTTGTCTGTGTTGTGTTGTGTAGCAGCATGGTCCTAGAGGAATGCTGTTTTGTTTCACTGTGTACTGTACAAACGTATATGGATGAAATGAGAAACTCACTCTTGAGATATACACACACACACGACCTGTTATCCAGAATTCATTGGACCTAGGCTTTTCCTTACAGCTGATCTTTTCGTAATTTGGATCTTCATACCTAGGCGCAAATTCACTAAGCCCCGAACGCTAGTGTTAATTCGCTAGCGTTTGGCATTTTTCGTTACTGCGCAAATTCACTAACGAACGCTGGCGTAGTTTCGCTAGTGTTACTTCGCACCCTTACGGCAGGCAAATTTTCGCTAGCGACGTAACTACGCAAATTCGCTAACTTGCGCAGTGTAATGAACGCTACCTTTTACGCTAGACTTCCTTCGCCACCTCAGACCTGGCGAAGCGCAATAGAGTAGATAGGGATTGTTTCAAAAAAAGTCAAATTTTTTTCCAAGTCCCAAAAAACGCTGGCGTGTTTTCTACATGATGGGTGATAGGCTGAAAAAGATCGAAAATTTTTTGTAGGGGGGAAAATTTTTTCCCCCCCTACATTTCCTGACTCATGCCAACTTACCTAGACAGTGGGCACATGTGTAGGGCAAAATAAAATTTTTATTTGCTGATTTGAAGGTTTTCTAGGCATTTGTAGTGCTAATACGTGTTCCTCCATTGAAATTTGAATTTGCGCCGTATGTAAATTAGCCTTCGCTAGCGTAACTTCGCTTTACATAGCGAATCAACGCTAGCGCAACTTTGCAACCTTACGCTACCCCTGTGCGCAACTACCGATTTTAGTGAATTTGCGGAGCGCTGGCGAAACTACACCTGGCGAAGTTGCGCTGGCGCAACTTCGCATTCTTAGTGAATTTGCCCCCTTGAGTCTACTAGAAAATCATATAAACATTAAATAAACCCAATAGGCTGGTTTTGCTTCCAATTAGGATTAATTCTATATTAGTTTGGATCAAGTACAAGCTACTGTTTTATTATTGCAAAACCAAAAGGGAAATCATTTTGAATAATTTGATTTCTGTAATTCGGAGCCTTCTGGATAACGGGTCTCCGGATAACGTATCCCTGTAAACATACAGACCCTGATGTGTTCATAGCATCAAAAGGCCAATAAAATGCAGATTCAGATTACCGGCTAAAACGATTATGCATGAAATAAGACATCTTTTTTTAATCAGCCTGATGGCCATTGACATGCAAGGATTTGTGATCTAATAATAGCGATACATCACTGTGTGTCTTTAATTGTGTTACTGGAAAGTTAATCATTCGAAGTAAGAGACATGAAAGCATTAATACACACTCTGTTCCTTGGGGAGGAGGCTCAGTTATTATAGTGGTTTATGGGGGGGAAGGTTTTGTTGTAGTACTGGCATCTCCTAATATTTAGTAATATTGGCACCGTATTCCCTGTACTGAATAATGTCACAATGTTTGTCAGAAATTCCACCTCTGATTTTGTTTCTATGTACAGATAGAAAGCAGGGAGCCATATATTTTCAGTCTTTTACAAGAGCCAGATTAGCAGAGAATTGAATCAATTATTCTGTATCCTTGGTAACTCAAAGCTCCTATTCATAGACCCCTTACTTTGCTATTCACAGGTTTGGGCTGTGTAGCCTCCATTAGAACAGCCACTGACCTATTAGCCTTGGTACCATAATCTAAACCCATTCCCTCATTAAACCTCCACAGTGAAGACCTGGTTAGAAATGTACATTTTAAAGGGAATTTGGAAAAAAAAAACTGCACTATTTCTTTTTTAAATAGTTTAACTTTTTTTTACATTTTTCCAAAAATTAAAGTTGAATGTCCCTGTCTCTGGTGTTTCAGTCGGCAGCTCAATGTTCCAGGTGCAGAATCTGAACTGTTACAATTTGCTCCATTAGTTAAATTCTTCAGAGAATCTCAGGCAGGTAAGGGCAAGCTACACCTCATTACATCATTTACTTTTTTCTTTTTTTTATGAGCTTTAAATGAAATCTAAAATAAAATCCAAATTAAAATGAGCAAATGGCATAATAATTTAATAGTGCATTTGTTTTAGCTAATCTCTGCTATGTCTCTTACATACAGTCGCCTTCTTGTTAGATACATTGACCTGTAGTAGGTATGTAAACCTTCCCATGTACCCCAGTCATAAGATACGTGAACTGTTGATATTGGACACCTGATCTCACTGAATTTAGAACAATGCATTGGCAGCATCAGATATCTACAGTAATTGCCTACTGGGCTAGGGAAAGTATTCTTCTGCATGGCAACTCCCAGATCTTGTTCCCACATCTGAATGTGTTACATTGCCCTTTAAAGCCTGACAGCTGCTACTTACTCTCAGCAGTAATAGGAAATTATAGTGCGTAATCTTCTGACCTTCAATGAGGCATGGAGTAAAAAAAAAAATTTAACCAAAGCTTTCCCTGTATAATGACTGCAGGCATCCACCTTAATATTGGTCCATGAGGGCCACTCTCCAAAAATATTTAATCTGCTTTCCATTCTTCTTCCATTTCCTATGCGCTTTCCATCTCATCCTCTCCTCTGTCTATTTCTTCATCTCTTTCTTCTTTTTCCATCTTCTACTCCCCTTTTTCTGTATCCATTTCTTGCTTTTCCTCTCCCTTTCTCATACAAGGAGACATTGCATTTGTACAGACATATTAAGCATTGTGGTTGGGAGCAATTTATGTTTTTTTCATCTTTTTAAAGAAATCTGTATCATGGTTCTTTCACTCCCATACAGGCAAGGCAATATCCAGGCCACATCATCAGGAGTCCAGAATGTTGCTTGTAGACAGAGTATCGCCATGTTCTATGTCCAACTGTGATGTCCAACTGCTCCTCCATCACAATCTGGCTGCTATGATTGCTGACCTTTGGTTAAACTTCAGAAAATATCAGAACTGAGATCAACTGGCACCTGCATTGTCCACAACTCTTATTCAGGGTCTAAAAGCCATGCATTGTTCACACTCAAATTACCATGTATTGTTCATATCTGTAAGGACACCAGGCATGTTCACATCTTAGACCAGGCATGTCCAAAGTCTGGTCCGTGGGCCAATTGCGGCCCATTTTCAAATTTACACCGGCCCTCAGCCCCCTTAATGAAATTAATAATAATGCAGCCCCCCAGCACAGTGCGATCAGGAATCACATAGCCGTAGCAGTAATATTTGGTCACATTAGTGAAATGATCTGCACTTGGTCTATACTGCTGCCTGTGTGCTGAAGGTGTTAGTAATACACCAAAGTGGTTAATTATGTGCTGGGGTTTCTGTGCTATACAAAGGGGAGGAGGAGGAGGCATATGGATTTAAGGGTGTGTTGAAACTTTTTTGTGATGAGTGTTATCCCTGCGGTGAATGCCAACCATTTGGGCTTTTTTGTGTGCTACCACCAATAATTTCTTGTGATAGCAATGGTGTGGTTTAAAGTGGGCGTGATTTAAAAAGGGCGTAGTCAACACTGGCTTCCATTATCTGCCTCCACCATGTAGGCCAGAAGAATTCTAGCCCTTGGTACCACAGAAGTTGGACAGCATTGCTGTAGAGGAAGCAGAAACCAAAAACGAGCTTCCTCTATAGCAACAATACCAGGTATAAATGTGTGTGCCTGATCCCTGTGTGGTCGGCATGCTTTGTGCTGGTAGATGTACACTTGTGTGAGATGGAATGTTTCAGGGTGCACACGCAGGTGTGGGTGAGCTCGCCCGTAATGGAAGCTTTCAATGGTGCCTGGCACCTCTCAAGAATTCTTGCAGGGGGACCTGGCGCTGTGTGGGTATACCACTGTTTGTAGGTTATCAGAGTATTCCAGCCAAAAGCCCTCTAGTTATTTAACTGAAAAAGGGGCATATAGCATTGTACTTAACCAGTGGGCTCCAACGAACGCTCCAATATTGGGAATTATACCATGCTCTTTACTCAAGAACTGGGTGTGGTTAGAGGACTTTGATTGCAGCTTATGTCGGGACCAGAACCATTTTAATTGTTTTCCCCAAAGGACAGTGCCTTTCCCACTATCACAATCCGCCCACTGCTTGAATTATATATACACTTGACTATCCCCCCAAAATTGCCACGAGTGTTTTAGTCCACTGATTGTGTAATCTTGGTCCTGCCCCCGTATGTTTCCTCCATAGTGTTCTATGCAGAAAATACTGTATAATAAAATATAATAAAGCAACTTTTCCAAGTGCATTTTCATTGGCTGTAATGTTGTTTGTCAACGTAATTGCTGCTGAAAGGAATATCTATCAGTTCATCTGCTGGTGTCTGGTTTCACTGCTGGTTCTGACTATTGCAATTGATTTGGCAGTATCCAGCTTTCCTCCAGCCAATAAGACTTTCTACATTGTTTCTAGTTAGAACCAGCAGTGCAGAGAATTAAAGGGGCTTTCATTAGCAACATACAACATTGCACATAAGAAAGTTACTTAAAATTATATTTTCTTTTATGAAGCAAATGTTTGTTTAACTCAGTCCAATGCCTTTAACTCTGTTGGAAACATGTAGGGGACAGGACTAGTAGTTCATGCAGTGTATTTGGCTAAAACATTCCGTTGGGAATTTATGGGGGTGGGAAGAGTTTATGCAATTCAAGCAGTGGCTGATCATAGCAGCTTAGAGAAAGAGGCACTGACTCTCATCCTCTGGGGAAAATGGATCTGGACTTCATCATGAAGCTTACAAAGGGATTCAATTGGAGCTGCAATTTTAACACAGCTGCTACTGAGGGCACAAAACAGCTCTGATGATGAACTATTTGTGTCCCCTGAAGCAGCAGTTTTTAAGGAGCACCGAGGGGCTGAACCTGTACATGTAGCACCCGACACTTGCTGAGTCAACCGTAACCCTTTAAAGGGGTGGTTCACCTTCAAATAACTAGTTATTTTCAGATAGATCACCAGAAATAACGACTTTTCCCAAAGACCAAAGGTCGGGCAGGTTCGGGTCGACCTTGCAGTGCTCCTCGCGGGCTAAACTCTTCTCCTGCTCTTCCAGCCCGCCACCTTCAAATGCCGGATCTGACTTCCGGGCTCCAGTTTTATAGTGTTGCATCTTCTTGCCCCGCCCCTTTTGTGACTTCATTGTGATGTCATAGGCGCGGGTCTATAAAAGGACCCCTGGAAGCGGGTGCAGGCGGGCGCGGGTATTAGCAGGGTGGGTTAGGGTCGGGTGCAGGTCAGGGACCTGCACATCACTAATTCAAATGTAAAGTGTCATTTTTCACCTTCTGAAGCAGCTCTGGGGATGGGGGGTCGCCGACCCCTAAACTGTTCTAAATTGATACATTTAGTTAATACATTTCTTATCTTTGTCCCTGCTGAGCAAAATTCCTGAGTTTCTTTACAGGCAGCTGTTAGAATTGATATAATAGTTGCTAATACTCCAGAGATGCTGCTGAGAAATGTATCAACTAAATGTTGCAAAATTATAACAGTTTAGAGTCTGCGTCTAAACTACTGAGCTGCCAGACTCAAACACCAGAGTCAGGGACATTCAACTTTAAACTTAGATTTTGGTTAAATGTTCAACTTGTAACAATGACGACATCAATGTATGAATGTATATTTAAATCTGTGACGAGACTTCAATAAAAAAACAAATTTCAAAAAAAAACAACTTAGATTTTGGAAAAACAGTAAAAAAATAAATAATGGAAAGTAATTGAAAAAAGTCTTTATTTCTGGGGAACAATCTGAAAACAACTGAAATGAAAAAAGTGTTTGGAAGGTGAACAACTTAAAGCTAAAGATGATCTAGATAGAACAGATGAACCATCTCACACTAGGGCAGAAAGGCTAGAAAACAAAGCCTTAAATATAGTGATCTGCTGGATTATGGATCAATGTTTATTCATGCTGGCTCATTTATATAGTAAAACAGAAATACAAAGTCTTTTGAGCAACACTGTGAATTCCCCTTTAAGCAAGTGCCCTCTTACTTTGTCTGTCCCTGGCTAATCTCAAGCAGCCCTGACACATTTAATTATCACACCATAGTTTGACTGACATGCGTATAATCTATTTTGCAGGATACGGAGTGGTTTTTCTCAGGCATAATCATCTCCAATGCTCTGGCTTTTAGCAATGGAAATATAGTTACTTAATTAGACTGGGTTGAAAATAGACCAAAGTCCATCAAGTTCACTACAATACACTGACACTGACTCCTCCATACTCTCACATAATCCATATATACCCAAATCTATACTCACCCCTCCATACACTTAACTATACACAAACTATATATACTCATACACTAACTATAGAGTTTAGTATCACAATAGCCTTTGATATTATGTCTATCCAAGAAATCATTCAAGTCACTCTTAAAGGCATTAACTGAATCAGCCATCACAACATCACCCGGCAGTGCATTCTACAACCGCACTGTCGCCCGAAGTTGCCTCACGAGGAAACTTTTGGGCGACTTTGGAAAACGAAGCGATCCGAGTGCCATCCCGCTGGCGATTTACATTTTAGCCGTCGGGAGGCAGTTAGAGGAAATAAGTCCCCCAAAGAAGAGGAGATTTGTCAACGGACAACTAATCTCCCCAAATCTGAGCGTGTGCCCTGACCCAAAATGGTGTTGTATGTAATATAGAGCTAACAAATGGAACATGCACAGTAATTAGAATATATATTTTTCATGAATAGGGTGTTTTGTATAGTCCCACCACCAATCGGCCGCTGGCCATAGACGCAAAGATCTGATCGTACGAATCGATGATTCGTACGATTGGATCTTTGCATCTATGGCCAGCTTAAACTTCTTCTATAAATAAGACTCTTGAAAGTCCCAGAAGGGCCCCACTTTAAAACCATTCCTCCCAAAAATAAAACTGCCTCTGTTTACCACTACTTAGTTAAACAGGCATCCCTATAGTTTCAAACTATGGTTTTATTACTGGGGTAATTTAGCATGAGATTCAAAAGGCCCACCTAGGGTTGCCACCTTATGCCCAATCTGACTCTGTGCAGGGGGTGGGTACTTGATGTAATAGGGGCGGAGTCGCAACATATGGGCAGGGCTATGGCGTAGCTATTGGCCGATTGCTTCATCAATCATAGGGAATCTGTAAGGAACCTTGGTGGTCTAGTGGTTGATGCTTACCCTGGTGGTCCAGTGGCTCTAATATGGAGGAGGAACAGCAAGGCCTCTTCATCATAGAGTTCAGAGGCATGAGGGTTATCAGAAATGATTGTTACATTACCGACCAAAGACAATGTTACTCAGCTTCTTGCAGACATCAAAGACTCCCAGTGCAACCAAATGGAGATTATGCACTCTCTATGCATGCCAGGCAAATATGGAATGACACATCTTTATTGTTTTGGAACATTTCCTCATCCTCGGAGGAGACTTCATTGTCCCCCTGGATCCAATCTTGACTGGGAAATTCAGCACCTCCTTTACAACATATACTAATATCAGAAAGCTACTACATAACCTACTCATAGTGTACATTTGGCAAATACAATATACTAAAGAGAAAAGTTTGACATAGTACAGGTATGGGACCTGTTATCTAGAATGTTCAGGACCTGGGATTTACCGGTTAACAGATCTTTTCGGTAATTTGGATCTTCATACCTTACCTAAATCATAGGCGGAGGGTGATATTTTTGTTTGGAAAGACTAAAGGCACCATATGTTGAATTACCAACTGATGGGCCTACAGTCTGAGTGTTTAAAGATGGGTTTTTTATATAAAATATTGACTTTTCCCATGAGCCAAGAACTTTTTACCAGTAAATTTGCTTTTGAAGAGCTCCCCCTACTGTCGAACGGTATGAATGAATGTGAAGATTCACATTCATCCAGGTCATGGTATATCTGTAGAAATAAGTCAAATCAACTGGACTTGCTGGGTTTGTGAAGATTCTCATTCATTTTTTTTTATTTGCCCAAGTTTGGGGAGGTTAATTAATGAGAATCCAACCATAGAGAGAGGGAAGTAAACGTTCAAAAATATAGGGGAAAGTGTAATAAATTTTGCAAAGAGAACAAACTGCAAATAAAAATGTGCATGTCGCAATGTAATATTCTTCATTAGGCTTTTTTTGCATTGTGTATCTTAATTGTGTATTTCAAACCCTTAACACCTGCTTGAAGGTGGCGTAAACTTTTGTAGCAAACTTAACAACCTTTAACTACATACAAATATGATAATAGGCCCCAATGTTCCCTAATCTAAATGTAGATGCATTGTGCTTTTCTGCAGATTATTCCTGAATAAAAACAAACTGACTGCTAGTTCTTAAAGGAGAACTACCTGTCGCTGCAGGATAACAGATTTAATAGGGAATGCTTGCCCAGCCTTTGACCTTCCATTAGTTGTAGTAGTTGTATGAAAGCTAAAGGCTGGTCAGACCTATTTTATGAAAATAATGGGTCCTGCAAAGTCGGTTTTCCCATGGGCCCCACCAGACAGCTCTGAATAAAGTTGGCCATAGAAATGAAAATATTTCTCTCCCGAACGACCAATTCTTGTGCGATTCAACAAATCTGTCAAATTATCGTGAGGTTAGTGGGCACCGAATGACTGTGCAATCTTATGATTTTAAAATTGATCGGCCAGGTTAGAAAATTCTCATTGGTCACAGTGAAAATCTATCCATGGTCCAATTGTTTGCAGGGCCAAGCAGGCAGCTAACCACAGTTTTTCTAGCTTCAACTAGATGACTAGTTGATGGACAAATTGTACATATAAACTGGTCTTACGATAACTAAAAGATTTTTAAAAAATCTTAATGTCTATGGCCACCTTAAGACAGCCCTGACAAGGAGCCACATGCTAGATTTATGATAATCAAACTCAGCATTAGATTAAGCAGACTGTCATTCTTACCACTTGATAATAAAAGGAGCAGCCCCATGTGAGAATGACAATGACAGTTCCAGCCAGGCCTGGATTTGTGGAGAGGCCACCAAGGCCTAGGGCAGTAGGGTTTTAGGGGGCAGCATGCTGCTCAACCACACCCACATTAGTTCAGAAACACTGGGGATGTGCAGGAGATACAAATGTTTTTTAAATCTCCCGTGCGCCAATCCCTATTGCTCCGGTCCTGATAATGAAAATTGGAGCGAATAAAGGGGAGGGGGCGAAGAAAAATGGCAGAACTAGGGCTGCCCTCTATGTAAATCCGGCCCTGGTTGCAGCCCATTCCCTGCTTCAGGAAACAACAGAGGACTTTGGCAATGTACAAGTGACAGGTTAGATACTGCCATAAGGCTGAAGAATAGATTGGGAGTTCATGGATATGGGGCTGATTATTCAAGTTGCAAGCCTACAAAAATAATGAGAAAGAGGGGTGAATAGTGCATACATTACAACAATCTGCTTTAATAACAAGATTAGTTTGTTTCATCCTAATATTCCTGGCTGCATCATCATATATTTAGAAGAAGAAGCTTCTAATTTCAGCACAAAGATATATATTTATATGGAGTGCTGCTAATGTGACTACAAAAATCCCATTTGTATTAATTTGCTTTATAGTTTGATTATGCATCACATAGTTATTGATGCTGTGTTTTAAAAACATATTTCTACTCTATTTTCTCTTCTAATTAGTGCAAGGCAGTATTAGATCAATAAATAGAGTTTACTCAGTGATGAAAAAAGATATTAAAGAGGGGTTGTTCTCTTCTGCATTTTCATTCAATGACTAAATTCTAGTGGTTTGTAAAGGCAGGACTGCTGCTTACAATGGGGCAGATAGGATCTGTACCTCTGTTATAAAGATAGCTAGAATCTCAGCTAGGGTTTCCACCTTTTCCGAAAAAAATACCGGCCTTCCAATATATTTATCTTTTTTCCCTATTAATAACATTGGGATCAACCATCATTTTTACCAGTAATTTATTCGGCAGGCGCAAATGCATGGTGAATTTCCAAGTTTTGCTGCAGGCGAATAAATTTGCGAATTTGGCACCAATAGAGAAAAAAATGTTGATGCCGTAGACGGATCAGACGCTGGCGTCAAAGTTCTTTTGACGCCAGCGACGGTTCCAACTCCAGCGACAATATAGACGCTGGTGACAATTAATGGGTGGCAAAATTGACGCCGGCGTCAAAATGTTCAGATAGGAACTATGCCACTGTGACAGAATGCTCTGTTATAAAGATAGCTAGAATATCAGCCATAAAGCAGGGCAGGACTGTTGCTTACTATGGGTATCAGATGTAGGTCTGATGTAGGGTCCCCTTCTCTCTGCCTGCTACATCGCTACATTATCTCTTAAAAAACTCATAGATCCCTGCATAAACTCAGCCTGCAACCTTGTACCTTTATATGGTCACATAACTCATCAGTGACTTCTAATATCCTTATAATTTACAGTAGGGGAATACATTATCCCTTATAATACATGAGTGATACTCAGAGTTCCCTGTATAACTCAGCCTGCAGCCTTGTGCCTTTATATGGTCACATAACTCCTCGGTGACTTCCAATATCCTTATAATTTACAGTAGGGGGTACATTATCCCTTATAATACATGAGTGATACTCCTTATATCTTTATCATTTGCATTATGGATATCTTATGCCCTATATACTGTATATTGTGTATTATTTATTATGGATAATTTATTTATTTAGCTTACTTACCTTACAAGAACAGTGATCAAATTTATAAGGCACAGGTACAGGTAGTTGTATTATATTTCTGTCTATTATGTGCCCATCCTCTGTTTAAAAACAGACCTTCTACAGAGCTGAATGCAGTCACATGGCCTGGTAAAGTAGTAGGCAGCCTATTGAGATCATACACATGCAAAGAGGATGTTCCATCTAATATTAAAGTATTATACAGACAAGAACATTTAAGACATCTGGTAGTTGTACTTCACTTATTGCACCAGTCTTCAGTATGAGGACTATTGAACCAGGCTTTCAAAGGTGTCACCGAATTTCCCATCTTGGATTTTGTTAGACGTGTCAGTGACACTCACATGCTCAGTGGGCTCTGAGCAGCTGTTGAGAAGCAAAGCTTAGGGGTCATTGTAAATCATCAAGCAGAAAATGAGGTTTGTCTGTACTATAAACTGAAGCTACAGGGCTGATTCTGATGCTTGTGGGTCTGGTTTCTGAGCTTCCATGTACCACTAATCTGAATTATTTATTAATTTGCATTTTATTGTGACGTTTATATTTTATATATTCAGTATTTTGTGTGTTGGAGATTTCCCTTATATGTTTATTAAAGTGACACAAAGGACCAAAACCAAATCTTTAAAGAACATCAAGAGGGGTCCAGGGGCTGGGTTGTAGTATTGTGGCCTTGCAGCACTGGGCTCCTCAATTCAATGCCAATTTGGGCACATCTGCATGGAATGTCTGTGTTTTCCAAAAACACATTTTAATTATAACAATTGCAAATCGTTAAACATAGTGGGGCCATGACATCACCGGGGTGGGTCAGTGAAGTTGTGGGTGG
Source organism: Xenopus petersii (assembly GCA_038501925.1). Lineage (NCBI taxonomy): Eukaryota > Metazoa > Chordata > Amphibia > Anura > Pipidae > Xenopus > Xenopus petersii. The sequence goes on from CM076689.1 coordinate 83,296,293, forward strand.
GGTGTGCTACATCACATGGGTGGGGTTGTCTTTCCTTCTGAAAACTGAGCTGTCCAGGTCCACCATAGGGAAAACCTAAGTCACTCCGCTGTGGTATTGGAAGAGTACCGGGTACTTGTTAGCGATGTGCCTCCACCTAGTGAGACCCAGGAATACACGTATGGGTGGCCCCATTAGGAAAGAATAATAATTCACACACAATAGTTGGTAAACGAAATAACTTTTTATCTAAAAGAAAATGGCAAACTAATATAAGCAGCACTCCTAACAAGGTGGCAATAGGGGCCTCACTAACTAACTAGGCAGGAGCAAACTATCTGACTAACTAACATAATGCAAAGTCCTTTAAAGGAAAACTATACCCCCAAAATGAATACTTGAGCAATAGATAGTTTATATCAAATTAAGTGGCATGTTAAAGAATTTTACTAAACTGGAATATATATTTAAGAAAATATTGCCCTTTTACATCTCTTGCCTTGAACCACCATTTCGTGATGGTCTGTGTGCTGCCAATGGTATGTTTGTGTGCACCGTGAATCATACGATCCCAGGGGGCTGACCATTATTTTTAAAATGGCTATTTTCTATTTATAATTGCACAATGGCACATACTAAAAAAAAAGTACAAAAAGTATATTATTATGAAAATGGATTACTTAAATGAAGCAGGGTTTCACATATGAGCAATATCTTTTTATAGAGGCCTACATAGTTTGAGGGGTATAGTCTCCCTTTAATTCTGTCTATAAAATCTTCAAGTGCTCCTTTAGGATACTGTCACTTTAAATATAATACTCACTCCAAAAGTCTCTTGGATACTTTACACAGAATCTTTAGGCGAGTCAACCACTTATGGACATGCAGTCATGCCCGGATTTTTGGTGAGGCCACAAAGGCCTTGCCTAGGGCGTCAAGATTTCAGGGGCAGAATGCTGCACAGCCGCACCATCTGCCAATGCACGAGGACTGCATGCATAGCAAATTTCCTAGTTTCTTAACAGGTGCACGCAAGTCCTCGGTGTAGATAGGAACAGGGGAAACTGTGTGCGCATGTGCATGCTTCCGCATAGGGGGAATTGTGTGTTCACGGGGGAAGAGGAAGTGGGGGATGCAGAGCAGAAATACCGCGGCCGGCCTAGGGGCGCTGGAAAGACAAATCAGGCCCTGCATGCAGAGCCCCTTGGGATACTCAAGATGGGAATCCCCTACAGGTGCTGGTTCCTCCAGTCCGGTCTCCTCTCACACTCTCTGTCTCTTCAGGCTCGCCTGATCCAAATGTTTCCTTTTGGTGGTGCCTTCAAGCTCTCTGGGTCCAGGCTCCTGCCATGAGTCAAGGTGAGATTCTTGCCTCAGGCGGCAGTGAGCGGCCAGCTGCAAGGGGCGGCAAACAGCCACCTCTTGTAACTTTAAGAGCCAAATTTCCGGGTTTTAACCCGGAAATTCGGCTCCACTAGTGCAAAGAGCGCAATGGCACTCAATGCACTAACGATGCTGCCCCCTTTTGACCCACTCCGACGCTGATTTTCAAGCACAGAGCGGGTATGGTTGCCACTTGCCCGGTATTTTACCGGCCTGGCCGGTAAAAATAATGGTTGATCCCAATGTTATTAATATATAGGAAGGCCGGTATTTTTTTCCAGAAAAGGTGGCAACCCTAGGAGCAGGAGGGGAGGGCGGCATCTGGGCTGCTGCCTCAGGCAGCAGCAGCCCCAGAGTCGGCGCTGGTTCTCCCTCTCTCTCTCTCTGTCCACTGTGTGGATCTCTATGCCAGGCTGTTCTCTGGCAGACTCTGCGACTTCCTCTTCCTGCCAGCCACTACCCGGCTGCTGTGTCATTAACTGCAACCTTGAGATCACTGTGCAGCTGGTTGCTAGGTAACAGCTTACAGCACACAGACATAGGCTCTGTGCCTGCTCCATTACAGGGAACTGCTGCAGAAGTACAAGGAATCTGCACTACCTCCCTACAGCATCATTAGTGGGTATATGTAACATTCCCATACTAAAGGAAATCTCTCAAGGCCTCACCTGCTTCTCACCTGCCCAATGTCTGTAGGGGATGTTTTACATCTTTAAAAATATATATTATTTTATACAGGTATCTCTAAATCCTTCTACATTAAAGATTTGTCTGTGTTTGAGTAATTTAGCTATTTATTCAGCAGCTCTCCAGTTTGCAGTTTCAGAATTCTGGTTGCTAGAGTCCAAGTTACCATAGCAACCCTGATTTGAATACGAGACTGGAATATGAAGAGAAGATGTCCTGAGTAGAAAGTTAAGTAATAAAAAGTGACCTTAACTATAAGGGGTTTATTTAGTAAAGTCTGATTTTTTTCTGGTTTGGAGTTTTAAAAGGGGGGAAAAAATTCTTAAAATTTTTCAACATTTATGAAATCCTGAGGCTGCTAAAAGTCAAAATCAGAAAATACTCCATCTCAAATCTGCCACGGTCATGTAGAAGTCAATGACAGATTTTGCAATTGAAGATGTCATGATCTACGCTGGGTTTGGTATAATAATCCGAAAAAAATCTCAGTTTTTGGGACATAAAGTCATACGTTTTGGAGTCTTTTCTCGCACCAGATTTTTTCGAGTTAATTTATAGATAAATAATGTAAAAATATGGATGGGAGCTTTGTTTAAGTGGTTTTACTAAAATAATAAGTCATTTTCAGATTTTAGTAAATAAGCCCCTAAATGTGTATTTATACATTTGTTTTTAGATGGGGTCAGTGACCCCCATGGGAAAGAGTCAGCAGACGTAGGCAAATAATTCAAAAACTATGAAAAAAGAAAAATGAAGACCAGTTTAAAAAATGCTTAGAATTAGCCATTCTATATCATACTAAAAATTACCTTAAAGGTAAACCACCCCTTTAAGGTTATAAGTGGCCTGAATATGTTTCCATCCCATGTGACCTCCTTCAAGTCATTAACCCATTAATGAACAAGTGGACCCATTATAGAATACAGTATGTAGCACACATCTAAGAACCCTAGTAAAATGTACCAGCGACATTTCTCTCTGTATATGATCTCCTATTCTTCCTGTCGGAACACCTGGAAGGTTCTCTAACATGGAATCCTGTGCACTTCATGTTGTTCCCCAAGAATCCAGTTACATTACTGTGATAGCTAGTCACAGCTGCAATAGTAGTTATTAGATAATTCAGTGAGATTATGTCTATAGTAACTTTAATCATGTCTGTCCATCTGATATCCAATGCATTTCTCACTGGGGAAGTGCCTGAATGCTATTATGAGCAAGCTCAGTGTGGCACCTATGAGAGATCTTTCCAGGTTAGACAGTGCAGGTATGGAGATGACGGTTGGTTGCGCATGCACATGTGATCTCATGCCCATGTGACCTTCACTTTAGACAGTTGGAGTAGTGGCAGTTGGTCAGGTCAGAAGCAGCACAGTCTCATGCCCATGTGACCTTCACTTGGACAGTTAGAGTTTTGGCAGTTGGTCAGGCTGGACGCAGCTTGGATGCACTCTAGAGCAAAACTCACATTTTTTGGATACAAACATCAGAATCGAGAGAAGATCAGGATAAATCCATCAAGAATGGAGAGAAGACCCCACCTTGACCTGGTCAAGGATGGTGGATTATTGAGAAATATGGAGAAAATCCCTCAGACTTCCTTAGTGAAGAGCGCTGCCCAGTGCAGCCATAAAGAGGGAGGGAGAGGCCCGGTGGCCCCCAGGATCATAAAAATACGCAGGAATTTCAACAGAGAGGAGATAAAAGTGGAGGGAAGAGTGAAGAAGAGAAAGTGGAGGAACGTGCCTGAAACAGGTAATATAGAAGAGGAGAAGAAGAAGGAAGACGAGATCTCCAAGAGCAGCAAAGTGACAGCAGCATCAGAAGGTAAGGAGAGTCTGTATTTATGTACATGGACATTCATCTCTTATTCTCATTGTAAACTCCATCCTTCCATTAGACATGTTGGAAGAAGTAAAGATTGTTCTTTGAGCATTATTTGTACAGGGTTAAGTCATCTCCATAACAAGTAAATTGTCATCACATTAAAGTTCATCACATCAGTGTTCATTACAGCTGGATAATGAATGTGATAAGATGCTGCGTATGGTCCTTATACAGTTTGATTTACACCACAAGTATTGCACAGTGTTTACCAGTCTGGGAGATGACATGTCAGTTAAACTGTCAACCATCTTGCTCTTACTTATGGATGAGAGATTATAAACCATACACAGCAATAACATCAATGATTATCAACAGTAAAGCTATTATTCCAAGTTGACTTTCATCTGTCTGCATTTTGGGCAGTTGTTTTTGTCTGTGTTTTGTATTTTTAAAAAGAATTTCTGGTGGAAGATGATTATTGTGGAACAGATTAAGAAACATTTCCCTATGCTAGAGGATAGGGCATAGCAAAGTATCTGTATGCTTTTTATAACCAGTCCATATCTATTGCTTGGCCAAGCAGATAGCAGTCACAACCAAGTAAAGGTACATTGTGCCTGCATTTGCCTATAGAAATCACTATTAGTGGACAGAAGGAAGCAGCGCTGGATTGTAACATGGTGTGACTTGGCTATGTCATAGGCAAACTAAACAACACCATGCTGAGCTGTGGGAATATGTTACTGACAATATTAAGGCTGAGATTTGTAGACAATGTTGTTCAGAGACTTTCCTACTAAAAATAGTGTTTTAATCCTCCACACAGTTGAACTATCTATCTCTTGCCCAACTTTTGCTTACCTTACCCAGCCTCCACAAGTCATATTAAAAGAAAGTCACTGTTACTTGTCTCAGGCTGATCCATTTGTGCTTATATGTCAAACAGCAGGGGAATTACTTGGTGTGCAATTCACTTTCCTTTAGCATCTATCATTCACTACTGGTCTGCATTGGCTTCCACAAAGGCTGTATCTCCGTATCTGTCAAGTCCTTTTCTCCCTTCCACATTCAGCCCACTCCATTTGGTTATGCAGGCAATCTCTCAGTTGTCTCAAAGCAGGTGCTTATTTTTGAATTCCAGGCTTGGAGGCATGTTGTGGCTGCATAAAAACCAGATGTACTACCAAATAGAGTCTCCTGTATTCTGCAAGTCCACAAAGGGGCTACCTAATAGCCAATTACAGCCCTTATTTGGCACCCAGAAACTTTTTGCAAGCCTGTGTTGCTCCCCAGCTCTTTTTATTTTTGAATGTGGCTCATGGATATAAAAGGTTGGGGACCCCTGATATAGTGCCCCCCCCCCGAAAACTTCATTTATATTTAGATCAATGTGGTTGAACTAAAATAATAACATTTTTATGGTGACAGAAATGCAACAGAAGGGACAAAACTAAACAAAGTTAATATTGCACAAGTCATAAGGGGGTTGTTAGGAATTATACAGATATAAGGGTTATTAAGGGGCAGATTTATCAAGGGTTGAATTTCGAGTTTTTGGGAGTTTCTAAAAACTCCTATACAGAGCCAAGAGGCTGCTGTATGGAGCCATAGAAAATAAGTAATTAGTGGGCTGGTGGGGGACTGTTTGGAATGCCAGGGCCTACTTTGACTCCCAGTCCAGACCTGTGTCATTGGTAGGGTTGCCACATTTTAAAAATAATTGTACAGACATGGATGGGGGGCAGGTCTACCAGGGGGGTGCTGTGACATCAGTGGGCAGGACTATGATTTCACAGGGGGCAGGTTGTGTTGTCCGGTGGTCAGAGTTCTATAGTGAATCTGGATCGGCAGCATATTTAGATCGGGGCCAGATTAGAGGCAGGCCAGGGCCAGATTAAGTAGTTTACCAGCTACTATATTTACTTTACTAAATTTGTCATACTGGCACCGGCCTTTGCTGCTATTTTAATGTCAATAATTTATTATTTAATGAGATTAATATGATAAAAGTCACAAAGTCACAACTGGTCCAGTAACACAAAGCAACCAATCAGCACATGGACTAGGGGTAGGAGGCAGAGAAGGTATGTCTCTGGCACCCCCCTAGCTTTGCTACCCAATGGCACGTGCTTACTCGGCCTACCCCTAGTTCTGGCCCTGACCTCAACTACTAGGTATTTGCATCAATAAGTGCAGGAATGATTCACATTTCTAATATGTTGCCCCTATTTCTTTTCTCATAGAAGGAGGAGCTGATGCAAAAAGACCCCGTGTAGCAGGTACAAGATCTTTTCCTCTGCAGATCAGCAGCTACCGGCTCCATGAAGAACTTGGGAAAGGAGGATATGGCAAGGTGAGTGATAGACCTGGAAGGATACCCTCATATTATGTGTATCCCCTCATAGCACTCATCCTCCAGCCTTATCAGAATGATCTGGAGACTGTGTCAGTACAAGATCCTCTAATCTTTCATCTCTTCCCTCTGCCTTTCTCAGGTAATGCTGGCATCATTAGCCGACAGCAGTGAGCGTGTGGCCATTAAAGTCATCGAGAAAGAAGATCAGAATAAAGAATTGATTGAAAAAGAGGTCCGAGTTCTGGAGGCAGCGAGAGGATGCCCTTACCTGTGCCAACTCCATGCAGCTTTCCAAACAGAGGTACAACATAATACTGATCCCATACTTTATATATGTCTCATGGCAGAAACTAAGTGGGGGGAGGGGGCTGAGTGGCTTTGGAAGTCTGAAAGAGGAGGTGTTCATCTGAATCATAGTTGGGCCATGGATTCCCAAATAGAGGGGAGAGGCCTCTGTAGGTTACAGGATGAGGGACATTTTCTGCTTTGTTTTGCTTTTCTTTGGGCTCCTTTTACTTAGTTTTATATAAATTTGTTTTATCTTGCATTGTATCTTTGTTGATTGTGTCATTTAGAAATTTATTCTTTTCTTATTTGTCATTTAAACCAGCGGGAAGCTTTCCTGGTCATGGAGCACATACGTGGAGGAAGCCTGCTGGAAGTTATTACTAAAGGTCCTCTGAGAATGGACACACTCATGTAAGTGCCATTGTGAGAGCAGTGACTGGGTTTGGAATGTCATAGGATATTAAAGAAATGCATTAATAAAAAGGAAAATAGCAGTTTTAGTGCAGAATTGGGCTTTCTGAGCTAATAATGTGCCTCGTCCCCATGTGAAAAACGAAGTGCATGGGTTGGGGGGGGGGCTGAATTGGTTCTGCCACCTCAGGTGACAGCAGACTCAGAATAACTTTTAAGCATCATGTCTGAAAATACATAAATGGTGTTTAATCAGTCTGATAACATTTATGATGCTTTTCTCTTAAACAGCTGTTATGCAGCAGAGATGGTATGCGGCCTGCAACATCTTCATGCAAAGGGCATCGTTCATCGGTAAGTAAAACTTCTATGGGACAGGCAATACATTCATTCATTTAACAAATCTACTGTGAAGCAGCTTTTGGTCATCTACTGATATTAAGATACCTTTAAATGCCATAACAAAGACTTGGAGCCTCAGGCTTTACCAGTTGTACAAGGTATTTTATAATCAACTTTAGTTAACACTGAAACCTATTCAGTTCTGTTTTCCTTTAGGGAATATTATCACCAATATAATGATAGTAACCCTTTACCCGTTCTTATATTTACAGGGATATAAAACCGGTGAATGTACTTATGACTGGAAAGGACCATATCAAAATCATTGACTTTGGCATCGCAGCTGAAAACCTGTTTGGACAGAGTACCACCTCTTGCTCACATGGAACCGATTTGTACTTGGCTCCAGAGGTAAGGGATTCAGCAAAATATCAAAGAATTTCCAATAGCCGGGGTTGCTGAATGTACCCAAAGCTACAGGCTTGTACCTGAAACTAGTTCTTCCTTTATTACAGGTGGTTGTAGGTAAATGTAGAACTAAATACAGCAAAACCCTTGTATGCCACATGCACACATAGAGAATGATTTCATTACATAGGGGCAGCATGCACCATAGACTAACCCAAGCTAACTGATCATTAGTTGCTATGGGTTACTGAAATTTTTTTCCGCAACCACACTAAATTGCAAACACATTTACATGCAAAGATGTTTGGACTCCTTTATAAATCCCTGGACACAGTGGAAAGTGCATGACCAGGCATTTGTATCTAGTGGGGCAACTATTTCCACTCTTAGAAAGAAAAAGCAAAGAGTTGCACCTCACTCTTTAAGTGCCATTGCCTGTACAGTATGGTCAGTAAGTGGGTGGCACATAGGAGTCCCCTGGAACACCCCTAGATCCTGCAGATGAACGGCCATTGAACATGGGAAATCTAATCTCTTCTTTCTTTGTAAGGTGCTGATGAAGAAGACCTACGATGCAGGGATGGACTGGTGGGCTTTAGGCCATACACTATTTTCATTGGTCACTTGCAGAATGCCATTTTATAGTGGAGCTGATAAGGAACAACGGATCAACTCCATCCTGCATGACCCACCAGCCTTTCCTATGTGTATGAACAGTAGACTAAAGGATCTCCTGCAAAAGGTGGGTATGAGCACTTACACAGAGGAGCTCAAATAAAGTAATGGCAACTTCTGGAGGGTCACAAGCAGTTCCCAGGCTCCCATTAATAGTTTTAAGGTGTAAAGTTTTTTTGAATGTCCAATGCTGTACTTTTTAGCTATAATATAATTATACTAGTGGTGTCACAGCAATTACAGTGTTAGAATATGGCGGAGTATTTTCAGGCATTATTTGTCCAGTAGCACAACTATAGAGGCAACAAATCCAGTGATAGTGGTGGGGGTGCTAGGAGTAAAAGGAGGCCCAGGAGCAGGTTCACTCCATGAACACAAATTTTTAGGTCACTCGTGAATTTGTGGAAGGGAGGTGTCCTGGAAAAAATGTATGTGGGGGACAGGTCTCTAAGGTTACACCCCTGCATCTGCCCTTGAGCAAGATATCGTGTGAACAAGAAAATGGCCCATGCACCATGTTCCACATTGCCCTTGTTCCGTAGAATATTTTAATTTATATAATCCCACTGTCAGGCTTGGCCATATAACCCAGATGCATAATTTTATCTCTAGGAGGGGGCATGTTTGTGATTAATTAAAATGACTGTTAATGTCTTTCCTTATAGCTCCTAGAGAAGGACCCTGAGAAACGTCTTGGGGTCCATGGCAACATCAGAGAGCATCCTCTGTTCAGAAACATCGACTGGGCAGCAGTGGAAAGCCAAAAGTTATAAACCGTAAGTAATAATTTGCCTAAAAGGGGCATCTCAGTGTCAATACAAAATAACAAATAACAGTAGCAGGATTTCAAAATAAAACATAATTTATGAGATAAAAAGAGTAATATATATGGGCCATGTATTAATGCAGCACTAGCACTCTGCATACTTTAGGGTGCAAATGATCATGCTCTTGCACCCAGAATCAGGTCTGTTAATTACAAAACATGCAAGGTATTGTGGGAATTTGAGTCTTGTCTGGAGGAGATCTGATTTCCGATACAATAATACAGTGGTGTGAGAGATAAAGGAGAGGAAGAAAAAGGACAATCATTATCAGCAGTAATGTATATTGGAAATTTACTTAGAATTAAATCTTGTGGAAGGGAGGTTACATAAAATAAAAAAAGTTTTTCATTGTTTGTCTGGATATCCCTCTAAACCAAATAAGCACATATCAGTCCATGAGTCCACTAGCCAATACACTGCACATATCTGCTAATGAGCCATGTAGCACCTGTCTGCATTACTATTGCCTATGTTTGAAATGTTAATAATGCTGCCCTTTTTCAGTCATCAGCACCGAAATCAGGAGTCAATGTCCTTCTTGAAGGAACTGAATCCCAACATCAGTTCAGACATCATCAAAAGCCTTCAAGACTTTTCCTATGTGAGCAACAGCTGGTTGGACCATCCATCATTATAATAAGAATTTTTACCATCATGTACTTCAAACACCTGGCTGTACATTCAGCTCAGATTCATGCCCTTCTACTGGATCTGTATCAGGCCCATACCATCAGCAGCTCAACCACCGACTGCAAGCGAAACGGAGCTACAAGCAACATCATCATGTCACCAACATCGCCAAGCACTCCACCTCCAGCCCTCCTGTTGGATCCTGCTCTCTCTCTTCGGCTGAAGAGAGATTTGTAAATAGTTTATATGTTAAGTTAAAGTTCGATTTTAGAAAGTAAGGATAAGATACTTTATATTATAATAAACATCAGCACATCCAGGGACTTGTCCGGCTGCCAGATTTGGAGTCAGGAAGGAATTTTTTCCCCCCATTCTCCGGCTGGAGCAATGGGGGTTTTTTTGCCTTCCTCTGGATACACTAGAAAATAAGATATAGCATATCATATACATATCCATATAAAGATAGATTAAATATAGGAAATATAATAATTATTTTAAGCAAATGGAATAAAGTTGAATAATATAATAAGTAATAACAACACAAGGATATATATAATTAGACATAATAGACAATGAAATGGATAGATAAGAAGACATTAAGGACATTGAGACAACAAAAACTAAGTATGGAATTAGTAGATAAATAGTCATTTATAAGAGAATAAATAGTTACAGCAGTAGCAGTAGAAGCAGTAAAGTAAATAGATAAACAGCAAAGAGACAAACATAGAATAGATGACATAAACAGGACAATCGACATTAAACAATTTTTATTTTAGTATATACATAATATATAATAAAAATGTATTTTCTGTCATAATATTAGGAGATAAATAAGATAGCCAATAATAAGGATAGATAGATAGAGTTGCTAAAAAATTAGTTAAACATAATAAATACAATTAATAATATAATAACCATAAGAGTAGAATGTAATGATAAATTGGTAATATAGAACAAAAATTAACTAGAAAAACATAGAAATGGATAGACTTACAAGATTAAGTATATAGCAGATAATAAAGATATTTATTAATGATAATAGAATTGATATAATTGACAATAAACAGTAGAATATAATAAGAGTAGAAGACTAGCGCAAATTGATAACATAGAATAGATGACATATAGATGACATAGATGACAAATCTACAGGGATAGAAGAAATAAACAGGACAATAAACATTAAACAATTAGTATATAAATAATATAGAATAAAAATGTACCTTATTAATATGGATAGACTTAGAATAAAAAGACAATAGAATCTACTTAAAGAATGAGCAATTACGTTAGATATTCTGTCATAATAATATTAGGAGATAAATAAGGTAGTCGATAATAAGGATAGAGTTGATTGAAAATAGTAGAACATAAATATAATAAGAGTAGAATTTAATAATAAATTGGTAATATAGAACAAAAATTAACTAGATAAACATAGATATGGATAGACTTACAACATAAAGTATATAGCAGATAATAAGGGTATAACTAAAATCTATATATAATATTAATGAGAATGTAATTGATATAATTGATAATAAACAGTAGAATATAAGTAAATTGATAAAATAGAATATAAAATATGAATTAGAAATATAAGGATAAGGATAGAATAAACCATAGAAGATAGCACTAAATTAGATCTAATTAGGATAAATAGGTTAGGGACCTGCTCGCAGAGCCTACCTTGACGTGGTGGCAGGCTTGATATCCTTGGGCCAAACTAAACAAAACCACATTGTGGAGACTCTGGTTATAGTTAGTGAGGAACCAACTCACCATGGTACCAAAGGTATAGGCAGGAACTAACTAGTATTGGTGAGGCCCTGCCTAGTCTTTCACTTACTATGTGAGTTGGACCCTAATTCCAAAATTTCTGCTTGGAGTGGGTCGATCTTTACAATATCTTACCATTTGGATGCTCTTTATAGTATTCCACTGGGTTATTAATATTTATGCCATACTGATGATGGTTTGGCTGCAGCCTCCCCCCTGTATTTGTTATTTGCTTAACCAGCTACATGTCCTGTAGTTCTTGCTGATATCTTTGGCCAAAGGATATAACTAAAGGGCTCTTTATGGTTAATTATAGGTTAGAATGGTTATACAGATGATATGACCATTCCGTTAATACTAAACAACCCATTCAAATGGTGGGCACTGAGCTTTCTATATATATTTTTGGAAAAAAACCAACAGAGCCGTCAAGCCAGGATTTATAATTTCCAATCAAACAGAAGCAGCTGATTGGCTGGAAGAGAATTCAACAACAAAGTTCCCGTTTTACATCATTTGACTAAGAAATAGAAATCTGCTACCTACCTAATTATGGAACCAAGGCAGCGAGGGGAAAGGGATCCTCTGCTCTAAATAAAATGCTATAAAAGTCTGAATTGTTGTATTCTGTAGTTCTTAGTACTTAATAAATATACCTATAAGTATTGCTTATTGATGTAATATGTTAAAAGCCAATACTGCACCCCCTGTAGTGATATCTGAGGATAGTAATGGCCTTTTATACAGGTATGGACAGCGCCGGATTTCAATAAGGGGCGCCCCTAGGCCGCGCGGTCCGACCAGGCGGCCGTGCGGTCCTAGCGCCCACCTCACCTCCCCTTCCCAGCGCGCCGGCGAAAAAACGGCAGCGCAGCTGCTGTAATTGAATGGGGATGCACGCATCCGCATAATGCGGCTGGGCGGCATGCCGCCCCTATTTTTTTGCCGCCCTAGGCCCATGCCTATGCGGTCTTGCCGCAAATCCGGGCCTGGGTATGGGACTCCTTGGTGATTGTTAATATAGATATCCTCAAGTTTTACAATACAATATCATCCAGCCCAAGTATTTTTAGTCTGCTAAAAACTAGTTTTGGTCCAATAAACATTAAATATATCTTACGGAGGATTAAGTTCAAGGTACTGTTTTATTTTAACAGAGAAAGAGAAATTTTTAAAAATGTGAATTATTTTGATTAAAATGTAGTCTACGGGGAAATGGTCTTCCTCTAATTTGGAGCTTTCTGGATAACTGGTTTCCATATAATGGATCCCATAGTGGTACTACAGCAGTATGCTCGGTTTGATTCCCCCTTCTGTTGGAATTATGGTTGAATCATTTGTCATTTGTTCCTGCTTGGGACTTTCCGTAATATGAATCTTCATTGCTTAAGTCTAATATAAAATGAAATAAACATTAAATAAGCCCAATAGGTGGATTTTGCCTTCAATAACACTAATTAAATCTTAGTTGGGATCAAGTACAAAACAAAAATTTAATATGTTCAGTTTCATTAGTCAGAAGGCAGCACACACCTTTGGGTTATATTCCTAGATCCACCAATGATAGGACAGAAAGCAACACCCATTAAGCCAAAAAACACACCAATAGGGATAAGTAGCCAACCCACCCCCCTCAGTGTTAATTTTCCAGCAAAAACAAAAGAGAATACACAATGCTTCAAAAATTTTGTTTGGGGGGGATAATTCTGCTGCCTTCGGACTAAAAAAAAATGAAAATTTCAGTTAAATCTACATTTTTGTTTGTCTTTACGCCCTACAGGCAGCACACACCATTGCTTCTATATGTTAAGGAGGGCAATGCTGCATTTCTTGGATTAGCAAAATTTTCCCACGTGAAATCCACCACGTGTGGGCCAACGCAATGGCTCTGGGTGCAGGTAATGAAGAAAGCTCATGTCAATATTGGCGCTGATTCTCTGCCTGTGCTTTTCCACAGGCCAAGATCAGCCCCCATGTGGCCTAACCCAAAACCCAGGTTTGACTCCAGTGGTGCTGGGCCCTAGGGAAAAAAAAGTCCTACTGGAACCATTCCATTCAGTAGCCCCCGACAGCATTGCTTTTTTATCACATGCCAAATGAGCAGATTTAATCTGACCATTCTCATTCTGGTCAAATCAGCCTGATCCAATTGTTTGCCCTAGAGCCAGTGATCACATGGTGCTGTGTTATGTAATTCTAGTTTGGAAGCCGGAGTTCCCCTTTAAGTCTGATGTGATGGTTGGCAGTCAAATCATGGGAGTGCAGTCTCTGGTGGAAAAGAAACATTGCATAAAGATCTGCAATTGTATTGGGGGGTGGGTGCATAGAATCGGCACTTAATGAAGCTTAAAAGCCCATTATGAGGAGCAGGGGCACTTGTTGTTACCAGCTGAGATGAACCCCCAGGAGTGGGCAAATGTTAATCCCCCTGTCTCTGATGGCTATGAGCAAACGTATGCTGCTGTTCCTACTGAACTGTGCTTAGTCCATTGGAATATCTCTATTCTGGAATAGTATTTTAGTCTATAGGCTTAGAACAAATACATACAAATATAGAGGCTGTTACTGGATGTACATGGGTCAGACACTCTAGCCCTATATGTACAAAGCTAAAAGCCAAGCCTGGCCCTCACTGCATGTCCCTGCCGTTCTCAAACACTGATTCAAATGATTAAAGTTGCAGCTTTGTTATGTTACACAATGTCCTGTTCTTCACAACTGTAGATCTTCTTCATTTATTATTTGCCTTTCTATCCTGCCCCGTTCCAACTCGCAAATGGGGGTCCCTGAAGCCAAAAACGATTATATTGCGAGGCTACAATTTTATTGTTACTTTTAATTATCTTTCTATTCAGGCCTGTCCTGTTCACCTTCTGGTCTCTCATTCTAACCACTGCCTGGTTGCTAGAGGAAACTAGACCCTAGAAACCAAATAGCTGCAGAATAAATTTAAAGGGGTTGTTCAACTATATTCCGAGACAATTTGCAATTGGTTTTCATTTTTTATTATTTTTGTTTTTTTGCGTAATTTAGCTTTTTATTCAGCAGCTCTTAAATTTGCATTGTAAAGGAGAATTCAACCTGTAATAAAAAAAAATCCTCCCCCCTACCCTGGGTAGACTCCCCTCCCTCTTTCCCACCCCCAGCCCGGCATTGGAGTTCATGGGCACTATCTTCGTCTTTTTCGGGAAGTTTTGACCCATGCGCAGTTGGAGTAAAGTCATGAAAATTTCCAACATTTTTTCGGAAATTTTCGTGACTTTCGGCGCATGCTCAGTTGTTCGAGACCGGAAATTTACTCCAACTGAGCATGCGCCACAAATGCCAAGACACGAAGATTACCGGAGATAAAGAACATGACTGCTGTGAACTCCGAGGCCAGAATCTGCATGGAGGGGTGAGTAAAAAATAAGGGGAATTTGCCCGGGGGGGGGGCAGGAAGGCTGGGGGGAGCAGGGAGGAGGGTCTACCCAGGGTAGCAGGGAGGGTTCTTTTTTAAAACAGGTTGAATTCTCCTTTAAGCAATCTGGTAGCTAGGGTCCAAATTACCCTAGCAACCATGCATTGATTTGAATAAGAGATTGGAATATAAATAGGAGTGAGCCTAAATAGAAATATGAGTAATAAAAATTACATGGGTAACAATCCATTTTAGCCTTACAGAGCATTTGCTCTTAAGAAGGGGTCAGCGACGCCCATTTGAAAGCTGCAAAGAGTCAGAAGAAAAAGGCAAATAACTATAAATAAAAATAAATAATGAAGACCAATTGAAAAGTTGCTCAGAAATGGCCATTCTGTGAAATACTAACAGTCACCAAAAAAAATTGCAAGCTTAGAATACTCGTGGTCTACATCATACTAAAAGGTGAGCAGCCCTTTAAACAATTGAAATCTAAGGATATGAAACCATGAGACTATGAGGAGGGCCAGTATACACAGGGAAACACTCTTATGGGACAGGGTTGCCATCTAGTGGCCACAGACCATTGCACTTACTCAGTTATTCAATAATCAGAATATTGCTATTAAATTGTACAGGTATGGGACCTATGGGACCTGTTATCCAGAATGCTCCGGACCTGGGGTTTTCCAGATAACGGATCTTTCTTACGTTGGATCTTCATACCTAAAGTCCACTAAAAAAAATCATGTACACATTCAATAAACCCAATAAACTGGTTTTGCTTCCAGTAAGGATTAATTATATCTTAGTTGGGATCAAGTACAAGCTACTGTTTTATTATTACAGAGAAAAAGGGAATCATTTTTAAAAATTTGGATTATTTGATTATAAGGAGTCTATGGGAGACACCATTTTTCGTAATTCGGAGCTTTCTGGATAACAGGCTTCCGGATAACAGATCCTATATCTATACATTATTCATAACTAGATGCTGTCCCTATTACGGGCATTATATGTGTTATGAAGTGGAATAGACAGACATATACATACATTTTCCCGGTTGCCTTTTTGAAGAATTACTATAGACATTGCCTCGTTTGCCCCAGGTTTTCTGAATAGGTAACTTGCTAGTTTTGCAGCTTCAGTCTTTTGTCTAAACTGCATTGTTCCTTAGGCTGGCCGACCAATCACAACATCTGTGCGTCCTATAGCTCCGCCTATTGTCATTTAATAAGAAGCCACAAGAGCATGGAGGGTAAATGTATCCCTTTAAAGGAGAAGGAAAGGCTAAAATGAAGTCAGCTTAAAGAGATACTGACACCTGAAATTAAACTTTTTTTTTACATCTATTATAATATTGGCTTTGCAAGCTACTTCTAACTTTGCCATAAAGTATTTGCATGATGCTTTTACATTACCTGTCTGATCCCCCATGTTCCTGTATGAGGGGGCTGCCATATTTGTGCAGCAGGAGTCCGTTAGCATTAGAAACTGTAACTAACAGGCTGAGATGGGACAGTCTGGTTGGCAAAGTCAGAGTGTCAGAGAGTCAGGCTTAGGAACTTCAACTAACAATTATATACAAAAACAAACCTCTCAGCAAAAAATGATCAAGATGACCTATAGGTAACATTTAATGTACATTCATATGTTAAAATTCATTTTTTAGTGTCAGTATCACTTTAATGCTGCTCTGGGTCCTCTGTCAAAAGAAACACTGCATTTCTTTCCTTCTATTGTGTACATATGGAGGCATATTTACTAAAGGGCGAAGTGACTAACGCTGGGGAAAATTCGCTAGCGAAGGAGACTCTGTTGGTACTTCGCTCCCTACTGCCAGGCGAATTTGCGCTCTGACGTAACTACGCAAATTCACTAAGATGCAAATTTTACTGAACGTTACGCCAGACTTGCCTTTCCACCTCAGACAGGCGAAGTGCAACAGAGTAGATAGGCCTACGATGGCGTCTTCCTTTTTTTAGGACAATAGGCTGGAAAAGATTGTAAATTTATTTTAGGGTACCCGGCTTCCCCCCTACATTTCCTAACATATGGCACATAAACTATACACTGGGCTCATGTGTAGGGCAATATAACAACTCTATTTTATTAAGGTTTCCCGGGCTTGTGTAGTGTAATGTATTTGTTGCAACATATACGTCCATTATATTTTAACTTCATGCCGTATGAAAATTAGCCAACTCTAGCGCAACTTCACTTTGCTTGGCGCAGTAACACTAGCGCAACTTCGCCAGCGTTCGGCGCCCTGGACGCAATTTCGGATTTTAGTGAATTAGTGTTGTCCTGCCGACTCTACGCCTGGCGAAGTGTTGCGATGTGAGCGAAACCGCCCCTTGTGAATTTTCTGAGGTTAGTAAATTTGCCCCATGGACTTCTGTATCAGACTTCCTGTTCAGCTTAAACCTCCAGGGCTAGGGCTTGAGCATGCTCAGTTTGTTCTTCTCTACCTCCCCCTCCCTTTGCTGCTGTAATCTGAGCCCAGAGCTATAAGTGAGCAGGGAGAGACTCAGGCAGGAAGTGATGACACAGCAAGCTAATATGGCAGCTGCTATCTTAAACAAACAGAGAGCTTCTAGAACTGTTTACTCAGCTATGGTAAAGAATTCTGCAGAATAAATACCGTTTTATAGCTTGCACTAATGTGGCTAATCTATTGGCAATAAACGGCCTCTGTAGTTTTACTTCTTCTTTAACATCACACAATATGGCGGAATAAATCCAGTCACCAAGCTTTTTCTTTATAGAACAAACACCAATTAAGTAGGATTTGAAATATATTTATTTGTTTTTTAAGAGTGAACGCAGTTTTTAACTAACCAAAAAATGTTATAAACAAGGACATACCATATGCAAAATACATTCACCCCATGTACAAAGCTTGATTATTAATATTTTTTTTTTTTTGCAGGCTCTCAATGTATATCTAAATATATATATATTATAGGTTATTCAATTGATTATGTTTGTGTTCCACCAGCTTCTGCTTTAACAGGGTTTCTCAAAGGTGCAATATGCGAGTGTTCAACAGGGATTCCTGGAAATAAATGTTCTGGCAGTAACTGTAAGCAGAGAAATTAAGTCTCACTTTCTCTCCCAGTGCAAAGGGAGAAAACTTGCTTATTTGCGCAAATAACCAAGAATACACTGGCCAAATAATTCCATAGCAAATAAATGCCTTGCAGTGTTAAACACACACACTATATATATAGATCAATAGTAATTCTATACATTTTGAGAAGATATAATTAACCCAAGTTCTCTTCACGACACAGGTTTATGCTGTCCCTTTCATAAAAACTGGTGGAGGAGCACGTGAATTTAACTGGTAAAAACTTTGGAGAACAATAAAAAGTGTCATTTTGGACGATTATTCAAAACGACACAATGACAAAGAAACATGGCAGCACAAAAAGAGCTAGAAAAGAAGAAAAGAACCATTTTGCAGCCGTACTTCACCTCCAGGCTCCAAAAAAGGTTAAACAGCATCTGCCTGTAAGAACAGGACTGTAATGAGAGCTAAGGGGGGTTGAACTCAAAATTCGAATTAAAAAAAAATCGAATTTCGAGCTAATTTTTGTTTACTTCCAACAGGATATAGTCCAAATTTGATTCGAATTTCGAAATTTATCATGAATTGTCTCTTAAAAAATTAGACTTCGACCATTCGCCATCTAAAAGCTGGCGAATTGCAGTTTTAGCCTATGGGGGGACCTCCTAGAACTAGGGATCCACTATTTTGGATTCAGCCGAACCTCCGAATCCTTGATGAAGGATTCGGCCGAATACCGAACCCTAATTTGCATATGTAAATTAGGAGTGGGAAAGGGAAAACATTTTTTACTTCCTTGTTTTGTGACAAAAAGTCATGCAATTTCCCTCCCACCCCTAATTTGCATATGTAAATTAGAGTTCGGATTCGGCCGAATCCTGCTGAAAAAGGCCAGATCCTGGCCGAATCCCGAACCGAATCCTGGATTCAGTGCATCCCTACCTAGAACCGATTTGGAGTCAATTGGTGAAAAACTTCTAATTGTATGTTTCGAATGCGCTATTACTTTGATTTGTACCTATTCGGCAAAAAAAACAAAACAATTTCATCTCAGTTGGTCTTTTTGAAGTCGAATTTTGACGTTTTTCAAATTCGACCCTTGATAAATCTGCCCCTAAGAGAACCTTGTAAACTAGTTCTAGTTCAATTCAGTTGTGTCCAAACTGCACACTCCCAGTTGATGTTAAACTACAACTCCCAGGAAATTTAACCACAGACCAGCGACTACTGAAAGATCCATCACCTCAAAGAGAGGCGTCTGAATTGTGAGTGTGTCTACAGCAACGTGTGAAGGGGCTATAGGATAAGCACACAATATGCAATATCCTAAGGGCTTTAGAAGAATCCAAATGAGCTGATTAAGATTTGCACAAGAATATGTCCTGAATTCGAGCTGGGCTATGTCTATAAATAGGTAAACAAGAAGTGTATAAACAGGAGCTGTAGCTATAAAACAGTATAGTAATAGTCACACTCCAATGGACAATGTATAGATTGGTGGTAAGCAGGGCATTGCATGGTTAGAAGTCAATCATCACAAGCTCTGTGTGCGATTTGACCATTTTTTGTACTTTTCCTTAAAATTAAAAACAAAGTCGCTTTTATGAATTTACCATTTGGGGGCGTTAATGAATTGCAAGCTCTTGTGGCATTAGGGCTATGGACAGAACAGACTAGATGTTTGTTGCTGTACCTCTAAAGAATGAATGGGTATGGGACCGGTTATCCGGAATGCTCGGGACCTGGGGTTTTCCGGATAACAGATCTTTCCATAATTTGCATCTTCATACCTTAAGTCTACTAGAAAATAATATAAACATGATACAAACCTACGAAGCTGGTTTTGCTTCCAATAAGGATCGATTATATCAGTTTGGATCAAGTACAAGGTACAGTTTTATTATTTAAGAGAGTATTTATCAATGGGCGAAGGTGAAAGTTCATTCTCTCATAAATACGCCTTTCAAAATCCCATAGATATGAATGGAGAGTGGCAGAATTTCACTCTAGAGGACTGTGGCGACCTCTAACTTCACTCTTTGATAAATATACCCTTATGAGAGAAGCCCTCTCCATGGTTCAGAGCTTTCTGGATAACGGGTTTCCAGATAATGGTCCAATACCTATACTTTGTTTGCTTGCTGTACATGTCTGTGTGTCTATATATATTTTATATTTCAAAACACTGGGCAAATTTGCACCTGGGCAGTAACCCATAGCAACCAATCAGTGACTGGCTTTTTACAGGCACGTTGAACAGTGAAAGCAAGCATTTGATTGGTTGTTACTGCCCATGTGCCCAGTGTTTATAATGAGCGTCCCTGTGTAACAGAGGCCTTAGTTTGCACTAGAGGTGTAGTCCTGCACAACAAAGTGTGACTGCATTTAATATTGGAGCAATTATAATGGATGTTTTTATTCAATCCTTTATAGACCCTTCCATTCTGAGGAAACGGACACAGTTAAGGTAAGAGACGTGTCTTCACAGTAATATTTCCGGATGTCATACTCCCAAACATACCAAGAGAACAAACCAAAGCAGTGGGAGGGGAAGATAAAATGGATTAGAGACGCCATTGTGCGAGGTGTTGGAGCAGCGCTTGCAGCAGCCGGAGAACTTCTCTGAACAACTGTGAGTTCCACATCTGGTCAATGCTTTGTAATCTCCAGTCAAACGGTGCCATCCCTCCCGCAGTTACAGTTTGCATATCAGAAAGCCCGTGCTAGGATTTGGGCAAAGAAAGGAAAAAGATGGGCAAATAGAGAGATATTTCAAGTTCAGTTCCTGTATCCCCGTCGTTCCCCTACACAACGTGTGCGTATCTACTCCCACAAGCTACATAGCGTCTGTCTGTGCAACTTCATGCACACCTTGGGAAATCTATGCAGTGGCCCAGTTTTCTAATTCTCTCATGTCATCATCATCCTCCTCTTGCTTTTTCTTGACTATGGAAAGCGGGAAACAAAAAGTGTCAGTTTGCTGATAAATGCTAAATATAGGCTTCCTAGTTCCTAGACTGCGCGCGAGACTTACCTGGTTTTGCTGGCAATGAGGCTGCAGGCACGTTTGGGAGAGGCACAGTCTCTGGACCCTGGACTTCCAGTAGATTTTTGTCTAATTCTTCCTGTTCTAGTTCTTCCAGCTCTGCCATTAGCTCGTCCTACAGACAGAACATTTGTGTTTGACAAAATAAATGACATCACAGCAGTAAATAATATGTGAATTAGTTGTGTGTAATCCAGCAGAGCCAGGACAAGTACATCCAATCAGATCCATCCTCCTAATCAAGGTGCCTTCCTGTTTGTCCAAAAGCCACCTACCCTCCCACCCACCTCCCCGCTGGGCACACAGTACCCAAAGAGCTCTCCCCCCAGTGACTGGCTTCAACCAATCAGACCTCAGCAGATGGCTCCTTCTCACTTGATCCCCTCCAAATGTGCCTCTGCTGTCAACCATTAGTTCTGGCCCTGAAGTCTGATTTAGGTTAAATATGTGTCTCCAGTGTATGGAATATTACACGCACTCCACTTCTTTTACACAACATCCTAATCCTTATCTGATATCTGCTGTGTAACCGGAGCCTTTTCTCCTTTGAATGGCTGCCCCCATTGCTACACTGCAGATTATTTATATAAACAATAGTAGTGTTTCTGAAGCAAACACAGCAGTTTTACCAGTGCAGGGCAACTCTGCATTATATTTTTATAACTTAAAGGGTAGGGGCAGACGGGCAGATTCGGGGAGATTTAGTCACCTGGTGACTAATCGCCTCTTCTGAGGGGCGACAATCTCCCCGAACTGCCTTCCTCCTGCTTGAATGAGAAAACGCCAGCGCAATGCACTCACAGCGCTTCGATTTCCGAGATCTCCCGAAGTCGTGGGGCAACTTCAGGCAATTCCGGAAATCAAAGTGCCGCGAGTTGCGCTGGCGTTTTCTCATTCAAGCAGTAGGAAGGCAGTTCGGGGAGATTGTCACCCCGCAGAAGAGGCGATTAGTCGCCAGGCAACTAAATCTCCCCGAATCTGCCCATCGGTCCTTAGCCTAAAACACTTTTTTTTATGTTTTATGTTGCTGTTCCTTTAAGGATCTCCTACGACAGCCTATACCTACTCCAAGAGTTCTATCCTATAAGTACAATATGCCTACCAACAAATCTAACCGTCACTAATCCCATCTACAGAACACATTTCAGCTAAGGCAAGAATAACAAAAAATACCCAAAGATTTTCCTATAGACCATTTATTTGGCTTGTGGTTTGTAGACTAAATCACAATCATCTTTGCCTTACACTGTTAGTTTCCAAACTGGGGGCTGCCCCCTCCTCAAGTCTGAAGACTAATTACAACCAGATATCGAGAAATTGTCTCTGAACACACATTTTAATATTAGTGATACTGAGCCTTTAAAACAGATTAACAGTTAAAAGTCAGAGCAGGTTTATCCCAGGATTTCTGTTCGTGCAAATTGGATGTGACAATAGGCTTCTCTCTAAATCAGCGGCGGGATTACTAAACCTTTGTGTAAGGCAGAGTTCTTAGTCAGCTCTAATACTATATGTTCCCCTAGTTGTGAAGCCTGCAAATTAATGGAATTTATTGTGAGTGCCTTGGAAATGGCATAACCAAGCACACACAATAGGCAGGTTTATTTTTTTTACAATACAATATTATATCCTGTTTAATTATGAATACCGTATATACTCGAGTATAAGCCGACCCGAGTATAAGCCGAGGTAGACTTTTTCAGCACATTTTAGAGTATAAAACTTGGCTTATACTCGGGTATATACGGTAAGCAAAGTCTAAAGTGCTAAAGAAAAAAAAGGGAAAAAACAGGAGCAACTGAAATTGCTATTAGCAGCGGGATATTTGGGGGCATTATGCACCCACGACATGTGGGATAACACTCACTTCGTCAAAGTCCTCTCCAAATCCAACTGGTTTGGAAATGGCATCTGAGATTTCCTGAGCAAGTTCCTGTTGGTCAGCAATGTCTTGCATGAGGTCATCCACCTTTTCAATATCCCTGCCGTAAAAATAAATATATAAATATTCTCTTAGGACAAAAGACCCGCACAGATTTGGCTTTGACATTAAAAGGAAAAGATGCTGATGTTTGGCCTGGAAAGAGAATTATAGGCAATATATATCAAAGGACATCTTGCTGCCTTTCAGCTGTTTTTATTATCCCTTTCAGCTACAAGTAGGTATTTTTTAGTAGGGAAGCACCAAATCCAGGATTCAGCCTTTTTCAGCAGGATTCGGATTTGGGTGAATCCTTTTGCCCAGGAGAAGCGAATCCGAATTGGCATATGTGAATATGGGCGGGGAGGGAAATTGTGTGACTTTTGGTCACAAAACAAGGAAGTAAAAATGTTTTCCCCTTCCTACCCCTAATTTGCAAATGCAAATTAGGATTCGGATTCAGTTCGGTATTCAGCCGAATCTTTCACAAAGGATTCAGGGGTACGGCCAAATACAAAATAGTGGATTTGGTGCAACCTTAAAGGGGTTGTTCACCTTCCAAACACTTTTCAATTCAGTTGTTTTTAGATTGTTCCCCAGAAATAGTTTTTTTTAATTACTTTCCATTATTTATTTTTTTACTATTTTTCCAAAATCTAAATTTAAAGTTGAATGTTCGGTCTCTGGTGTTTGAGTCTGGCAGCTCAGTAATTCAGGCGCAGACTCTAAACTGTTACAATTTTGCAACATTTAGTTGATACATTTTTCATCAGTGAGTATTAGTAACTATTGTATCAATTCTAACAGCTGCCTGTAATGAAACCCAGAGATTCTGCTCAGCAGGGACAAAGATAAGAAATGTATCAACTAAATGTATCCATTTAGAACAGTTTGCAGGGTCGGCGACCCCTCCTCCCAGAGCTGCTTCAGAAGGTAAAAAATTACACTTTACCCTTCAATATTAGAAAAATGGTCATACATAGAAAATAATTGGAAAAAGTCGTTATTTCTGGTGATCTATCTGAAAACAACTAGTTGTTTGAAGGTGAACCCCCTTTAATCTCTCTTGACCCTCATAACCGTAACCTTTTCTTACCACTGCATATTATATCGCAGAGAGCTGTTATTTCAACATAAAAGTTTAAAAAATCCATATGGTAAAAAATGCCATTTTTTATATATATGAATTTATTGCACCAGCCTAAAGTGTCAGCTTGTCAATAGCAGCAATGATCCAGGACTTCAAACGTGTCACAGGGGGTCACCATCTTGGAAAGCGTCACATGTTCAGTGGGCTCTGAGCAGCTGTTGAGAAGCTAAGCTTAGGGGACGTCACTAATTATCCAGCAAAAAATGAGGTTGGCCTGTAATATAAGCTGATGCTACAGGGCTGATTATTAAATGTTGATGCTAATTGCACTGGTTTCTGTGCTGTCATGAAGTAATTATCTGTATTAATTACTAATCAGCCTTATATTGTGACATTTCTATTCTATGTGTACTGTATATTGTGAGTGGGTCCCTAAGCTCAGTAAGTGACAGCAGCACAGAGCATGTGCAGTGAATTAGCAGAGAAGAAGATGAGGAGCTACTGGGGCATCTTTGGAGAGACAGATCTTTACTGCTAAAGGGCTGTGGTTGCCTTGGGCTGGTACAGAAGCACAAAACATAATGTACAACATTTCTAGCTACTTCTTTAGTTAAGTTTTACTTTCAATAATGGTCAGATGGTTAGATATTGACCAAGATTTGCCCCATCTTTTTCAAGGCACAATATACTGGAGTCTATGGGCATTTTGTTTGCAAAGAAACCGGGCGAAATGCTCATCTTTAGTAAGAGCCAATCTAAATAAATTCAAACAGTATATGGACTTTAACCAGACGACACAGAACATTTCCAGTCTGCGTCCATATTCAGTTGCAAGTTGGATAAGGGCAGAGGGCTACACCCCGATTTCTGGTAACAGACACAGGACAGGTATACGCCGCATGGAGAGCAGGATCATAGAGAAAATCTACAGGTCTTGCGCCGTGATGTTGAGACTCACAATAACCACTGCTTTTGGACCATTACTTACATGTTATCGTGAGCAGCTTTCATTGCCTTAGCTGCAAAGCCCATGTTCTTGAGAACTTCTGTATTCGTGTTGGCATTTTCTAGCGCTTCCCTCTGGAATTCGATGGTCGACAGTGTGCCGTCAATCTGTGCCAGCTGCTTCTCATAGCGCTTCTTACGTTTCAAAGCTTGCAAGGCGGCTGCAGAGAGAAAACATTAGACTGGTCAATAATGGGAAAAAAATGCCCAAAACAAGTCCCATCTTCAGCTGAGCCATTACAAATCCTGGGAACCCCTGGCAGCTTTCCCTTCTCAAAGATCTGGGACCACGGGGATCATAAAATGACCTGTAGTATAAGAATTCTGGACTGAATGCATTATTGAAACAAAGCCCCTGAAATATAAAACGACTGCTTCCATACCAGAAGGCACAATAACTAAAAGTACTTTTGCAACACCAGGATATCTGGAAACATATATTAAACTGCCTATCAATGATCACCATTGTGCAATTGCCATGCACTAGAGTCCTGCAGCTGGTCAGGTAACCGTGGGTAACCCACAAAAAACTGCAATACCCTGCGGGTTGCAGGTAGAAGTTTCGGGAGCGGGTAGAGACGTGGGTCTGCGGTTCTCCGGGTTTGCGGGTCGCAGATCTTCTCAATATTGAGGTTTACTCCTTTTTTCCCCGCGATCACGCCTACTTCTAATGATGTCACTTCCGGTTTACAATGACAGCACTTCCTATTTCTCGATGGTCAGCGGGTCGCGTATAAGGTACTTGCATGTCGGGTATCGGGTCCAAGCGGGTAAGTATGCGGGTTGCGGGTCGGGTTTAACAAATTGGTTCCGCATAGGGCTCTATAATGCACATTAATCCATATACTTTACACTGAAGGGAAATTCCACAGCAAAGATGTATTGGATGCAAATGAGGATTAACACTGAAGCATTAAAGTCTCCAAATTAGTTTTAATACAACTTATCATAGTAAAACATTCCACACAAGACAAAGTGTGACTGTTTTTATTGCAGATCTATTCTCTCACTTCTAGGATATTTTTTATGTATAATTATTTATCTTTCAGTTTCAGATCTCACCCATTCATATTCCCCTTTGTCTTTCAAACCACTGCCTGGTTGCTAGGTTAAACTGAACCCTTGCAACCAGTGGAGAGCTGCAGCACAAAAAAGAATTAAAAAATGGCAAACAAAAAATGATCGGTATCAGATTAGCAATCTCTGCATCATACTAAAGTAATTTAAAGGTGAACACCGTCTCACTGTGGTATAGGGAATTACTTACAGCTAGTAATGAGAGAATTTTTTTGCCAGGTTTCTCAGTGAAAAAGATGCCCATAGACTCCAATGGGTGGGAAAAAAATGTTGCAGGTCAAAAAAATAAATAATTGTCAACCATTGACTTTGGTGAATTTTTCTCCAGATCAGATTCGCCCATCACTACTTACAGACTGACAGTATTTAATGTAAGAATGTGCAGCTTTGAGCAAAGTGATGTATATCTGGAAGGAATAGGTCAAAAGTTTCATATTTGTCCCCCAAGGACAGTATTTAATTTATCATGTAATTTGAGTTTGCTTCCTCCTAAAACAAAATCCACACATTGTCCAACAATTAGAAAGCAAAAACTCTAGGCTGTTTCCCAGCAGTGTTTGATGTCAAAGCTGTTGGGTAGCAGCTTTGCCACAAAGCAAGACAGACGTGTGGTTTCTGACCAGGAAGGAAGCAGGCATTTATATGAAAACCACAAGATACACTCCTTTGTGTAAGCACATTAGGCACTAACATTTTCACATAACATTTTTAGAGTGGATTACATTTTCGGGCACAATTCTGGAGGCTGTATGATCCATGCTGTATATGAAGGAAAACACCAACTACCACAACCAGAGAATTCAGGGAACCCCAGTCGTTCAGTAAGATTTCCTTAAAGGAACACTAAAACCAACCCTGGCCCTGTGTTAGAAGTTGAGAAAAAAACGTAATTACACATGGAAACCAATTCAGCTATGAGAATTCTACTGATCAAAAACTTAATCACAGATACAAGAGAACTGGCCTGTGAGAATGCAGATTCCCAGCACTATGTCAGTCATCTTGTTCTTATCTTCAATACAGAGAAAAAATATTATATTACACTGGAATCAAACATGGGGATAAAGGGCAGACTTGTTCAGCGCTGGGAAAAAAAGAACACGGAACCGGATTTACACAGATCAGCTGGGATTCTCATTGGAGGACGATTTTGCATTTTAATGCTGCCCCGGAGAGCTCGAGAAAGGTTTATTGAGCAATATTGCTTTAAGAAAACAAACCCTGTGGTTGCTGGACTACCGCTCCCAGCATGCCTTAAAGGGGAACTATTGTGAAAATGAAAATATAAGCTTCATCACACTGAAATAAGAAACTTTGTAAATACAATCAATTAAATATTCTGCATCGTTGTTGAAATAATCAAGTTTATCTTCAGTCTCCCTCCCTCAGCATCTGTTTCTCTTCATTCTGTCTTCATGCAGCAGTTGGGTGTCAGATATTCATTGACAGTTAGATCCAATATATCTTAATTTTTATTTTTGTGACAGTTCCCATTTAACCTTGATAAAATAATAGTGCACAATGGCATTTGAAGGTCGGCAAAAATGGAGTACAATGTAGTTGAGTGATTAGTGCAGCAGTGTTTAGTGTCCCTTTAATGGGTTATCGGCTCCCAGTGCTTGTAAAGCTGGGTACATACATACCAGTAATGTACGATTATTGGTAAATGTATTGGTGAGGTGACAGTTTCAAACTTGCCTAGGTAAGCCGATGCGGGTGAATTGACAGATGAGGAAATGAACAACAGAAATGTGGCCAATCATATGCTGTTCATCTAGTCAGGCTGTGGGCATATTAGTCAACTGGTGTTACAATATGCAGAAATAGGGACTCATTCTGTGTGCATGAAAGTTATTAATATAACGCTCACTTTCTCTTATCTTGTCTGGCTTTAGGACTGTACTTTCAGCATTGTTCTTTGCTCTACATGTCTATGAGAGAAACATCAGGCAAGCAATACATCAGCCTCGGCTCATTGGAAGAGAAAGTAAACCCAGTAGCCCTGGAAATAAAACCAGTTAGCTCTTCATTGAACAGACCAGAAAGTACTCATTATCAGAAGCCGCTCCCTTCCTGGAGGCTTAGCTGCACCAATGTGGGAGTGCCATGCAATTTGTGCTGAATTCACAAGCCCTTTGTTTACTGATGCAAGTAAATGAGTAAACCGACAGGTATTCCTTTTTCCTCATGGTAACAGGAAAGATAACTGATCATCGAACAACTTCCCCTAAGGTCGGCTTCTCCGGTTTCATTCCTGGTTCTCCGGTTAGCCATAGTCATGCTATAAACTCTTTATTTTTTGCCCTTCCTTCATGACCAGTCTATCAGTAGGAGTTCTTTCAACCAACATGGTTTCCCCTACCAAATATAGGCCCTAGGCTTCTGTACTTGGAAAACTAACAGCACTCCAGTCTGCTTATTACGGTGTGTACTACAACTACTAGAGGCAAAACATTGCTTTACTGTAATTACCATACGGCCAAACCGGCTGTATTTGGACTCTTGTTGATGATAAATATACACACACTTTTTTTGGGTGCACAACTTGGCTTAGCAGACAACTAAGTTACAGCTATACACGAAAGTTGCATTAATACATGTATGAACTTGCTGTGCAGCTATAAGAAGATGAAACATTCAGATAATCTGAGACTTCTGTTGTTCTACGAATATCCCAGTCATTAGGCTATTGGTTGAGCATAGTATTCTCGCAGGAGGATCAGCTAACATTTGCACTTAGCAATCAACTAACCACCTATAAAGAAAGCATATTACTGTTTCAAAGGGGTGGTTCATCTTTAGATTAAGTTTTGGTTTGATGCAGACATATTTTATAATTCCTGTTTAAAAAAACAAAAAAAAAGAATTTATCTCGTTTTCAGAAGTTCTACAATGTGGATTTTCAGCTACAATATGGTTGATAGGGTCCAGTTTACCCTAGCAACCAGGTAGAAGTTTAAATGAGAGACTAGAAAATGAATAGAAGGGCTGAATATAAAAAAATAATATAAAGTCAGAATATTCCCTTAACTATAGCCTCACAGAGTAATAGTTTTGGGGGGGGGGGGTTTGGCTGTTGGGTCATTGAAGCTCACCTGACAGCTGGCAAATGGGAGAAGACAAATAATTAAAAAGCTATAAAATTTAATATTGATTGAAAATCTACTAATAATAGGGGATTAATTAAAATACTAAAAGCAACTCAACTTACAGGTTGACCCAAAATGGGTCGGGTGGGTTTGAGTAGACATTTGGGAGATCACTGCAGGTTTAGGTTGAGTGAGGGTTAAACTGGGGAAGTACACTTTTCCTCTGATCCCGAACAACTACTGGAACAAAAGGTGCGCACAGAAACAACATACAGAGCAGGGAGATGCATGTTTGGGTTGAGTGGAGGTCCTACAATGGCAACATTTTGTGGGTCGAGTTTTCTGCAAACCCCCCCATCACTATAAACAACCCCTTTAAATTAAATGATCGTATGTTCCAGTCCAGCCAGCCCACAATCTACACGGAGATCCCCCCCATGTTCGTATTGGATTCTCCCGGGTACTTCCCTTTAACTGCTGCAGTTCCAGGGGGGTAAAGCTGATTCTGTCAGAGACAAGAGGGCTGTATTATTCTATAGATATCCTGGTGTCAGGGGCATGACTGTCAGGCAAAAGAGCCGCTTGCTGGTAACCATGGAAACACAAATATGGTGAATCTCCTGAACAGGGTCTATAAGACAGTCTGAGTTCAAGTCCCAGCTTTATGTCAGGACGTCCTTGGCTCATGACTAGGTTACAAATACAGCTTTCAGCAGAATATCTAGGGCTGTCACACCCTACTCCCAGTGAGCAAGCATGGAGTTGGGATTTCAGGGATATGTAATTGTGCATGAGCCCATTCTCCCCAATTCTCATCATAAACTTCAGGCTCAGCCCCCACAGCTGCTCCAGGCCCACAAGTCTGGGAACCTCACTCTAAAAGTGTCAAATAAATCGTGAGAAAGCTTTTGCCACAGACTACATCAATAAAATCTATTCTTCCTCAATCTAAACATTTGCTGCCTCTCACCTTAATTCCCATAAACCCCCTTGTTGTGCCTATTAGACCACTCCCACTTCAGCAGCCATCACGCATATCCACTCGGACTGATGCCACACTTGTTGCACTCCCGGCTCTCCCCTCAGCCAGCCCTGTACTACACGCCACCTCCGTGTCCCCTCCTCACCCCTCTTGTTCTTGGTGCCGTGCTTCTTTGCCGTGACGAGTTCCTGTTCGATCTTCTTCTCCAGGAACTCCTGTTTCTTGGTCAGCATCTCTTCCGTGTCCCGCAGTTTCTGAATGGCTTCCTGGGGGCTCGGGCCTTTGGCTCCCTTGCCCCCGGTACCGAACAACTTCCCGATCAAAGACATTTCCCCTGCTGGATCCGCCGGTACGAGGGAACTGACTAAAGTTTTGCTGTATGCGCCTTCCTTCTCCTACTCACTCCGCACTGTGCAGCCCGGCTGCCAAACCCGACGACAACAACCGGGAATACGTCCCACAAACCCCTGCGCGCTGACGTCAGCAAATCACGCGCCCCCTCACGCTAGGGCGCGGCGCTGTGTGGTGACTATAGCCATTTCAGTAATGGGCTAATTCACTATTGCCCCAGTTTACTTCCCGCTTTCAAGGCTACAATAGGAAGTATTCACACATATAAAGCTTTATCAACTGAGAATGGCTTTCTAAATGTTATTTTACTCAATTACAAAATTTGTGGTGTCTGTGTAGCTGGTCAATAACTCGCCAATTACAGAAATGGCCGCCGCCGGCTGAGAAGACGCAATCATTTCACATACACGTATAATAAAACGCCTATTTAGTGATGTCAATAGAAAGTTTCCATCGTAGAGGGGAGGAGAGTGTCCAGCAGGCTTGCCAGGTTTATATTTCCGAACCAGCCAAAGTCTATTAAAGAAATAGGCAAAAGCCATTTTAAGGGATAAGACACACGCTCAGATTAAGGGAGATTAGTCGCCCAGCGACAAATCATCTCTTTAGGTGACTAATCTCCTCCGAACTGCCTCCCGCCGCTAGAATATAATTCGCTGGCGGGATGGCAATCGGTCCGCTTTGTTTTCCGAAGTTGCCTCACGAGTAAACTTCGAGCGACTTTGGAAAACGTAGCAACTAATCTCCACTGAACAGCCTCCCGCCGCCTAGGATCTAAATCGCTGATGGGAGGATGGTGGAGATTAGTCGTCCCAAAGAAGAATCGATTTATCACCGGGGACTAAATCTCTCCCAAAATCTTTGCGTGTGCCTAGGGTTGCCACCTTTTGTGGAAAAAAATACAGGCCTTACTATATTTTTATGTTTTTTTCCTATAAATAAGTGTTAACATACCGTGGTGGTCTAGTGGAAGGAGGTCTGCAGGGACGCCTGCAGCCTCCTCGGCGGGGACGCCCGCCATGTTCCTCCAAATCGCAAGTACTCCCTTAGGTGCGCACGCTTCTTCCTGGTTTTACTGGCGCATACCGCTGGTGTGATGACTTCAGTGAGTGGGGCGAAATTTAAAGCCACCGAATCTATTTTCATATTGCCTGTTATAGGAGTTTGTTCCTGGTGCGTCTGAGCTTTAAGCTATCTGTCTGAACCTGATTCCTGTTGTGACCCCTGCCTGGCTTTTGACTATTCTGACCTCTGGATCCTGACCCTTGCCTGAATGCCGACTACCTCTTCTGCTAAATCCTTTCTGATTGATCTCCCGGTTTGACCCTTGCCTGCCTGACTACGGTTATTCTCTGCCTGCCTCGACCCAGCCTGATCTGACTATGATTTTGCCTTATAAGCCTTGTACCACGACCTTCTGCCCAAAGACTTTTCTTACAGTTGTGCCCCTTCGCTTGTTTAGAACCTTTCCCCTTGCACCTCTCGTTTTAAGACCTGACGGCATCTGGGTAGCTGAGGGCTCCTTCCGAGGCCAAAGGCGGCTGCTACAGGCAGAAGCACGAGCCAAGACCAGGGTGCTTGGCATTGGTTTTAGATTCAGGGGGCCAACCATTACAATAACATTGGCATCAAGCAACATTTTTACCGGCCAGGCCGATAAAAGATCGGCCAGGTGGCAACCCTACATGTACCCTTACCCTAAAAGTAGCCTAAAAATAGCCCAATTTCTACACTGAAAAAAGGGCATTAGCATATAAAGTAAAACAATAAGGCTATCAAATCAATCAAGTGTCTGGAATTTTCCATACATTTTTCTACATCAAATAGGACATTTTTACAATTTCCTTGTAACGTGGGACAGATTTCTATATTTATTCACATATATATATGAATTTACATACTAAACACAGTAGAAGACATCCCATAGATAATAGGAGCAATCACTCCCCGATTACTGCCATCTCTATAGCATTAGGAAAAGGGACAGTCAGGTTAAGTACTCGCCTCCAAGGGATTTGGTAAAAATTAGTTGAAAAAAAATAAAAACAGCATAATATTTATGGCAAAGAGACACTAATGTTCTTTGTGATTATGCTTTGTAAATTTACAAAGAAGTTCATGTGGATTCAGTTGTCATTTGTGTACAGCACTCAAAGCCACATTTCTATAACAAGACTTTTTTTTTGTCATGCTGTGTCCATCCTGCAATCCTCCAGTTGTTTGAACGGCCCCTAAATCTCCCAACAGCCTACAATTGTCATTGGTTATTGTAGTTTGACAGCTGGAGGGCCGCAGGGAGGGGCACCCAGGTTTGCCCAGAGGCATGTTGGAAATAGCCCTAAAAACTCAAAAAGGACGAAACAATCACCAGGTAGACAATATCAGAACAGATTCCTTGAAGTCAGGCGTCTATCCCCTTTTGTTTCCCTTGCACATGAAACAGTAGCCCAAGCAGTGCCTCACACAACCTCTCTCCATGCACAAGCACACAATGCAGATAGGATTAAGTTTTGTAAGAAATCACTACCTCGTACTGATACCATATGGGGTAAATTAGGTGCCTACTACATAGCCATTGTTGGAGGAGAGTGGGATGCCATATGCTCCTTAAAGCCAGAGACTCAACTCAGAGTAGAAGACACTCCAGAGGCACAGGTGCTGACCTGCTCACTGCTCCCCACCAGCAGGCTTGCACACTCAATTTGCATTAAAAAAACTGGGCAGGTTTTTGAGTCCAAACCCAGGGGCAACTGGCCCCCCATTGGCGGGTTTGGACTTTTAAAACCCGCCACTAATTTTTAAAACTAGCCCAATTTGGGTACAAACCAGCCAACCTGGCAACCCTGGTGTTCAGCGCAGGCCCATCGTATACTGGGTGAGGCTGTCAGTGTCACTTAGGAAGCAAGCAACGGGAGCTGGTGACAGATATTACTCTTGCACACTAGGGTCATTTGTATCAGTGTGGAAATAATGCTTTTATTGCAGTCTGGAAGAAATTGCCCCTCCGCTGAGGGACACTCGATCAATACAAGCTGAACTTGATACGTGTCCATTTTTAGCCTCGCATACTATGTAAATTATCGAAGAAGTGTTTTTGGAGCGCAAATTCACCTAAAACTACGCTAAAATTGCAATTAACTCCCAGATATCAATCTCCCAAACAGGCAAAAGCCGAATGGCAGCAACAGTGGCCATGACTAAGGAAGGAGCTTACAGTGTCGGACTGGGGGTCCTGGGCCCACTGTGACTGTTACCTCGGGGGCCCCCACACAGTGTCAGACTGGGACACAAGGGGCCCACCCAAAGACCTTAGACCATGGGCCCACTCTCAGTACTATTATTCTTCCTCTCCTCACTCAACCTCTATTCTCCTAGTCTCTTTTCTTTACATATTATAATCTATTAATCCATCTATTTATCCTCTTTGTTCTCACAGAAATTGGTAATGGCCATGAAATAGGCCAAATGTTTAGAAGCAGGAGGGCCCACTGACACCTTGGCCCACCGGGAGTTTTCCTGGTATCCCGGTGGGCCAGTCCGACTCTGGGAGCATATAACTTAATAGCCTATATATAAGGGCAAGGAGATCACTGTTGTGGCTTTGTTGATGAAGGCAATACGGTGAGTGAGGAGAGTAACGTCACTGCCTGTATATTATTCCAATGAGGAAGTAGCACCTTGTAAGAGTCATTGTTTCAGTGGAAAGAACTTGCCAGGCTGTGAGAGTATTGAGTCATGCTCACATGACATGGGAAGTCAGGCACTGGGGTGACTCAGCTGGAAAAAAGGTCACTTGGAATAAGTCAATGCCCTAATCAAAAAAGGCTATTTTTAAAAAACGCTGACAGGTGAAATTTGGGACTTACCCAAGACTCACTCACTGGCAGGTATCCTGTCACACAAAGAAAAGCAGGAGGACAGGAGTGCCGGCTTTATTTCTGTGCTGCATTGTGCATCGTCTAAACAATGTCTGATAGTTGTAGAGCAATGTCCAGCAGTATCCATCCGATATGGCCATACCCATGATTAACTCAGAAGCACCAATAACATATGTAGGATCACAAGTGCATTTTCAGACATAGATCGCTGTGTTTTTTTTACTCATATGACGTATACCTGGGATAATTGTGGCCGCACTCATTGGGAAACGACTTAACCAATTGTGTCTGCACTCTCCACTGCATCCATTTTAGAGCTCCCACACTTGTGGGTATGATAAGAAATGACCCATATAGTTCTCAAAAACCAAAACTAGGGTGGCAAGAAGTCCAGTATTCAGCACAGGATCCGGGCAGATCCAAGCAGGTACCCACCTGAAATTTTTCAGGAGAGTTTTCTAAAAATCCTTTTATCTGAAAACGTTTATGGTGGTGGTTATGACATACCTCCCAACATTTTGGAAGTAAAAAGAGGGACAAAAAAATTTTTCCCGCACGTAGCCAGCGCCGGATTTAACTTCATCGCGCCCCTAGGCCGCGCGGTCCGACCAGGCGGCCGCGTGGTCCTAGCGCCCGCCTTCCCAGTGCGCCGGCAAAAAAACGCCGGCGCAGCTGGTGCAATTGAACAGCGGCTGGGCGGCATGCCGCCCCTATTTCTTTGCCGCCCTAGGCCCGGGCATATGCGGCCTTGCCGCAAATCCGGGCCTGCACGTAGTGCAGCAATTTTTGACACACCCCTTTCTGTGGCCACACCCCCTAATTACCATGTTTGTGTTACAAAATTTGGCAGGTTATGAAAGTTTGAAAATATTTCTCCTTATGTAAACTATGTTTTTGTGTCTCAAAATTGTTACAAAGTATCTTATTTGCACCTGTTAGCTGTTCTGGGCTCTCTGCTAAAAGCCAATTAAGTGAGAAACTTTGTTTCTTTTTCTGGCTGTTCAGTGCATAGAAAAGAGGGACTTTCCAGTACAAATGAGGGACTGTGGGTTGAGCTGTCAGAAGAGGGACTGTCCCTCCGAAAAAGGGACAGTTGGGAGGTATGTTATGAGGGGGCTACACCTAGGGGTAATTTTATCAAAGAGTGAAGTTCCGCCACTAGAGTGAAATTCCGCAGCTCTCAATTCATTTCTATGGGATTTTGAAAGGCGTATTTATCAATGGGTGAAGTGAAAGTTCACCCTTTGATAAACATGCCTATAAAAATCCCATAGAAATGAATGGAGAGTGGCGGAATTTCACTCTAGTGGCGGAACTTCACTATTAACTTCACTCTTTGATAAATATACCCCCTAGTGTGGTGAATTTAAGTAGCACCTTTCGAGCACCGAAAAAAAGGGGTCACAGTTCAAACTATATTGTCCTGTGCCGCTGGCTTCTATTATAGGTATTACAGTTTGGACTTGAGGGGATACAAGTGAAAGCCGGCATAAGGACCGTGAATCCAATTGAACTTTGGGACTCTATATTTTCTTGGACTCTATTTATCCAATTTGAATATGTAAAGGTTTTAGATTTGTTTCAGCGTTTGGACAAATTAGTTGTGAATGATTCAGTATTGTGTTTTTTTTTAAAAAAAAAATGTTTGTACATAACAAAAAACACCAAGACACATTTAACTTTAAATTCGCAAAATCTTTATTAAGAAATAACTTACCGAAACTCCTCTTCTGAAAAGGGGACAGACCGACGATCCAAAAATGCTTCCACACCTACTGAAACTAGCTGCAAGTGCAGTTATGATTACTCAAATCATCACAAGATAAATAGATCCATGATCCAGAAGGGTCACAATATATCAATCAATCAATATAGCGATTCAATTGTTTAGCCCCCAAGAAACACATATAAAGGATTGCTAAAATAAAAAAAATTACTGAGCAATGGTAAATAAGATATAATTGACTATAATCGAGGGTGTCACAACTTAAATTACCATAATGGGAATAAATAAACACAATAGGACTTTATAACCAGAAAGCCAGATAATGAATACTTAAAGGGGAACTCCGGCTTCCAAACCAAAATTTGATAAAGAGGCCCACATAACACAGAAACCCCTAATATATCCATCACAGTTACGGTAGCTGTTTCATCAAAAAGTATGAAAAATTCCATTTTCTATGCTGAAATCCAGCTGTTTAACAGTTCTTCTCTTTCTGCATCATTTAAAATCCTGGCAGGGAATGAGGGACTAAACACTGACAACTTCTCCACAGCTAACAGACAGCATGCAGGAACTACATAACCCACAATGCATTGCACTGTGATGTTCTTTTCCTTATTGAAATCACATGTGCAGGGAATTGTGGGGTTTGGAAGATGCAGGCGGAGGACAGCTGCCTGTTGCTACAAAGTAACAGTAGTCAGCCAGCTCAGCAAAATAGTCAGCCAGCTCAGCAGGAGAGCAGGGGGCAAGGCTTAGGGAACTTTTAGAAACCATTAAAAATCATGAAAAGTCTTAACTGATGTATATTGCAAAGTTGCTTGAAATTATATTTACTTTTCAAAAATATGTTTTTGTGGAGTTCCCTTTAAAATGGCAATGTTTAATAGTCAACCACAACCGCTAAAGCATTTGATACAGTGCCACACAAAAGGTTACTGGTTAAATTAAGGAATGTTGGCCTGGAACATAGTATTTGTACCTGGATAGAGAACTGGCTAAAAGATAGACTACAAAGAGTGGTGGTAAATGGAACATTTTCTAATTGGACCAGTGTTGTTAGTGGAGTACCGCAGGGCTCTGTACTAGGTCCCTTGCTTTTCAACTTGTTTATTAATGACCTGGAGGTGGGCATTGAAAGTACTGTTTCTATTTTTGCAGATGATACTAAATTGTGCAGAACTATAGGTTCCATGCAGGATGCTGCCACTTTGCAAAGTGATCTGTCTAAACTGGAAAACTGGGCAGCAAACTGGAAAATGAGGTTCAACGTTGATAAATGCAAGGTTATGCACTTTGGCAAAAATAATATAAATGCAAGTTATACACTAAATGGCAGTGTGTTGGGAGTTTCCTTAAATGAAAAGGATCTAGGGGTCTTTGTAGATAACACGTTGTCTAATTCTGGGCAGTGTCATTCTGTGACTACTAAAGCAAATAAAGTTCTGTCTTGCATAAAAAAGGGCATTAACTCAAGGGATGAAAACATAATTATGCCTCTTTATAGGTCCTTGGTGAGGCCTCATCTGGAGTATGCAGTTCAGTTTTGGACTCCAGTCCTTAAGAGGGATATAAATGAGCTGGAGAGAGTGCAGAGACGTGCAAATAAATTGGTTAGAGGGACGGAAGACTTAAATTATGAGGGTAGACTGTCAAGGTTGGGGTTGTTTTCTCTGGAAAAAAGGCGCTTGCGAGGGGACATGATTACACTTTACAAGTACATTAGAGGACATTATAGACAAATGGCAGGGGACCTTTTTACCCATAAAGTGGATCACCGTACCAGAGGCCATCCCTTTAGACTAGAAGAAAAGAACTTTCATTTGAAGCAACGTAGAGGGTTCTTCACAGTCAGGACTGTGAGGTTGTGGAATGCACTGCCGGGTGATATTGTGATGGCTGATTCAGTTAATGCCTTTAAGAATGGCTTGGATGATTTTTTGGACAGACATAATATCCAAGGCTATTGTGATACTAAACTCTATAGTTAGTATAGGTATGGGTATATAGAATTTTAATTAAAAGTAGGGAGGGGTGTGTATGGATGATGGGTTTTCATTTGGAGGGGTTGAACTTGATGGACTTTGTCTTTTTTCAACCCAATTTAACTATGTAACTATGTAACTATGTAACCACGCCAACACAAAAATATTAAAAACACATTAAAAACCATAAGGCTCCTATAAGAGGAGGGGGCCCCTCCTTTCTTGTTTTACACATAGAGGGTTCCTGGAAGAGCAGCACCTGTTGACAAAAAGAAAAAGTAACAACTGACATTTCCAAACCTGAACGTTTGACTTTTCCCTCATCATCTATACTCGCAGCCAAAAGGAAAAAAATATTACAGAAGGAAATAAATTGTTTGAAAAAGTCAAGGAGAAATATATATATTGAAAACAAGAGATAATAGATTTATTACACAAACCGCAATCAGGGTTTATATCAGTGCCTAGGCTCCTAGGGATTAGGTGCCACAGATTTTATCCTGTGCTATTCCCCACTTACAGACCTGGCATGTTGAAGGGATACTGTCATGATTTTTATGTTGTTTTTATTTCTAAATTACATTATTTATACTGCAAATAATTCACTCCACCATATAAAATGTTATTCCTGAACCAACAAGTACATTTTTTCACTAATATTGGTGTGTAGGCCTGTGCTTTCAGAAAGAGCCAGCACTTCACCATAGAACTGCTTTCAGGCAGGCTTTTGTTCCTCCTACTCAATGTAAATGGAGGAGTTGCAGTTGTTGGAGGAGTTTACTATCGAGTGCTAGCCTCATATGTACCAAGGAGCTGTTATCTTGTGTCAGGAAGCTATTACCTGGTTACCTTTCCATTGTTCTATTGTTAGGCTCCTGGGGGGTAGGGGTGTGACATCACTCCACCTTGCAGTGTAGCAGTAAAGAGTGTCTGAAGTTTATCAAAGCACAAGTAAGTCACATGACTGGATGCACCTGGGAAACTGACAATATGTCTTTAAAAAAAAAACAGATTTCAGTGCAGAATTCTGCTGGAGCTGCATTATAAACGGATGACTTTTGAAAAAAACATGTTTTCCCGTGACAGAATCCCATTTAATAAAAGGACACAAACCAGATGCTTCGTGTTTGAATTATTTATTTCTCTTCCAGATAGAAGAATAGTGCACGTCTGTGCATAAACCAAACCCAAATATCAGGCAGAAAGACAAGCTGAAAAAGCACAGTTGAAAAAATGCATTCCTCTCTACGCATATGCAATGTTACAGGCAACGGGAGCGGACACAATAATTATATTATTTACATAAATAGCCCAAGCAGAAAGGAAACAGTCATATTTGCTATCCACAAAGAAAGTATGCAAGGCTACAATTCCCTGACTTTTTTTCACAGAACGCTAGCCAAACCCTTGGCTTATCATCTGCAATTCCCAGGTTCTTATGTGAAAGATTTTAACTGTGATTTTCCATCTTATGCAGAACCAAAGTCCCTGGAATCCAAAGAGAAATCTAAATCGTCACTGAGGCTAATCCAAAATGAGCACTCAGAATCCTATAAGTGTAGTCCAACACCTGGTAAACCCAGACAGCTCTTGGCTTGCTAAGAATGCTGGGAGGAAGTTTTTTAAATGAATCATGTGTCAGAAAAATGGATGTTGGAGGAGTGCTGGTGGGTGACTCCAGTCTACTTAACAAAGCAGCAGTCAAAGGGAGTTATTCAGGCCTCCTGGCAAGAACAGGGCACCAATTACCTGATACCTGTGATTCTAAATCTTACTAAACTTCCCTTTATTGCCAGAGATTCACCAATATATTTTCTTTCTACATGTGCAGGCTGTTAATTTAGAATGTGGTAGGAAGATCTTGGGCATCCAATGGGTAATCTTTGAGTTGGCCACACACCGATCAAGATGGCCATCCGTTTCTAATATGAACTTGCTCAGTTCATATAGTCGTGTGCAGGACCGCCATCAGAAATCATAGGGCCCCATACGACAACATTTCCTGGGCCCCCTGAGCTGCGCTCCACCGCAAGCCCCACCTACAGGTCCGCCCTCCCCAAGCCACAGGTCCGCCCCCCACCACACAGTAAAAAAACATTAAAAAAATTAGGGATGCACCGAATCCACTATTTTGGATTCGGCCGAACCCACGAATCCTTCTTGAAAGATTCAGCCGAATTCCGAATCCAAATCTGCATATGCAAATTAGGGGTGGGAAGGGTAAAACATTTTTTACTTCCTTGTTTTGTGACAAAAAATTATGTGATTTCCCTCCCCACCCCTAATTTGCATATGCAAATTTAGGATTTGAATTCGGTTCGGCCAGGCAGAAGGATTCGTCCGAATCCGAATCCTGCGGAAAAAGGCCGAATCCTGAACCAAATCCTGGATTCGGTGCATCCCTAAAAAATATTGGTGGCTAGGGTTCCCACATGTTAAAAAAAAATAAAAAGATATTGGTGGTCAGGGCCCCCCATAAAAAACATTTGTGGCCAGCCCCCTCCCCCCCATTAAAAAATATTGGTGGCTAGGACCGCACATGAGAAAAAAAATTGGTGGCCAGCTCCCCCCCCCCACACACATTTTAAGAAAATTGGTGGCCAGGGCCCCTTAAACGTCTATGCCTTCCCGAAGTCAGCAGCTCTCAGAAAGATGGGGGGCCCGGCTAATCAAGTAAGTGTGGTCCGAAGTTGCCTCAGTGAGGCAACTTTGGGCGACTATTGAAAACGCATCGCCGCGTGTGTATTAGCGCAGGCGACTTTGCATTGTAGCCTATGGGGAAAAACGCCAAGGCAGTTCGGGGAGATAGTCCAAAAGACGTGGCGATTAGTCGCCAGGCGACAAAATCTCCCCGAATCTCCTCGTGTGGACTAGCAACTTGCATGAGATGTTCCTCTGCTCCAGGAAAAAGCAATTGCCCTTTCCATGTCTTTCATCAGATCTAGATAAGAATATGTTGTTTGAATAGGAAACTGAGAACATCTGTGACAGAAAAAGACTAAAAATAAGTCGCTATCTGCTGCACCAACTCTAGATATATTTAATGCTGCTCTTTCAGGGACTGTACATGGGTATTTCCATTTGAACAGCCAGAGGGAACCTGTATTTTGTACATGTAAACATCAGGTCTGTCTCACTGTATGATTCCTTAATCATAGGCTTACAGGGTGAATCAAACATGTCCATTATATACAAAAAGTGTATGGCGACCCCTATTGGCCACCCTCCCATATCACAGTTTAAAATTTTAACTCATTAAAAACATGTGTGCACAGTTAAAACCTCATACTAAATAAAATCAAATCAAATATTTTCAGTCGGAACTCTGTGTGCTTATATTTTTAATGCATGTTCAAAATAAATTATCTGCCCTTAGCTTGCAAGATACATTTCTTGCTTTCTATTGTACTTTTTCACTTATTTATTGTGTATAACTAATTCTTATAGTAGATCGAATCTATATTTAGTATGGATAAGTATAAGGGGTGGAATGTTAGTACTTGTGCAGGGTTAATGTTGACTCATGCATAATCAGAAATATCTGTATTTTTGTATATAATGGACAGTAAGCCTATGATTAAGGGATCTTGTTTCCAAAATGCTTAAGGCAATGTATACCTGCAGGATTCCGCAATAAACCTGCCTTTTATACAGAAATGCCATGCTTCCTTGGTTTTGAGCAGGGGTGTCCAAACTTTTAGCAACGAGGGCCAGATTTGGTGAGGTGAAAATGTGTGGGGGCCCACCATTCAGCCTGACATTCTTTGAACCATTAACATAATTTAACTCATTTAAACAAGGAATTGCGTAGCTGTAGCAGTAATATTTGGGCACATTAGTGAAATGATCTGCCATTTGGGAAGCGGTGCGTCACTATGTGCCAGTACGTGTTTATTGCTAACACCTTCAGCAGGGCCGCCATCAGGGAGTCACAGGGGGGACAGTCCTCCCGGGCCCGGAAGATTTTCAGCTTTAAGGGGGGCCCGTCCCGTGCATACGCATGACACGCAATGGGCGCAACTCTATTTAAACTGCCGGCTGCCTGCCGTCTGCAGACAGAAGACGCGTCTGGAGATGGCCCTGCTTCCTGGAGACTGATCTGCTTCCTGGAGATTGCGAAGACGATGAAGACCCCGTTGGAGGAAGGAGAAGACTGCACAGGAGAATAAGACCCCACCGGAGAAGAACAAACAGTCACCACTGGAGAAGAAGTCGCCATGTCAGGCCATGGAAGAGAATCCCCCCATTTGCAGGTAAGTGCCACTGACCACCAATGCGGGCCCCTGAACCCCCATACAGGCCCCTGATCCTCCATGCGGGCCCCTGACTACCAATGAAGGCCCCTGACCCTCCTTGTGGGCCCCTGATCACCAATGAGGGCCCCTGACCCTCCATGCAGGCCCCTGACCACAAATGAAGACCTCTAAACCTCCATGCTGGCCCCTGACACTGTGTGGGCCCCTGACCACCGATGAGGGCCCCCTGACCACCAATGAAGCCCCCTAACCTTCCATGTGATCCTCCATGTTTTTTTTGTGACCCCTGGCCACCAATGTAGCATAGCCAATGCACATTGTCCAGTGCTTAGGTTTTAGTATACATAAAATGCATTATACAATAAATGTGTGTATACATTAAACATG
The DNA here is from genome assembly GCA_038501925.1 of Xenopus petersii. Taxonomy (NCBI): domain Eukaryota; kingdom Metazoa; phylum Chordata; class Amphibia; order Anura; family Pipidae; genus Xenopus; species Xenopus petersii. Next base: position 83,339,154 of record CM076689.1, read on the forward strand.
CTAGTTAGATGGGGCACATTTCAATCTTCCATTGTCCTTATTAGGACTGGTTATTTTTTGACCAAGGGGTTAAACCAAATGGCTCTTATTTGTACAATTTAAATGTAGAATAATTGGAAAACAAAGTGCAATTTAGGTTAAAGCAGGTACCTGCTTAAAGAGTCTACCTTGATGTGGTGGCAGGCTTAATAACTCTTTTGCCAAAATGATTTTATTTACTGTTTCTGTGCTTGTGTCCGTGTGACCTTTGTACTGGTGGTTAGGGGAGGCGTGGTGAGTGGGGCCCAGAAAATTTTGTTGTGTGAGGCCCCGTGATTTCTGATGGCGGCCCTGACCTTCAGCACACAGGCAGCAGTATAGACCAAGTGGCATATTATTTCACTAATGTGCCCAAATATTACTGCTACAGCTAGGCGATTCCTGATTGCACTTGCTGGTGGGCCGCATTATTATTAATTTCATGATGAAGGCTGAGGGCCGGTGTAAATTTGAAAATGGGCCACATTTGGCCTGACTGTGGACATGCCTGATCTACTTTTTAGGACTTGTTTGAAAATCTGATAATGTTTTAGGTCACAGTTATATAGAAATACAGAACATTTTGAAGGGTTCACAAACTTTCAAGCGTGTGTAAGAACATATGCTCAGGAAAGTAACTACCGGGGGTGCACCCAGACCCACACCCTTCGGGGCCCTCCAGACCGATGCAAAGGCGTTCTCAAAATTGCATCCAGAGGGGGGTCGGGGGCTGGACTGGAATTTAAAATAGGCCCTGGCATTCCTATTACACAGAGACCCAAACAGCCCCCACCGGTACACGTAATAGTCACTTTCTATGGCATCTTACAGCAGCCCTTCTGGCATTAGCCAGAACCCACAGATTTCCAGTCCGGGCCTGCTGGCTGCTATGCCTGGACCTAGGTCCCTGCATCATATACATATATTTACACGCATACATACAGGCCCACAAATATAAATTGACACATTTACACCCATAAAGCACAACTTAAAGGGATATTGTCATGGGACAGACAAACAGATTTTTTTATGTGCTCTGATAAACTTTAGTCACTCTTTACTGCTGTACTGCAAGCAGTGTCGGACTGGCCCACTGGGATACCAAGAAAACTCCCGGTGGGTCCAGGTGTCAGTGGGCCCTCCTGCTTCTAAACATTTGGCTTATTTAATGGCCATTCCCTATTTCAATAAGTATAAAGAGGCTAAATAGCTGGAATAAAAGGTTATATTATGTAAACAAAAGAGAATAGGAGAATAGAGGTTGAGTGAGGAGAGGAAGAACATAATACTTAGAGTGGGCCCCTGGTCTAAGGGTTTTTGGTGGGCCCCTGGTGTCCCAGTCCCCTATACTTGCTCCCTAGGATGGTGCCTCTTCTGGCTACCCCTAGTTCCGGCCCTGGCACATAACAATTGTGGTGTTCACAAAATGTTGCATTCATTATTACCTGAGCACACAATTTAAAAAGTAACAGAGAAAGAATTAGAGCTGGAATACCAAACTTTTTTTTACCCATGAGCCACATTTAAATGTAAAAAGAATTGGGGGAGCAACACAAGCATACATTAAGTCCCTGGGGCACCACAAAAGGGCTTTGATTGCTATTTGGTAGCCCTTATGTGGACTGTCAGTCTACAGGAGGCTCTGTTTGGGAGTACTCCTGGTTTTTATTCAACTAAAACGTGCCTCCAAGCCAACATTTCAAAAATAAGCACCTGCTTTGAGGCCACTGGGAGCAAAATCCATGGCCGGATTTCCCTCAGCGGCGCCCTGAGGTCACTCAGTCCTAACGCCCACCCATCTGCCTTCGCAAGCATGCCCCTATGTACGCATGTACTGGACCTGTGCCTCCAGCGCTCCTTCGTATGCAGCTGGGTGGCATGAGGCTCCTAAATGTTTGCCGCCCTAGGCCCGGCAACATCAAAGGGGTTGGATCTTGGGGATCACTGAATTACAGGGAACATTGGTTGGAAGGTGCAGTCATATGAAAAAGTTTGGGAACCCCTCTCACCTGCATAATAATTTACTCGACTTTCAACAAAAAAGATAACATTGGTATGTCTTTAATTTCCAAATAACATCTAAGAACTGGGGTGTTTTCTGAACAAAGATTTTTGGTGAAGCAGTATTCAGTTATATGAAATTTAATCAAATGCGAAAAACTGGCTGTGCAAAAATGTGGGTAATTTTGCTAATTTGAATGCATGTAACTGCTCAATACTGATTACTGGCAACACCAAATTGGTTGGATTAGCTCGTTAAGTCTTGAACGTCATAGGCAGGTGTGTCCAATCATGAGAAAAGGTATTTAAGGTGGCCAATTGCAAGTTTTGCTTCTGTTTGACTCTCCTCTGAAGAGTGGCAGCATGGGATCCTCAAAGCAACTCTCAAAAGATCTGAAAACAAAGATTATTCATGGTTTAGGGGAAGGCTACAAAAAGCTATCTCAGAGGTTTAAACTGTCAGTTTCAACTGAATGGAAGGAATGGAATCAGGAAATGGAAGGCCACAGGCACAGTTGCTGTAAAACCCAGGTCTGGCAGGCCAAGAAAAATACAGGAGCGGCATATGCGGAGGATTGTGAGAATGGTTACAGACAACCCAAAGATCACCTCCAAAGACCGGCAATTCAGCGCAGGGCCGTTTTAAGGCCTTTGTGGGCTCTGGGCAAAGAACTGACTGGTGGGCCCCCAAAAATTGGGCGCGTGTAGCGTGCCAAATTTTTTTTGTGTGGAACAACCAGGGCTGGAACTAGGGCATATTAACCCTAGCTGCGCCAGTATAATCACTGTAGAAACTATGAAAACTAAAGGATGAAAACAGTAGCAGTTCCATGTATACATACCCACAGAATTCATAGTAGGATGGCACAGGGGCAATTCCATGTAAAAATACCCACATAATTCATAGTAGGATGGCACAAGGTCAATTCCATGTATAAATACCCCCAGTATTCATAGTAGGATGGCACTGGGGCAATTCCATGTATAAATACCCTCAGAACCCACAGCAGGATGGCAAGGGGCAATTCCATGTATAAACACCCCCCAGAATCCACAGCAGGATGGCAAGGGGCAATTCCATGTATACATACCCCCCCAAGGCCAGAACCCAAAGCAGGAAAAGAGACAAGTAGATGTGCCCTCACAGATTCAGTGAAGATGCCTGGTGTCGGCTGTGCAGCATCACAGTTTGCAAGTGGGACAGTCAGGTAGCGCCGCAGATCAGGAGGATTTGTTAAGACAAGTGCAGAAGGCACAGACCAGGGCAGCACCACATGTAGCGCACCAACGCCATGCTCCTATACGCAGCTCCTCTTCCGCTTCCACTCTGCAAACTGAGGCAGATGGGGCTTGGCTTCCTTTCCTTCATGGTTATTTCCACTTCACCGGTTTGGGGGTGTGTGTGTGTGAAATGTAAGTGGATCGGCCGGGGGAGGGAGCCAGCCCTGACACACTACAGTCAAATCAGTAAAGGTGCTACACTTACACTAAATCGCCTTTTGAAGCGTCGGGTGCACAGCTGTGTTCCTCTCTGCCAAGGAATATATCCACAGTAAAGCAATAAATCCAGCAGCACTCCGATATGTGATTCAATTATTTATTCAGTTAGCCCTGACACACTACAACACCAGTACCAAGTACTGCTTAAAAAAAAAAGGGCCAGGAAAAAAAAACAGCAGTGGGCCCCCCAAATAAGTGGGCCCTGGGCAGAAGCCCACTTTGCCTGCTTATTAAAGCGGCCCTGATTCAGAACAATTTGCACAAATAACATCTGTATGGCAGGTAGGGTTGCCACCCGGCCGGTATTTTCCTGGCCTAGCTGGTAAAACACCTGCCAGGGCCGGTACTGGCAATGTAGCTGCCGGTAATTTGTAATACCATTTATAAAAGCCCTTGCCCGCCGGTGAAAACTGACATTCTGCACAAACAGAGTCACTTGTTGTATGCAAAAGTTCGTTTAGACAAGCCACAGTCATTTTGGAACAAAGTGCTTTGGACTGATGAGACAGCTGTGGGGCTAGTTCAGGGACTGTGGCCCTTGTTAAAGTCAAAGGTCGGATGAATTCAACCCAATATCAACAAATTCTTCAGCAAAATGTTCAAGCATCAGTCACAAAGTTGAAGTTACGCAGGGGTTGGATACTCCAACAAGACAATGACCCTAAACACAGTTCGGAATCTACAAAGGCATTTATGCAGAGGGAGAAGTACAATATTCTGGAATGGCTGTCACAGTCAACCCGAATATCATCAAAAATCTATGGGATGATGTGAAGCAGGCTCTCCATGCTCGGCAGCCAACAAATTTAACTAAACTGGAGAGATTTTTTTATGGACGAATGGTCAAAAATACCGCCATCCAGAATCCAGACACTCATCAAAGTCTATAGGAGGCGTCTAGAGGCTGTTACGTTTTCAAAAAGAGGCTCAACTAAGTATTGATGTAATATCTCTGTTGGGGTGCCCAAATTTATGCACTAGTCTAATTGTTATGATGCATATTTTCTGTTAATCCAATAAACTTAATGTCACTGCTGAAATACTACTGTTTCCATAAGGCATGTTCTATATTAAAAGGAAGTTGCTACTTTGAAAGCTCAGCCAATGATAAACAAAACTCCAAAGAATTAAGAGGGGTTCCCAAACTTTTCCATATGACTGTATAAGTAAACACTGCAGAACTGTGGCTACTGTGTCTGATGTTTTTAACCCTTTAAGTGCCACAGAACGTAGAATCTACGTTCTGTGGAAAAGTAACTTGAAATGCCACAGAACGTAGATTCTACGTTCTGCAGCACTTCCGGGTTCAGAAGCGGAGGAGCGGCTGTTAGAGCCGCTCGCTCCGTTCCGCATCGATCCCCTGCCCCTAGGCAACGAGCAGAGCAGGGGATCGAGTGGCCCCTGGGGCGCGATCGCCCAGGGGCCCAAAAACAGCAGCAGGCACGTGTAATTTACGTGTCCTGCTGCTGCAGCCTACATCGCGTTGGATATCTCCGCCCCCACAGCACAGGCACACAGAGGACGTCGCAGATCTCTTCCTGGGGCCCTTCCAGATCGCCTGCAACAGTCTCCAGCGACTTTTTCAGGTTAGTGCAACAATTACACACACAAACACACCAACACACACTTATTACAGTAATACACACTTAGATTCACACTTACACACACTTACACATACATTTTTGGGGATTGGGGGGGTCACTTACACTCACTGCACTTACACACATGTGCACACGCACACACACGCACATAACATGTAATTTACCATTTGTACACACGCACACGCACATACATGGCATTGTGGCTTTTTTTTTTTTTTTCTTATCGCATCGTCTCTTTTTTTGGCTGAAAAAAATGTTTTATTGCCATTACGAATAGCGTATTCGCTAACTGTACTGTGCAATATCTTTTTTATGTTATTTCGGTGATTATATTGCAATTTGGGGTATTTTGGTGCATTTTTAGCCATTTTATTGAATTTTTAGCCATTTTATTGCATTTTCAGCTCTGCGTATGTTGTGTTCACTTGTTTCTAGCCGTATAACCTGTTTGGCCCAGCTAAAATATTCAAACTGTGATTCTGACAGCCGATAACACTAGTCTGGAAAAAAAACATTGATTTTTGTGGTTTTATTGGATTTTTTTGCATTTCACTCTTTACTGCCTTATTTTGTTTTACCTTGTAAATTTTATCTACTATATATCCATTTGGGGGTCTCTGTGCGCCACATAGTTTTGTATATCTATGCATATTGGGCATCAAAGTGTTCAGTAGACCCCTGGTGTTCATATTTAGGATGTTTTATGCTGATACGTTACGAAATGTGTGGCATATAATGCGGTAGAATTCAAGCTTTGTGACGATTTTCCAAAATTTGATAAAAACCGTTGCGTTCAGCATTGCTTTGCAGTTTGGCAGTTTGCAGTAGAAACACTTATTTACCCATATTGGATTCGTCAGAATGTGTACTTTATGAAAATATATGGTTTTCTGGGGTCTCTGTACTGTTATGGGGGTCTAATGTCGCATAATACACACACCAGGTGCTCATATTGCAGCAGCCAGAGCGTCAGCCGTGAAAATGTATATACACTATTGTCATTTGGGGGTCTCTGTGCGCCACATAGTTTGGTATATCTATGCATATTGGGCATCAAAGTGTTCAGTAGACCCCTGGCGTTCATATTTAGGATGTTTTATGCTGATACGTTACGAAATGTGGGGCATATAATGGGGTAAAATTCAAGCTTTGTGACGATTTTCCGAAATTTGATAAAAACCGTTATGTTCAGCATTGCTTTGCAGTTTGGCAGTTTGCAGTAGAAACACTTATTTACCCATATTGGATTCGTCAAAATGTGTACTTTCTGAAAATATATGGTTTTCTGGGGTCTCTGTACTGTTAGGGGGGTCTAATGTCGCATAATACACACACCAGGTGCTCATATTGCAGCAGCCAGCGCGTCAGCCGTGAAAATGTATATACACTATTGTCATTTGGGGGTCTCTGTGCGCCACATAGTTTGGTATATCTATGCATATTGGGCATCAAAGTGTTCAGTAGACCCCTGGCATTCATATTTAGGATGTTTTATGCTGATACGTTACGAAATGTGGGGCATATAATGGGGTAGAATTCAAGCTTTGTGACGATTTTCAGAAATTTGATAAAAACCGTTATGTTCAGCATTGCTTTGCAGTTTGGCAGTTTGCAGTAGAAACACTTATTTACCCATATTGGATTCGTCAGAATGTGTACTTTCTGAAAATATATGGTTTTCTGGGGTCTCTGTACTGTTAGGGGGGTCTAATGTCGCATAATACACACACCAGGTGCTCATATTACAGCAGCCAGCGCGTCAGCCGTGAAAATGTATATACACTATTGTCATTTGGGGGTCTCTGTGCGCCACATAGTTTGGTATATCTATGCATATTGGGCATCAAAGTGTTCAGTAGACCCCTGGCGTTCATATTTAGGATGTTTTATGCTGATACGTTACGAAATGTGGGGCATATAATGGGGTAAAATTCAAGCTTTGTGACGATTTTCAGAAATTTGATGAAAACCGTTATGTTCAGCATTGCTTTGCAGTTTGGCAGTTTGCAGTAGAAACACTTATTTACCCATATTGGATTCGTCAGAATGTGTACTTTCTGAAAATATATGGTTTTCTGGGGTCTCTGTACTGTTAGGGGGGTCTAATGTCGCATAATACACACACCAGGTGCTCATATTGCAGCAGCCAGCGCGTCAGCCTTGCAAATGTATATACACTATTGTCATTTGGGGGTCTCTGTGCGCCACATAGTTTGGTATATCTATGCATATTGGGCATCAACGTGTTCAGTAGACCCCTGGCGTTCATATTTAGGATGTTTTATGCTGATACGTTACGAAATGTGGGGCATATAATGGGGTAAAATTCAAGCTTTGTGACGATTTTCAGAAATTTGATAAAAACCGTTATGTTCAGCATTGCTTTGCAGTTTGGCAGTTTGCAGTAGAAACACTTATTTACCCATATTGGATTCGTCAGAATGTGTACTTTCTGAAAATATATGGTTTTCTGGGGTCTCTGTACTGTTAGGGGGGTCTAATGTCGCATAATACACACACCAGGTGCTCATATTGCAGCAGCCAGCGCGTCAGCCGTGAAAATGTATATACACTATTGTCATTTGGGGGTCTCTGTGCGCCACATAGTTTGGTATATCTATGCATATTGGGCATCAAAGTGTTCAGTAGACCCCTGGCGTTCATATTTAGGATGTTTTATGCTGATACGTTACGAAATGTGGGGCATATAATGGGGTAAAATTCAAGCTTTGTGACGATTTTCAGAAATTTGATAAAAACCGTTATGTTCAGCATTGCTTTGCAGTTTGGGAGTTTGCAGTAGAAACACTTATTTACCCATATTGGATTCGTCAGAATGTGTACTTTCTGAAAATATATGGTTTTCTGGGGTCTCTGTACTGTTAGGGGGGTCTAATGTCGCATAATACACACTCCAGGTGCTCATATTGCAGCAGCCAGAGCGTCAGCCGTGAAAATGTCTATACATATTGTCATTTGGGGGTCTCTGTGCGCCACATAGTTTGGTATATCTATGCACATTGGGCATCAAACTGTTTAGTAGACCCATATGTTTATATTTAGGATGCTTTATGCTGGTAATGATACATGGACAATACGATGCTGGAAAGTTGAAGCTTTGAGGCAATTTCCAGATATTTCACCAAAACCGCCAAATTTGGCAAAGCCTTGCGACTCAGTAGTTTGGAGCAGAAAGGCATGGGTACCCATTTTAGATTCTGTAGAATGTGTACTTTCCAAAAATATATGGGGTTGGGGGGTAAACATATATTTCTGTGTTTTTACCCCACAAAAATGCAGTCAATGTGTTGATTTTTCATTAGCTGAAGTTACCCACGGGACTGTTTGTATGCGCTAACTTCATTTTGGGGCCTCTAAATGCCAGATACTTAGGTAAACCTATGAACAATGGCCACCAAACTGTTCGGAGGAACCCTGGCAATCATATTTAGGGTGCTTTTTCTTAGTACGTAATGACACATGGGTGATATGGTGCTGGGAAGTTGAAGCTTTGAGGCAATTTTCAGATATTTCACCAAAACCGACAACTTTGGGAAAGCCTTGCGACTCAGTAATTTGGAGCAATAAGGCATGGGTACCCATTTTAGATTCGGTAGTATGTGTACTTTCCAAAAATGTATGGGTTTGGGGGGTAAACATATATTTCTGTGTTTTTACCCCACAAAAATGCAGTCAATGTGTTGATTTTTCATTAGCTGAAGTTACCCACGGGACTGTTTGTATGCGCTAACTTCATTTTGGGGCCTCTAAATGCCAGATACTTTGGTAAACCTATGAACAATGGCCACCAAACTGTTCGGAGGAACCCTGGCAATCATATTTAGGGTGCTTTTTCTTAGTACGTAATGACACATGGGTGATATGTTGCTGGGAAGTTGAAGCTTTGAGGCAATTTTCAGATATTTCACCAAAACCGACAACTTTGGGAAAGCCTTGCGACTCAGTAGTTTGGAGCAATAAGGCATGGGTACCCATTTTAGATTCGGTAGAATGTGTACTTTCCAAAAATGTATGGGTTTGGGGGGTAAACATATATTTCTGTGTTTTTACCCCACAAAAATTTAGTCAATGTGTTGATTTTTCATTAGCTGAAGTTACCCACGGGACTGTTTGTATGCGCTAACTTCATTTTGGGGCCTCTAAATGCCAGATACTTTGGTAAACCTATGAACAATGGCCACCAAACTGTTCGGATGAACCCTGGCAATCATATTTAGGGTGCTTTTTCTTGGTGCATAACGATACATGGGTGATATGGTGCTGAGAAGTTGAAGCTTTGAGGCAATTTTCAGATATTTCACCAAAACCGACAATTGTGGGAAAGCCTTGCGACTCAGTAGTTTGGAGCAATAAGGCATGGGTACCCATTTTAGATTCGGTAGAATGTGTACTTTCCAAAAATGTATGGGTTTGGGGGGTAAACATATATTTCTGTGTTTTTACCCCACAAAAATGCAGTCAATGTGTTGATTTTTCATTAGCTGAAGTTACCCACGGGACTGTTTGTATGCGCTAACTTCATTTTGGGGCCTCTAAATGCCAGATACTTTGGTAAACCTATGAACAATGGCCACCAAACTGTTCGGAGGAACCCTGGCAATCATATTTAGGGTGCTTTTTCTTAGTACGTAATGACACATGGGTGATATGGTGCTGGGAAGTTGAAGCTTTGAGGCAATTTTCAGATATTTCACCAAAACCGACAACTTTGGGAAAGCCTTGCGACTCATTAGTTTGGAGCAATAAGGCATGGGTACCCATTTTAGATTCGGTAGAATGTGTACTTTCCAAAAATGTATGGGTTTGGGGGGTAAACATATATTTCTGTGTTTTTACCCCACAAAAATGCAGTCAATGTGTTGATTTTTCATTAGCTGAAGTTACCCACGGGACTGTTTGTATGCGCTAACTTCATTTTGGGGCCTCTAAATGCCAGATACTTTGGTAAACCTATGAACAATGGCCACCAAACTGTTCGGAGGAACCCTGGCAATCATATTTAGGGTGCTTTTTCTTAGTACGTAATGACACATGGGTGATATGGTGCTGGGAAGTTGAAGCTTTGAGGCAATTTTCAGATATTTCACCAAAACCGACAACTTTGGGAAAGCCTTGCGACTCAGTAATTTGGAGCAATAAGGCATGGGTACCCATTTTAGATTCGGTAGTATGTGTACTTTCCAAAAATGTATGGGTTTGGGGGGTAAACATATATTTCTGTGTTTTTACCCCACAAAAATGCAGTCAATGTATTGATTTTTCATTAGCTGAAGTTACCCACGGGACTGTTTGTATGCGCTAACTTCATTTTGGGGCCTCTAAATGCCAGATACTTTGGTAAACCTATGAACAATGGCCACCAAACTGTTCGGAGGAACCCTGGCAATCATATTTAGGGTGCTTTTTCTTAGTACGTAATGACACATGGGTGATATGTTGCTGGGAAGTTGAAGCTTTGAGGCAATTTTCAGATATTTCACCAAAACCGACAACTTTGGGAAAGCCTTGCGACTCAGTAGTTTGGAGCAATAAGGCATGGGTACCCATTTTAGATTCGGTAGAATGTGTACTTTCCAAAAATGTATGGGTTTGGGGGGTAAACATATATTTCTGTGTTTTTACCCCACAAAAATTTAGTCAATGTGTTGATTTTTCATTAGCTGAAGTTACCCACGGGACTGTTTGTATGCGCTAACTTCATTTTGGGGCCTCTAAATGCCAGATACTTTGGTAAACCTATGAACAATGGCCACCAAACTGTTCGGATGAACCCTGGCAATCATATTTAGGGTGCTTTTTCTTGGTGCATAACGATACATGGGTGATATGGTGCTGAGAAGTTGAAGCTTTGAGGCAATTTTCAGATATTTCACCAAAACCGACAATTGTGGGAAAGCCTTGCGACTCAGTAGTTTGGAGCAATAAGGCATGGGTACCCATTTTAGATTCGGTAGAATGTGTACTTTCCAAAAATGTATGGGTTTGGGGGGTAAACATATATTTCTGTGTTTTTACCCCACAAAAATGCAGTCAATGTGTTGATTTTTCATTAGCTGAAGTTACCCACGGGACTGTTTGTATGCGCTAACTTCATTTTGGGGCCTCTAAATGCCAGATACTTTGGTAAACCTATGAACAATGGCCACCAAACTGTTCGGAGGAACCCTGGCAATCATATTTAGGGTGCTTTTTCTTAGTACGTAATGACACATGGGTGATATGGTGCTGGGAAGTTGAAGCTTTGAGGCAATTTTCAGATATTTCACCAAAACCGACAACTTTGGGAAAGCCTTGCGACTCATTAGTTTGGAGCAATAAGGCATGGGTACCCATTTTAGATTCGGTAGAATGTGTACTTTCCAAAAATGTATGGGTTTGGGGGGTAAACATATATTTCTGTGTTTTTACCCCACAAAAATGCAGTCAATGTGTTGATTTTTCATTAGCTGAAGTTACCCACGGGACTGTTTGTATGCGCTAACTTCATTTTGGGGCCTCTAAATGCCAGATACTTTGGTAAACCTATGAACAATGGCCACCAAACTGTTCGGAGGAACCCTGGCAATCATATTTAGGGTGCTTTTTCTTAGTACGTAATGACACATGGGTGATATGTTGCTGGGAAGTTGGAGCTTTGAGGCAATTTTCAGATATTTCACCAAAACCGACAACTTTGGGAAAGCCTTGCGACTCAGTAGTTTGGAGCAATAAGGCATGGGTACCCATTTTAGATTCGGTAGAATGTGTACTTTCCAAAAATGTATGGGTTTGGGGGGTAAACATATATTTCTGTGTTTTTACCCCACAAAAATTTAGTCAATGTGTTGATTTTTCATTAGCTGAAGTTACCCACGGGACTGTTTGTATGCGCTAACTTCATTTTGGGGCCTCTAAATGCCAGATACTTTGGTAAACCTATGAACAATGGCCACCAAACTGTTCGGAGGAACCCTGGCAATCATATTTAGGGTGGTTTTTCTTGGTGCATAACGATACATGGGTGATATGGTGCTGAGAAGTTGAAGCTTTGAGGCAATTTTCAGATATTTCACCAAAACCGACAATTGTGGGAAAGCCTTGCGACTCAGTAGTTTGGAGCAGAAAGGCATGGGTACCCATTTTAGATTCAGTAGAATGTGTACTTTCCAAAAATATATGGGTTTTGGGGGGTAAACATATATTTCTGAGTTTTTACCCCACAAAAATGCAGTCAATGTGTTGATCTTTCATTAGCTGAAGTTACCCACGGGACTGTTTGTATGCGCTAACTTCATTTTGGGGCCTCTAAATGCCAGATACTTTGGTAAACCTATGAACAATGACCACCAAAATGTTCAGAGGAACCCTGGCAATCATATTTAGGGTGCTTTTTCTTAGTACGTAATGATACATGGGTGATATGGTGCTGGGAAGTTGAAGGTTTGAGGAAATTTTCAGATATTTCACCAAAACCGACAATTTTGGGAAAGCCTTGCGACTCAGTAGTTTGGAGCAGAAAGGCATGGGTACCCATTTTAGATTCAGTAGAATGTGTACTTTCCAAAAATATATGGGTTTGGGGGGTAAACATATATTTCTGGGTTTTTACCCCACAAAAAATGCAGTCAATGTGTTGATTTCTCAGTAGCTGAAGTAAAGACCTGAACAATTTGGATGTGCTAACTACATATTGGTGTCTCTAAATGCCAGATACTTTGGTAAACCTATGCATAATGGGTATCAAATTGTTCAGTGGACCCCTGGCAATCATAGTTCAGGTGCTTTTTCTTGGTACCTAATATAGTTTGGGATATGCGGAGCAGCAAAATAAAACCTTTGAAATGATTTTTCAGAATTTTGAATTTTTTGTTGAAAAACCGCTATGTTCAGACAAGCTTTTATGTTTGATAGTTGGGAGTAGAGAGACATAGTTACCCATTTTGTAATCGGCAGAATGTGTACTTTTCAAAAATGTATGGTTTTCTGGGGTAAACCTACGGTTTCAGGATTTTTTGCCTTGGAATCTAAAGCATGCCGTTTTCTGCCTTAGTGCTTTCCAAATTTGGTAATATACTGCCGGGAGTTTTTGCTGTACAGAAATCCTAAATCTCCCTAAAACTATACATATCTGGTATTGGCACGTTCGAGAGACATAAGGCTTTCCAAATCAGTTGGATTTTCATCCGTAAAATGAAATGTTTTTCTGGTATAAATTGATATACGATGAAAAATGGTAATTTTTCATTTTTTTTTGGTATTTAGCACTATAAATTTTTTTGCACAGGTGTAAAAACATGAAAACTCAGGCAGATTTAGAAAGCTCAGTTTCTACCGAAAAAAACAATGTATAGTTTTCCTAGGTAAACTATAGGTTTCCCCTCAGAAAATGCCCCTAAAGTGAGAGAGCACAAAATGTTTCAAAAACGGCTGGCATTTCGCGTAACCAAAATGTGAAATTCTGCTGGCACTTAAAGGGTTAATATGTTGAAATAAACATTTACTTCTTTCAATCGAACGGGTGAATGGAGTGCTCGTCAAATCTTTTCTACATACTGTCTCAGAAACATGACTTTGCTTCACATTGATACACTGAAATTAAGCATGGGGGGGGGAGAGTTTGATTTGACCCTTTACCAAAGCTTTGAGGCCCCAGTTTCAATTAGTTCTAGTATTTTCCTACAAAACTAAAGTATACCACATGAAACTGGGTAGCCATAGTCACATGAGCTCATCTTATTTCTATTTAATGATGTTTAAAACACAGAATTAGGAATGAAAGAAGTTTTATGTTGTCCCTAATTTATCACTTCGTTTCCCTCCAGGCATAAGGCCAAGCCGTCTTCATAGAAAGGAATGTGATATTTAGATTTGTTGTCCCTGCCTACTCACTAACAAACAACTCTTCCCATTCACCCGCCTCTATGTCTCTTTCAAAGCTCTCTAGGAAATGAGCATATTTTTCCTGTCTCGCCTACCCCTTACGTGTCCTAACCAATCGCATCACTTGTTTTCTTTTTTGCGCAATCTGATTGGTTTTGCCACCTCTTCACCGCTACTCTTTCCCGCCAGCTGCTTCCAAACACCAGCCTGCCAATAAGGCGCGCCAGGCGTTTCCGCTGTGGCCAATAGCGTGCTGCCGCTGACGTTGTGGATGGTTTCGCGGCAAAAAAGGAATTGGCGCGCAAATGGGCGAGCTGAGGGAGACTGGGGGATCAGCTGGAAGGCGAAAACAATAGCAAGTGTGGGTGCAGCAGAGAGAAATCGAGGGGCGGCGGTGGCTGCTGTTTGTTCTTCCAGGACCCCCGTGTCACCTGGTCCAACCGCAACCAATGTTTTGTGGGGAAGTGTGTTGGTACCTCAGGACTTGACTCAACAATGAGCCTTTTATGGGAGGGAACCATCACACTGAGTCATTCACGCTGCTCCCTTTCAGTACATTCATTTCTGCACCCCTGGACTTTTACTAACTTTTTCTACTAATTAACATTTGACTTGGTGCTTTTCTGCTTTGCTCTGGATTTGTTCAAGCACTTTACACCCATATTTATATCAGACGTTGCATGTACTCATTTTACCCACTTGGCCTTTCCTCTACTACTCTACTCATTTTTTTTCTTTATTTTTGGAAGTTTTTAAGTGTTTTATATTTTATATTCCTTGCACTGGGGTCCTTTAAATGCCCTGCGCTGCCTATTTTATGAGGGGCATTAAACTAAGTGCATTTTGCTCTGAGCACTTATAGCATGCTTTTTTTCTGAGAACTTCTAATTCGATTTTTTTGTTCTGGGAACTTGTAGTGCCGCTTTAAAATAGTGGATTTCGCTGCCCTTTTATACACGTACTTTTGGGCTTCGACTTGCTGCCAGCGGCTCCCAAGGGCTTCGATATTTTGACAAGAACATCATAAAAAGACGACTGTCCAACCTCCTTCGCCAAGTTTGCTTATAAGAGGCGACCAACGTTGTGATCATTTCTTTAAAGGTGCAGCCTCTGGGAATGACCAAGCAGAAACTCAGTTGGTTTTAAAGATTTTAGCAGTTTGGAAAACTTGTATTTGAGTGACTATGGATATGTTGAAATGGCCTTTATTTTGGGACTGGATCTGAATCTGGAAGTTCCATGATGTTTTTGCCAACTCTGTCATCGCCTGCGCACCCATTTTCATTTTCCCCTGGTCCCACCCAAGAGGGATTGTTGATTAAAGTTTATGGCCCATTCGTGATATCAGGTGTTATCCAAGTGTTTCTTCTGTTATGGGAACTCTTGAAATGAAGATGAACGCCACCATCTGATCATGTCCCAGGAGTTTGGGGTGTCTTATAGCTGCAGTGAAGGAGATCTGGGGGCTCTCTGGGAAGCTGGAACCTTCCAGGTGGCTGAGCAGCAGATTATTATTATATCTACCCCTGATGTCCCTGCTGAAGCTGCTGGAAACCCTGGTCTCAGTGAAGCAGAGTTAATGCTCTTTACCACCCCTCAGGGTCCTTCCACGTCGTACACTGCACAGAGGCCTGCTCTTGGACGCCCACCGGTAACTTTCTTTATTTTATTTAAAATAAAAAATGCCATTATGGCTGTTCTATTCATGGTGCTCAACTTTGTAAAATGAAGGGTCTCTTTCCCTTTTGATCTGCTGCAGTGGTAGTTGTAAATGTGGTTTGTTCCTTTTTTCTCTCTTCCCGTATAATGTGTTTAAAGTGCTCTTTATCTCTCAGCTGCAGAAATAAGCAAGGCTGTCATTTAGAGCACTGCTGTAGTATTAGGCAAGCACACCAAGCAGCACAAATATGTATGCTATGTGTGTCTACTTGTGTCTACATGAGCAGCGAGGCTTGCTTGTTTGCAAGTATGCATTATTATTATTATTATTATGTATTTATATAGCGCCAACATATTGCGTAGCACTGTATTGAAAAACATCTTGGCTTGGGTAGAAGTTGCTTCAGCCCTGAAAGAAAAAATTCTATTTACCCAGTTTTTATTTTTACACTGAACAATTCCTTTAAACACGGTGTCTGATATGGCAAGGTGTGTTTATTACAGGGATTGTTCACCTTTAACTTTTATGTGATGGAGAGAGATTCTTGGACTCTTCATCTTTTTTCATTTGTTGTTTTTGAATGGCTTTAGCATTTTGTTCCAGTTTGGAATTTCCACAATTGAGTTGCTACGGTCCAAATTACCTTCTCATCCAGGCAGTGCTTTGAATGAGAGACTGGAATATGAATAGAATAGAGAGGCTGAATAGAAAAATAAGTGGTATGTTATCATTATATTGTAGCCTAAAAGAGTAATAGCTTTTTGGCTACTGGTATATGTGAACCTCATATTAATGCTGGAAAGAGTTATAAAAAGAAAGCAAGTAATTAAACTAAAATAACAAAACAAATGAAGACCAGTTGAAAGATTGCTATAACTGGCCAATCTATAACATACTAAAAATGAATGAGCTGCATTTATTTATAATCCATGACCTGTACCTGTAGGCTATTTTACTTCATCATCTAGCTCAGTGCCGTCATGTCGGAGGTTCATGTTCTGATATGGCCCCTGTGAGGAAGGTGATCTCCATAGACTGCTCTGTATGACAATTGTTTAAAGGGATACTGTCATGGGAGAACATGTTTTTTTCATCAACACATCAGTTAATAGAGCTGCTCCAGCAGAATTCTGCACTGAAATCCATTTTTCAGATTGTCCGTTTCCCTGCTGCCTCCAGTCATGTGACTTGTGCTCAGTTCAGTCACTCTTTACTGATGTACTGCAAGTTGGAATATCACCCCCTCCCCCTAGCAGCCTTACAAAAGAACAATGGGAAGGTAACCAGATAGCAGCTCCCTAAAGCTGGCCATAGATGCAAAGATCCGATCGTATGAATCCTCGATTTGTACGATTTTCCGACCGTATGTGGAGTGTCCCGACCTTTTTCGTCCCACAGAGATCGGTCGTTTGGTCGATCGGCCAGGTTAAAAGATTTCTGTTGCCTGCCGATTAATTTCTCTGCATGTATTGCTGATCTGACAATTTTCAATGGGAGACTGTCACCAGCTTTTGTCGGACATAACTTTTGTACGATTGCTGTCAGGGGCAGAACACTGGCTGATATTTTCTTTTACTAATTTATTTGATCTAAATCGTTAGTGGCCGGTC
Source organism: Xenopus petersii (assembly GCA_038501925.1). Lineage (NCBI taxonomy): Eukaryota > Metazoa > Chordata > Amphibia > Anura > Pipidae > Xenopus > Xenopus petersii. The sequence goes on from CM076689.1 coordinate 83,356,424, forward strand.
GGGAGATGGGGAAGTCTAATCGTTCAAGGATTCGAACGATCTGAACTTTGCATCTATGGCCAACTTAACATAAGATAACAGTTCCCTGGTAGATCTAAGAACAACACTCAATAGTAAAAGCCAAGTCCCATTGAGACAAGCCCCACTGAGGAGAGATATCAGCCTGCCAGAAAGTAGTTCCATCCTAAAGTGCAGGCACAAGTCACATGACTGGGGGCAGCTGGGAAACCGGCAATATGTCTAGCCCCATGTCAGATTTCAAAAGTGAATATAAAAAAAAATGTTTGCTCTTTTGAGAAAAGAATTTCAGTGCTGAAGTCGGCTGGGGCAGCAATGTTAACTGATGCGTTTTGAAAAAAAAAAAAAAAAACATGTTTTGCCATGACAGTATCCCTTTAACAATGTCAGCCTCTTATCCAAATGAAAGAGGATAATTGACCCAAGATATAGAAAATTCTAGACTGCACTGATTCAGCTAATGCTTCCAATGGACAGGCGTGAGTAGTTTTGTAATGTGACGCTCAGAAGGGGATTCCTTATTGATGAGAGCATAAAGTTTGTCCATTGTGCAGTTGTGGGTTGGTTTGCATGCCTTTGAAAACTACTAAATCTTGCGTTCATACTGTCTGTACTGCAGATGCAGGGTCTGTTTTGTTCAGCTGTTGGAAGCTAGTGCAGCTTAGCAGCTCTTAGATACAGGTTCTAACATGCACAGAAAGAGTTAACAAACAAGCATCATTTTAGCCTAACCATTGGGTAAAAGACAAGTTGAGTTGTAGGAATGTCCCTCCTACGCTCTTGACTTGGGAAACCAGTATGGGCTGGGGTGGGAATATTTACTGAACAACTGTTAAACCATAAGAGAGTGGTTTCAAGAAAAAAGCTCCACTAGGACCATTGCAAAATGTGTCCATCTCAATCAATTACACTTTAAAAGTCCATGCTGGTGCACATAAAGTTTCCACACCATCTGAAATGCTTGCTATCCCTCCACAGCATGCTTACAGGCAGTTTCCATTAATCTGAAGGACCTCAAAGACTTATCAGGCTTTTCTGTACCTCCTAAAATTTTGTGGTAGGGAAACCTTGTGTGTGCACCAGAAGCATAAATGTTGGCAGTATTTGCCTTTCTTGCAATTCAGTTCATTTGAACCTTTTACTTGTTAAGGGAGAGGGAAAGGCTAAAATTAAGTAACCTTTTTAGAAAAGTCTATATAAATACACCAGTAAACCCTCAAAGTAATGTTGCTCTATCAAAAGAAACCACATTTCTTTCCTTCTATTGTGTATACATGGGCTTCTGTATCGACTTCCTGTTTTCAGCATAAACCTCCAGGTCTTGAGCATGCTCAGTTTGCTCATCTTACCCCTCCCTCGCTCTCAGCCCAGAGCTATGACTGAGCAGGGAGAGACTCAGGCAGGAAGTGATGTCACCACAAGCTAATATGGCAGCTGCGATCTTAAACAAACTGAGAACTTGTAGAGCTGTTTACTAAGGTATGGTAAAGCATTCTGCAGAAAAAATAGTTTTCTAGCTTGCACTATTGTGGCTAACCTATTGGCGATAAACTACCTCAGTAGCTTTCCTTCTTATAGCAACAGGAGTTGATGGTCACTGCTTGTATGTTCCTTTTGATAATGTCACTGGTCGTGTGTTCTCTTTTTCTCCAGAGGCGAGATTTCAGTTTCTATTCCACACCCCAGAATATCAAACTATAAACCTTAAAAGTGAAACATGTGCCTGAACCTAAATTTTTGTTTTTAATTCTTCATCTCATGATGGTACACTGTTAAAGGGATACCGTTTACAACATTGGCTTATTGAATTGGGTTTGTGCTGAACATACTTTTGCCTATTTTAAACCTGAAAAATCTTTTTTTTTTTTTTTTTTTTTTTTTATTAGTCTTGCTCTAAACTGTAAAAATGTAATACCTTATTATACTTCCTGATGCCAAAAAAATCAAACCAGTAATCTAATAAAAACCTGTACAAACAAAAACCCCCTTCCCATAGGTGTAGCTTATCTTTTTAGATAAAGAGCACCCCATTATACAGAGGCATCTCAGTGGACTGTAGGTTTACTCGATTTTCTCCTGTAAATGTGCACTGCCAAACTGAAGGACTCGGCAACAAAAATCTGAAAATCACTATTCCTGACTACTTCAACAATATAACATTATTCAGTTCCTGTGATTCGTTATAGCAGATCTTAGATCGTGTTATGCAGGTAATTATTTTTGTAACTATTTGGCAAAGTCCCCCATTAAGTTAATTACTTTAAAACGAAGGCTATTGCATAACGCCTTTAGATGTCCATTCATCCTACTAATCTTTGCTGACAACCTTTTTTTTTCAGGTGAAGAGGAAGTTAGATTTGGAAACTGTATCCAGATACAGTCAAGAAGGACTACAGACTCCCCGTGGGAAGGGCAAAAGACCTCTGAAAGGTTAGTTTAAATGTGTATAGCAGACTGTGTAGGTCAAATTCATTTGGGACTGCTTATTTGCCTTATCTGAAAGCACATTTCAGAATATTTCTTTGTAGCTGTTCCTATTACAAATTTTCACACACATGAACTTGCAGGTGCTCTCATGGTTTTGGTGACAATCACTTGAAAATGCATTGCCAGTTATTTTTAAGGGATCATTCTGACTTGTTGCATACACACGTGTGATGTCAATGAATGATAACTGCACATGGCAGTGAGAGTTGGGGGGTATCTTAATTGGTGTCAGGAGACTGGAGGATTTTTGTGAGAGTCCCAAAAAATCTGGGACAGTTGACAGCTCTGATATTGTTACCCGGTGGGAAAACATTTGGGTGACATGTAGATTTTCCACACCCCAATGCAGCAAAAGTCTTAACAGTTTAGAGAGTCAGAAGCCTATTTACTGTGAGTTTGGAAAATAAGATTAAGAAATTCCAGTGGAAGGATAATGAATGAAACTAAATTCTCTAGAAAAAAACAGAGCTGCTGAAAAAGCAATGGTTTCTAAAAGAGGGTTGTTCTCTTTAAGTTAAATTTTACTATGCTATTGAAAGGTCTATTCTCAATAAAATTTCAGTCGGTCTTCGTTTTGTATCTCAATAAATTTTCAGTTTGTCTTCATTATGAATTTTATATATAGTTTTAAACTTGTGCCTCCTTCTGCTCTTCTTTCCAGCTTGCAAAGGAAGGTCACTGATCCCGGGAGCCAAAAAAATGACTGATAGGCTGCAATTTTTATAACATCTTTTTATTCAGTCCCTCTTCTATTCATTTTCCAGTCTCTCTTCCAAAACACTACCTTGTTGCTAAGGAAATTTTGAACCTTGCATCCAGATAACTGGTAAAATTCCAAACTGCTAATTAAAAAGCTAAATAATTCAAAATCCACAATTCCAAATGAAGGGATATTGTCTCAGAATATCACTGTGCATGTAACCCTTCTTACTTTTGATAAATAGCTGGGGGAGTGGAAAATAGTTCATAGTTTTCATTGTCCAATCAAATGTAAGCTTTTGGTTTAGTTCTGCATTTAATATTACCTGAATCATTATATTAATAAATTATTTTATGTTTCTTAAATACCTCATATTTGTAGCGTTGAAATCCCCAGGCGAGCGGTCTCGGTATGATACATCCCTGCATCTAACAACCAAACGTTTTCTGGAACTGCTAAATCAATCTCCAGATGGAGTGGTGGATCTGAACTTGGCTGCCCAGGTGCTGAATGTGCAGAAAAGAAGGATATACGACATCACCAATGTATTGGAAGGGATCCATTTAATCACTAAAAAAAACAAAAACCACATACAATGGCTGTGAGTATCTGATTGCTTTATATTCCACATACCCTTTCTCTGACTTGTATTACTTGTCAGTTTTTCGTTATGCTTCCGTCCTGATCTCTTTTACAAACTAGAACTTCTATATTGTACAAAGACTTAAACTGACTTTTGTAAAAGCTAGGAGCAAACAGTACAACTTAATGGGACTCTGTCACATTAAAATTGTTTCCACAACCGGAGACATGTGCTAGCCTGCAATTCAATTAGGGAAAATATATGTATGCTGCTCGCACCAGTAGGAAGCTTCCAGTGCAGACGGCCTTAATTAGTGTGGTGCAAAAGGAGAACTTCTTTCATAGAGCTTGTTACGTGTATGCGTCTTATAGCAAACTATTAAAGTGTATTTTGTATTTGTAGTAATGTGTTTTGGTTTTTTTTGTTTTTTTTTTTTTATTTTAAATAAAAATGTTACTTCTGTTTCAGAGGGTATACATCATCTGTGGAATACAGCAGCAGATTCCAGAGTGTGTTGAAGGAGTGCCAGAAATTGGAGGACCAAGAGAAACAGTTGGACGAACTTATTCACATGTGCAACACTCAGTTGAAATTGTTTAAAGAAGATGATGAGAATCATGAATATCCTTTTCGTTTAAAATACAGTTTTTGTGGCTGAGCATAAAATAACAGGGCATGGATTGTTTTATCTTTTGTAACGCAAAATAATCTGCACAATGAACTGTTTTGCAGTAATTGTGGCAAATTAAGCCCTCATAATTCTGTCATGTTTTATGTAAGTAAAGCTTATGTAAGTATGTGCTTTCCATCTTTCTGAAGCTGTTTGTTAACTTGCCAAACGTGCTATTGTCTCAGATATAGCCTGATGTTTTAAAATCAACTGCAAACTTGCCAGAAAACTTTGGTGCACTATGGCAAGATTTATTGAAAGGGATGTAGCCAGCCAAACTGGGAACTACCCATAGCAGGCATACCGCCTGTGTTTTTCTCATCTCGCTTACAAGGAAAATCCCCATGTTGTGTAATTTTATGCTAAGAATGACTCATTTGTTAAATCTGTATTTGGTGGCAACTTTTTGTTTTTTGAACTAGGCAGACTGGAAGATGAGTAAGAGTGCTTCAACATAAAGATAAGCATTCAAAAATATCACTTAACCCTCACAAAAATAGAAGCCAAATATTGCTGGTTATTTTATAACGGTGATAACCACCAAAATCTTGCTCAACAACCCCTGGGATGTTGGCCTCTGGCCTTAAAGGAGTTGCTTTTTTAATTCAAGGAGGCAAGTTTTGGTTGCATAAAAATCAGCGCCTATATGCTGGTAGTCCACATAGGGAGCCTATCACAGCCCTAACCTGGCACAGGAACCTTTTTCATGCTCCCCAACTCTTCTTACATATGAAGCTCACAGGTATATAAGGTTGGGGATTCCTGTTTTAGAATATTGCTGTCTACATCATCGAATGTAATTCTGTCTTTCCCTTTAAATGAAATTTGTATAGCCACGTTCTCATCCCTAGAACATATCTCTGAATATGAAGGTATGCTGATTCTATGCATGGGAATTTACTCATCTGTATTGTGATGTATCTGAAAAACAATTATAATTTCATGCTAGTTTGTGTCAACAGAGTATACAATTTTTTTTTAAAAAAAAAAATCACTCTTCCACTCTCTCCTTGCTTGCTATCAACTTACGTTGGCATCAGGCTTTCTATCCAAGGAAACAAACAGGGTTGGCTAAGCAATTACTGTTCTAGTATTATTGAAACCATTTACACTAACCAAAGTGTTTTTTTCAGTTCAACTGAGTGGTAGGGAATACCAGGCATTTAAACATGAATTGTTGTCTAAAACAGAGGAGGAGTCTTGTGATAAAGCTTGTCAGCAACATACAATGCTGCTTTGACATTGTTACTGGCAGTTTCACAACAATTTACACTTTCAGTAATGTACATCGGAGAATTAGCACTGGCCTCAATCAGAATTATGGTAACATTGTTCACACTTCTGAGTTTCAGCTAACACCTACCTCCAAAGTTCAGTGGAACTATTGTGATTGTGTTACCCTTAGGGGTTTAGGACAGGCTCAGACTGGCAATCTGTGCGTTCTGGCAAATGCCAGAGGGGCTGCTGTAAGATGCCATAGACACTCACTATTTAGTGGGGGGGATGTTTGGGCCTCTTTGTGGCCTATTGATTCTCAGTCCAGACTTGGTTTAGGATGACGGTATGGTAGAAGTACATATCTTTATGTTCCAGGAGTTTCTTCAAGCCAACAGATGGGTAATGAAAAAAAACCCAAACAACTTAATTCTAATACAGTCTCTCCAGTCTCTCCAATGTTTTTGAGTACTCTTCCAGACAAGTCAAAATCTAGTTCCTTTTCTCACAAAATTTGAAAGTTGTCAGTCTGGTGGGGGATTCAAGAGGCAAGGGTCTGTTTTGGCCAAGCAAGTGCAATGGCCAATGTCTTCAATCATTCACATCTTGCTCACTGTAATGGGCAGGATTGCACCCAAGGCCTCTCCAGTTCTTTCTTCTGAAAAACATGGAGACAGCAGCTGCATGGTGGAAGTCAGTGTTAACCATTCTTCTTTTAAACGACTCCTATGTCATATGAACTTTTAGGACCGTATCGACATTAAAAAAAAAATGGTTAGTGCTCACTAAAGGGATATGACCTATCATTCATATGTGAAAAATAAGGACATATCCTTAACTATATATGTCCCTTGTGAATATCTACACAACCCCCATCACACAATGAAGTCACGTTGGGATCCCCCAACAAATACTTCCAAATGTTAACAATCCTTCATCAGGTACCTCCCTCAGGCAGAGTAGGGGGCAGGCAGTGTACAGCAGGGCAGACAGAGGCAGAGTAGAACAGTACATATGAGGACCATTCTAAGATGAAAAGTACAGTACTGCCTGAGGTGTAAACCATGCCCATTAATCTTAGTGCTGATACCCTTTAAAGTTTACACATGGTAAGCAGTTACAGCATCCAGACTTTAATGGAAGAGCTACACACTACCATAAAGGATTCAGAATGACTGATGTTGTCTACAGATGATTCAGGTGCATTCAAGGCTGATGGAGCTTAGAAGACTTAAGAGACCCCCTTTTTTTTTTTTTTTGCTTGGAAGGATACAGAGTAAATGTGATAATCATCACAATAGAGTTGCTTACCTGTTAAAACACGTTCTCTTAGAAAAAATATTACCATTATTTCATAGTGCAGAAAATTGGTTAGATAACCTAGCGGTGGTCCTATTTGTGGGGAAGGGAAATGTAAAAATATATTTTGTAAGCTGAGTAATGCTTGATGAATAGAGTCTGCATCCAGACAATTGTAAGACTGAAGCTTTCGTCTTTTTCATGTCTCTTTTGTCTCCCCCCTTATTTATTTTTTAAGAAAATCAGATGAGACAGCAGATGCAATTCCAGTGATGCAATGTTGGCCCGAAGGCCTTGGTTTCCTCTGCTTTACAAATAATCAGTAGAGAAGCCACTGTTATTTAGTAAAGTTCTAAGGTGGCTATTCCAGGGCTCAGTGCGGATTCAGAATTGCAAAGATTGCTTTTCATGGCCTGGAGATTTCAGAGGTCACATCTAAATAATCTACATTTGGGGGACAAAGTTATATATCTTGGCAAGATCCAGAATTTCTCTCCAATATTACAATGCATGGGACAAGTTTGTGAAGATTTCATTATCCAAACAAGAAAATCCCCTAACTCATTCCAACTGCTCTGGTAGAGTCTCTTTTCTCAGGTTTTGAGAATAATCTACATTTTAGTACATTAAAAGGCCAGATATCTGCAATCTCAGCACCCACTGGGCAACAGAGAATTTGGTTTAAAAGTTTTTTTTTTTTTTTATTGCTCTCATGATCATCTGCCACAGTGGCATTTACCCTTTGTTTTGAAGATCCTTACTGCTCATCTCTTTGAGCCTCTAGAAGAAGTCAATGGAACCTGACTTATAGGAATACTCTTAGTTGCAGTAACACCTTCCATGTAGAGTAGGGCAGTGAGCTGCTTTGTCTCCGAAACCCATGCAGTCATCTTTAATAAAGTGGAGCTGAGGCCTACCTTAAATTTTCTTTTTAAAGTGATCGTAAAATGTAGAAGTTGTAGTACCTTGTACTTTTTACAGGTATATTAGGGGACTAGTGATGTGTGGGCTGGCCTGATACCCGCAGGTTTACCCGCGGATCTGTGGGTTCAGACCAACCTCGCACCTCCATTTGCGGGTGGCGGGTTGAGCTCTACTTCCTGCTCTCCCCGCCGCCACCTTGCACTGCCAGCTTCTGCCTTCCAGCCTCTCTTTCTATGGACACTTGCCTGCTCGCGCCCCCCCCTTTTGTGACATTGGCGGGACGGGTGCTGGTCTATAAAAGGAACTAGGAAGTCACATGGGTTAGGGTAGGATTTTAACTGACCCACACATCACTATAGGGGACATTATGAACAGATGATGGGGTAACTTCCCCCCCCAAAGAAAAGCTCAACACACTAGAGAGACCCCATCTTTAGACAAGAGAAGCAGTTTAAGCAGCATAGGTGAGGCAGTGATGTTGTCCAATGGCCTGGGATGTGATAGCTGCTTCTGTTAATGCTTTCAACAGTGGCTTGGATAATTTCTTCAACAAGCATATGTGAGTGTATATATTTAATCGGATTCATTTGGAGGGGTTGCACTTGATGGACTTTTGGTCTCCATTTTATATCTTTTTGATTCCATGTTATATATATTTAAAGTTATAAAAACTTACTGTGTGTATATATAGATATATATATAGATATATATAGATATATATATATAGAGAGAGAGAGAGAGAGAGAGATGATAGAGATGATAGAGATGTGTATATATAGATATATAGAGAGAGAGAGAGAGAGAGGATAGAGATGATAGATATAGATATATAGATATATAGATATATATAGATAGATATATATAGATAGATAGATATAGATATATAGATAGATAGATAGATATATATATATATAGATATATATAATATATACACATACATACATACATACAGGATCAAGCGGCACTCACCATTCAAAAATATTCTCGCCGGGTGCTGACGAATAGATCAATAAAAAGTTCAAAGAAAGCACTCACGGCATTGATCATGGGATGAATTTCAAAGTGTCTTTATTCGTGCATGGTGCATCAACGGACGATGGCTCTTTGAGAGCCGAAACTCGATGCACCATGCACGAATAAAGATACTTTGAAATTCATCCCATGATCAATGCCGTGAGTGCTTTCTTTGAAATATATATATATATATATATATATATATATATATACGCACACACACACAAAACATTGCTTTTAGCTTGTCTTCAAAAGTAACATTCTTTGTATATAATACGATACATTTTGGTTCGTTGTGCTGTTGCAAGTAAGCAATTTATGTAATTTGAAGTGATAATTTGTTTATCCTTGACACCCACTTATTCACTTATGGGTATGTGACTTGTCAGGACCTTCGGAGCATTGCAGATCCATCTGAACGCATGTTAATGGTGATGAGGTGCCCTCCAGACACAGATATGTGTATTTCAGATCCTTCTGAGGTAACTTTCCTGGCTATTGTGCCCAGTGAGAAGTAATAATTTAAAAGGTCATTCTTACCAACATGCTCCATATGCATTCACTTATAACATACACGGTTATGATAAAGTACGGTTGCAGAGAAAGCAGTGCATTATGGGAAGGTCATCTTTCATAAATTAATTTTTTAGCAAATATAACTAATATGTTATAATATCTTGTTCTTAGGCCTACCTTAGTGCTATTAATCCATATTGGTGGTAAAACATTCCTATTTAATGTTTACACTTTTTTAAAGCAGGATTTAAGGCTTAGACTGGAGATGCAAATTATGGAAAGATCCCTTATTCAGAAAATCCCAGGGATTCTGGATTAGAGATTTTATACCTTTCCTGACTATTTTTGGTTTTTCGTATGCAACCAATTAAGAAGTCTTCATACAGTCCAAATGAGAACACTTGTGATAAAACCAGATTTGCAGCGCTAAGTAACACCTAAGTACCATTTATAATTTGGTGGTGCATCATCTATTGAAATAATTTACTTAAATTCTCAATGCTCAATTCTCAATCTTAAAGGAGGAAAGATCATGTAATTAAAAACAAATGTTCGCTAGATATAAACAAATACAATTTTGTATTACTTGTCATTTCCCACACTGCTAGATACCTTGCTGGGGAGGAAATAATTTGGATTTACATCTGCAGCAACAGGAGTTTAACTGAAGGCTTATTTGAAAGCATGAGTTAAATGATTAATTCACAGTAAAGGATGGGCTTGTAATACTCTGATTTAAATGGAATGTAAAGTAGCAGTTGTGGAGGTAAACATTTGGAACAAACCTTGAAAAACATACTGCTTGCTGTTAAATGGAAGATTTCTAGGAAATGGTTGTATTCTGTTTGTTTTGAAGTCAGATTGTATTTTCTTATTTCCAGGCTTTTCAGATGTCTCTAAAAAGCACACAAGGACCCATTGATGTATTTCTTTGCCCTGATGACAGTTCTGGTGTGTGCAGCCCAGTCACAAGTCCCTCAAAAACTAGCCAAGCAGAGCCCTTGCCCATTATCGAAGCAGAGCCCTTGCCTGTCCAACCTAAAGAGAAATCACATGTTTCTACCCCTATGCTTGACATGGGGCTTGGGCTGCTGTCTGACATTCAAGGTAAGAGATATATTATGCACCTATCACGTTTAATCATAATTTTTTTTTTTTTTTTTACTAGGGATGCACGGAATCCAGGATTCGATTCGGGCAGAATTCGTCGAATCCCTCTGCGCAGCCAAACCAAATCTGAATCCTAATTTACATATGCAAATTAGGGGCAGGGAGGGAAATCGCGTTACTTTTTGGCACAAAATGAGGCAGTAAAAATGGTTTCCCCTTCCTACCCCTAAATTGCATATTCGGATTCGGTATTCGACCAAAACTTTTGCGAATTCGGGGGTTTGGCCTAATCCAGAATACTGGATTCGATGCATCCCTACTTTTTACTGATAATCTAATTTGAAAATTTATGGATGCCGTGTCTGCTTAAGGAGAAGTTGTATTTTACATCACAAATATATGCAGTGACTTTGAAAGGTGTAACCACAAACAGGAGTGTAGCACAGTGCAATAAATCAATTGATTAAAGGACATGTAAGCCCCCGTCCACGAAAAATGTAATCTGTTAACCGCCTCTTTGAAATCTTTAGATACCTGCAGCTCTGGTTGTTAAAAGTTTAACAGTAAGGCTGCAGCATCCTCTTAAAGGAACAGTTCAGTGTGAAAATAAAAACTGTGTTAATAGATAGGCTGTGCAAAATAGAAAATGTTTCTAATATAGTTAGTTAGCCAAATATGTAATATATAGAGGCTGGCGTGAACAGATGTCTAATAAAACAGCCAGAATCCAACTTCCTGCTTTTCAGCTTTATAACTCTGAGCTAGTCAGCGACTTGAAGGGGGGCCACATGGTACATTTCTGTTCAGTGAGTTTGTAATTGACCCTCAGCATTCAGCTCAGATTCAAAAGCAACAGATATGACCCATGTGGCCCCCCCTCAAGTCTCTGATTGGCTACTGCCTGGTAACCAGGGTAACCAGTCAGTGTAAACCAAGAGAGCTGAAAAGCAGGAAGTAGTGTTCAAACTGACATGTTACACATCCAGTCACTCCAGCCTTTATACATTACATTTTTGGCTAACTAACTATATTAGAAACATTTTTTATTTTGCACAGCCTGTCTATTTACCCAGTTTTTATTTTTACACTGTACAATTCCTTTAATCACTTAGAAACCCTTCTCCTCTAACCCATTGAGCCCCCTCCCCCAGGAATTTGCTTTGACTTTTGCCTCAGCTCAGATTACTAAACACACCCGCCAGTCTAATAGCCTATAAAGAGATAGCGTTACTGGTTCCCATAGTAACACTACCTGTCTGATCCTATTTTTTTTCTCCTAACCACTTCTCCTGAGCTCCACTACATTGCAGTGCTCAACCAGAACTTTTTATCCAAGTATGCTGTGCATGTGTAAACCTGTTTCCAGAGATCAAGGTTACTGATGATGTGTCAGAGGAAAATGGCTGGCGGGTGAAAGCTGCTGTTTGTTTTGGGAAAATGTGATGGCACTGGCAAATGGAGGGGTATATGCAGTGCAAATTATGTGGCTTGGGTGGGGAAGATATGCCAAATTTATATACATGGTAGGAAAATGTAGGCTTTACGTGTACTTTAAGAAGAAATTAGGGTTGCTACAAAATGGCCAAGAGGAAAGTCTAGACATTTCAGCACAACTTGTAAATCAGCTTCGGGAAACAGGAGCACACAATCCATTCCCACAAACTGCAGTCATGTTTTAACAGGTTAAGAACTGCTTTGTACAGCAGATCTATATATGGCTTATGCTTCTCATAACTTCCCATAAACGGTTTATGCTTCTCATAAATTCCTTCAGGGCCTGGGCTACTTCTTACGAAAAGGTGCAGCTACTTGCAAGGCAAAAATATCTTTACACCACTTAGGCCTCTGGTCATTAGCACTTATTGTTATTGGCCTCTTTTTTTTATTTATTTATTTTGTTTTGTTTTTTTGTACAAAAAAAAAAAAAGCTTGGGTACCCCTGATATAAGTACTCTATAAAACAGATCTGCCATATATTCGTCAGATTGTATAGAAATCAGCTTGTGTGGCTACAGGCAAGCTTACCATTTAGCCTGGGCTGTACTGAGTGGTCTCTGCTAGTTAGGTCTAAATCTGGCATTTCTGGCTGCCAGTGTTACCTTGCATTCCAGAGTAAGACTATAACTTGCAATTCCAATGTGCACTGTTTGGGTTGTATATTTACAAGATCATTGGATGGAATGATGAACATATGTGGTCTTGCTGCTCTTGTCAAAGCACTGTTGAGTGGCTAGCATTTCATGGAATTAACTGTATTTGCCTGGCACAAACCAGATAAAGCACTCATAGCAGTTAAATAGGAGGAATATTTGTTAAATTAAGTCATTTGTAGTAGAGGATCCAGAATATATTGCTATTTTATTGCATTGCCTCTTCCCTTTAACACTTTTTTTTTTTCACTTTAGTTGGTTTCAGACAGTTCACCAGAAATAAAGACTTTTTCGAATGACTTTCTATTTGTGACCATTTTTCTAATATTGAAGTGTATAGTTTTATTTTTTACCTTCTAAACCAGCTGGGGGGGGGGGTCGCTGACTCTTTAAAGAGCACCTATCACAGCCAAAATCAAACGCATATTAACAAACGGACCAGTACAACCTAAACACATTTAAGTAGTGGCAGCACTACTGAACAGCAGCTAACACAGAGGTTTGGCTGATTTGAAAATAGCTTAGAAGGGTCATTAAGCAACCAAGGAATTTCAACTGAGCATGTGCGAGATTTCAGAGCTGTTGTTGGCTGTAAAAATATAGGTAGGAGGAGCCAGTGAAATCCAAGATGCCTGCATCTGCTAGAACTGCAGGGGAGATCTTGCAGAAGGTATAGTGAGCTGATGATTTACAGTAAACAAACAATTCTAATTGTTTTAAAAATAGGATTTCTTGAACTTTCACAGTGTATTTACGTAAATTATTTTAGTTATGATTGATACACTTTAACGGTTCTAAATTGGTACATTTAGTTGATACATTTCTTATCTTTGTCCCTGCTGAGCAGAATCTCTTGAGTTTCATTATAGACAGCTGTTAGAATTGATACAATAGTTGCTAATCATTGAGCTGCCAGACCGAGACACTAGAGACACAAAGGTTAAACTTACATTTTTGGAAAACGGTAAAAAATAAAAGATTGAAAGTAATTGAAAAAAAGTTTTTGTTTATGGTGAACAATCTGAAAACAACTGAACTGAAAAATGTGTTTGGAAGGTGAACAACCCCTTTAAAGGAAAACTATACCCCCCCAAACAATGTAGGTCTCTATTAAAAGATACTGAGTAAAACAGCTCATGTGTAAAACCCTGCTTCATGTAAATGAACCATTATCATAATAATATACTTTTTTAGTAGTATGTGCCATTGGGTAATCATAAATAGAAAATTGCCATTTTAAAAAATAAGGGCCGCCCCCTGAGATCGTAAGATTCACTGTGCACACATACAAACCACATGTAAGGTCACATGAGCCAATTAACAGACAGAGTTCTGCCTTTTGCTTCCTCACTTCTTCCTGTTACAGTTAGTGTTGTAGTATTTCTGGTCAGGTGATCTCTGAGGCAGCACAGATACAGTCATGAAATGGTGGTTCAAGGCAAGAGATGTAAAAGGGCAATATTTATGTAAATATATATTCCAGTTTGGTAAGATTCTTTAATATGTCATTCAATTTGATATAAACTATCTGTTGCTTAAGTATTCATTTTGGGGGTATAGTTTTCCTTTAACTATTGGAACCCTAAATTTAATATATTTTTCTGAATATAAGCATCTGCAAATTTTTGCAATTTTGAAGATTGTCGTGCTTTAAACTACTCTAATCAACTTCCATATTGCTGTCTTTGAGGAAATGAAAACATTGTTTCTCAACCACTCTAGTTGAGTGTACATTCAAGCCTACCTTAACATTATCAAGGGTTAAAGTGAATTGGGAGCTGTAGTACAATAACATTCTGGGTTGTATTGTTTAAAAAAAAAAAAAACATTTTCACAGCTTTCTAGGGCAAGCAGCTTATTACAATGCAAAATTATCCTCCAATGGGTATTTTTTTTTTTTTTTTTTTGTCCCTGCAACTCGAGCTGGAAGTTTTAAGCACAGGTCTTCTGTGTTCAAGCAACTAAGCAGCAATATTATACAATAATCTATGCATTTAATATAACAGCAAGCTGGGTGATGGTTCTGGTGAGATATATTGGTGAATATTCTGTTATGTGTATTTAAGTTTTTGGATCTATTTTGAGTTAGGTAGTGATTTATTTCATAAATGGTTGAAATCCCCTTTAAGCAGGAAGCTATTGGGTTTTCTAGAACTGAACAAAGGAAATAATAGATAATGGCTTGAAAAACAAAATCAGTCAATGCATGCTTTTGTGACAGACATCTTACTTCTTGTGTTCTACCACTTCACTAATTTGTGTCTATATAACCTCTTTGTCATGTCTTATAGAGCCGTTCCTTCCGTCTGAGACTGAAATACCTCTTGATTATACCTTGAATTGTCTCCCACTTTCTCCCTCTGCCCTCCTGGATCACCGGGATTTTATTCCAGACCTTCTTCCCAATGAGTTCATCAGCTTGTCTCCTACTTCGTCACAGGAGTACAGCTTTGGATTGCAAACCTGCGAAGGTGCAGCTGAACTTTTCAACTTCGACTGTGACTTTAGTGGCCTCACATCTCTGGATTTTTAAATGGTGCCAGAATCAAAAAACAGTTGTTGCTCCTGATGGCTGTATAGTTATGGTCCACATTCCTTTGAAAGACTCCCTGTTTGTAATGCAAGAAAATCAGTTATTTTGCAAAGGCGATGGCTTTGTATTACCAATCAAGTACTATATATAAATTAGAAAATAAAGCCTCATTACTGCAAAAAAATCAGGCAGTGAGAGGTTATAGTTTGGTCTTAGCACTTACATTTACCCATATATTGTGTATATATGGGTAAAGGGGTACAATATTTTAATGTTTATCAGTAGGTTTAAGGGCTATCTATTTGGGGTGGGCAGAGGAGAAAACACAGGGCTTTAATAATAGGTCATCAGCAACCAATTTATCTGCTTTCAGGTTCAACTCCTGGAGTGTAGTGTTAGCAAGCAATAGCTTTCTCCACAGACAACCTTTTGTGCCATCTTTTTATAAGATAATTTGCTTAACGTCACCTCAATTTCTAGTTACTCCTTGTGGCTTTTCTTGTGCATCATTGTAGAGGAAGCACTATGCATTGCCACATCTGTCTGTTTTTTAATTTATTAAATCCCAACAGCATTGCTGTCCCTTCCTTAAACCTATGAACACTCAAAACAGCTTGCTGAAGGTGTGACATACCATTGTTTAATATAATCTATATTTTTCCCATGTTATTTATGTTGACCACTAATGCTACATGTCTGTATATACAGAAAATTCACTGTGGGGCAGCTTTTGATTTGGAGTGTCCTGCAAAAAAAAAATAAGCTTAAGGGGGACTTTTTCTAGAAGTTGTGTATATTTTTCTTAAAATCTTTCACTTAAAAGTAGTATTTATAAGTATGTTTATATTTGTCAGGCCGCCTTAAATGTTAAAGTAAAGTGGACAATTTTTCATTTTAGTCTCCCCCATTGACCTCCCTCTGTTCTGAGGAGAAGGACAGGATCAGTGTGTTTGATTGAGCTAGCTTAATTTATCAATAAATATATTTTCATTGCCAATAAAAAAACTTTTTGCAGCAAAAAGGGGGTTTAAAGCAAATGAACTTAAAATCTTACTAATTGTTCTTGTGTCACTGCATGCTGTTATGACTGCATCTCATTTAGAAAGCAAGAACAACAGTCCCTTCTCCCTTGATGCTTCTGTTCATGTGGACATCTTATTTTCTTAAAGGGGAACTATTGTGAAAATGAAAATTTAATAATAGCTTCATTATGCTAAAGTAAAAACCTTTCTAAATACAATCAATTAAAAATTCTGCATTTTTTTTTTTTTTAATAATCAAGTTAACGTTCACAATCCCCCTCTCCGCATCTGTTTCTCTTCATTCTGTCTTCATGCAGCAGTTGGATGTCAGATGAATGATCCAATATATCTTACAGGAGGGCTTCCTTTCCTAGCAGATCTAACAAAAAAAATTGACTTTTGCACAAATTCTACATGGAGATAGACAGGATTTCTAGTGATTTTAAGAGTGAGCTCTAATACATCTTTTAGGCAAAAGGAGGAGAAACGGATGCTAAACTCTTCCAGTAATCCAATCAGTATGGAGCAGTGTAACACTATAAGAGGTGACACGTGAAGCTCACAGCGGTTGTGAATACTCTATAGTTACAGTGATAGTAACTGCCCTGAGACACAGAGTAGGCGCAACATAGTATTTCCATATGCAGCTGAAGTGCATAGATCTAGACATCGGGGAGACTAAACAACTGCTCCCCAAGCGATGTCCCAGAATAGGAGGCAGAACTCTACAGGGCAAGACAGCTGTCTTTCTTCACCTAAAAGACAAGGGACACTCCTTTGAAGATAGCAATGTTCGCATTTTGGACAGAGATAACCGTTGGTTTAAAGGGAATCTGTCGTCATTTTAAACTTTTTTTTTTTTTTGCTTTTTTTTAAAAAACACATCCATAAACACTGTCTGGCAAATAAAATGTTAATCCACAAATCCATGCATAAGTTATTTTAGTTTGTATTTTGTCATGGGGGCTTCCATTTTTGCTCATTACACATTCATCCTGTGCTGCTCTAACAGCAGGCACAGCATTACCTGTGTGCTTGGAGGCAGCCACTCTGTAATGAAAAGCCAAGTCGCACCACGACATGAGAATCCAGCTGTACACTCCCCCTCCCCTCTCTGCCCATGCTGTGATGATTGGAGGAGAGAGGTCACATGGTTTGAAGGGAAGCAATTACTTTCACTTTCCTACGTCTGCCTTCTCTACAGCTGCACTAGCAGCCCCTCCTCCCACAGACAGTATCAAAGCTCCTGCAGTTCTGTAAGTTTGTTCTCTGCTTTCCTTTGGAGGGGGGAACTTTCTCTCCTTGCTGCCTTACTAGTTAGTTTTACTGGTTACTAGATGAGGTAAAGGAGCTGTGAGTTCCCTCTGCTATCCACCTCACACACACTGCGCTCCTTTCCTGCCTGCAATACTTCTTTTTTCATTAACTACTTACTGTCTCCTTTCTCCTGAGCTATTTTAACCCTTCCTAGACTTCCTCCTAAGTTTTCCTGGTTTTCAAGTATGTCCTTATTTTATCCTTTTTTCTATTCCCTGTCATCAGTCCTGGGAGTGTACTCCTGTGTTTCTGCCATTCATTTTTGTGTAATCAAATATAATAAACTATCTATATAAAATATTTTTTCCAGTGTCCAAAATGAATTGTGTATGTGTGTGTGTGTATATATATATATATATATATATATATATATATATATATATATATAATTTTTATTTATTTATTTTATTTTTGAAACGTAAGTGGGGGCAGTGATCACAGGACTATCTTATTTCAGTCCTTCTGAAGTGGTGTCAGTGGGAGCTTATCTTGATTCCTGCCTATTGTTCAAGTGACAGGCTCAGCAGACAAGGCTCTATTTACATTATAGCAGCTTGTAGGAGGGAGGGGTAATGACATCACTCCAACTTGCAGTGCAGCAGTAAAGTGTGACTGAAGTTTATCAGAGCACAAGTCACATGACCTGAGGGCAGCTGGGAAATGTCAAAATGTCTAGCCCCATAGCAAATTTTAAAATTAGATATAAAAAAATCCATTTTTTATTTTGCAAAACGGATTTCAATGCAGGATTCTGCTGTAGTAGCACTATTAACTGATACATTTTGTAAAAAACATTTTTTTCCACGACAGTATCCCTTTAAAGAGGTAAAAAAGAGGCTATTCTATTACTCACAAGTAACACCTGCCTCTTTAAATTGCATGACACAATGGTAATTCTAGCACAGTAACTATACAGAAAACACATCCCAGAGGGGATTGGGGCAGGTGGTTTATTAAAGCTAAATGCTAATAAAGGCCAAGCAAACTACAGTATATTACTGTTAATAGCCTCTGTAAGTAGGAGTTGTATGTAACTCAAGGACTCCCTGTACTCCCTAGGGTCTCCATTTTGCTTCATATACAGTACATGCCCAGCTCCAGAATGTGAACTGTGCTACATGGTTGTAGCAATAGTCCAATTAGAAGACACCCAGTAAGGCCTTCTATATATATATATATATATATATATATATATATATATATATATATATTCTTTTCTGTCAAAATGTATTCAGCATAATTCATGCAACCAACCTTTCGGTCCACGGCCTTGGACCATTATCAAGATGCATTAACTCAAAAAAATGGCAACAAAGTTACAGAATATAAAGATTTAAAAGTCCCGCCTTATTGATAATATCGCACCCCAATGCATAAATGATGTAACTAATGAGTCTATAATAGGCACTATAAGGAAATATGGCCATATATATATATATATATATAATTACATGCCCGTGTGGGCTCTCATACGTGGGTAAAACTTATCTTATGTTGAGACTTTGAATTGATGCCCACAGGTCAGCTATTAATACCGCATACAGACATCAGAAAACTTCTAAGCCTGTTGCCAAACATTTCCTTGAGGTTGGTCATCGATTACCCACTTCTAAGTTATGGAGATTGACCACATACCAATGCCTAAAAGGGGTGGAGATAGATCTCGACTCCTGTTACAGCGTGAAACATTTTGGATAAGAACACTTGATACTTTTTCCCCCAAAGGTCTCAATGAATATTGCTCCTTTAGCTGCTTTCTTGCTAAACGATAGAAGTCATAATATTGAATCATTAAAATATTGGTTATTTTACATTGTTGCTATTTATGATCCTAATGATAAGTCCCCCCCCATGGCCATATTTCCTTATAGTGCCAATTATAAACTCATTAGTTACATAATTTATGCATTGGGGTGTGATGTCACCAATAAGACGGGACTTTTAAATCTTTATATTCTGTAACTTTGTTGCGATTTTTATATGAGTTAATGTATCTTGACAATGGTCCAAGACACACAAGACCGTGTGTGTGTGTATGTATGTGTATATATATATATATATATATATATATATATATATATATAAATATACACATACATTCATTTGTATTACAATTTAAACTAAAGAAAGAGAAACATTGCCAGTGCACAGTTTACCTTTAAAAGTAATTATTACAAAGAATGAGGTGTTTTGTAGTTTACAATCAAGTCCCCAGCAAACAGTGTAAATGAGTAATAAGACCATGCTGTACTTACCCTTGTCCTACACTATTGAGTTTATAGTGTATTTAAAATCTAAGTCCCCAGTTAATAATGTGACTGAGTAGTAAGACCATGGTGCACTAACACTAATCCTACACTGTCTATTAACCACTAGCCTTTGTAGTCCATTTCAAACCAAAGTCACCCAGCAAACAGTGTGACTGAGTATCAAGGCCATTATGCACTTACCCTTAATTCAGGAGCTCTAGTGAGAAAGCTTAAAAGCTGTAAAAAGTGCATTATGGTCTTAATACTCAGACACTGTTTGTTGGGGGACTTGATTTTAAATGCACTTCAAAAAAAATCCCATAGGAATGAACAGAATAAGAGTTTTTATTTATTAAAATCTAAACTCACATTTTGAAAAATCTGCCCCATAGTGTTTAGTTTCTGGAGTGACTCCCAGTTGAAAGCGCCAAAGGTTAACTTAAAGTTGAACTATGCCTCTGGATAAATGGAAGTGCACAAGTGATACTTTTGTTTTACAGCAAATTTAAACATGCAAATTGTAGTTTTCTTGAGGACCATTTGACTGAATCCAAACATATGGATTCGCTGCACCCCTATATTTCATGTTTTTACTTAATGACATTCAGGGTTGCTTTTATTCATATATTTCTAAATTCTTACTACGTGTGCACTAAGGGAGACATTCCATTTGATTGCATTGTTCATCGCATGCCATTTTTTCTACAGGGTTTGCATGCAAACAGATTTGCTCTACCACTTACCATGCTTTCTGACATGGTCAAATATGCTCTCATGGTCAAGTCTGATATTTAATAAGCCTCATTTTGAAGCATTATGATTTCATTTGATTTTCTCCAGAGGCTCATCCTTAGGGTGCAGATCATTGTGGATGTTGTAGGGGCCCTAAAAATGTGTTTTTTTTCCCTTGGGGCCCCAGGCGATTCACCTTATGGATTTCCACAAACATTTAGATGCTATATTTCAAGGTTTCCAGCAGAGGGAAGCAGAGGCTTTTGGTAAATACAGACTTAATTACTTGTAATCCATGGCTATTCATTTCAAACACTCTACGTGTACACCGACATAATTTGAGTGTTTACGTCAGTGGCCAAGCCTACACTTTAGTGCCTGAAGATGCTAATTACTTCATATGTATGTGTATATATATATATATATATATATATATATATATATATATACATACTTACTAATTAAAATCAATACTTTTAAAAGATGAATGTGCTGGCAGCACTTATTTATTATTAAAACAATGTCAGACATCATGTAAGAAAACATTGCTAGTTAATAAAATAAGATTGCAAAGTTGAGTACCCACAGCAACCAACTAACCAGTACATGCTACCTACTATTATAGGTTACTAGGCTAGTAGTCCTGCACCCTTTATTACATTACCCTAACATTTTGATGATTTGCTTGAATTCATAAAAAAAAACATTATAACATAACAGCAATACAATGTCATACATAGACACCAAGTGCCAGCCCCTTAGCCACTGTTTGGGCCAAAAATTGTGGACATCTGATCAGGACATGGCCAAATATCAATGTGGGCTAGAAGCTACATCAGCTGAGGAGCGTATAGAGATGTGGATAGGGTCCTAGGTCAACAGGACTCCACAGAACCCTCATGTTGGTCCAAGGGTTGCTTGATTGGATCGGGCCTATCATCATTTATGTATATAGCTCCAACAAGATATGCAGTGCTTGAACCTTAGTTATAACAAACAGGGAATAAATGGTGGATGACAAACAAGCGTTTACAGAGTACAATAGGATTAGAAGGCCCTACAAACTAGAGTTTACAAACTAAAGGTTAGAGTGCAATTGAGACATTAGGATTTTAGAAACAATTTTGTGATTTATGATACAGCAATGATTGATTAATTAAGGTACATTGAATAAGCTGCTTTAAACAGGTTGGTCTTTAAGGAGCGTTTGAAAGTTTGGCAGCTCGAGGCAGAGTTCCAGAGAAAAGCAGAAGCCAGAGAGAAGTCTTGTAGACGAGAATGGGCAGAAGTGATGAGAGGAGAAGCAAGGCAAAGGTCAGAAGCAGAACGAAGGTTGCATGGAGATCAAAGATGAAATATAGGGAGGGGCTTCATTGTTAAGGGCCTTGAATGTGAGTGTTAGGAATTTGATTGTAGAGCAGATTGGGAGCCAGTGAAGGGACATGCATATGGGAGCAGCTGATGAGATAGACAAATGAGTCTAGCAGCAGCGTGTAGAACAGATTGGAGTTGTGAAAGGCGACTTGTTGGAATACCTGTGAGGAGTAGGTTGCAGTAATCAAGGCGGGAGATGATAAGAGACTGAATAAATGTTTTGGTTGATTCTGAACTGAGATAACGTTGTATTCGGGCAATGTTGCGCAGTTGAATATGACAAGAAATGTTTGGATGTGTGGTGAAAAAGACAGATGCGAGTATAACTCCTAGGCAGCGTACCTGTGTGGTGGAATGAAAGGTAGTGTTGTTTACTGTGAGTGATATCTGAGAGACAGGTGACGATCTTGGAGGAAATAGAAGTTCTGTTTTTGAAAGGTTCAGTTTCAGGTGGCGCTGTGACATCCAGGAGGAGACAGTCTGTAACTTGGGAAAGAACAGAAGGAGAGAGGTCAGGAGTAGACAAGTAGAGTTGGGTATCATCAGCATAAAGGTGATACTGAAGTCCAAACGACTGAATAAGATTTCCTAACAAAGTAATATAGAGTGAGAACAGCAGGGGGCCTAGAACAGAGCCTTGAGGAACTCAAACAGAGTTCAGAGAGACAGAGAGAGGGAATGTAGTAGAAGTAGAGCTAGAGAAGGCAACTTTAAAGGAACGGTCAGACAGATAAGATGTAAACCATGAAAGTGCAGTGTCACAAATGCCAGCTGAGTATAGAATGTCTAGTAGGAGTGGGTGGTCAACTGTGTCAAAGACCGCAGAGAGATCGAGAAGGAATAGTATGGAATAGTGACCTTTAGACAGATAAGATATAAACCATGAAAGAGCAGTGTCACGAATGCCAGCTAAGTATAGATTGTCTAGGAGGAGTGGGTGGTCAACTGTGTCAAAGACTGCAGAGAGAACTAGAAGGATTAGTATGGAATAGTAACCTTTAGACTTTGCCAGTAGAAGATCATTGGTTACTTTGGTGAGTGTGGTTTCAGTTGAGTGTGTTGGGAGGAAGCCAGATTGCAGGGGGTCAAGAAGGGAGTTGTGAGTGAGATTCTGGATCAGCCTTTCCAGTAATTTGAATGAGAATGGAAGAAGGGGAAACTGGACAGTGTTATCTGAAAGGAGAGTAGGTAATGGTCAGATAGGGGGTAAGGAGAGTTAGTAAGGTTAGATGGGTGGCACAAGTGGCAGAATATAATAGCATGACCCTCGATGTGGTTAGGGGAGTCAGTCCACTGAGAGAGACCAAATTAAGCTGTTAGTGAGAGGAGTTAAGAGGCGGCATGAGAAGCAGAGTTGTCAATGGGAATGTTGAAGTCATCTAAAATGAGAGCAGGTGTCTCGTTGGAGAGAAAGTATGGAAGCCAAGCAGCAAAGTGATCCAAGAAAGTAGAGTAGGGACCAGGGGGTGATATATGACCGAGACACACAGAGAGATTGGAGAAAACAAATGTATGCTGTGGACTTCAAAATAAGTGAAGTAGAGAGAGGTTGGTGTAGTTAGATTTTAAAACCTACATTTGGGGGAGAAAAGAAATCCAACCCCACCACCATAAAGGCCATTCGATCTAGGGGTGTGACTAAGTGAGAAGCCTCAATAAGAGAGGGCAGCAGGTGAAGCCGTGTCAGTGAGAGACAGCCATGTTTCAGTGACTTGAGATATAAAGAGATTTGGATATAAAGAGATCATGGACTGCTGTGAGTTAATTGCAGATTGATCTGCTCAAACTTCACACACCCCACTTGCATGAAATCTCCCATTGGGGGATTCTATGCACTGACTTACTTAAGGGCCAAACCTACAGGAATGCAGTATGCAGGCAGAAGAGGTACATACCAGCGCCCCCAGACCTGGGGTGGCCAAAGCAGCACTGATCCGCTAAATTTGGTGTAAAATGAGCAGATCTTGCATATGGCGAGCTTATTGTTTTATAGTGGGCCATTGCAGGCCTGTGAAAAAATTATGTCCTTATAAAATGGAAACCACAAGAAAAATAAAAGGTACAGTTGTTGGTTACCCTGTTTTTGTTGTACATGTGTGTGTATGTGTATGTATGTATACACACCCATATAGCATAGTAATGGAGAACGCACACAAAAAAACCCAACTGCCTGGCTGCTGAGTGGTAGTTCTACAAGCACATCCACAGTAATAACTCAGCACTCACAGGACTTGCTTAAAACATTCAACATTTCGGCCACATATTCAGACCTGAATTGCACAATAAAAATGATTTTTCATTATATATTTATATTTCTATATATATATATTTATATATATATACCTCTTAAGAATCCTGTTCTCTGCTGCACTTCATTACACTCTGCATCCATCCATTAATAATTCCTGCTTCACAATAGTACATTTTTCACGGTTATAAGAATAATTAATGTCCTTTTCACTTTAAAGCCTTTACATGTTTAAAATAAAGCACATCAATGCAGGGGTTGCAGATCTGCAATGCATAATAAAACAAACATTGGTATATTTCCTTTCATGCCTGGTAGCAAGAGGGAGGAGGAGGCAGATCAGCAAGGCGTTAAAAGACACTGATGTATATGGAGGGGAGAAGGCTGAGATACTGTTGGGCTCTATCCAGATTACCTCTTTATTAATACAAATCTAGATAAATGGCTATGGGACTACATGTTCATTTAGCTCTGGCAAAGCAAAATATTAAGATCTTTAAAGTGAATAGGAACCAGAGACAGCAATTTCCTGCTGTGTTTTAATCCCGAAGTACACTAATAGGATACACACAAAAACCTTTTATTTTGGGCATCTTTGGATGCTAGGTACCTAAATGCTTGCAGCTGCTATACCAAGTACACCAGGAGTGAAAAGCCTGGTTTCATAAGCTGTACACTACATTACTTCCCACTCCTGTTTCTAGGCAAATGATTTCTCAGCACTTCCAGAAAAGTGATTTGTCTCCCCTGCAAATTGTTTATCCCCTGTTTATTTTACTGAATGCACACAGTGGCAGATCCTACCTATAAATATAATGGCAGATTCCTTGCGCACAATAAGCTGTACCCCGATGGCTTAATTGTCCATGAGGGGGTAGGGTCACTGGTGATTTTGCTTGTGACCGATGACCTGATGATGCATGCAAAATCATTGGGTGAAATAGAAGGCAAGTGTAGTACTGAAACTACTGTGCACCATGTCTAAGGTTGAGGCTCCCAAAGGGCTATTCTCACAGTTTGGGTACCTCGGGGCCTTAGACATGGTACACAATAATTTGTGCCCCAAGGCAGTGGTCCAATCTGAAAAGTTTTATTTTGGATGCAAGATGATGTCCAGCCTTGGATGCCCCAGTTTGAGACAAGAGATAAGCACAGGGGGTGCTGACAGAGGGGACAGCATTAGATTGAACACTTCACACAGCATTGGCCAAAAAAGCCCCTGATCTTGTTTTGGGATATCCTCTTTGTATTTTCCCATTTTTACATTGTATGGAATGATATTTATAGATTTGAATCCTTTTTTATTGATAAATGGAAAACCTAGTTTTGAGAAGGGTACGGTATCTATAGTGAGGTGACTGACAATAAGTATCAGTTTCAAAATAATACAGATTCTGTTTGTACTTGTTTATTTTTATCCAACAGGAAATAGAATTCTGTATTATATTTTGTCACAAACCCATAAGATATTATTTTATGTAAATGTATTCGATTCTAAGGGATGTGAGTCTACGTAAGGACTTCTAATGAAACCAGAAGAGAGAGCTGCCACAAAATGACATATCAGAACACTGGGTATTCAAATAACAAATAGCTTGTTTTTTTCAGAACAGTTTTCATCTATTTCGTGAGAGCTTCGTTTTTTTTTTTTTACAATAAGAATCAGCACAGCAAAGGATTCTGGGATGCATCGGCAGATCCTTTCCTGTTTTTGTTCAATGTCACCAAGCAATGACTGGGGTAATTTAATTTCGCTCATGTACTGCACTTTATGAAACCTGTGTTTTCTGCTTTTTTTTTTGTATTATATTATTTTATACAGGGAATAATGTATCCCCTGTTGTAAGATGTAGAAGTCACAGTGGAATTCTGTCACCATATAAGTGCTCAGGTTAGTATCACTCATGTATTATAAGTAGGGATGCACTGAATCCAAGATTCGGCCTTTTTCAGTAGGATTCGGATTTGGCCGAATCCTTCTGCCTGGCCCAACCGAATCCTAATTTACATATGCAAATTAATTAAAGTCTAAGTAAATCACATCCACTGCCATCCCAGAATCAGGGGCCCTGCTCACCTTCTTATAAAAGGAAATTCAATTAGTCTGGCAAGATCTATTAGGCATTAAGCCGTGCTGGCACAAACTTACAGTGTTATTATTTGCAATGAAGTCAAGTATCTTATCTCTTAATACCCCTTTGAAAAAGCTTTCCTGCCACTGATGTCAGACTAACTGGCCTATAGTTTTGAGGCTGAGAAAGGTATCCCTTTTAGAATAGTGGCACCACATAAGCAATTTGCCAGTCTCTCTGCCCCATGCCAGACCTCAATAAATCCTGAAAAATTAAGACATGGTATATAGTACCCTGGGATGAATACCATCTGGTCCCAAACTTTTGTTTGTCTTAACATATCCAGTCTTTCCTTGAGTATGAACCATGCATCATTAGTTGTATTACTAGAATTGCATTACTAGCTATTTTGCATGATTTATTGGCCTCCTTGTACCTGATAAACGTTTCAGCTGCTCCAGCTAACTTGAAAACCTTAAAAGCATGTCTTTTCTTACCCACCTCAACGCCAACACTTCTAATGAACCACAAACTTTTTGTTTTGGGATGACGTTCCTTGATTTCAAGGGGAATATACTGAAGTGTAAATTTACTATACAGCAATTAAACAACATCCCATTTTTGTTCAGTGTTTAACCCTGTGAAAACTATTCTCATTTAAAATGTTGCAGAGATGCCCTTATACTGTCAAAGTTTGCACATCTAAAATGTAGTGTTTTAGTTACTCCCTTGTAGAGTTGCCTCTGCAATAGAATTTCAAAGGAGGCCATGTTATGATGACTATTTCCTAAATGCTCACCCACACAAATGCTAGAAATGAGTTCAGTAATATTAGTTATTACAAGATCCAAAAGAGACTGATTCCTAGTAGATCATTGAACAAGCTGATATAAAAAGTTGTCATTCAGCATAGTTACTGTATAAACCTACTAGCTTTTTCTGACTTGGCAACCCCATTATCCCAGTCAATGTCTGGATAATTGAAGTCACCCATAGTAATAACTTGACCTAGTTGTGAAGCTGCTTCTATTTGTAAAATTGTAGAATACACCAATAATAATTTTTAGAGCATGCAATTAACTCTAGCTCTTCCATTTTACCTGACAAACGCCATGCATTTACCAATATACAGCAGAGGTTACAACTTGTCCTTTTGGAATTGAAATTACTCAATGGAGAATTATATCTTAAGTTAGCAATAGCCTGTTTTCCTTGTAACAGAGGGACCTCCTTAACTGGTAAACTGTATGCCCCCTCACTCCTCCCCATGACCCCTTACTAATCCCACTGCTTAGTCTACCCTAGCTTGTCCATAATTATTTAGCTCACCCACCCCCACTTGCCTAGTTTAAACACTCTTTCAACCTCTTAGCCATTATTTCCCCTAGCACAGTGGACCCCCCTTCCATTAAGGTTCAATCTGTCACAACTATATAGGTTGTGCCCCAAAGAAAAATCAGCCCAGTGCTCTAGGAACCAAAACCTTTCCTTCTTACACCAAGACCTAAGCCACACATTTAGGCAAAAGTTCAGAAAAAAATATATTGTAAGACCTTCCCTTAAGCTTAGAGCCTAGATCCCTGAACTTACCTTTAAAGGTCTTCCCACCTACCATTAATTTCATTGTTAGTACCAATATGTACAAAGACAGCTGGGTCATGCCCAGCCCGACCCAATAATTTGTCTACCCAATCAACCACATGCTGAACCCTGGCACCAGTAAGATGGATTAGAAACCAATACATTCCTACAGTGCACCCTGTGCATTTTTTGCCTATATACCATTGAAATAAGAGAAAGTGTGCAGTATACTAGGCTTCCTTCCAGCATCTAGTACAGGAGTTGTCATGTCCCTCGACCACCATATACTGCAAAAGGTGTTTCTCTAGTATAAATTCTATATGTAAAGACAGAGAAAAGGTAAAAGTATAGGCCATGATATCTACAGAACACTGACTTTTTTTTTATTTGACAGGACAGTGAATGAGGTGCTAGGACAGAACATGGACAGAGGTAAGAAATGAAAAGAGAGAAAAATCCAGCACAGCCCTAATAGTATCCATGAACGTCTGCCCCTTTTCCTTCCATTTCAGTTTCAGTTTCTCTCTGCCAATTCGCTTTCCTGATATGTTTTCACACATAATCCTGCTTGCTGTTCAGTTTGTTATTTCTGATGAGATCCATATATGTCACTCAGTGATGCCTCCATGATGGCAGCAAGTGTCACATCAAGGTTTGTATACAATACCATTAATTTTACTTCCCCGTTTGTACCCAGTAATTGCTGTTGTCGACATTATTCTTTACTTTACTTGAATATTCTCTAAAAGCATAAGACTAATAAAATATATGTACATACTTTTTCAGCAAGTTAATGAAATCTGAATTAGAGTTCGCTAGCTGACTAGCTAGCTGGGCAGACATAGATGGACGGATAGGTTATATTTATGATATGTAAGATTTTTTTTGATAGGACTAGTAAATCAATTTTTTTTACATCTCAGAAAATCCATTTGCTAAAATGATTATTTACAGACATTTTTTATGTCACTGATCTATGTCACTGATCTGAATTGTGCTTGCGTTGCAATATCATGCTCCAGTTAACCAGAGGTATAGGTAGGCTTGCAATTGGATCTGTTTAGTGCATAGGGAATGGCAGGACCAATCGGAATGAAAGAGGAGGGGTCTAGTATCCCCTGCAGCAGGGAAGATGACAAGCAGTTTAACAGCATCTTCCAATGTGCTGTGCATCATTGCAGCGTGTGAGGACTGTGGCATCTAAGCTTAGGAAACTCAGCCTTGCATCCAGGGAATTGTTCTTTTTTGCTGCATTCCATCAACTCATTTCTGCTTTGTGCACATTACTCTACGCACTATATATGTTTTTGTTATTTTTGCATTTTGACAACTGTTTATGCTTTTAGCTCTGCAACCTGTTATTTTTGTGTTACCCCCTATGTAGCGATCTCAAAACCTGTCTTATGACCTTGGATCCAATGATCTGCCTTCTGACCTCACATCAGAATCCTTGCCTTGCTTTGCATTAGCTCTTTATCATTAGCTCGCTCATTAGCTCAGTAGAATCTTCCTACGGCATCCTTGCCAGCCTTGCACCTTGAAGCACCAGCACAACACCTGTTATTGGCCTAACATCTGTAAAAATCAGTAGCCAGGTCTTCCCTAACTTCACCATGATGTCCTGTGCTGAAATGATCACTATGTGTCTTCTATCGGCTAAACACTCACAGGAGGATCAGAGGAGACCGTTCTCTCCTCCAAAGCTCTGCAAACAGGATCTGTCTATATTCCAAGATGTGAGTATATAAATCACTTTTAGAAACTCTTTTGCCAGATCATTGAAAGTCTGTAGTCCTATATTGTTTGTGTGTGTATATATATATATATATATATATATATATATATATATATATATATATATGGTATTAGAAAATTCAAGCTTATAGGTCTCCATAGACTCTTCTGGCATGCTGCTAATACAATTGAATTTCATATACTATAAACTACAATCATTTTAGGGCACTCTTGTTTACTAGAAAATGTCAGAATAGAGATTTATCATTTAGACTGCCATAATATCAGTGGAGGAAAAAAGTAGATTAAGTGATACCTTATATTGGCAAAAGTAGTAGATTACAAAAATGCAAGCTTTTGGGAATGCTTAAGCCTCTTTTTATATACAGTACTATGAACTACCAGAATAATGGAAACTTTCATTTACCATATAAGAAATGGCTAACTATATCCTTTGTGAACAGTTTCCACCAACCAGCAAAATGATGTGCTCTGTGGATTAATGCAATAGTTTAATACAACCCATCCAGTGCAGCTGCCTCCACATGCCCCTGTCCCACACCTCAGTCAAAGCAGACTGACAGCCCTCCTTTAGTTTCTCAATGATGCACACAAAATTATACATTGTCAGGCAATAGTAACAGAACTAGGCAGAGGCATTTCGGTCAACGTACAAAGTCTATAATGCCACTATCTTAAATGCTGATTTATTACCTATTACATTAATATCAGTGTGCTCTGTGCTGTCATCATCTGGAAGCATGTTGGCATTCTCTCAGTTACTATTAGTTTCTCTAATGCTCGGGAACTTTCACTTATCATTAACTGTCAGAATGTTATAGAGCTCTCATTTACTATCCACTGTCAGAATGTTAGTGGGTTCTATATATTTTTTTCTAACTAACTGCTAGAATGATAGAGATTTATTATATTCTACGAAATGACAGGTTATTAAGGGGCTCTCATTTTTCAGAACAGGGGGTTCTTTGATCGACCTCGCGATAACGATATGGAGTGTAGATTTACTATCAACTGTCAAAATGCCACGGAGCTTTCACATATCATTACCTGCTGGAATCTTAGGAAGCTGTTATTTACAATGAAGTGACAAAATGTTAGCGAGTCCTTATATATTACCCCCTGACAGAATTCCACAGCGCTGTCCCTTATGAAAATGATTTGACTTGACATGCCATTTATTTCTGTTTTGTAGAGATAGAAATCATAGCTGCAGATTTATCAAAGGTCAAGAAACAAATGTATTTTTTTTTTTTAATCACCAGATGTTGGTAACAAAAATCCAATCTTCCCATGTCTCATTCTGTAACAAAAAATGATCACGTTGCATGAGCCTCCAATACTTGGATTGTGTTATATTTTCCCATGATCGAAAAAAAAAAAAAAGGGTTTTTACCCCGGTCAAATGAAATTGGAGCTAACTCATAAAGCTTTTGGATGGAATGTTTTGTGCCTGGTCAAAGTACAGGAAATGGGAGTGCTTTGATAATTGATAATTGAGACGGATTGTTAAAAATATTTCCACTGTGTGAAATGTGGTAACAATTTTCATATGTGCAATATGAAATCTCACTTCATAATAAAACATTTAAAGGGACGATTGATAAAGCCCTATGGAGTTGAAAAATCCATCACAATCGACTTTGGCTGAGTTAAACCAAACTTGCTGTGTATAAAACATATATTAAGTTCAAAATCTAAAATGTAGCCAGGATAATGCCCCTTGGATGTCAACTGTCAGATTGATAAGCAACTCTCTCACCATGAACAACTATAATGGCAGGTCTTCTTAGCAACCTGTTCTTTCAAATGAC
Source organism: Xenopus petersii (assembly GCA_038501925.1). Taxonomy (NCBI): domain Eukaryota; kingdom Metazoa; phylum Chordata; class Amphibia; order Anura; family Pipidae; genus Xenopus; species Xenopus petersii. The sequence continues at coordinate 83,387,804 of CM076689.1, forward strand.
AGTAGTAGTAGGGTTCTTTCACTGAGCATCAGCTGTTAGAATGTCAGACAACTCTCCGTTTCCATCAATTATTAATATGTCAGAAAGCTTTACTAACCACCAACCATTAGAATGGCAGAACAAAGTGTTTCTAAAATGACAGAACTGTCAGAGAATGCTCACTATTAAGTACTATTAAGTACTAGGATGAGCCAGCAACGGAATGGCAGTTAATTTTGGCAAATGCCATAGGGGCTGGATTAATATTCCATAGACAGTCACTATTTATTGGGCCTGTGGGGGCTATTTGGGTCTATGTGTACCTGAAATGCCAGGGCCTATTTTGAATCCCAGTCTGGACCTGCAAAGAGCTTCACCTATCATTACAGATGAGGAGGGCTTACCATTAATTATTAGAGTAACATAAATATCTCATTAAAAGGAAAACTATACCCTCAAAATCAATAATAATAATACGTAAGCAACAACAGATAGTTTATACTATCATATTAAGTGGCATGTTAAAGAATCCTACCACATTGAATTATATATATATATATATATATATATATATATATATCAGTAGATATTGCTTTTTTACCTTGAGCCCCCATTACATGATGATCTGTGTGCTCCCCCAGAGATCACCTAACCAAAAATACTGCAGCTCTAAATGTAACAGGAAGAAGTGTGGAAGCAAAAGACAGAAAACTGTTAATTAATTGGCTCATGTGACCTTACATGTATGGTTTGTTTGTGTGCACCGTGAATCGTAGGATCCCAGGGGGCGGCCCTTATTTGTTAAAATGTAAATTTTCTATTTAGGATTACCCAATGGCACATACTAGTAAAAAAATATATTATTATGAAAATGATTTATTTGCATGAAGCAGGGTTTTACATATGAACACGATTTTATTTAATATAAAACATTGTTCGGGGGTATAGTTTTCCTTTAACACTATAAGTAATGAGCTTCCATCTTTAAATATCAGATATATCTCAGTATTACATCATGACCAAAAGCTACTGGAAAGCAGAGAGTGCTTGAAATCAAAATGGCACAGGGCTTCCCACTTTTTATCAGCTTGGCAGAAAGCCGCTGCCAGTTTAACCATGAAATGGCAGAAAGCGTCCGCTTAAAATGAAATATAATGGCTCTCTTACTATTAGCTGAACAGAGTGCTATCACCCTGCTCTTGCCCAACAGCAGTGACAATTTTATACATTTTTTAGGCTAAAGGAGAAAGCCATAGCTTTCCATAAAGTATTGTAATGTCTGGGAACACTGACTAGATCTATAAAATATCAGCTGTAGCCTTTCTATATTCAGTTATTACAAACAAAAAGAGCAGTCTCCGTTGATTGAAAAAAGGGAGACTATTACTTGATCGCTGTTAATTACCATTGACCATGACAAAGGAGTTCACTCCGTTAACCATTAGACTGTCATAGAGCTGTCAATGAAATCACAGGGAGATCTTGTCATTATGAATTAGAAAGGCAAAGAGAAAAATCACTTTCCCTTGACCATTACTATGTCAGAAACCTTTCACTTACAAAGAACCATCCCCATTGACCATTAGGAGGAATAGGAGCTCCTGTTTACAAACGAATGCAATGCAAGTTTCCTCGTGAGGCAACTTGGGGCGATTTCGAAAAACGAAGCGCCTCGAGTGCCATCCCCCTGGCGATTTTTACTGTTACAGGCTATGCTCACTTATCATTAAGCCTTACAATGACATTGACTTGTCATACACCATCAAACATTAGTTTAGCTTGTGCAATAATGTCTCACAGCCAGGCCTGGATTTGTGGAGAGGCTATCAAGGCCCAGGCCTAGGGTGGCAGGATTTTAGGGGGCAGCATGCTGCCCAACCACACCCACTGGTTCAGAAACATTGGGGCTGCACAGGATATACAATAGTTTTTTAGATTTCCCGTGCACCAATCCCCATTTCTCCGGTCCCTATGATGAAAATTTGAGTGAATAAAAGGGAGGGGACAGGGGGAAACAAACAACAGCAGGCCTAGGTGTGCCCCCTATGTAAATCCGGCCCCGTTCACAGCTATTCAGCTAAGCAGAACAATCATGGGGAAAGAAGTAATGAATGCATGGGATATTTTTGGGGCCAAGAATGTATATTTAAGACTGTTAGTAGGCTACAGGGTGCCTATTTTTTACACACCCGAGGAAGACTAGAGGATTATAATATAGATAATACAGATGTTCTTACCAAGGTCCCCTTCTGTGTCCCCTGGTCTGCTTTGGTTGTAATGCACCATAAATCCATTGCTGTCACCCTTGGCCCAATGTCATTCCTCATTTTATATGTAGAATAATAATTCATGTAAATACCAGTCCATCCCCTCCCACACATATGAAACAGCAGCTACCTCAAAAAATGATAATTTTATTTAGAGTAGTTTGAGCCTTAATATCAGAACCTGGCAGTATTATTGATGCCCATCAGCTGCTTGTTCCTACATAATGCCCGTATGTAAAGCATCGCACCTATGAACCTCCACTCAGTTTTATCTAGAGTCGGTGCAATTAAAATTATTACTGTCAACAGCATTAGCTAATCACCTCCCAAATTAGTAGATCATTAGGGCACATGGCTGGAATGCTTCATAAGTGATTATTCATGCATTTTATTAGACACACGTAACAGCCACTTATAAAGGCAGATGTATTTACAGTAGTCAGTAAGTGGCTGTTACCTAAGCTTTCTGATCTACTTACAGGGTTTGAAGCTGGGAAAAGGTTACAGGCAAGGCACCATGGGATGCCGGTCACAGATAATTTCACAAATCCCCGCTGTCAGGGAGAGTTTCATTATCTTTGAGACAGAGCAGTGTCCCTAATCCCTTCTCTCTCATGCACCTTCTTTCTACAGTCTTTAAGGGCAAGATTTTTATTGGTATCAGCAAGTGCTACTGAGGCAGCACTAGGTTATAGTTTGGCTGTCAGCTTACATAGCGCCAACTGTAGTTACTGAGCCCTTAGTTGTAAATTGATATACTTTTTAAAATGCCTTGTTGGCATTAATGGTTACAATACAAAAAGAAGAAAAGAAAACATGGCAGAAGAAGTATGTAAAAATGTAAACACAGGAGCAGGCAGGTCATGCTATGCTTTGAATATACATTTACATCTGCGCTTAAGTGGCTCCTATCAATCAGTTACTCAGTACAGTAGTACAAGTAAGAAGTGATAGATTGATCCATAACATTCTTCAAAACTAATATACTTATGTACTGAACTGGGACTGGTAAGCAAGAGCTTGGCCCACTGTCTGTAATTTAAGATAATCCTTGCTTAATAATGCTACATTAGTCAATATGATAGATCCATTACATTTTGGTCCATTGCATGGTTTCTTGTAATATATCTGAGTTCAGATATATTACATAGACCTATTCTACTGAAGATGACACTTTTGCCCAAATCTTAAATTTTTTTGGTGGGTTTAGCCCCTCCCTAAACTTCTTCCTCTGCCCCTCATTTACCATGGTGTTACCTCCGCCTAGAAGATATTAGTAATTGCAAGATATTGGGTCTTAGGGATGGTGCAAACATTTTTTAAAGATTCAGTTTAAGCTGCAAGAAATGTCAGAACTACAGATCAGTACTTGATTACAAGAAGACAATCTATAACACAGCTCACAGATGAAGTCAGGCCTTAAGGTGGCCATACACAGGGAGATTTGCTCGTTTGGTGATGTCACAAATTGAGAGGGTCAGATCGCTGGACCGAATCAACAAAAAGATACTGCCACAATCCAACAGGATTTTTTACCCTGCCCGATCGGCATCTGGCCGACTTTCTCCTAAATATCGATCTGGGACATCCGTCGGATGGCCCCACGCCCAGACCAATAAGCTTCGACTCGGCTCATGTGAATAAATTAAAATGCTGTCTCAGTGGCGCTATACCCTTTCATAAAACTGTGTTTTCCTTAAAGTGAGTTATAAGCAGATATCACTGCTATGGGCTGAAGTTGGTTTGTAATGGGGCTTGAAAGTCGGCTAGATCTCGATCGGATGGGACAAAAAATCTTGTCGGATCGCGGCCGCATCTATTCGTTGATGCGGTCCAGCGATCCGACCGCCCGTTAGGCATCGTTAGGATCCGATCGTTGGGCCCTAGGGCCCACGATCGGATCAGCCCGATATTGCCCACCTCAAGGTGGTTATATCGGAGGGAGATCCACTCGTTTGGCGACATCGCCAAACGAGCGGATCTCTCCATGTATGGCCACCGTTATCGGATACTATTTGTAACATAAAATATCTAAACGAACAGCTGTTGCTGAACAAAATAGGAAATGGCCATAAAAGGGCAACAAAATGTTACTTAGCATTGTTTTTAACCATTTTAACAGTGTAGAGTGTAGGAGAGGTTTAATTTAAATACTAGTGTGTTTTGTAATAGTCAAATGTGAAACACCGAATGAGTGTATTGTTTCAAACGTGTGTAGACTAATTATGTGACGTATACTGATGACCATGCTGACACGTCTATTCCAATCTGACTAATGTTCCTGCCATTTCTGTGTATTTAAAGCATTTCTGTAATCTCTGTCAGTACTTTGAGAAAGGCCTAGGAAGAGGTCAAAACTTCAGTCTCCTATGTGAATAAAAAAATTCTTAATTTTTCCTAAGTCCTGAGAGTGCAGACCTTATTTGTACAATATTGAATCTTATTTTGGACACTGCACCCAGGCAACTGTAATATATATATATATATATATATATATATATATATATATATATATATATATATATATATATATATATATATATTCACACACACCACACACACACATATATATATATCAGAAATCAATCCAGTCTGTGGCATGCATCAGATTTAATGGCCATGTGTGTACAATGCAAAGGAAAGAAGATATCTTGGAGAGAATGGGTGTGTGTGAGATGAAAGAGCTGAGGGATGAAATGAACAGAGATGACAATCCCTGAAGGGCCCTGTATTCATGCAGTTTGTATTTTGCTTTCCTTTAATGCCTGATCATGTCTGACATGAAGATAACTTGACATTGAATCTCTCCTCATTTTCCCTTGCAGATATTCCGTAGAGCAGACAAGGATGGTAAGTTCCAATAGAAATCTCTGATATCCTGTGGTTAAGGTGTCATTCAGATAACTGTTCATGGGGGGGAGTGGGGATTCAGTATTAATAGATTACCTCTATGATTGCATGGAGTGGGGGAGCTGACAGCGAGAGAGATTGAAAGCAGGGGGTTATGAGAAAATGAAATCTGAGGTGGGGGTGGGAATGGAAGGCAATTGAATAAAAAATTTGAGTGGTAGCATACTAAACAATTCTGAAAGAAGATGTTGAAGCAGAGGGAGAGTGATAGGCAGAGTGCTACGAAATAAAGGAATTACATAGGTCTTATTAACATTCCAGCTTTTTTAATAGATCCAGAATCACTCAAAAGTTGTCTTTAAAGCCTCTTGTACTGCAACAATAAGGCTGTCAGCTATGAGCACAGACTCCTGCTGAATTGTCTTAAGTGCAGGGTTTTACCTTTGCTAGCATAGTTGCATCGTCTCTCTTTTGCACTCTCTTTGTATACATGCTAGGGTTATATTTGATTTATGCTTAGTATAGAGGAATAGCAAAGTTTCATGATGACTGCCTGGTTATGCCTGTTAACTCTATTTAGACAAGGAGAGGTGGAAAAGGTCAGATATTACATTCTAGTCCCATTGCATTAGTGGTGCTATAGGATACCTCAGAAATTTGAACCCTGAAGGTGCACCAAAAAAAAAAACACCATAACTGTCTAATTGCTATTGTGTTATTACTTGATTCTTTCAAATCTGTTGCAGATGACGGGAAACTGTCCTTTGATGAATTCCAGAACTTCTTCTCTGATGGAATCCTGAATCAAGAGGAGCTGAAAGAAATGTTCAGCAGGATAGACAGTAAGCAGAGCAAGTGAGTGTAGCTCCATGTACCTGGTACTCAACATGTATCAGCACAGAATCTGTAATACGTTAGTCTATTGGATTTTAAGAGCTGAATCCCTAGTTTACCATATTTTCCACCCAAAGCTGAATGTTGAGCAGGTTAGGGTGTGATATAATTCTAACTAAGCCCAGTTCAGCATGGAGTACACAGTGTGATTCATCATAAACAGTCTCTTATTTTGCTCATGGCATATAGAAAGCACATTTCAGCAGGAATAGTTTCTTAGTTTGCTTTGGAGCCTGAGATACCATAAAACTATGGCAGCATAGGTATTCCACAGTATTAAGCACAGTAAATCAGACATACTGTGGTCCTTGCAGTTTGGGGGCAATTTAAGCCATGCTTCTGATGCACACCAGCTATTTTCAAACACCTCCTGAACTGCCAAAAGTGTTACTGGTGTGTGCATCATGAAATGGTTAAATTATTCTCTGTCTTCATCTGCCTAAGGTTGATAATACCTCACTGGGTACAATAAAACCATCTCTTTCTTCTTTACAGTAAAATGGACACAGAAAGATTGTGCGGTAAGCCTTTTTTATTGTTTGCTTGTGAAACCCCTCTTACATAGTAACAGGGTTATAGCTTTAGTACAACAGGGAATGCAAGGGCAATAGAAACACAATTAATTACTGGTTCTCTTAATTCCAGTCTCAGCCCTTCTGGTTTCCAGGGAGAATGAAACAATTTTTTATGGGAATACCTGCTTAGCATGCATCATAATGAACCCTAGCAACAGAGACAGCATAGCAAGCAATCAACTGGGATGGGGTGGAGGCCTAGCTCAGGGTTGCAGGAGCTTTATGGGTGAAGGACCCTGATATAATGTTTATGGGGGGATTTATATTCTTAATTCACACATTTCTGCTTTGTTAAATTAAGCATACATCCTGTAGTTTTTTCCTCCCATTGGAAGTTGTTGGGCCATCATCAGAATTATTTTAGGGCTCCCAAATCTTTTGGGAATGAAGTGTTTGTAATGATTTTGTTGCTTTTCAGTTACTAGTGATGAGCTGAGTCATCAAAAAGAGGTCTAATATATATATGTATGCAATGCCTAAAATATCTTGTTTTCTGCTCTTCTTCATTGGAACCAAATATAGTCCTCTTTGTTTCTCTTTAACCACCTAATGGAGGCCTGTGTGCAATTTTAAACCAAGTGTAGCAGAATGTTTGTCTGCAGTCACAATTACTGTGGATTAGAATAGCAGTTTTTGTCCTCACTAGTGTCTACTAGACCAGCTTTAAGCAGGAGGGTTTGAATTCTCACATAATTAAGGTGACATTACGTCTCAGGCAGCAGCGTTAACTAGATATTACCGGGCCCCACAGCAAATTATTTTTCAGGCCCCCAAAATGTCTAGATGTTGACATATTTTACCAATATTTATTGAAATTGTATATGGATTAGAACCTCATGGGTCCCTTATACCTCCTGGGCCCCCCTGCAGCCACTGGTTCTACTTCCTCTGTAGTTACATCCCTGGTCTTAGGGCCCGTCTAAGCCCTCTGCACTTGTGATTCTCCCAGACAGACTGTGCTTTCCTTAAAGGAAAACGAATGCTTAAAGGGATACTGTCATGGGGAAAAAAAAAATTTCAAATTGAATCAGTTAATAGTGCTGCTCCAGTCATCTTCTTTTCTGCTGATGCACATGCTTAGCAAAATATACAATATACAAAATGACCAGGGGCAGCTGGTAAATTGACAAAATGTCTAGCCCCATGTCAGATTTCAAAATTGAATATAATAAAAATCTGTTTGCTCTTTTGAGAAATGGATTTCAGTGCAGAATTCTACTGGAGCAGCACTATCAACTGATACATTTTGAAAAAATTTTTTTTCCCATGACAAGATCCCTTTAACTAAAGAAGTAGCTAGAAATGTTGTTCATGATGTTTTGGGCTTTTGTACCAGCCCAAAGCAAACTCAGCCCTTTAGCCAGGAAGATCTGTGTCCCCAAAGATGAGCCAGTAGCTCCCCATCTTCTTTTCTGCTGATGCACATGCTTAGCAAAATATACAATATACAAAATAGAAATAGCACAATAAGGGTTGCCACTCGGCCTAGCCGGTAAAACACCTGCCATGGCCGGGGCCCGTATTACAAATTTACCAATGTAGTTGCCGGTAAATTTGTAATACCCTTAACAAAAGCCCTTAGCCCTAGCTTTCTAGCTTTCTTCTGGAGAATACCATATGGGACAGCCCAAAAAAGGCGTTCTGACTAGGGGTATCCTACACATTTATCAACTCAGCTCAACAGATTGCTGCCATAGTTTTATTGTAGGACCCCTTTGTGTGTATATAAGTACTAGGTGTTTGTACATGGCATTATATGTGCTAGGTGTCACTGTTTAAGTAATCTACTATAAGTGCAGAGCTTGGGTCTATGATCTGCTTATAGAAAGGGGTATGCCATACAAGGAGTCACAGCTCTGATATTAACTTTACACTACTTACAACCTCCGTGTATGAGCTCCCATTGCCCTACTATTGTTTTATAATCCAAAGTGGCATGTACCATCAGTCCAGTGTTATAATGTCAGTGTGAGTATGGCCAGCTGAACAGGGTCACCATAGCATGAAGAACTACCTAACTATTGTTCTAAACTACAGTGCATACCAGTAAACTATGCCATCATATGTATTTATCTGTACTATGGAGAATTCAGGAGGATAGTTGAAAGGTATAGTGGCCTTTTGAAAGGCATGTTGTGGGTGTGTTGCTATATATAAACAGATTTATCTTGAAAAGTGATCATGGGCAAAATATCACCTATTTCCTGACTTGTTTTTTTTTTTTAAACTTCTTCCATGGTAAAAAGAAAAGGTTCTCTAAAACTGCACTATGAAGCACTGGCATCATAAGACATAAGTAGGCTTATACAGACCAATTACATATGGCAACAAGAAGAGTTGTTGGAAACTTGTACCTATAATATAGAGTTACAAGAATACACTGAGTACTAAATGCATAGCTGCAGTTTTGTTGTAAAGTTACACTTCAGACAAGACTTTCTACATCTGGTTTTTCTCCTGGGAGCCTCATTCTTAGTTTTAGTCTGCAGTTCTCTGAGCTTAGATACGATTTATCTGTTTCTGCCTCAGGCAGACCCTTTGTACAAATGCAGAGCTTTCAAGATCTTGCTCCTTTAATTGCCTGATCAAGCAAAAATTCATCAAAGGTATCACACTGCAACTATTCCCCAAGGAGCCTTGGCTTCATTTAATGTATAGCAAATTTTAACTTCTTGGCTGCCATTGAAACCTGCAGCCATGGAACTCACTGTGGGTGCCATGAAATTTCTGGGCACCACCTACTGTTGAGCTACATGTCCCAGGTTGCTCCCATAACTGGAGGACGACAGGCTGGTAATTCCAGATTTTTTGATAAAATTGAAAACTGTTTTTTTCTCAAAGGCATAACCCTTAATAAGGTCTTTGATAGGTAGCAGGGCCTGTTGTAATACACACTTTGCACACAATGTCACCTATCATATTTTTTAGCTGTTTTTGCAATCTTTGTTCTTTTGTGTGCAGGGAAGTGTATGGGACTGTAAAAGTAAAATATCATAGCTATTATACCCACTGCTATTATAGAGACCATTTCTTTCTACCATGTCTGTTATTCTACCACTAGAGACTCATCCCAGAAGCTATTATCTCACTGATAATATAGGCACCATCTCTCCCTACTATACCTACTACCCCACAGCCACAGTCCCTTCCCAGAGACTATTATCCCACTGCTACTATAGGCACAGATCTCTCCCTACTATACCTGCTATCGGACAGTCACAGTCCCTTCCCAGAGGCTATTATCCCCACTGCTACTATAGGCGCTATCTCTCCCTACTATACCTGCTATCCCACAGTCCCTTCCTACAGACTATTATCCCACTGCTAGTATAGGCACCATCTCTCTTTACTATACCAGCTATCCCACAGCCTCAGTCCCTTCCCAGAGACTATTATCCCACTGCTACTATAGGCACCATCTCTCCTTACTATACCTGCTATCCCACAGTCCCTTCCCAGAGACTATTATCCCACTGCTACTATAGGAATCATCTCTCTCTACTATACCTGTTATCCCACAGTCCCTTCCCAGAAATGATTATCCCACTGCTACTATTGGCACCATCTCTCCCTACTATACCTGCTACTTGACAGCCACAGTCCCTTCCCAGAGACTATTATCCCACTGTTACTATAGGCACCATCTCTCCCTACTATACCTGCTATCCCACAGCCACAGTCCCTTCCCAGAGACTATTATCCCAACTGCTACTATAGGCGCCATCTCTCTCTACTATACCTGCTATCCCCCAGCCACAGTCCCTTCCCAGAGACTATTATCCCCACTGCTACTATAGGCACCATCTTTCCCTACTATACCTGCTATCCCACAGCCACAGTCCCTTCCCAGAGACTATTATCCCACTGCTACTATAGGCACAGACCTCTCCCTACTATATCTATCGGACAATCACAGTCCCTTCCCAGAGGCTATTATCCCAACTGCTACTATAGGCGCCATCTCTCTCTACTATACCTGCTATCCCTCAGCCACAGTCCCTTCACAGAGACTATTATCCCACTGCTACTATAGGCACAATCTCTCCCTACTATACCTGCTATCAGACAGTCACAGTCCCTTCCCAGAGACTATTATCCCCACTGCTACTATAGGCACCATCTTTCCCTACTATACCTGCTATCCCACAGCCACAGTCCCTTCCCAGAGACTATTATCCCACTGCTACTATAGGCACAGATCTCTCCCTACTATACCTGCTATCGGACAGTCACAGTCCCTTCCCAGATGCTATTATCCCCACTGCTACTATAAGCACCATCTCTCCCTACTATACCTGCTATCCCACAGCCACAGTCCCTTCCCAGAGACTATTATCCCACTGCTACTATAGGCACAGATCTCTCCCTACTATATCTGCTATCGGACAATCACAGTCCCTTCCCAGAGGCTATTATCCCAACTGCTACTATAGGCGCCATCTCTCTCTACTATACCTGCTATCCCCCAGCCACAGTCCCTTCACAGAGACTATTATCCCACTGCTACTATAGGCACAATCTCTCCCTACTATACCTGCTATCCCACAGCCACAGTCCCTTCCCAGAGACTATTATCCCAACTGCTACTATAGGCGCCATCTCTCTCTACTATACCTGCTATCCCCCAGCCACAGTCCCTTCCCAGAGACTATTATCCCCACTGCTACTATAGGCACCATCTTTCCCTACTATACCTGCTATCCCACAGCCACAGTCCCTTCCCAGAGACTATTATCCCACTGCTACTATAGGCACAGATCTCTCCCTACTATACCTGCTATCGGACAGTCACAGTCCCTTCCCAGATGCTATTATCCCCACTGCTACTATAAGCACCATCTCTCCCTACTATACCTGCTATCTCACAGTCACACTCCCTTCCCAGAGACTATTATCCCACTGCTACTATAGGCACCATCTCTCCTTACTATACCTGCTATCCCACAGTCCCTTCCCAGAGAATATTATCCCACTGCTACTATAAGCACCATCTCTCCCTACTATACCTGCTATCCCACAGTCACAGTCCCTTCCCAGAAATGATTATCCCACTGCTACTATAGGCACCATCTCTCCTTACTATACCTGCTATCCTACAGTCCCTTCCCAGAGACTATATTATTCCCACTGCTACTATAGTTCCCTTCTATTCCTCTGGGTTTTTCATGTAGTCTTTCTAATTTTAGACTGGCTGAAATATGCAAATATATCTATATTTAAAGAGTGCCTTTTAATGTATAATTTGCAGTGGCAGGCATTATTCACACTTTTACTCTGCTTCCTTTTGGAAGCACAATTCTTTCCATCAGAGAAATCTGGATTTGCATTCAAAAACAGTTCCACTGTTAGCTCCCATGTATTGTCATTGGGCTAATGCTCTTGTCAGTAGGCTAATGCTCTTATTTATTAAGGTAGTGGTTCATATGGGCTCATGCTCTTATTTATTATCATCCCTATGCTTTGAATTTCAGATTACTTCTCAGAATACCTGGGAGAATATGGAAACGTTCTCTTAGCTCTGAATAATCTGAATGTAACCATTTTAAGTGCTATGGACAAAACCAAGAGGGTAAGCCTAACAGTATTCTTCCTGCTATTCCCAATGGTGTTTCCAAACATTGAACAATTGTGTAATTATATTTTGCTGATGTGTATTTGTCATGCAATCTATTTTAATTAAATGATGACAGTCCTGCCCTGCTTTTTGGCTGAGATTCTAGCCCTCCACCTTCACCCCAACCCCACTAGCCCCCCCCCCCATATGCTCGCCCATTATATTACACTACATTTCATCTTAGCCTTTGTTTTCCTTTTAAAGGTATGAGGCACAAAGCAATAAAAATATAGACCATTATATACTGTACAGTGTACCCAGTTAATTATTTTTTTTATACTTCAATGCATTTTTTAAAATCATTTAACTACATCCACACTACCACAAAATGAGTCCTTCTGACACTCAGGGAACTCTTCTCATCACCCACATATTATTTTCAGCAAAGAGCTCACTGCTGAGGAACATTTTTATAATTAAAAAAACAACAAACATCACCATTTGTGCTGTATTCTGAGTCAGGGATGTGAAATGCGTGGAGTCTCATGCATGCTGAGAACAGCAGTTCCCAACAGCTGGAGGGGGTTGTTTTAACATTGCTTTTTGTAATAGTGTTTATAAGTGCATTGCTCTAAATTTCAATACTAGTATTTGTTGAAGTACTTTTTCCAAATGTAGCTATTGTGGACTCATTGATGCAGATAGAAAAGGATTCATTAACATATAATAGATCAACCATATGTTAGTTGGGGGTGAAGTTTCTTACACACATGTAACTAATGTGTTGTGGCTTTGGTGCTGGGTATGAAGCCATAAATCTTTTAATGCTGCTGAAGTCTCCACAGAGTCCATAAATGAGCTCTCCTTTGGTAGATCGTTATATAAAGGATAGTAAATATAGGTCACTGGGAACATAAAAAAAAGAAGAAGCACAGTAATGCTGCCCACAAGTACTATTAAGAGAATAGTAATAAAGGTAATATTAAGCAATGGATTTACTTACAAGAGTTATTTTTAGTAAAAGGGGGCTGCTATAGTTTTAGGGAGGGAGTTTTATAGAGCAATATAAGGATTTATATGGGCAATAGGAATTATAGTGTCATAATGGCTGGTTGACTACATATGAAGTGTGTGATTTTCTAAGGAAAAACTGAAAGAACTCTTCATCAGAAGATGTAAAGCGGGCAGAAAAACAAGTCCAAGTTCATGCACAGGGTCAGGGCAGGCAGCAAAAAACAGAGTCTGTGAAACAGGCATAGTTTGGGGCAGGCAGCAGACAAGGAGAAATTCAATAAACAGGCCAGAGCTCAGAACAAGTAGCTCACTTTCATAACAGGAACTCTGATGGCTTGGTCTCAGCAAGCAGAAAATTGTAATGACCCAGCATCATTAAATGCAAGCACTACCAGAAGTTCCAACTGGCCATGTTGGGTAAGAACACGTACAGTACTTGAGACCAAGGAATGGTCCATCTTGAAAATAGTGTTACAGCGATATACAAGATACAAGCTATGTATACAAGAATAAGGTCTGGAGGGAATACACTGCAGTGCATTATCTGGCAAGCAAATGAGTACAGCAAATATGTTGCCATTAACATTCCTCTTAATACAGTTCTGACATGACCTAACGAAGACATAATTGTGTGTGATTGCTCTTTCCATAGATTTGGGCTGTGGATTTATTAGGAATGTCCCCATAGCTAGTATCCCCTCTAAGACAGAATTAGAAGGAAATGTACTGTAAAAGTATCTGCAGGCCGTGCCAATGTTTGTTATGCAAATACATCCTGTAGTGCCTGCAAGATAGATGGGTAGGGGAGACAAAGGGGGCAGAGATGGGAAAATAAGAAGGTATCGGTGTGAAAGGGAACAAGGAAAATGGGGTCAAATGGGAAAAGGAGGCACAGATAAGGAAAGGGTAAATGGTTTGTGATAGAAAATAGGAAGAAGTCATATGAAAGCATAGGATTAGAGGAAAGAAGGAACATTATTAGGGAAAAGGTCACAATAATGAGAAGCATAGCTATGAGGAGTGAAAGGAATACCAAATAGGATGAGGGGAAGGGAAAAGCCAACTGTGATGCACAAATAGAGAAACATGAGTTACGATGAGGTAAAAATATACATACTGAAGGATTGAAAAGGCAAAGTAGAGGGAGAGACCGAGAGAGGGTACACAGAGGATGGATATTGAGCTAATGTTTGCTCAGCTGATATGATACTTTCAAAGTAATCTATCAATTAGTAATTGAATGAAAGAGACCACTGTCCTGTTGAAATGATTAGATGTCATTGGACTGAAATCAAAATCAGTATTTAACAATAGAGAGAATTTAAAACCATCCAATATGTTTATCCATTGGCTTTCATATCTTTTTTGCAGCCTGCTAAAATATGCATCTTGTCATGGACATCTTGCATACACCATACTGCAAGTACATGTCACATACAGTAATACTGTATATGGCATTGCTAGTGATACATATTTTAACATAGGGTGCTACATTTGTTCCAATTATGTGCAATAATGTAATATTTGTATCTTTAGGCACATGCTTTATACTGCAATAGAAATCACTGTTATATTAAAAGTGAAGCACTCATGTATGATTTTCAAGCTTAATAGAGAACCATGGTGGCTCTGTGTTTGAAATAAAACTATAAGGGCAGAAACAGACGAGGAGATTCAGGGAGATTTAGTCGCCCGTCGACTAATGGCCTCTTCTTCGGGCGAAAATGAAAATGACAACATTGCTTATAATAACATTTCAGTGATACAATATAGTTTTGCTGCCTTGCTGAATTGGGGGTCCTAGGTTCACTGTTTTTGGGTAGCCATGTCCTTTAATATAATATAGTCTAAACCCTTTAGTACCGAACAAATCACCTCTTCTTCGGCGACTAATCTTCCCGAACTGCCTCCCCGCCGGCCAGAATCTAAATCACCGGCGGGATGGCACTCGGAGCACTTTGTTTTCTTAAGTTACCCAAAATTGCCTCACAAGGAAACTTCGGGCGACTTCTGAAACGAAACACTCTGAGTGCCATCCTGCCCGTGATTTCGATTCTATCCGGCGGGGAGGCAGTTCGGGAAGATTAGTCGCCGAAGAAGAGGTGATTTGTTCGGTACTAAACGGTTTAGACTATATTATATTAAAGGACATGGCTACCCAAAAACAGTGAACCTAGGACCCCCAATTCAGCAAGGCAGCAAAACTATATTGTATCACTGAAATGTTATTATAAGCAATGTTGTCATTTTCATTAATCAAAAGATTTCAGTTGTTTTAAAGTTATATATAATTACACATGGCATCTTTCTGTGTCGTGCACAGTTGGTTCTTCTGGCTACTGAAGCATTGTAGCAGGAGCCAACTTATTAACCGACCTGTGGAGAAGCATGCAAGGCAAGTGCAGAAAGGGGAAAAGTTGAAGCTGCTTTCAATAGCAATTATGTTTAAAAATAATTTTTAAACCATTAAGAATGTTTAATTAATATATAGTGGAATTATGCAAACACTTGCATAATGAACTTATTTTATTCCTAAATGGAGTGTTTGTACGGAGTATGCAATATTTATCCAAGATCCCACTTACTCCCCCCTTTCCTAAGTGCCACAACTCCTGCCGCCGCATGATTAAGAATGAATGAGACCTGGAGAGCAAGAGAAGCTGCCTGAGCGGTAATCGCTGCAGGAGTTTCACTGCCATGGAATTAGATGAGAACCCTAGGGACTCGAAAGAGAGGACTGCTGTGAATGTCGTGAAATCCCTTAGTGTGTAAGGGCTCAGCGCTCAGAGCGAGAGTGACTTTACATATTTATAACAATGCTAAATACACCGTAGATTTAACAGTGGCTTTCGTTTTCAGTAATACAAATAAAAAAAAAAGCTAGCCCTGCAACTCACTGTTTTATGTACTTATTTGATTTATACTTTAATATATATTCTGTATATTGTTAGCCAATTATTTCTACTGCTTTTTCCTTAACTGCTTGTATTGTTTAATGTATCCTATAATTTCTCCTATTGCACCATATAGCACTCCCGAGTCCCTATAACTTCTATTGCTCCATGTAACCCTTTCTCTTAACCCTCTTATTGCTCCATTAAACTCTCCTAACTCTTATGTGAGTGTGCTCCTATTAGGGGGGCCAGGATGGCCTCAAGCCCAGGAGAGGATGGAGCTGTGCTGGGCTATGTTTCTAGCCCAGTCCGGGGCCTGAAGCAGTTGGGCCCTGACCCAAAGCCTGCTGTGAGTAATAACTTTAAAGAAGATTTGATAAGGAAAAAGCTTTTTTTGAATAAAAGCTGAGGGCAGTGCAGGAAAGTTAAAATGCCACACTTAAAATCTGGGGAGGTATCCTGAGGCAGAAATTGCTGCTGGAATTGGAACAACAGAAAAGCATGAGTGAAGTAGAGGAAAAAAAGATCCAGTGTCAAGATTAAAGGACCCGTAACATACATTTTTTAAAAAAAAAATAAAAAATCGTTAGTATACAACGAAATAATACACAGACAAATGAAACTTTGAAATCGCAAAGTCTTTAAGAAATAATTACCGAAACTCCGCTTGCGCTCCTCTTCAGAAAAGGCAACATGGCGACTATCCATCGTGCGGCGCTTGATTTCTCCTCCCTGGCTATCTCCTATAAGGAAGGCAGAAATTAAGCCTTTTCTGAAGAGGAGCGCAAGCAGAGTTTCAGTAAGTTATTTCTTTATAAAGATTTCAAAGCTTAATTTGTCTTTGTGTTTTTTTTAGTTGTATAAACAATTTTTTTTTAAAAAACTGCAGCAACTGAAAGACGGACATGGGGAGTGCAATGTGAGGCAATGAAAGCTGAACCAGTTAAAGAAATACAACCCATTAAAGGAGAAGTAAACATTTGCTACTAAAATCCCCTACCCTAGATACACCCCACTCCCTGCTCCCCCTCAGCCTAGCTGGTACCTTTGCTAAATGCCCCCAACTCTTTACTTACCCCTCGGTGCAGATTCTGTCCAGCAGAGTTCACGGGCGCCATCTTCATTCCGCCACTATCCTATGCGCTGCGCAAAAACTCAGGCGTCATATCGGATCTGGTGGAATCGTCCGTTGAGTCCTGCCAGTCAATCAAGCATGTCTGCTGCTGAATCTAAGCTACTGAACTTGAGATCCAGAAGCATTATTTTATGTAAAGTTTAATTAATAGCAAGAGAAGTGCCAAATGCCTGAGAGATAACTTTGTAGCCTCTTAACAAATCAGAAGTAATTTGTCTCCGCTGTACCTGCACCAAACACTGCTGGGGGGAGTAGGGTTGCCACCTGGCCGGTAAAAATTATGGTTGATCCCAATGTTATTAATAGGGAAAAATTATAAATGTATAGGAAGGCCGGTATTTTTTTCCGGAAAAAGGTGGTAACCCAAGGGGGGAGTAATGGGTGTAAAGTCCCTGCAAAACCTGGAAATAGCAGCATGCATGCTGAAATGAAAGGTGCTGTAAGTGCAAAACCCAGAACTGGCAATTTGCAAACTGGAATGGGAAACACTGAGGCTGAAGCACTTGCAAAACATGGAACTTAGGAACATTGAGAAAGCAGTAGCAAAACATGGAGCTGGCAGTTTACAAAGTGAAAGGGGTAATGTTGATAATCCAGCATAAGTAAATCCTGGAAGTGATGCCCCACTATCTGCAGTGAGAAATAAAGCTTCAACTTCAGAGAGTTTTAGGTTCCTAGTGTGGATCCATCTGGTACAAGAGGTGTAACTCAAAGTGCCATGAATGGAAGAGAGAAAAAAACCTTTCTTTAATATGATAAAACCTGGGGAAGAAGCCAACAAAAGGAAATATGCTATGTGGTTCAGCTATATAAGGCCTGAGTCTGTTATACCAGACAGAAAGTTCATTGGTAAAACCATAATCAAGGACTCAAAGACCCAGTAGGCACTGTGGTTATTACAATTCTACTGCACTCTGAATTTGTGGAGTTGTTTGATGTCTTGTTCTGGCTTAAGAGACAATGTCAGGTTCTGGAAGAGCCTCAGAGAATGTTTAATGAATAAGGCTATTGGATTGGCATCTTGAAAATAAAAGATTATCGCAATATGGAGGCAGACTACAGCATTTGCCCCATAACTTATTCATTGGCTCAGATAAAAATATTTGTTTTTATTCTGGCCAGCCCAGAACCTGCGTGATAAAAGCAACTCACCCTGTTTGTTTAGTGGTGCGGCGGACGCCTGCCGCGCCGCTCTTCTTCCTGCGCCATTTCTGCTCCTTAGGGCGCACGCACCCGCGTCTCGTCTTCCTTATAGACGCGGACACACTGGCGTGATGACGTCAGCATGCAGAGGCATGCAATGGCGCGAAATTCAAACAGTATAAAAGGGATTTTTCGGTTGCAGTTCATTGCCGTTATAGGAGTTTGTTCCTGGTGCTATTTGAGCTTTTGCTAATCTGTTTTGAACCTGTTTGATTCCTGTTGTGACCCCTGCCTGACTTTTGACTATTCTAACCTCTGGATCCTGACCCTTGCCTGAATACCGACTACCTCTTCTGCTTAACCCCTTTGATTGACTTCCCTCTGTTTGACCCTTACCTGCCTGACTATGTTTATTCTCTGCCTTCCTCAACCCGGCCTGATCTGACTACTCTATTGCCTAACGTCTTGTACCGCGACCTTCTGCCCACAGTTGTGCCCCTTCGCTTATTTAGAACCTTTTGCCTTGCACCTCTCGTTTTAAGACCTGGCGGCATCTGAGTAGCTGAGGGCTCCTTCCGAGGCCAAAGGTGGCTTCTACAGGCAGAAGCATGAGCAGAGACCAGGGTGCTTGGCATTGGGTGCCAACCGTTACAACCTGCTACAAGTGTGGGTCCAATAGGCACCTTGCCTACAGCTGTGATAAGATTAGATGCTCACAGTGTAACAGCATAGGATACACTAAGGAGGACTGTCAAAAAGACATTTTAAGTAACGTGTTCTGCTGTGGGTCACTATTTCATTGCCCTAAAGCGTGTCATAGAGCGGAGGAAGAGCTGGACCATGACAGTATAATGAATGAGGCACTTAATGAATGTCTTGAGACAGAATTGGCTGAAAGTAGAGATTTGGCACCAACTGAAACTGTTTCCCAAGTCATCCAGGAAGCTGATAAAGCAGATTATTCTGTGATGAAAGTTGCTGAGATGCCATCAAAGCAAAATTCACCTCATACACCAGCAGCCTCAGCTCATGCCAGATGATAGGTACCAAGTTGTACAGAGTAAAAAGAAAAAATGTATGACATAGAAAACTGATGCACAGGAAAAAAGTAAAAGCAAAAGTGATGATTCCCATGCAGTTGCCCTATAAAGTCACTTCTGGCAGATTTGAAGTGTCGCAATCTTGTACTGAGACTGAGGATCAAACAGAGAATGAACAGTCATTTGGGAGATCACAGTCAGGGGCTTAACTACTTGGGGTGCAGGGGGTGTAGTCACACTTGGGTCCCCACCCCCTCAGGGCATCTGGGCATGGACCTAATTAGTTATGTTACTGATCACAGTCCTTTAAGGAACTTCCAGAGAGACATGATGAGCCTTTGTCATATTCAGTTAAAGGATGGGGCTCACAAGTTAATCTGGGCAAGAGGAAAACAAATCTGAGGTAACAGGTTCCATTGACCCTAAGGATCAGCTCACTTAATGTGAACAGTGTTAGATCCATTACAAGGAGGCAGCTGATATATAATGCTTTATACAAGAGATCAGGCTTAAGAACAATAATGATATTTATCATGCTAAAAGAGAGTGGACTTTGGGGCCCTCCTATTAGTCATTTAGATTAGATAAATATGATGGTTAGGGGTCTTATTTAAAACAGATAATTTTTCTGTTGATAAAATAATTGAGATTCATCCTGGTAAGTGTCTCCTATTAAATCTGACCAGCTATAGTCTTATTAATGTTTATCAGATAGGATGGATTTGTTTTCTAAGTTCAAACTATATTGTTTTACATCTAAACTTTGGGTTGTAGGATGAGATTTTAATTGTGTTGTCAGCAATACAGACAGGACCAGGAATAAAGTCTTAGAGTATGATGAACATTTTCTAAAGAATGTATGTGTCAAGCTGGGTTAATTGATAGCTTTTTTTATTTCAATCCAAAAAAGTGTGGGTTACCTATAATTAGGGATGCACTGAATCAACTATTTTGGATCAGGGTGAACCCCTGAATCCTTCGCAAAAGATTTTTACTTCAGATTTTTACTTCAGATTTTTTACTTCATTTTGTGACAAAAAGTCACATGATTTCCCACCCCATCCTTAATTTGCATATGCAAATAAGGATTCGGATCCGGCAGAACAATTCGAGAACAATTCGAGTGAATGCAGATCATGGTGAAAAAGGCCAAATCTTGACTGATTCCTGAACCAAATCCTGGATTCTCTGCATCCCTACCCATCATGTTACATATCATGTGGGTGAACCATATAGACAGATCTATCAATAAGCAGTCTGTGCTGATTGGATTCAAGCTTATTCCTCTAGAGGTTTTAGACCTTGATATGGTTATGTGAATATCCTTAGATGATCCCAAGCCGTATGGTAGGGAGATATGGAAGTTAAACTAGTGCACTTTGTATGATGAAAAAGTGATTTTCGAATTCTTTGTATCACAGACAGCACCATCCATGAATGTATTTCATTAAAAAACATTGGTCGCTACTTGGGGAAAGTTTACCAGAAATACAACAATTTAAAAATCCCCCAATTATTTCATACAAAAAATCTAAGTATATTGGCTCTATGGCTATAAGAGCTGACATAGGTGGCTCAAATACCCAAGAGCGGTTATTACGACCAAGAAAGAATGGGACATACCCATGTTTAGGGTGTAGCTGTTGCTCGAATTGTCAGAAAGGAGAGGTAGTATACCATCCAAGAAAAGGTACAGCAATTAAGATTGATGGGTTTTATACATGGAAAGCACTCATGTTGTATATGTTATAAAATGCCCGTGTGGGCTAGCTTATGTTGGGCAAACTTCAAGAAGTGCCCGATAGCGTATAAGAGAACACAAATCCGCCATTAACACCAAAAAAAGTAATCAAACAGTTGCAAATCATTTTCTGGATGCAGGCCATGGGGTACAACAGTTTCCAAATAATAGATAGTGTCCCTAAAATACGGAGAGGGGGAGATCGAGTGAAAATGTTACTCAAAAAGGAAGTGAGATGGATTCGAAAGCTGGAAATGTTGGTTCCCCATGGCCTGAACAGAGAATATGATTTAAGTAAAATATATCGCTGAATGTTTTAAATATTTTAATCTCCTTTTTGCATTCTTGTAAGTTTTTTTTATTGAACTCATGTCTTTCATATGTCGTTTTAGCCACAGTAGAAAGGGCTCTTTTAGTTAAGTAAGCCCCCTTTTTTCACAGTTAAAAGAATGGACACTATGACAAAACAAGACATTTTATTAAGATACACAAAATATATATTGTTTTGCAACACTATTCACTTGATTTGTAATAATTGTAGCTAATTATATATGAGATGTGTTATAACACATATACCACTAGGGGTCATTTAGCTACAATGTATAAATAATTGTGCACAGGTGCTGTTTAAGTGGCTTGAAAAAAGACCTATGCAGGTCTGAAACGTTATATTTTATCTGGGTCAAGAGCCTATGTCTCAATAAAGGCATTTTCAGAAAATACATTCATGGATGGTGCTGTCTGTGAGTCAAAGAATTCGAAAATCAGTTGGTGGTGGAAACTGTGAGACTTGCACCAAATGAAAGGAATTTTGGAGGTATGAGTGCTGACTAAACTCTTGCTGATGAAAAAGTGAAGCAGGGATTTCAAAACTTCAATGATGATCAGAAAACCACTCAGTGCCTCTATGATAACATCTGAGAAAATGAAAAAACAACTACCGAACTGAAGAGGTTGATATTTAATGATCTAAATTTATATGTTTACATGAAAGAGTTTGATACAGATTACTGGAAAAATAAGGACTTGTTTTTTCTGTTTTAAGATTCATTGTGAATTATTTGAATTGTTTTTGTAAATTTCCTCCTACTGCTCCAAATAACCCTCCCTATAACTCTTCCTATTGCCCCATTTAGCTTCCACATAACTCCTCCTATCGCTCTATATAACCCTCCCTATAACTTCTCCTATTGCTCCATATAACCTTCCCTATAACTCCTCCTATTGCTCCATATAACCCTCCCTATAACTCCTCCTATTGCTCCATATAACCTTCCCTATAACTCCTCCTATTGCTCTTATAACCCTTCCCTATAACTCCTCCTATTGCTCCATATAACCTTCCCTATAACTCCTCCTATTGCTCCATATAACCCTCCCTATAACTCCTCCTATTGCTCCATATAACCCTCCCTATAACTCCTCCTATTGCTCCACATAACCCTCCCTATAATTCCTCCTATTGCTCCATATAACCCTCACTATAACTCCTCCTATTGCTCCATATAACCCTCCCTATAACTCCTCCTATTGCTCCATATAATCCTCCCTATAATTCCTCCTGTTGCTCCATATAACCCTCCCTATAACTCCTCTTATTGCTCCATAAAAACCTCCCTATAATTCCTCCTAGTGCTCCATATAACCCTCCCTATAACTCCTCATGTTGCTCCATATAACCCTCCCTATAACTCCTCCTATTGCTCCATATAACCTTCCCTATAACTCCTCCTATTGCTCCATAAAACCCTCCCTATAACTCCTCCTATTGCTCCATAAAACCCTCCCTATAACTCCTCCTATTGCTTCATAAAACCCTCCCTATAATTCCTCCTATTGCTCCATATAACCCTTATTCCAACAATTACTCTTATAAACTCTTAAAAGTTGCCACGAGCTGCAGAGTGAAGATCATTGCCGCAGTTCGACTTGCATGTCTATGAGGGACACCACCGTGCCTCCCCTATATTGCACTTGCAAAACTGAAGGCAGTTTGCAAAATGCAATAAAATAACAATTTGCACCTGTATTTTTGTACTTTGCACACTGCCTTACTGCTTGCAAAGGACCCCTTATATCTTTTTATTGCTACTTTTTACCCTCCCTATAATGTCTTCAGGTGCCTGATGCTATTAAGAGTCATAGTTTAACAACAGTTGCAGCACTGAATAGCAATGCAATTGCAATATTTGGTTTGTTCTTTTATACACTTTTATTTGCCCCAATGGGGACCCTTTGAGAGGTTGCAAGATAAATCCCCTTGATTCCATTGCCATATACTAAAACCAGACCCATTTTTACAGTTTTCGTATGGGTTCTTTCAGACCCATAATAACACTTTGTCTCTTCTATAATGTTTTCTTAATCTTTAGGGGCTTACACATCCCTATAAAGAGATCTACCTCGAGGGCCACCTGCGATGCTCTCCTGACCAGATTTGTCCTAACTGACCTGCTATGTGTCATGCCTCCCAATAGTTTCTACTTATTTTTAGACTACCCAAATTGGAGACCAGAAAAGGGCCAGGCCAAAATGAATGCTTCAATTATAAGTGGCTTGTGGGGTGTCTGGTGTAAAGGGGTGTGGTTATGGGTATGACCAAACATCCTAATTTTACAGTGGATAATGTTTGGAAGTAGGAGATGTTTCTACATCTGATCGACAGATCTGGTTGAAGGGCAAATTTTTGCTTGTAACAAGCTTTTGTGATTCTAAAAAACCTCTACGTGTGACATTACCATACATTTATTTTTAGCCCTATCATGGTGCTCTCTCTTTTAACATCATTCAATTAACCATTCATAGTCCTACGAGGAGTCACAAAATCCTGCACATTTGTGGACAGCTCTTCTCTCCCTGCAGTGCTGCATTCTTGATAATAGCGTTGGCATGTCACAGCACAGAAAATTACCCATACTGTTACTGAAATAGCTTCCTGCTTATTTCTCTGCTGCATTAAACAATCAGCAGGCTTGGGCAGACTCTGGCGTTTTTTAGGCAGCTATAAATTATCTTTAGAAATTCAAACAGACTTGTTAAGCTGAAATGAGGAGCCTACTGCGTGATATAAGGCTGCTGCCATTATGTGTGGGCTGCAATGATGGCATTGCCTTTTAACAATGTAAAATCTTCTTACAAGGTGAAATGCACATAGATTTATTAACTGCGTGCTTTGTAAAATTATACATAAAAAGGAACATTTTGCCCTTGGTGGCCGTGAGAAGATAGGAGTACAATTTTAAAGAAGTAATGTCAAGGCTCGCATCATTACTGGGCTTGCCACCCAGATGGTAGTCCTCCAGCCTTACTAGTAAATCACATGCTAAGGTCTGGGCAATTATTGCAAAGTTACCAGGAATACAATCTTAGATTGCTAGAGTTGAAAGATAAATAGAATTAAGGTGCAGAGGTATTTATGTATTATATTATGAGCCTATATGGGCATAGTTAACTTTTTGTTGAATACTTCTTAATAATTTTATGCGCAAAAATCCAAATACAAAAATAATCCAAATGAGTTTCCTCTTGACTCTGTTCCTCAGTTTCTTTATTCCCTCCAATAAAATGAATTTAATAGTGAGATCATAGACATGGTACGTATATATATATATAGTGCAACTTCATATAAGTATATAAAGGTACAAGACCCCATCATGTGCTGCTGATCCTCCATGACTTCTAATAAGTTGAGGTTAAATGATATCTTTTAATTCACATTTTTAGCAAGTGATTTGACACAAGTCACATCTCTAAGAACTAATTACTAGATAAGCATCCCCCCAATTAATTTCCTTTCTTTTGTGGCCCCTAATTTATAAATATGATTGCTAGCAAGATTGATCTCTATCTATCTATCTATCATCTATCTATCTACCTATCTATCAATATAGCTATCTATATCTATCATCACATATATGTTATCTATCATCCTGTGTATCTATGTGCCTATCAGAGCAGCTGGGGTGAATTCTTTATAACTGTAGAGCAGGGATCCCCAACCTTTTTAACCTGCGAGCAACATTTAGAAGTAAAAGGAGTTGGGGAGCAACACAAGCATGAAAAATGTTCTTGGGGTGCCAAATAAGGGCTGTGATTCGCCATTTGGTAGGCCCTATGTGGATTGTCAACCTACATTGAGGTTCTATTTGGCAGCACACCTGGGTTTTATACAACCAAATTTTGCCTCCAAGCCAGGAATTCAAAAATAAGCTTCTGCTTTGAGGCCACTGGGAGCAACATCCGAGGGGTTGGAGAGCAACATGTTGCTCACGAGCTACAGGTTGGGGATCACTGCTGTAGAGGAAGCAGACCTCACAGTCCTGGCACACCCCCAGTCCACCCTGCGCGTGGTCTGTTTTCACATCTCTAAGAACTAATTACTAGATAAGCATCCCCCCAATTAATTTCCTTTCTTTTGTGGCCCCTAATTTATAAATATGATTGCTAGCAAGATTGATCTCTATCTAACTATCTATCTATCTATCATCTATCTATCTATCTATCTATCTATCTATCTATCTATCTATCTATCTATCTATCTATCTATCTATCTATCTATCTACCTATCTATCAATATAGCTATCTATATCTATCATCACATATATGTTATCTATCATCCTGTGTATCTATGTGCCTATCAGAGCAGCTGGGGTGAATTCTTTATAACTGTAGAGGAAGCAGACTTCACAGTCCTGGCACACCCCCAGTCCACCCTGCGCGTGGTCTATTTCCTGTATAATTTATGCCATCTATTGTATCCATCTATCTGTCTGTTTACTTTCCCTACCTGATTATTTCCGTTCTGCTTGAGGTTACCGTCTCACTTGATGTCTCTGCAGCCGCATAATTACATATATGGTAACCACAAGCACAACTATTTCTGACATAAAAATAATTATATTTTTTGAATGTATTTATATTTTTAATTATATAGCACTATTTATGTATGCAGCACTGTACAGCAAGCAGATCAATACATTTATAGAACAAACCGGGGTCATTACATTAGTACACATTTTACAAATAAATACAAAGTATACTTACTTTTAAAGATAAAATGCTAAGGGGGTCATTTATTAAGTCCGAATGCCAAAAACTCGAAAAACTTGTGTTTTTTTTACTATAAAATTTTTACTATGAATCTGAAAATCCAGAATCTCAGACATGCCGAAGTTGCATATAAGTCAACGGGAGAAGTCCTGACGATATTCTGATCTGCGCTGAGTTTTGTTCAATAATCGGAAGATTTTGTGCTTTTTGAGCAAAAATTCAAAACAGTCATCATTTTCATGCGGAAAATCAGTAAAATTTGTACGATTCTAATTTTTGGCAAATTCTTAGTGTTTTTTCCAGCACAGGAAATTTTCAGGAAAATGTATTGATAAATAAAGGGGAAGAACTTGGGTGGATTTGGAAAATAATGAGATAAATTCAGGCCTTCCCATGTCAAAGAGAGAAGAGGAAGGAGATCCATTCGTCTGTGAAGCTTACAATCTAATTTAATTTCAGAATTATGAGGCTTCCTCCCAAATCGAGCAGTTTGTGACCCGCTTCCTACTCAGGGAGACCATGAACCAACTGCACTCACTTCAGAACTCACTGGACTGTGCCTTAGAAACGATTGAGAGTCAGAATGGCTGTGAGAGGTAGGCTAACCACTAATTGGTTCCTTTTGCTTACAAGGCTAATGCAGCTTTTCCATGCATTTGTGGCTAACCCTAAAGATCATTTTATTATTATAGACATAGGACTATATTTTTTATTTTTTCTGATCCCTTTCAAGACAGGATGCCAGAAAGACTACGCCACAGCCCTTGGGACGTAAGTGCAATCGAAGGGCCCACAAGTCTGTCTGTCTGTCACCGACGGATCCTTATTCAGGTATCCTGACCACAGGTAATGTGTTTGTCCTGTCTTAGCCACATGCTGTTATTAATGAGTAGGCCATTCTGTAAGATTATTATGTGTGTTGCAGGTTTGCCAGTAGAAAATGATACTCCATGGTCTGCACAAATCAACCGCCTGGAGCAGCTCATTGACAAGCTAGAGTGCACAGTAAGTTTCATTTCTCTGGATTGCTTCCATTTCTACCAGCTGTGAAGTTATAATGGGCTGGGTATAAATCCTGTCTTTCCTATCATCACAGCAAATAAAAAATGGGATACTCGTGGGGATATGTGTATGTGAAGGCCCTAATATGACTATGCACAGCAGAGCCCAAAACTGTGTCTGGTTACACTGCTCTCACTCCACTTGACTCCTCTCAACACAAATCATGTGCACTACACAGCATCTGTGCAATGTCTAGAGAATACCTACTGGGCTGTAACTGTGACATGGCTGCCCCAAACATCTTAGCACCCCTGACAAGACTTCTGATAACTGCAAACATAGACTGTATATACAGTGCCATCTATTGATGTCATTTGTTATTGCAGTAAATGTATTATTCTTTTTTTTAACTTGATTTCTATATATTCTGTAGTTATTCTCTCTACGGTTTTCTATGCAGTTTATATAAATATTGAATATATATTGAAAAAAAAATGTCCTGAAACCATTGCTAATTATTATTCAATGAATTATACTAGTCTCTGTACTAGGTGTTGTTTCTGCTCTATTAATACCTTTCTGTAAACAGGGCCTTTAAAACCTAAAGGTGTCATAAATCAAATATAATATTTTGAATAACGGAAGCAAATGTGTTACTTATTAACTTAACATACATTCATTATAAGTTTGCAATCGTTTTAAAGCTGCTTGTAAAGGAAACCATTATCTGTCCTAAATCTTTGGTGATTAGGAGCAGTGGCAGGTTGAGTGGCAAGGGCACCCCATTCACAATGATCTTTCCCCCTTGAGGTGATGAGTATGACGTCAGCTTGGTGCGTGATTTGAAATTACGATTACTTATTGTGTCATAGGCATGCACCTCTTCTGGCTTTGCCTAATTCTGGCCCTGATTAGCAGACATTTGCTGAGAGAAGTTCCAAAAATGTTATGTTTGGTTCCCTTACCCTCTATTCAAGGTGAGGATATGCCAAGGATTATTATGGCAGCACAGTCTCTTTCTATCCACAGCTCACTTCCTATAGAGCCTAGTATTTCTTTCATCTTGTTTATCACTCTTACAGCCTTGAACTAGGAATTAAAACAGCTATTGCAGCAGAACTAGGAATGGGTTACAAGGTTGTAAAAAAATTCTATTGTGTTGTTTGCAGAGCCCACAGTTCGAGCCTTTGAAAGGAGATCCATCTATTGATCCTGCAGAGCCTGTAAGTGCTATTATTTTCACCTAATGGCTATTATTCCTTACATCCATACCCACAGTGCATTCAATTAATAAGCGTCTTGTTTTTTCACCCTTTGTAATAGCACAACAGTGCAGAGTTTCCTCTTTTTTATTTGAATAGAAGTTTTAAAGGAGAACCAAAGTGTTTAATATATCAGAAGCCATCCTCCTGTACCAAGCAGAAGCAAACATAACTTACTACCTGGTGAAAGATTTGCACCATGGCTAATTTAACTAGAGTTCTGGAAAAGAGGCCACCATCTTTATGTAGCACGAGTGGTGGCCAACATGTCTAGCCGCTTTACTTTATTTATGGGTATTGCTGACCAGGACTATACACAGTTGAATGCAGTTGAAGATTGGCTTCAACCAAGCATGCTTCTGTTCAGCCTTCAGCACCAGGACAGGAAGTAAAATTATCAGACATGGCAGCCACCAAATCTGTGGTATCTAGGGCACAGATGAGAAGGGTCAAGATTCTAAGAGGGTTAGCGATAACCGCACATCTTACATACCCTAAGTTCTTCTCTTGGTGCTCGGTGATAGAGGAATCAAGCTCCTCACATGCTGAGTATAAAGGAATTCACCGGCACACAAGATGCTTGACAAAGTGGCGTGACCCCGAAACAATGCACAACTGCATTAATAAAATTGCAAGGGCTTGCCCTGCTAACGCACGTCTTCTGTGCCGGTGAATTCCTTTATACTCAAGATTCTAGGAGACAGCAACTGACTAGTGAAGTAAGTGAGAGAGCAAGAGCCTTGGAGAACTAAGCGAGAGTGAAACCACCAGGGGAAATGAGAAACCATCAGGGGAACAAAGAACGTGAGAAACCGGCAGGGGCAAGCAGGCATCAGGAAAAGAAAATAGTGAGACATTGAGAAATGCGTTTTGTGCGGCAGCAGTGTATGTTCTTGCATGATGCTGGGCCAAGTAGTGTTTCCGTGGGCACTCATACAATGTAGCCTAGCTCTGGCTGTGCTACTGTTTTATAATTATGTACAGTGGAGTAATAATGTATTCAGTTAATTGTATAGTGGGGTTAAAGAAAGGTGCTGCTGCCTCAGGGCCCGCCTCCGGCCCCTCACTGCATTCGGCTCACACTGGGTTTTGCCGCGACCAGCCCGAAGAAGGGAGGTTGTGGCAAGAAGAAGAAGCACAGGGTGCAGATCCGGGCCAGCGGGGCCCACAAAAGCTGGGGGGCCACCGGGTTTTTTCCTGGTGTTCACTCCGACCTTGGGGGTAGAACACTATGATGGTATTATACATGACACTCTCAAGTCTGAAGCAGTGAGCAGGGAAAGAGCACTCATGCAACGGGCTAGAGTAAAACACCATAGAAGTATTTTACTCCCACAGTGTCAGGAAGCAAGGCAGCCTTGCCCTTATTTCCTACAAATAAGTTTGAATGAAGTGCAAGTTAGACACAGGCAGAGGTGGGTGGGGTTGTGACTACATGGCTCCTGCCACCCACCTTCATGAATCCAGTGCTGCCAATTACAAGCAGCACTGTATTCAAGAAGCAACATTCAATTTGGCTGTGCAGATCGCCAACAACCCTTAACGTTGGACACATTTTAGGTTACAGAGCTGCTAGAACCCAAAAAAGAAGGACAGAGAGTGAGAGAAAAAAAGATTAATCATATATAAAACAGGAAACAGTGCTCATATTTAAAAGGGACATAAAGTCAGTATAAATAGAAGAAATTATTTTACTTCTGGTAAAAACCAGCATATATTACACTTGGTAAAAAGTCAGAATTAGGGATGGGGGAATTTGACCCGTTTCGCTTCGCCAAAAATTCGCCGCCGGCGAAATGTCGCAGACGCCCATTAAAGTCTATGGGTGTCAAAAAAATGTTGTCGCGCGACGAAACTGTTTTGACGCGCGTCTTTTTTTGACGCACGCCGCCATACAAGTCTATGGGCGTAATTTTTTCGGCGAAACGAGGCGAAAAAATTCGCCCATCCCTAGTCAGAATATATTACTACAGTATAAACCCCATTCAGATTGACTTCAGCACTTTAATGGCAGATTATAATGGGAGTGGCAGAAAATCATTTCGTGAAGTATTGGGATGGACTAGAAAACTAATGGCAGCTTTCAGGGGCAGGGGTGTGAGATACTATTTAGCATATTACAATTATTCATGTAAAAACATAATAAAGTATTCCCAATAGAGGAAAAGCAAGTGTTTCTGACATTCTGGCATTATGTGTGTCTCTCTCTTACAGTACATCTTGGTGGCACAGAGACAGCTGCCTGTAGCTGAACATTACTTGGACCAATTCAAATTGTCTCTTGAGAGTTACACAAAAACAACCTCAGTCCAAAACAGCTGCTTACAGTAAGTAACCCACGGCATACCTGTCTGTTTTCTGTACCACCATAAAGCCAAACTAAAATCAGAGAAATTAACAGCTAATGGGGGGAACAATTTTACTGGCGATTAGATTAGCAATGTATTAGGAGGCAGCCCGCAAGTATTGCTTGAAGAATAAAAGTGCAAGAAACACCTATGTATGTGTAGTTTTATGGTATGACTTTGAACAAGCTACAAGAAAATGTAGGGTACTGCTCAATCTAGTGCCTTGCCTGTGTAATCCCACGTTAAAATTCCAATGGCAACAGCCCCTGTAATTTTATGGTAAACATCCTTGATCTTAAAGCCACCCTGTTCAAATTTAAAGGCTACAGGTGGGGATAGGTTGCTGGCAACATGAGACTGTGGATCCATGGGTGAGACTTAAACGGCAAAACAATCAAGTAACAACTACATCGGGAATTTTTTTTTTAAAAAGGGCAATAATTAGAGATGAAAAAAAAAACAGGGTGTCTATTATCTGTGCTAGCACACAAAAATGATATCAAACAATATATGTCCCAAGGCTTATTTTTAGTAAAAATAAATTATTTATTAGTATTCACATTTTAAAAAGTTTGATACATACTGACCCCACATGGCCCACCTTATATAGGTATTATGAATACTAATAAATCATTTATTTTTACTAAAAATAAGCCTCGGGACATATATTGTTTGATATCATTTTTGTGTGCTGGCTGCCTTTGGAACCTGGGGCATGTCCCTCTGGCTGTGTTCAAAGATATACGGAAATCAGATGCATGGACTCCCGATCATAAAATAATTTATTATCTGTGCTACTTTGTAAAAAAAAGTTATAATTAGCAGCAAACATTCAGCAGTAACGATTGATGAGTGACGATTTAATGGTGTCAGCTTTTGCTCTAAGAAGGAGCTTTTCAGTTAGTTTGGACTCAGTATCATGGTTGATGTATGATGCATCACAAGTTAAAACCTCATTAAAAATAAGATTCTCTGAATTTTTTTCAAGTCTTCCAGGAAAGTTCAAGTTAAAAAAAGCTAGAGTTATAGTGTGTATTTATAGCTTTATACTGATAGAAATCTCACTATGAATTATTGATCTGTCTTCTCTGGAGATTCGCAAAATGTCTCAAAAGCCACTCAATGTTATAGGTCTTATGAAAGTGTTGGCATAGTGCCCATTAAAACACTATGCACATAGCGCTTGGGCTTACCTACAATTTCATCTACTGGGCGCATGGTGCAGTGCATATCTAGCTCTATACAGTGTCATCCAACCATTTCCATGTAGTGGGCCATCTGTATTTGTGGAATGAAGTATATCAAAGTGATGATATCAGACACGTTCATCTATGGAGTCAATAATCAGTCAGAGACCATAAAAAGTGTTTGAGGCCACATCTTGCCCATAGATCTCCAGTTGGAAAGCCCTAGGATAGTGTTAGAAAGCTTCCTTTCTGCATTGCATTTATGGACTCTTTCTATTCTGTTTATTGAATAGACCATGTACAAAACCCTTGCCAAACATAAGCAATCATAACCTAACACCGGCTGAATCAGACACAAAGTTGTGCATCATGGCCAATTTAGCTAGAATTTTCAGAAAGAACACCATTGGGGGTTAAAATCACGCTGGATAGTACCAGTTTTTTGCAGCTTACACTCATCAATCAAATGTGTCCAATGATATCTAAATCAAGCAGAAAAATAATTTCCAGTTCCCCCATGGCTTGTTTGGTATATAACGCTTTACTATCACTATTTAATTTTGAGGAAGCTTTTATTTGGAGAATAACTCTACTGTATCTTGTTGTTTGCAGCATTTCTACTCATAGACGTCATTCGGAGTCAGGCTATGTGCTGAATGAAATTTGGGAGGACCAAGAATCATGGAAAAAGTGAGTAGCACACATTTTCTGTCATTCACAGTACATCCAGCTGCTTGTTCATGGAAAGTACTTGTGTCTGTTATAGAGGTGCCGGCTTCACTTTCCAACAGAAAAATCTGTTGCTGTACAAGGAAAACCCTCCAAATCACCGTTTCACAGATAGCGTAGACATTTGTAGTTCTTAGAAGACTCTGTGGCAAACAGGAATACAATTCTGGGAGAAGCCGAGAAATCAATGCAGTGACACGGAGGGGGGTTATTTGCCTTATCGGTTTTGAGTTGGAAAATGGCCATGCAACAAAATGCCCAATATCACCCTAGGTTCCATTTCCCCTAGGCCTCTTCTATTAGAGGAAGCATAAAACCCATCTGTTGTATGGACATAGGCAAGAAATAATGAAGATTTAGGAAGGCCTGTCCACCTCAAAAAGAGTCCAACTGATACTCATTTATAATGCTATCATGCTTTCCATTGGTGAGCTTCCTATCGGTGGCCTCCCCAAACAGGAGCCTGCCTCCCTATTTCTTCATCCTGGGCTGTAAGTTCTAATTGCGCTGTTTCAGAGCAATGCACTGGGATGGGAGATGGCCAGGCTACCGATCTGGCAAAAGTGCAGATGTAAGTCAAAACTGATTATGCTAAGTGTTGCATTACATAGGTGGCATGTCTTAGCCTTTTGTGTTATTACTGACACTGCCCACCAATGTTTTCCTTGGATTTCAATTGCACTTTAGAAGAATACTACAAGGGTCAGTGGGTACAATACTCTTGGTTATTAGACCCAATCTGCAAGTAAAAGAGACACCACTGAAGCAGCCACCCGTTCCCAACCTAATCTTCTTGAACAAAGAGCACTATAATGGAAGCTTAACATATAAAAGTCACAATAAGTGCTAATTGTTGAGAGCCTAACTTTACCTTAAGAAACATGACTGCTATTTTCGTTTGACCTAAACCTAAAACAATTCCAACAATCCTCGTTATATTTTAAGATCATTTTGCTAGTTATTCAGAGAGTCGTAATCGAAAGAAATAAGGGGAAAAACTATTTTTTCACTTTGAATTCATACTTCTGACTCATTATTTCCTGCCCTTCTCCGAGTCTAGTCACTGATCCATCACAGCTTTTGATCAGGTAGAACCATGACTCTTCTGACAGATATGCTAGGAATTCATAACACCCCCTGTATTAAGAACAGTATTATTCAATTTTTTTTCAATTTGAAGAGCCATCATTAACTCCCTTTTTCTATACTTAATGGAAATGATGTCTTGTAACACATACTGAGATATCCTCTTGCCATTCCTACATATATGCTAAGGTGTCCAAATCACACTTCTTTATTTAATGGCAATAGGGGAGGTAGGCATTGTGAATACTGCTGGGGGCAGAACTGTTCTTTTGACATGAGCTCAGTTGGGCTGATGTAGAATAATGCATAAGTGCTATCAGGACCTCCAAAAATAAATAGAAATGTTTTCTTATGCAACATACCATACAGACTAAGAGGAAACCATGATCATTACAGGAAGCATCTCCCAACCCACTTTAGGCTCACAGTGTCATTCAACACCTCCATCATCTTGTTCCATTGTCAAGTGATTGAGTCTGGGACATGAAGTTCTTTTCCTTTCCATAGTGAAATGTGCACAGATACACTGGAAAGCAGAGGGGCCTCAGGTCCCAGAATCCATCACTTCATAATAGAACAATGTGAGGGAAGGGTTGAATCACACTGTAAGCCAAAAGTGAGTTTGGAAATGGTTCCTTTAAGTATCATGGTTTCCTTCCAATCTGTGGAATCATTTAGGTCTGTGTAAAAACAATAAAAAAAAGTTTCATCATCTGAAAACTCTGTTCGGGCAAAAACACATGTAGCGATTGGTCACAGTGGCTTTTTTTTGCGGCGACTGATCACAGCGACTAGACAACAATAAGTTAATGCACAAGCTGCTGTGCCGAATTGTGGGATGTTTGCCTTATAGTGATCAGTTGCTGGAATTCGGGCCAAAAGTCGTGGTGATCAATCACCACATGTGTCGTCACCCTTAAAGTCTATGGGAAACAACTGGAACTGAATTAGGAGAAAAGTTTTTTCTCCTCCATCTGAATCTTGTGCATGAACCTTAACTTTTTCTCACTGAATTGAATCAAGCCCTAAATGAGCTCATGTAAAAAATAAGGGTATATCCACCCTATCAGAGGGTCCATCTCGATATGAGAGACCCTCCTGGTGGAATGCTGCAGAAATGGTTTCTCCAAACAATAGTAGCTAGTTATAAATAAAGATAGAATTCTAATTCCCATTCAGTGGCATAACTAGATATTACTGGGCCCCACAGCAAATTATTTTTGAGGCCTCCAAAATATCATCGAGGTTGACCTATTTTTTCAATATATATTGAAATTGTATATGAATTAGGGCCTCATGGGGCCCCTATGTCTACTGGGTCCCCTGCTGGTTCCTCTCTAGTTACACCCCTGTACCCATTGCTGGCATCTGACCAGTCCTGAACCTCAAAGTCATCAGCAACGACTTCAACATGATATTTTTATTGCTCAGCTTTTTACTATATGCCATTGTTGCCTTTTAGCAACTTGTGTTATACATCACAAATTAAGCGTGAATGATCCTGGGTCATTGCTTTCAATGGCAGTGGAACTGGTTTGGTTTGCTAATGTACAGAGAGACTTAAAAGGTTACTGCTGTTCAAGAAGAGTTATATCATTCCTTTGTTTCATAAAACCCCTATGGAAAAGAAAACTTTTGTAGAAGAATGTGAGCAGACGGCACATAACAGCTAAGTGCCTTTCATTTAATACTGAAAATAGCCACTTCTACGTTGGCACATCTGTGCTTGGATTTTCTTTATTAATTTGCTCATTGAAACCTTTGGTTATTTGTGTCATTTAGGGGATTTCTTAATTTTCCATATTTCACTTTTCTGATATTACCTGTGTTGCTACATTCCTCTCTGTTTCAGTAGTGGTGCACTGAGGGCCAAAAATAAATCACATGCATACCAAAACAGTTTCAAGGGAGGGCCAGTATTCCTACCATTTTTGCCACATTCCAAAGGCAAGCAGCCCAGACATACCTCTTTCAAGCCCAGCGCTGATTGGCCGCCTGCTTCGCTGTAGTTAGTAGGTCACTGGGGAATTCCTCACCCAATTCTGCCAACCAGTTCTAAAAGCACTGATTGAGCAGAATGATTATGTATGTGCTAAGGGATTTTACACACAAGAACAGTACTGTAACAAATTTACATTTACTTTTTCCTTCAATTAGGACTCCATCCTCTCAGCAATGTTTGCCCCCCTATATTTAACTGGTTATGTCAGTTTCCAGAGAAAGTCCCTGAAAGCCGTATTCCTACATAGCCAATATCAGGCCCAAGAAGAGCAATGTAAATGCTTCCAAAATGACAAACAGTGGGACGTTTTGTGAGTTGATAGACCCTCCTGAATACTTACTGTCATTCTTTTTTGAAAGTTAAAAAAAGCTCAATGAAAAGGCCATTAAATGTGCATGTACATACCATCAGCACTCCATTCATTGAACTCACATTTCTAAGTAATCCATATTGTATGAAATAATTATTTCCAAC
The DNA here is from genome assembly GCA_038501925.1 of Xenopus petersii. Taxonomy (NCBI): domain Eukaryota; kingdom Metazoa; phylum Chordata; class Amphibia; order Anura; family Pipidae; genus Xenopus; species Xenopus petersii. The sequence continues at coordinate 83,424,029 of CM076689.1, forward strand.
ATGATATTAAAATGCCTGAGTTCCTTTTTTCATGAAAAGTCCTAATTCATGGCTTGCACTTGCACACTTGATCCTCCTTCAAGCCCTACACGCGAGCAGTAGAACTTTTTTTCTTCAGTCTTCAGCTATGACATGAGGGTTTGTTTACTATAGCTTGAGATTTATCACTGGCAATTCATATCCTGGTGTGCCATTGCCCTTAAGGACCAAGGAATGGGAAAAAATCTAAGAAATCGAAAAATACTGTAGCACAAAGGTCCAGTTTTGTAATGCAAAAAGTGCTTTTATTGGTTCAAAGTAGACATTAAAGTTTGGCAACGTTTCGGGCCCAGTTTGAGTGCCATTAAAATCACTTTTTACATTACAAAACTGGACCAGTGTTCTACAGTATTTTTGGATTTCTATGATTTTTTTCTGACCCTGAGCAGGGGGTCTTATAGACTGTTTAGCACCTGGCACCTGAAAAGGTTTATTGGGAACAGGTGAGCACTCTAATTTTGCAAGGAAGGGGAAAGTGATGCCCAAGATATTACCTGCTCCAAATATATTTTTAAGTTCAAGGGGTTAAAGCTGGTAAATTTCATTGAAATTATATTTCAGATCCAGCATTCAGGAGGGAGGACCATAACAATCATATGGGTAGAAGGTTGTAAGGATAGCTTTCCTTCTCCTTTCAGATCTAAATTCTTACTCAGAACCACTTAGGACCATTCATGGTTTTTCTGGTTCCCAGTGAGGAACCAATTACATACAATTTATATACAATATTTGGGCAGCATAAGGAAAAAGCACAAAAAATGTATTGGCATAGAATCTTAATGAGTCTATACTAGACAGCAATTATAAATGATTATACTAAAAGTTAAAAAACACACAAACAATATATACAAGCAATAATGACGAGGTAGAAAAGAAAGGTGGATAACTTGTTTGGAAAATCTTGGCACAGGACAGTCTGTAGATGCTAAGGAGACTAAAGTCTTCCCCCTCTATTTGGTTGAAGGCTTATAAAATGCTGCAACCTTTGATATTCTCTTAATTCCACCCAATTCGTAATAGAAAACCAGGGCTTACAGATAGCAAGAGATAATTAAACTTTTTTTTAAAAAAATTTATCATGATTATCTTTGGATGCAATTTATAATTTTGCCATAAAAGTATTTGACAGATCCTTTTACATTACCTTTCTGATCCCCCGTGCTTTTTTATAGGGGCCATATTTGTGCAGCAGTAGACTGTTGGCATTAGAAGTGATATACAAAATGATTTGATACCGCTCAGCTCAGAAGCATTGCAAACAGAACAATTCTAAGTTTATAATTTGTGGGTAGCGGCAATAAACACCATTTACTTAAAATATTCACAATGTTTAAATTATTCACGCTCACCCTATTTTTTCGGTGACCTGGGTGTATATACCCCAGATCTTATGCTTCTGGGTTTTCAGACTTTAAGCCATAAATGCAAAACAAAAGTCGAAGGGAAGAGTCACGCTCACCGAGTTCAATGAGTGGTCCGGGTGCATCGCCCCAAACCCGTAGCTTAGGGGAAGAACTTTGGCATGCAGAAAGAGAGTTGGCAAACACTCCGGACACCGCTCATAAAGGTATAAGGTTGAAGTTTATTTCAGTTAGTTAAAGTCAGCATCCTGATGCGCTTTGTATCATAGATAGGTAATCATAGGCATGCCTATTGCATGCTTTGTTAACATGGCCTTCCATATATCTCCTGAGAGAAACTAGGACATCTGCAGCAGTGATGAGTTGCAAGGTGGTGAAATGAGCTAAGATTCCTGGAGAAGGAAGGTTGGGGCAGGGGTCTGCAGAACCCAAAGGTAACTAACTGCAGCAAAATGCCATGAATACGTTATGGGAGGGTTATGCACATCCCTGTTTTTTATAACATCACAGTAAAAATCTGTAAAACACAGAATTTAAGTCTAAAGTACACAAATGAAAATATAATGAAAATCCAATGAAAAGAACACGGCTTGTCACAGATATCAAGATAAAATGATTGCACATGGGGGTAGGATAGAGGATATTTTTATACATAAATGACCTTCTGTTAGGAGAAGCTGGTTGATGTATTTTGATATTACATACTTGACTCACGCATTCTTTATATTACATTTCTTTCATGTCACCATTCATGAATAAGGTCCTGCAAATCATACAACAAATGTAGTTTCTTGTCATCAAGTTCATATTTTTTCCAATCCAGAAGGGCAAGTGCCTATGGCAACAGCTTTGGAAAGGGGGGGCGCCTATTTATAAATAAATGTTCTTTATTGAAAATTTTTTAAAGCCCTGAGCCTGCTGCTGGATATAGTCTGCCAAATCCAAGGATAGGGCAATTGAGGAATACCTCTCTCAAATCAACCGGTGTGTACAATTAGACTTTTGTGAGTGTGCCAGTCAAATAGAAGGGGGGCACTTTGAAGGTGGCTGTGCCTAGGGCAGCACCATGTGCACTGCCTGTCACTGAAAAAAAATGAGTCCCATTTTAAATGGCAGATGGGGCAAAAGGCAATTCTCAGACTTCTATTACCATGTTTTTTATCCAAAATGCAGCATTTTCTCCCCAGATTTCCGTGCACTGATTTGCGTGCAAGTTTTCATATTAGAGATGGCAAATCAACAGGTGTAGCATTAATAATGCCATTACTTACACTATTCACCAGGACAGGTGCTGTAACGCTCCAAAAAAGTACTTACTTTACCGGGGAAAAATCTTCTCCAATAATTTACTATTTTCATAAACACTTTGTGAACATTTTCCATAGACATCCAATGTGATAACGTTTCTCCCAGCAGAAAACATTTAGCAGCTTCTTTAATGAATTAACTGCATTAACACATTTTAAGATTCACAATTTAACTATGCCGCATCACCCCATCCTCACCAGTGTAAAATCTGTATGCTGGTAGGCTATTTAGCAATTCATTTAGATGCATATTACATTGCTTGTGGGAAACCAATATAGTTTGCAGCATTGACCTTTATTGTCCATGAGCCATGCATGAGTGTATCCAGATTTAAAGGTAGGGGATGACAACCCTACTTAAAGTTTTATTGTTTAGTGGGGGCTTTGTAGTTCTGTATTTGCAGTTGAAGGGTAGTGTAACTAACAGTGTCTTAATATCATTTATGATTGTTCTAGGGCAGGGGGACCCCAACCTTTTTTACCTGTGAGCCACATTCAAAAGTTGTAGAGCAACACAAGCATTAAAATGTCCCTTGTGGTGCCAAATAAGGACATTGATTGGCTATTTGATAGACCCCATTTGGTTTTATGCAACTAAAATTTGCCTCCAAGCCTGGAATTTAAAAAATAAGCACCTGCTTTGAGGCCACGGAGAGCAACATCCAAGGGGTTTGAGAACAACATGTTACTCATGAGCCACTGGTTGGGGATCACTGTTCTAGGGTATTTCCTACACTAACTTAAAACAAATGTCAGTATAATGCAAACAGTCTTAGTTGATGGGAGGTCATATGAGTTCAGGATAACCCCATGATTGTACTTAAGCTTTGTGCTGCAGGTCAGAAATTGAGTGTGCTCTGGAAGCTATTTTTAAGGAGGCCTATGAGTATGTGTGAGACCACACAAAATGTGTTAGGAGAAGTGTCGGGTAAATAAAGCACGCAATATTGGAAGTGTACCAGAGCACAAACAGTGACCAAAATGTCACCTCATTTTAAAGTAAAACAACATTGTATATGTATTGTGGAGCAACAACTCCCAAATGGGCTCATTTATAAACACTGGGCATATTCACACCTGGGAAGTAAACTGTGGCAACCAATGAAATGATTCTCTTTTGTTGTCTAACTTGCAGCTGGCTGAAGAAAAAAAGCTAACCATGATTGGTTGCTATGGGTAACTGCCTATGTGCAGATTTGCCTAGTGTTTATAAATGAACTTGCCCGGGTTGTCATTGGTATGCTGAGAATTGCAATTAAGCAATAACTGGAGGCTGAAGGTGGCCCTACATGTGCCAATAGAACTGATAAGTGAACCCTATGCATTTATTGCATCAAGTGATGTTCAACCCTCTTTACTTGCTACTGAATGTCTGGTAAATTTGTTGCAGACTATTGGGAGAAGTGCCGACCTCTACAACCAGCATCTAGCTCTATTTCATGTAAGGCAGGGGGAAAGAGGAAGATTGGTCTCTAAGATAGAAAATCCATCAGATGAGGACCACTTAGGCACATTGAATAGGTCCCTTCCTGACAGATCTCCAATAAGATCATTTGCTCAGGAACCAAAAAAATTCAATCAGCCCAATTTGGCACAGCGTGTTGGTGGCCAAATAGGATATACTCACCTTAAGATTACTACTGTTCATAACTGGGAGACACCATATCACATATATGATTTTTTAAAATCTTTCTTCATTTCCAGTCATCTCCAGTCTGCCCAGAGCAAGACCTTCCAGAGAGTCGTCATTGATTGCTTGGAGAACCCAGAACAGCTCAGGACCATGCAGTTTCCAGGTGAAAATTGTACTTGTCCCATGTAGCCATTCACAATTAAATTTCCTATAAGGTCATATTCTCTTTATTGACTAGGAATTTGTATTTCTTCAGTTAGTAACAAGCATTTCTGTATACCTCATTTGGTCCTTATTAAGCCTCAAACATTTATTGTTTTGAGGGACAAAGGGGAGAGGGGTGCAGAGATAAAGGGAGGAGAAGAGAAATTAGGCAGAAAGAAGGCAGTACATATGATTGAAGAGGGAGAGAATATCCTTAGTGCTGAGGAATATAAAGTGTCTCATGGGAACAAGAGACTGAAACAGGAAGAGAAGGAAAAGGGAAGAGAGAGTATTTGCAATGATTAAGTCGGCGATGAGATGGAGAAATGGAGAGGATGAGTGTAAGGGGGAAACAAGGAAGGCAAAAGAGTTCATGCTGGAAGACAAAGAGAAATGGGAATAGAAAATAAATCATGCCATGATAACTGTATTATTATTACTACTCACAACTATATTATTTATTTGTTTACAGCCTCATGGTGGAATTTGAGCCCAAATTGACCCCTGCCTCTGATACAGGGGGGCTACAAGAATCACCTACTCTTGACAAGACTTGATTGTGCTGTTCAGATCTTGTGATTTTTTTCAGAGATTTCCAGAAAGCAGCGATCCCCTTCCAAACTCTTTTCTCAGAACTTATAAATAAACAGAATGAATGGTAGGCATCTCATTTGTGCAGTTGGCCTTTATTGTCCCAGTATCTTCCAAATGGACTTGAAAGCCGATGAAGTTTATCTACTATTATGTCACTTTATGACACAAAAAAGCTACGTGATTGTTTATCCAGCAAGAAGCTGCCTTTTTATTGTGGTTCCCATTGAAGATAAGCTTGACTGACTTTAAGCCTGAACTATAAAAACTCTGTACTCGTCTGCTTCATGTCATGCTACGGCACAACACTACTTCTTATTTGAACAAAATTAGATTTACATTGAATGTTGTAATTGTTGTTTTTTTTACAGGAACAGTTCTGGGTGGAGGGCCCAAGTTACTGAGCCCAACCCAGACATCATATTTCTAAAGTCCTCGCTTGTGCTCTATAAACTCAACTGCATCCTCATCTTATTTACTGCAAGTTTAACAAATGGCTTCCAGTTAGTAGTGGTGTCTACTCAACCAGGTGACCTAGAGAAACTGATCATTTTGGCCAAATTTAAGAAACCGTAAAGTGTATTTTTTGTGTGAAAGTACAAGACAACATATAAAGATACCTTGGCTTTTAGCCAGCACTGCCCCCCCAGAACCTGTAACTCAACAGGAATGTGTAGTGTATTTAATTACAATTAGATGGTTATATCTATCTTGTTATCTATCTCTATCTATATAAATATTAGCATTATTAAGTATGCACTGTAAGGGTCACTGGAGTGCAATGAGGTCTTGAGGACTATATTTATATACTGTTGGCCATGCTGAGATTCCTTTTGCACTACAACTGGAGGTAGGTCCACCATCAGGAATCACAGGGCCCTTTAATACTAAGTCAGCAGGGCCCACTCATTGGTCAGCTGGGCAGAGTGGCCTGCCAGTAGAATGGGACCCAATGTAAAAAATAGATCTATGTATGCATTACCATGCCCCTGATCCAGCTAAACAATGTTCCCTCTAAGTTGTGCACACGCACACATGAGGCGCATACAACAAATTGTGGTGTGCACAAAGAATATTGCTTGAAAACACCAGCTTTTCCGTTTGTTCTGACCTGAGCACAATTATAATGTGTTTTTAAAGTCTTTTTTTGTGCACATAGCCAAGAAGGTATTTGAGGAAACATTGCACCCAGCCACACCCCATTATACCAAATCCCGCCTATACAGTCTCAAAAGTAATGCTGAGTCCTCTGTCAAAAGAAACTCATCATCTCTTTCCTTCTATTGTGTATACATGGGCTTCTGTATCAGACTTCCTGCCTTCAGCTTAAACCTCCAGGGCTTGGGCTTGAGCATGCTCAGTTTGTTCCTCTCTCTCTCCCTCCAACCTCCCTTTCCTCCTCTCCCTGCTGTAATCTGAGCCCAGAGCTATGAGTGAGCAGGGAGAGACTCAGGCAGGAAGTGATGTCACACCAAGCTAATATGGCAGCTGTTATACTAAACAAACAAAGAGAACTTCTAGAACTGTTTACTTAGGTATGGTAAAGCATTCTACTGAATAAATATAGTCTTATAGCTTGCACTATTGCAGCTAATCTATTGGCAATAAACTGCTTCGGTAGCTTTTCTTCTCCTTTAACTAAAACTGGAGAGCTGCAAGTATATTTGCAAGGATGCTAGGACTTGTAGCTGTTTTGCAGGAGGAATTGTAATGGGAACAGCTATTTTATTATGGGTGTTATGACTGCATGTAACCCCATCTTTACAGGGAACTAGGCAGGGTTGCTTAGAAAACGGACTCATTAGTTTTATACAATTCTTAGAAAGAATCTGATGCAGGTATTATTATATGATGAATGAGATCTTCGTGTCATGGACATCATTTAATTGCACTGTAATTATTCAATATTGTATAGGTATATATCTTTATATGTCGTCGTACTTTCACACAAAAAATACACTTTACTGTTTCTTAAATTTGATGAAGATCTCCGTCATCATATAATAATACTGTATTACTTATGCATAAAAAGAGTCCACCTTTTCTCATTTCAGTGAGCATCCCATGACAGTTACGCCAATGCAGTTTATTTATAGTACATGTATGGTATCCATTATCCGGAAACTCGTAATCCAGAAAGATCGGAATTACGGAAAGGCCATCTCCCATAGACTCGATTTCAACCAAATAATCCAAATTTTTTAAAATATTTTTCTCTGTAGTAATAAAACAGTACCTTGTACTTGATCCAAACTAATATATAATTAATCCTTATTGGAAGCAAAACCAGCCTATTGGGTTTATTTACATGATTTTCTAGTAGACTTAGGGTATGAAGATCCAAATTATGGAAAGAACCATTCTCCAGAAAGCCCCAGGTCCCGAGTATTCTGGATAACAGATCCCATACCCGTATAACTGTATATCACTGAATGTCACAGCAGACTATTTCTAATTAAAATTACTTGTTTACATAAGCCGTATCTTAAAAAAAAAAGAAACCGTTCCATCATCCCTGTGCTTCAAGAATTTCAGCTTTCAGTTTCCAGCTGATACAAATGATGGGTTAAAAAAAAAAAAAGATAGACTTATGGATGTATCCCTCTTTGGAAACAAAAGACTTTCGACTGGGTCACTAGAGTCATGAATTTTTCCATCTGAAAAGGGCTCTTATTGTTCACACCACTGAAGCCTGCAGTATTCGTTAGCAGTGCGTTTTTAATATGAATTTGACACAAAAGCAGAGGATATACAATCTCTATGGTTGTGATAATGTGTGTAAAAAATGCTTTATTAGGTAATAGAAAACTACAGTGTAATTGAAGCATGCTTTAAACCCTGGGAATGTTAAACGATACCATTATAGTTTGCCTTTTAATGCCATTGTCTCCAGTACTCATCTCTGCATTGCTTTTATAGGAAAACCAGAACTCAAGAAATGATATTCATTAGTTTAATGGAATTGCTGTCATTCATACGCTGAAACTGATTATATGAAAGCATGCTGTGCTGCTATAGTGTATTACTTCTGCAACACTTCATTATAATTAAATCCATCATCTTGTCACAATGCCTGTGTGCCCTGCTCCTTCCCAATATCCATTGGTTTCTTGGCTCTGGCTTGCTATAAGGATCACATCTTCTTGGTGAGTACCAACTGATCTCTATTAGTCACCGGCTGACTCACTGAACTCTCATGCCATTATTAGACCATGGAAACATATCAGTGTTATGGAATGATGTTTATCTATCACTATGTGCATATTTATTCATCTATGACTAGGAGCTGCCATGCTTCTTCATATGGGTGGAGACTTCTCGTAAGACTGCTGTTATAAACTGTGCAATTGTCCATAGAGAATGACCAAGCTGGAGAGATTTTCCTTTAAAGGGATCCTGTCATGGGGAAAAAAAAAACATTTTTCAAAATGCATCAGTTAATAGTGCTGCTCCAGCAGATTTCTGCACTGAAATCCATTTCTCAAAAGAGCAAACAGAATTTTTTATATTCAATTTTGAAATCTGACATGGGGCTAGACATTTTGTCAATTTCCCAGCTGCCCCAAGTCATGTGACTTGTGCTCTGATAAACTTTAATCACTCTTTACTGCTGTATTGCAAGTTGGAGTGATATCACCCCCCTCCCTTTCCCCCCCAGCAGCCAAACAAAAGAACAATGGGAAGGTAACCAGATAGCAGCTCCCTAACACAAGATAACAGCTGCCTGGTAGATCTAAGAACAACACTCAATAGTAAAAACCCATGTCCCACTGAGACACTTTCAGTTACATTGAGAAGGAAAAACAGCAGCCTGCCAGAAAGCATTTCTCTCCTAAAGTGCAGGCACAAGTCACATGACCAGGGGCAGCTGGGAAATTGACAAAATGTCTAGCCCCATGTCAGATTTCAAAACTGAATATAAAAAAATCTGTTTGCTCTTTTGAGAAATGGATTTCAGTGCAGAATTCTGCTGGAGTAACACTATTAACTGATGTGTTTTAAAAAAAAAACATGTTTTCCGACAGGATGCCTTTAACTCTACATGGCAAACATTGCATGGCATTAGGACTCAAGTTACAGGTGCCATAGAGTCTACCTGCGATTCCATTTTAAGGGTTAAAGCAGCACTTCTATCTGCTTTCAAAGTTGTAAATGATCAGAAAAAAAAAAACTTAGTTTCTGGTGTTTCTCTCATTTGTTGTTAACCATTAGTGATGGGCAAATCTGTCCCGTTTCGCCAAAAAAATTGTGAAACTCTGAAAAAATTCGAGAAACGGGCGAAAAATTTCTGAAATGCATTGAAGTCAATGGGCGTCAAAATTATTTTGACACACGACAATTTTTATGCGCTCGACAATCTTTACACGTGCGACTTTTTTTGTTGCAGTGAATTTTTTCATTGGTTTTGCGAAACAATTCATCAAAATGCGGAAATTTGCTGCAAATCCATAAATTAGCCTCTCAGTCATTAACCATAATGTCATAGTTGCTGTCATAAATACCTTAGATATTCGCAGTATTGTTTAGACAACATGACACCTATTGTTCCACTAACATCACTTATGTCAATCTGCATATGTTTGTTAGAGTGGAATCCTATCCTATATAATAAAGTTGAAGTGTCTCTGCGTCCAGTCCCTGTGTCCGTGGGATTGCGCTACTGCGCATGTGCCCCATGGACCGTCTCTGGCGGCCCCTTCTAGCACCCGTTAATTTAACAGGCTTGGGCGCAAAATCACTAAGCGCCGAAGCGCCGAACGCTAGCGTTAATTCGCTAGCGTTTGGCATTTTTCGTTACTGTGCAAATTCACTAACGAACGCTGGCGTAATTTCGCTAGTGTTACTTCGCACCCCTACGCCAGGCGAATTTTCGCTAGCGACGTAACTACGCAAATTCACTAACTTGCGCAGTGTACTGAACGCTACCTTTTACACTAGACTTCCTTGCCACCTCAGACCTGGCGAAGCGCAATAGAGTAGATAGGGATTGTTTCAAAAAAAGTCAAAAAATTTTCTAAGTCCCAAAAAACGCTGGCGTGTTTTCTACATGATGGGTGATAGGCTGAAAAAGATCGAAAATATTTTTGGGGCTCCCCTCCTTCCCCCCTACATTTCCTGACTCATGGCAACTTACCTAGACAGTGGGCACATGTGTAGGGCAAAATAAAATTTTTATTTGCTGATTTGAAGGTTTTCTAGGCATTTTAGTGCTAATACGTGTTCCTCCATTGAAATTTGAATTTGGCGCCGTATGCAAATGAACCATTGCTAGCGAAGCTTAGCTTCGCTTGGCGAATTAACGCTAGCGCAACTTCGAAAACTTACGCTACCCCTGTGCACAACTTCGGATTTTAGTGAATTTGCGGAGCGCTGGTGAAAATACGCCTGGCGAAGTTGCGCATGACGCAACTTCGAATCTTAGTGAATTTGCCCCTAAATGTCTAGTAATATATAAATATATATATATATATATATATATATATATATATATATATATATATATATATATATCAATTTTACAATTTGCTGTATAAATAGAATTACTTTGCAGTACCCATTAGTCACAAAAAAAGGGATGAAAAATATTGCTACTTCACCGAATTTTGGTAAAAATGCCTACTTACAAGATGGTGTAGGTTATGTCGCATGTAGTAACAAATCCCAGTGTCTTCCTCTCCTTCGCCAGCCACTGTTAGGCTCCAAGGTAAGGATACAAATTGTGCATAGTGTAATACCGTTTTATTAAAAAAATTTCACTCCTGAGGAAGCCGATTGGGTCGGCGAAACACGTAAGGCGGAAGTGACGTCACAGGCAAGCTGCATTGGAAACACCACGAGGGAGAGAGACGCCGGCAAAACCTCCTCCTTTGAATTCCAACTGGTGATACCGCTAAAAGACTTACCTGTATGTGTTTAAGCTATACAAATATATGTGAGTGGGAATTTTTTAAATGTTTTTAACTTTTTAATAAAACGGTATTACACTATGCACAGTTTGTATCCTTACCTTGGAGCCTAACAGTGGCTGGCGAAGGAGAGGAGGACACTGGGATTTGTAACTACATGCGACATTACCTACACCATCTTGTAAGTAGGCATTTTTACCAAAATTCGGTGAAGGATCCTGAAAACAACAATTGTAACTGCTAACACTTTTGACTTTTAAAAGTCTCTTTTAAAGGGGAACCTACATCACCAAATACACACTTTTTTTTCCTTTTTCAGCACAAGGGTGTTACAAGAATAACCAGAAATACTACACCATATTCTGTTTCTGTTTTTGCTTTCTCTGTTTCGTTTAGGCGCTGTTCCAAAAGAAAATATGGGTATTATTTATTCTTTTAGTAGCAATATTTTTCTTCCCTTTTTTGTTACATTTTTTGTGCAGTTGAGAGACATTCTGAAAGGCTAACTATTTCTACACTTGTTGTACTCTGTTGCACACTGTTATATTTTATATAGTACCCACTAGTCACAAGGAAAATCCATATACAATGGTCTTGGCCAGACAGGATTTTTTCATTCCGAAAATATCCCTACAAGAGGTATAAGAAGAAACAATTGCAATATTACATCAGAGTGAATCTGCTACCAAAGATCTGCCAAAGGGCAGTGCTATGACCTCCATAGCTGTGAGTGCACACTAGGGATTGGGTGCTTTATTCTGCAACAGTGCTATAGATACCAGTGTCCCCTTGAAGAGCAATGAGCAAGGTCACAGTTACAGGACATACATGAGCATATATACGGCTGGATAAAATAAATCAAATAGAACACGAGGACTGTGGATTATCAAAATATATATTGGTATTTTCATTTACTGTGACACTGTTAGCTTCCTTAATATGGGGGTTTATATATAATGTAGGGCCCTGGTTAAGCCCAGGACTTTGCCTCAGGATAGATGGCATATAGAATTATTAACCATTTTAAATTATATTGACTATTGAAAACATGTCACTGTATTGAAGAGTCCCTCTTTAAACCAACTGTAAGTCTCAACTCACAGGCTGAGACACACTGCTCTGCATGGAAGTGATAGTATGGTAGGTTGTAAATACTGTATAATACTAATCTTTGTAGATCACACTAAAATACTGAACTCCCTCCACAAGAGGGGGATAGGGAAAACACATTGTTAAGCTTCCCAGTTCTACCAGTCCTCAATATAAATTGCTGCTATTACCATGTTTTCCCACTATACTTGTTGTCCCTCAGCCAAACCCCTTCCCAGAGACTATTATCCCACTGCTACAATATGCAACATTTCTCCCTACTATACCTACTATACCACATCCACAGTCCCTTCCCAGAGACTATTATCCCACTGTTACTATAGGCACCATCTCTCCCTGCTATACCTGCTATCCCCCAGTCACACTCCCTTCCCAGAGACTATTATCCCACTGCTACTATAGGCACCATCTCTCCCTACTATACCTGCTATCCCACAGTCACACTCCCTTCCCAGAGACTATAATCCCAACGTTACTATAGACACCATCTCTTCCTACTATACCTGCTATACCACGGTCACATTCCCTTCCCAGAGACTATTATCCCACTGTTACTCTAGGCACCATCTCTCCCTACTATACCTGCTATCCCACAGTCACACTCCCTTCCCAGAGACTATTATCCCACTGTTACTTTAGGCACCATCTCTCCCTACTATACCTGCTATACCACAGTCACATTCCCTTCCCAGAGACTATTATCCCACTGTTACTTTAGGCACCTTCTCTCCCTACTATACCTGCTATCCCACAGTCACACTCCCTTCCCAGAGACTATTATCCCACTGTTAATATAGGCACCATCTCTGCCTACTATACCTGCTATCCCACAGCCACACTCCCTTCCCAGAGACTATTATCCCACTGCTACTATAGGCAGGGCCGGCCTTAGGCCAATTGGACCAATTGCGCCCAATTGGGCCCCGCACCTCTGGGGGCCCCACACTTCCCCATTTCCTTTCTATTTTGTGCCTGTATGCCCTTATTTTCCTAAATACTTGCTGTGTCAGTAGCCAGCAACACTTTGTCTAGGGGCCCCGCCAACATGGTCCCAATTGGGCCCCACATTTGATAGGATCGGCCCTGACTATAGGGACCATCTCTCCCTACTATACCTGCTATCCCACAGCCACAGTCTATTCCAGAAACTATTATCCCACTGCTACTATAGACACAATCTCTCCCTACTATACCTGCTATCCCACAGTCACACTCCCTTCCCAGAGACTATTATCCCACTGTTACTATAGTCACTATCTCTCCCTACTATACCTGTTATCCCACAGCCACACTCCCTTCCCAGAGACTATTATCCCACTGCTACTATTGGCACCATCTCTCCCTACTATACCTGCTATCCCACAGTCACACTCCCTTCCCAGAGACTATTATCCCACTGTTACTATAGGCACCATCTCTCCCTACTATACCTGCTATACCACAGTCACATTCCCTTCCCAGAGACTATTATCCCACTGTTACTATAGACACCATCTCTCCCTGCTATACCTGTTATCCCACAGCCACACTCCCTTCCCAGAGACTATTATCCCACTGCTACTATAGGCACCATCTCTCCCTACTATACCTACTATCCCACAGCCACAGTCCCTTCCCATAGACTATTATCCCACTGTTACTATAGGCACCATCTCTCCCTACTATACCTGCTATCCCACAGCCACAGTCCCTTCCCAGAGACTATTATACCACTGCTACTATAGGCACCATCTCTCCCTACTATACCTGCTATCCCACAGACACAGTCCCTTCCCAGAGACTATTTGTCATGGCCGGCACCCAATACCAGAACAGGTGCCAAGTACCCTGGTCTCGGCTCGGCTTCAACAGTAGTGTGACCACCGTTGGGCTTCGGGAGGAGCCCTCAGCTTACTTGGGTGCCACCTGGACTCAACGAGGGGTACAAGGCGAGATGTTCTGGCTAGCAGAGGGGCACGGCAGGTAGATAGTCTTTTGGGCCGAAGGTCACGGTACAAGTGGAGCAGGCAAGAGAATCGTCAGACAGGCTGGGTCGAGGCAGGCAGATATCAAGAATTGTCAGGCAGGCAAGGGTCAAAACCGGGTAATCAAACAGATGGGGTCAGGCAGAAAGAGTAGTCGAGATGCAGGCAAAAGTCAGGATTCGGATATCAGAATTGTCAGGAACAGGCAGGGATCAAAAACCAGATTAACAGACGAAAGTACACAGGAACAGATAGCACAAGGCTTCAGGAACCACATAATCAAGATTTTATCACGGGCACTGGCTGGGAGACAGAATGGGCCTTATATAGGTTCAAATTTTGCGATAATAGAGGCTATTATCCCACTGTTACTATAGGCACCATCTCTCCCTACTATACCTGCTATCCCACAGTCACACTCCCTTCCCAGAGACTATTATCCCACTGTTACTATAGGCACCATCTCTCCCTACTATACCTGCTATCCCATGACTATTATCCCCACTTCTAATATAGGCACCATCTCTCCCTTCAGGCACATATACTGTACATACTAAATATGGTTATCTGAATTTGCTTAGTCAAATGGAGAAACATGTCTTGTTGTCTGTTACACCTGGCAAATAGAATTATTAATATACAGCAGATTTAATGCCAAAGTAAACACTGTTCTTAAGTTAGATTGTGAACTTTAATTAGACCTTTGCAAACCATGCAAATGGGTAGGTATAGTAGGGAGAGATGGTGCAACTACAGGCACCATCTCATGAAATAATTGCAATAGTTAATACTTTTACTTTACCTGACCCCAGCTACACGTCTCTTTTAATACCCATGTATTCAAGCACATTCTGTAACCTTGCATGGCTGATTAGCAGCAGAATAAGATGCATGCTCCAGTTGTCTTTTTCTGTACAGGGTTACCTGACAGGTAATTTATGGGTCTGGCAGAAGCTGAGCATCTCTCATGATTTGAATGGGTGCGTTTTGGGCGTTTTCAGCTCTGTATTTATTATTAATGATTGTGGAAATGCCCAATGTGCTGCAACACTAAAGAGACATGGAAGTACAACGCAATGTCAAATTTTGGGCATCCCCTTGTAATAAAGTGCAGGACAGGGGTAACTATTAACCACATAAATCACTGTGACGGCCAAAAAAAACGACATTTATTATAAAATACTCTGATTACAACATCCAGCCTAAACAGTAAAACTGTTGCGTTAAACTCAGTGGCAGCTCGGCATATTTGTAGATCTATATACTGTATGTCTGTGCTAAATCTTGTCTTCTTGTTTTATATCTCTTTGTCATCATGTCACATTGCACCGATAGCAGACTCAACAATTGGTCACGTTAATATTATATAATTCATTTAGCTCTGATTTATTGGGAAATGATACCCTACTGGTATCCACTCTTTCTGGCAACAACGTAGGGAATACATCATGATGTCCTGATAATGACATAGTACCTACATTTATGGGATTTAGGTTTCAGGCTGACATGAAAAGGGTTAAGATTAGTTTTTCCCTTAATGGTATGAATTTAGAGAACAAAATTTTTCTCCTTAATGCTGTTTCCCCTACTCAATCGGACACCTAAGGGTCCTTTAGTTACTCAGGCAGCTATGTTGTCCCTTTTCCTGGGTCTATTTTATTTCAATAGTTGCCCACTAGGAGGGAGCATTTAAAAGTATGAAGGGGTTTAGCCCCATGTGTTCAAGGTCTTTCCTGGGACCTTACCTCACTGTGAGGTACTACAGGCCCAGGTCTGGAGTTAGAAAGAGTTACCTAGGATTAGTAAATTGCTCTAGGAGCAAAAGAGAGGCTCAGGGTATGTAGTGAGCCGTTTTCGCTCCAACGAGGATGTCAGGATCTTACCGCTGATCTGGTGTCCGGTCCCCGGGTCCAGCGCAGGGTGACGGCATGGTGCGCTCCCTGCGATTGAGTGGCCTTACAACATGTGCGTCGTGATGCCGGCGCCAGAGGTTCGGGTGGGGTTCGACACAGAGAGTCTCTCAGTGCTCGGACATCCTTTTTCTTGGCTAATGTTGAGTAAGTAATTTCCTGATACTATTTGAACCCGGTTTTGACTCCTCCTGGCCCGTTGAGCTGTAGTACCCTGCTTGGACTTTGATTCACTGCTGCCAACTTTACTTGCCTGTTTGACTACTCTGTTGCATTATCCTCTGTTACCCCCTTGGACTTTTACTTGTTGCTGCCAACTCCGCTGCCTATCTGACTATGCTCCGGATTAACCCTTGGTACCTCGCGTGTTGTGATCTACTGTTGCCAACTCAGACGCCTGCCTGACCTTTCTGTGCTGATATATGTGGCTAACATGTCATCACTGACCTCCACATCTACCAGCCCTTGCTCCAAGATTTGCTAGCGGTTACAAATCTAACCTGATGCTAAGGTGCTTGTTGAATCCGCCTTCCTATGACTTCAGTTCCCTGCTTACTGCCGCTTTCACTGCTAATCCTGCATTCCACGGATCGGCGTGTACTTCTAAGGGTAGGGGCACATGGGCAGATTCGAGGAGATTTAGTCGCCTGGCGACTAATCGTCTCTTCTTCGGGGCGACAATCTCCCCGAACTGCCTTCCCCCTGCTAAAATGAAATATCGACTGCGGCAATGCACTCGCGGTGCTTCGATTTCCGAAGTCGCCCAAAGTTTCCTTGTGAAGCAACTTCGGGAATCGAAGTGCCGCGAGTGCCATTGCGCTGGCGTTCTCTCATTATAGCAGGCGGAAGGCAGGGGGAAGGCAGTTCAGGAAGATTGTCGGCCCGAAGTAGAGGTGATTAGTTGCCAGGCGACTAAAAATCTCCCCGAATCTGCCCTTTTGCCCCTGCCCTAAACACTTTATAGGCTCCCATACCTCGCCTTCACTAGTCTCCCTCTGTACCTATTTGAGGTTGAACTGGTGGGAGCTGTAAGGGTTGCTGTCTTCCTCAATGCCAGTGGGTCCCAAGTTTGGTAAGTCTGACAGAGGAGAAGTAGTGGGGTTCGGACCCCGTGGTGAGACCACCACTAGAACAGGGAATTAGTGGGTGAGATGAGGACCAGTGAGGGTGCTGAGATCCAAGACCCCAGGCTGAATGTCCTGGTGCAGGAATCTTTACTCCATGGGAGGATTCACCCCAGTAGTGTGGTAACCTAGTCGTGCTATTTCACTTCTAAGAATGGGATCCTGTTGTTATCATCCTGTTGACATCTAAGTGCCTGAAATCTATTTCTTTGCAATTGTTCACTGTAAATAAACAAGTTATTTTGCTGCAAGGATCACCTCTCTAATTGGATATTTTGCTGCATGGAACTACACAGGTACCGGGAGTTGCAGGGAGTTGCACAATACAAGCAGTTTTCGCCTGGTCACACACTGTAACAAATACAAAGCTAAAGTGCATTCAAGGGTGTGCTACATATAATACAGGTGGAAAATTGGCACTTGTTTCTAAATGTCATGTAAGTTGCATCATAGAAATCATATTGGTGGGTATTTGTGCACAGTGAAACAGCATGCTTAGGTGTTGCATGAAAAGAAGCTTGAACTCAATGGTGGGTATATAATATAGGGCTCTCTTGAGCTGTATAATGATATCAACTGTTCCATGCACCTAAGTTATAAGAGCAAAAATCATGGTTAGACAAGGTGTAAGTGCTATCTATATGCTGTTAAAGGGGTGGTTCGTCTTTAAATTAACTTTTAGTATGTTATAGAATGGCCACTTATAAGCTTTTCAATTGGCCTTTATTTTTTTATAGCTTTAAATTAATTGCCTTTTTCTGCTGACTTGTTACAGCATTCAAATGGGGGTCACTGACCCCATCTAAAAACAAATGCTTTGTACAGCTACACATTTTTTTATTGCTCATCATCTTTCTATTCTGGACTCTCCTATTCATATTCCAGTCTCTTATTCAAATCAGTGCATGGTTGCTAGAGTAATTTGGACCATAGCAACCAGAAGGCTGAAATTGTAATTTGTAAGGCTGCTGAATAAAAAGCTAAATAACTCAAAAACCACAAATAATAAATTGTCTTGGAATATCACTCTCTACATCACAATAAAAGTTAATTTAAAGGTGAACAACCCATTTAAAAACCAGTAAAATACATTTTTATTTTTTAAAAAAGTAATTTCTTTTTAAGACTGTCTGCATCTGACAGTCGTGTCGCTTCGAATCAACGCTGCAACTTCGTCCAACATTTCTATCTCTCACCTTATTTCCGTCGCATGAGATTTGTCACATGCGTTGTGTCGCAGCGCGTCGGATTGCGTCAAAAACTTCAGTGTAGTCCTACCCTTACAGTACAGTCATAAGGGGTACAAAATAGTGACTGCAATCAGTGATGGGCTACAGGCAAGATTCCTAACATGTGGCCCTTGATAATCCAAAACATATTTCATATTTGTTATGGCACAATACAACGCAATTCCTCTTCTAGTGAAGATACCTCCCAACTGTCTCGTTTTTTGCGGGACAGTCTGATTTTGACAGCTAAACCCCCAATCCCAGATTGTTACTGAAATATCCCGACCTCCTCTTTGATCTCCTGCACTGAACATCCAGAAAAAGATACAATGTTTCTAAAACCAGAGAGCCTAGAATACGTGGCAGGTGCACTTCGATACTTAATAATTTTAGATAAGTAAAGAAGTAATTGTAACAATTTAAGATAAACAGTCTCTTGGAGAAACTGTGACTTGCTGTAATAACACATACAAACCACAGAAATGTGTTCCAACTTTCATAACCTGCCAAATTTTGTGAAATGAACATGGTAATTAGGGGATGTGGCCACAAAAACTGACGTGGTCAAAACTTTTTGACCCTCTTTCTATTTCCAAAATGTTGGGAGGTATGCTTGTTGGGCATTACTGCACTGCATTGGATAACACTGCATTAGAAAACAAATAGGGGCAAATTTACTAAAGGGCGAAGGGGCCAAAATTCACCAGCGTGATGTCATTTTGGTACTTCGCCGAATTACTAGTGATCGCTAGTGAACGACACAGACTCTAGCCATACTTCACTCCCTAAAGCCTGGCGAATTTGTGCTCTGGCAAATGGACGTAACTATTCAAATTCACTAAGATGTGAATTTTACTGAACGTTACCTCTTGCGCCAGACTTGCCACCTGAGACCAGACGAAGTGCAATAGAGTAGATAGGACTTCCTCAAAAAATAGTTGAACATTTTCCCAAAAAACGCTGGCATCTTTTCCTTTTTCAGGGTGATAGGCTGCAAAAGAGCATACATTTTTTGGGGGGTAACCGGCTTCCCCCTTACATTTCCTAATATATGGCACATAAACTATACACTGGGCTCATGTGTAGGGCAATATAACAACTCTATTTCTTTATTAAGGTTTCCCGGGCTTGAGTAGTGTAATGTATTTGCTGCAACATATACGTCCATTGAACTTTAACTTCCTGCCGTATGCAAATTAGCCAACGCTAGCGCAACTTGTCTTCGCTTGGCGCATTAACGCTAGTGTAACTTCGCCAGCGTTCGGTGCCCTAGACGCAACTTTGGATTTTAGTGAAATAGCGTTGTCCTGGCGAATCTATGACTGGCGAAGTGTTGCACTGCGAGCGAAGCCGTCGCTGATGAATTTTCGGAGGTGAGTGAATTTGTCCCATAATGAAGTGCTTTACTGCTTCTGAGAAATCATTGTACTGACCAATAATAGCTGCAATTGCCATAATAACTATATCAGTAGGACAAGAGTTGAAGTGTACCAGAACGTGCCACTCCTCACTCACGCAGACTAATAAAGGCCAATGTGTTTATGCCCTCACTACTTTATAGAAGGCTCATGTGTCTTCTTACACCTGCTCCCAGCTGACTTGCTGTAAACAGCACAGGAGAGAGCAAAGTTCAATTCCAGGTGTGAGCAATGCAGGGTGTGCCTTTTGTAAGTTCCCTTCTGGCAGCCACCCAGACTCCAATAAACCCCATTGCCTTGTACACTATCAGGTTTCAAGAACAAAAAAAAAAAAACGGGAAAGTTTAGTTGCGAGTTGATGTCACAGAGGGATGGTTATAAAGGGAAATGCAGCCTCAGACTGCTCAGATACTGGCACCGTCTCTTTAACAGCGTGTGACAGACAACAAGCAGCACAAGTCAAAGCAGGAACCGGAGGCAGAGGTGGGATTTTCATTCACGTCCATGGGGAATTGGGTCTTTGTCTCTGTGGGGTTGATTTGTAATATACTTTCTAACATCATTAGGTATTGTCTAAAAGCCTTATCTTTAGCTTTATGTCAACAAACCTCCCTGACACATGTATGACATGATACTGACAGCTTCTCTGTTACCCCTCTATACAGACAGGTGGATAAAGTGCAGGGGAGCTCTAGGATTTATTTCCAGCCCAACTGGCAGAAGATTCCCACTGCCAAAGTTATTAATATGGATGGATAATAATGTAGAAACCTTCATTTTTCCCCGTATAAAATAGTGAAAGCCCTGCGCTGTATGAAATGTCCTGCCAATCATTTTCTATATAAAGGCACACTTATGGTAAATGTTCCATGCGGGGCTCTGCTGAAATTTCTCCTTTCCCAGATTAGAAGTGCTCCTTGATAGCGCTTTAATGGCACTATACATTTATTTGTGTATTTATTTATTAGATTGTAGTGTTGTCTGTGCTTTGTATCAGAAGAAAAGTGCAGCTCTGTATACGCAAGTAGTACTTTATCTATAAAAATATACTGTATGCATTTGTGTATTGGTCCCAGATCTGCCTCTTATACATTGGCTCAGTTCTGGGAAATGCAATGTGCAGGGCTATGCCGAAATCTCTAAATGCAATGTTCAGGGCTAAGCTGAAATCTCTAAATGCAATGTTCAGGACTATGCAGAAATCTGTTAATACAATGTTCAGGGCTATGCCAAAATCTCTAAATGCAATGTGCATGGCTATGCTG
Source organism: Xenopus petersii (assembly GCA_038501925.1). Classification (NCBI taxonomy): domain Eukaryota; kingdom Metazoa; phylum Chordata; class Amphibia; order Anura; family Pipidae; genus Xenopus; species Xenopus petersii. The sequence goes on from CM076689.1 coordinate 83,445,090, forward strand.
AAATCTCAAAATGCTATATTCTGAGCTATGCTGTAATCTCTAAATGCAATGTTCGTGGCTATGCGGAAATCTCTAAATGCAATGTGCAGGGCTATGCCGAAATCTCTAAATGCAATGTTCAGGGCTATGCCGAAATCTCTAAATGCAACGTGCAGGGCTATCTCAAAATCTGTAAATGCAATGTTCAGAGCTATGCCAAAATCTGTAAATGCAATGTGCATGGCTATGCCAAAATCTCTAAATGCTATGTTCAGGGCTATGCCGAAATCTCTAAATGCAATGTGCAGGGCTATGCCGTAATCTCTAAATGCAATGTTTAGGGCTATGCTGAAATCTCTAAATGCAATGTGCAGGGCTATGCCGAAATCTCTAAATGCAATGTTCAGGGCTATGGCGTAATCTCTAAATGCAATGTTCAGGGCTATACGGAAATCTCTAAATGCAATGTTCAGGGCTATGGCGTAATCTCTAAATGCAATGTTCAGGGCTATGCTGAAATCTTTAAATGCAATGTTCAGGGCTATGCCGAAATCTCTAAATGCAATGTGCAGGGCTATGCTGAAAGATCTCACACAACGTGTATCTCCCACTGCAGAAGTTTTGTAGTTTTGCACAGCCCTGCACTGTACGTCTCTTATACATGTACCTATATAAAGAGTAATGTCAGGAATCCACCTTATGTGGGACTGCAGAGGCTTCAGACCTGTATGGTACTGTTAACATAAATTATTATAAGAGGGAAATATTAGGTTGCACACATATAGATTGAGACTGCTGATATTATTGCACAACTATTGTACATCTGTATTATCCCATAAGTGGAATGCTGCTAGGTACAACTTTTATATTAAAGGGATGTTATAATGATGCTTTTACGGTAATGTTTATGTTTTGCTTTTCACATAAACTCTGTAACCCTACCCCAGTAATCATAACCACGTCTCATTCCGATTGTTATTACCCCAAACTACTGTTTAACTCAGGGATATTTATCTTGCAACCTTTTCCCTGTTATCACAGCATGTCCCACCATCTGCAGCCTATTCTAACCCTATAAAAAGAGTTGCTGATTTAAGGGGATGTGGAGTCAAATAGAAAATTTAAGTAAACTAGCAGTATGAAGTCATCTACTACTAAAATAGAAACTTTGAGTCAGCAGAACCAGCTATCTCAAGGTTAAAGGAACAGTAACACCAAAAACTGAATGTGTAGCAAAGCAATTAAAATATAATGTCGCCCTGCACTTGTAAAACTGGTATGTTTGCTTCAGGAACTCTATTATAGTTCATATAAATAAGCTGCTGTGTAGCCATGGGGGCAGCCATTCAACCTGGAAAAAAAAGAAGAAAAGGCACAGGTCACATAATGGATAACATAAAACACCATTGTATTGGACATGGCTTATCTGTTATGTGCTATGCAACCTGTGCCTTTTCTTTTTTTTCCAATTTAATTTCTGCCCCCATGGCTACAGCTGGCTTACATAAACTATAGTAGTCTTTCTGAAACAAAAGTTCCTTTAAATGATTATACAGGTGGCGTCTTCAAAAAGACTGCTCTGCATTCAGCGTTCTGGGTCCTCTTGGTATAAAGATGCTGTTTCTTTTCAGCCCAACACAGGTTTCCAAGTCCCTACTCACTTAATATTGTATAATCTCAACTATTTCACATGCACAATATTGTGTACTCTCAGTCATTGCACATGCACAATATTGTGTACTCTCAGCTATTTCACATGCACAATATTGTGTACTCTCAGCTATTTCACATGCACAATATTGTGTACTCTCAGCTATTTCACATGCACAATATTGTGTACTCTCAGCTATTTCACATGCACAATATTGTGTACTCTCAGCTATTTCACATGCACAATATTGTGTACTCTCAGCTATTTCACATGCACATTATTGTGTACTCTCAGCTATTTTACATGCACAATATTGTGTACTATCAGCTATTTCACATGCACAATATTGTGTACTCTCAGCTATTTCACATGCACAATATTGTGTACTCTTAGCTATTTCACATGCACAATATTGTGTATTCTCAGCTATTTCACATGCACAATATTGTGTACTATCAGCTATTTCACATGCACAATATTGTGTACTCTCAGCTATTTCACATGCATAATATTGTGTACTCTTAGCTATTTCACATGCACAATATTGTGTATTCTCAGCTATTTCACATGCACAATATTGTGTACTCTCAGCTATTTCACATGGACAATATTGTGTACTTTCAGCTATTTCACATGGACAGAGGATGGATTGAGCCCAGGATCGGACTGGGCTGGTAGGACACCGGGAAAAAAAATCGGTGGGCCCTGCCATCCCAGGCCCGATCCTTGCCGGGCCTCCCCCAGGCCGTAGATCTCTCTCCCCTGATGGTTCTTTAAATGTATGCAAGCTCAGGGAAGGGCTAGGGCAGGTGGCGGTGGCCCTCTAGGGGGTGCGGGTGGCACAGCGGAAGCCCATGGGGGGGTGCAGGGGCCCACCGGTCCGACCCTGATTGAGCCCAAGAGTCAATGGTCCCAGGGTTAAATGACTATACAGGCGGCATGTCCAATAAGACTGTGCTCTGCATACAACTCACACTGTGGTAACAGCTAGAAAGAACCTGCTTCTCTACTCTAGTTCAGTACAGGTTTCCAGTACCCAGCAGCCCCAGTTGGCCCTTGGCCCCCCAGTCCGACCCTGAACCTGAGATAGAACTCCTAAGCAAAAGGTCCCAGTGTCCCAGTAGAAAACTGCTAATAAATTTTAAACAGTTTAAATTATACAATTAAATTACACTGCAAAAAGCGCTTAGAGGAGCATTCTGAGCAGGTTTTCTTTTATGATCACTCAAGCCATATCTGCAGCAGTCTGTTAAGTACTTTCACATGTACTATAATGTAAAGTCTTCAGCTCGGATAGGGCTAGGTTGGTACAGTGGAACAAAGTCAATGAGTCACAAAAGTGCAACAGCACTAATGGCATTGATCAGGTGGGAGACACCCCAGGTGGAGCTGATATGATTCCTATCAAACAGCCCCATACATTGCAGCATGGTTTATTTCTTTGCTTTCCTAGAATTTGACATCATAAAAGAGAGTAGGTTATTTTGTCAGCACTTTAAGTGCTTAATTTCAGTTTCGGCAAGAAAGCTTTTCTCACATATATCTTATAGCTTATCTCACATAGTTTTTTTAATGTTCAGCCCCCTGCAGGCTTGCCCTCACTTCACTATTGCTTCCCAATATGTAGGGTTCCCCATGGGTTGGCCTGGAGCAGTGGCAGGGAAGGCTCAGTCCAGACTGAAGACTAGTTTAGGTGAGATTTAGCAGCATGGTTTATTACCCCCAGATCAGGGGTCCCCAACCTTTTTTACCCGTGAGCCACATTCAAATGTAAAAAGAGTTGGGGAGCAACATAAGCATGAAAAAGTCACTTGGGGTGCCAAATAAGTGCTGTGATTGGCTATTTGGTAGCCTCTATGTTAACTGGCAGCCTTTACTTGGCACTATACTTAGTTTTTATGCAATTAAAACTTGCTTCCATGTCTAGAATTCAAAAATAAGCACCTGCTTTGAGGACACTGAAAGCAACATCAAAGTGGTTGGAGAGCAACATGTTGCTCACGAGCTACTGGTTGGGGATCACTGCCCCAGATACTCAAAACAAAGTTTGGAAAAAAATTGTTGGGCGGGGCCCAGTCCCAAATGTTTCGCTTCTGATGTAAAAAAAAATCAGAAAACCCATTGCCATAAAACAGTAGATACCCAACCTGTGGGGCTGGCCAACCTGGGGGAATGTGGAGCAGTGGCAGGGGCTTAAGGTGGCCACAGACATTACAATTACAATCTTTCCCGGACAAGATCTTCCCAGGAAAGATCGTTCGTTTCAATACACGTGTAGAGCTGAATCTTCAGATACAGTATACAGGTAGAAACAATAGAATTCTACCTGTATCTGACTATTCAGCACAACCAAAGGCTGAGGTTCGGGTGCCTTCAAAGGCAAAGGCCGGCCTGATCGACGAGCAGACCATTAAACAAATCTTCTGCCGATATCGGTTGGCTCATCGTCCACCATTCGCTTCGTACAATATTATTGGTGCGTCTATGGCCACCTTTAGTCTGTTGACCAGTTAGATTGAGAATTGGGGAGATTAGGCTCAATTCTAAATATTCTTGAAACTATGACTGATCTACCAATTCTTGCTATATCTGTGTTAATTTCATAAATTACCAGGGGCCCTGGTCACTTGGTCAGTATTTTTGGTTGGACCTTCAAATGGGTCTTGAAGTGGAAAAGTTTGACACAGAAGTTGTGGGAGTAGAGGTTGGGGTAACAGTTATGATAAGATTTGGAGTCTTTTACTGTAACACAACTGCCACCTTTATGTAGAAGTATATATATAGTGAAGAAATATAATTTCCAAAAGGCAAGGCTGAATTCCTTTACTCACATGGTTATGTAACCAGTATAAAATGAGTTGTGGAATATTCTAGTGTAGGTTCACATGCTACCATATTATTGCTGATCAATACCAGAGCAGAAGTTAGGGAAGAAGGACCTTTAGGAATGCAGAAAATGGGCCCCCAATCTGTAGAAGTGTCCCTCTGCTTTTACAGCTAGTTTTTCTGGTATCTGGAATATACCTGTTTTATTCCTTGGACATCCTTAAAAGGGATTTAAATAGCATGGATCAGAACTATATTATAGGCACCATCTCTCCCTACTATACCTGCTATCCCACAGTCACACTCCCTTCCCAGAGACTATTATCCCACTGTTACTATAGGCACCCTCTCTCCCTACTATACCTGCTATCCCACAGTCACACTCCCTTCCCAGAGACTATTATCCCACTGCTACTATAGGCACCATCTCTCCCTACTATACCTGCTATCCCACAGTCACAGTCCCTTCCCAGAGACTTTTATCCCACTGTTACTATAGGCACCATCTCTCCCTACTATACCTTATATCCCACAGCCACAGCCCCTAATAATATGTGGAGGAACCTGCACAATGTTCCCTGCTTACTCACTTTTGCTCTGCCCTCAGCTTCGATATGTGACATTTATCTGGGGGCTTTAGCTGGAGTAAAAATCCATTTGAAGTACTTATGCCATCCATTCTGTGTATAAATGTAGTAAATCATTATCTTTAGAAGCATTTCCTAGAATGTATTACTCAGATGTTATGGGTTAAACCCATCATTTATGCTCAGAGTAGAATAGGTCACATAAAGGAAGAGAACCTGTCTCAGAACAGGTCTGTATAATTACACATCTACACTTTTTTTTTTTTTTTGCAGAATAGATCTATTCTAAGCATTAAGCATTTTATCATTCATTCTTACTTCTTCTTTTTCATAAAAAGAGAAGTTCAGCTTTAATCAGTGCATTAGCACATTATACTGATGCAGCCCAGCTGGCCACGTTGTGAGCTACATGAGCAAATGGGGACTCGCGTGCGCAAACACCTAGTTCCAGCCCTGGCAATGGTGCAGATTAAACCCTCTCCGTTACTATCTCTATAGAACTGCAGTTGGCTGAGGGAATACATAGAATTGCCATTAGTCCAAAACTAGAGTTAAAATGGTCAGTAGTGCAGGTAATTCCTCTAAAAACAAATTCACTTTCAGTTTTATTCTTTTTACACCACCTTATACCTATGTGTATTGGTTTTTCACTGTCTTTCTGAATTGAATTTTATTTTTAGATGCAAGCAAAATGGAATTATTAACACCCAAAAAAATTCCACTCGCTTCTAAATTATTTCTGAGAAATGGGTGTGATTCACAAATACTACGCTGCATAGCATGGGATGACTGGCATATGGCAACGTGTACATTTATGGATGTGTTTCGCAAATATTATTTTTTAATGGGAATTTTATGCTAATAATCTTCCTGAATAACACCTAGAGACAGAAATAAATCTGTTTTTAGATAATGCAGACAGATAGACAAAGACACTGACAGCTAGCGAGACAGATAGATAAGACAGATGATACAGTTAATATATCTAAATATATCTTTAAATAGAAAGCCATCATAATAAATGTGTCACAGATATACCTTGCAGTGCTGGAGTCTTATGTTTGATCCCAGACAGGGCACTATCAGCCAAGTGGTTTGTACATACCTCCCAACATTTTGGAAGTAAAAAGAGGGACAAAAAATTTTTTTCCACACTTAGCGCAGCAATTTTTTGACCACACCCCTTTCTGTGGCCACACCCCCTAATTACCATGTTTGTTTTACAAAATTTGTCAGGTTATGAAAGTTTGAAAATATTTCTCCTTATCTAAACTGTGTTTTTGTGTCTCAAAATTGTTACAAAGTATCTTATTTGCACCTGTTGGCTGTTCTGGGCTCTCTGCTAAAAGCCAATTAAGTGAGAAACTTTGTTTCTTTTTCTGGCTGTTCAGTGCAGAGAAAAGAGGGACTTTCCAGTATAAATGAGGGACTTCGGGTTGAGCTGTCATAAGAGGGACTGTCCCTCCAAAAAAGGGACAGTTGGGAGGTATGGTTTGTATGTTCTTCCTATGTCTGTGTGGGTTTACTATGGATACTATGAGTACCTCCCACACCCAAAGAAAACATACAGGCAGGGTCACTGTCTACTGATAAAATTGTCCCTAGTGAATGAGATAGCAGATAAGGACCTTTGTTTGTAAGTTCCACTGGAGCAGGGACTGATGTGGATGAGGTATGATCTCCTATGTAGGCACTACATAAATGAAGGCTAATAATATTCTTCTAGCCCAGAGCTAAAATAAATTTCAAACCTTGGGCAAGATTTATAGATAGAGGCGATAGACTGAAATGAAAATAAAATATACTTGGTAGGTTTTTTTCCCACTGGTATTGTGCTTCAACTGTGTTCATAGCAGAATAAATCCTGACTATGGTGCTACTATGGTGATACACCCCAAGGAAAAAAGTAACCTGAAATTGACCGAGCTCTGTTACATTTTCAACTGCATTCAGTTATGTAACTTATGTTATGTAATACCTTCAGAAGAGTCTTATAAAAGTAAAACAAATTAAATGTTGATGTATTTATTAGGCTTAATAAAAGAAAAAGCTGCCACATTGTTGGAATTAGTAGCTGACTTTACAGTGATTGAGGTCCCAAGCACCAAAACATGGATATAGGGAAACGAGTCTCACATAAACTCTGCTCCTAGTTCTTGATTGTGTATGTTACCCAACAGATAGAAGTTTGTAGGTGTCTCTTTGCATTTCTGAGGCCAGGGCTCACCAATCTCGTTAGACAGGAACAGCAAAAATGAGTTGTGCACTCCTAAACTCTTGCCTCATCTCTCTAAATTGAGGATGGTGAAAGAAACTTGCTGTTAAGTGCCTGGGGGTTGTTATAGATATGCTGTATCTGCATAAGGCAGGGATTAGTGGCTTTTGTGTATATCTAGCAGATCCCCAAATCAATGTTCTCTTTAATTAGTGCCAGTGTTAGGCTGCGTGTGCGCATCACTTCACGTAGGGATAATTTAATTGCCCACAACGAGTTTATAAGCCATAGCCTGCTCCTTTTAGTGGATGTTCTTAATGGTCAACAGCTGATGGACCTTTACATGTATATGGAACAACAGTAGAGCCCAACTGGGTATTTCAGCTGATGTTTTAATGAAAAGTATTGAGCGGGTAATTACAAGCCTTTATTTCTCACATCTCTCTGTGCTCTTGAGATAGCTGTTCCTCTGTTGCATGGTGTTTTAGCATTATTGTATTTGATATAGGAATACATTGTTTCACAACCTGTTGTCTCTTTGTTTTGTTTTTTTATAGATGAAGCTGCTCCTCTCTCTTCTTTTAGTCTTGACCTGGGCCTACTGCCATGGAAGCCAAATGAAATGCAAAGACCCCAGTGAAGAGTATCTGAAGAATAAACTTTTCCGCCAAGCACCTGATGCTCAAATACTTCTCTTCAAGCCTGATATTACCCCAGACCAGGACATAAGGAAATGCCCGAAGAGTGTTAACCACAGCTCAAATCTCATCCAAGAACGGAGCATCTCACCATGGTCCTACAGGTATGCTGAGGGAATTCTGGTACAGGTATGGGACCTGTTATCCAGAATGCTCTGGGCCTGGGTTTTCTGGATAAAGAGATCTTTCCGTAATTTGGATCTTCATAACTTAAATTTACTAGAAAATCATGTAAACATTAAATAAACCCAAAAGACTTTTTTTGATTCCAATAATGATTCATTATATCTTATGATCAAATACATGGATCAAATACATGGTACTGTCTTACTATTACAGAGAAAAAGGAAATCGGTTTTCACAATTTTGGATTATTTGCATAAAATGGAATCTATGGGAGACAGCCTTTCCATAATTAGAATCTTTGTGGATAACGTGTTTCCAGATAATAGATCCCATACCTGTACTAACTAGTATATACTGCAGACTAAAGGAGAGTTGACAGTCTTGTGCTTTGGTCACAACTCCTCAATGACTTCTAATATCCTTATGATATATAGTAGGGGATACAGTGTCCCTTATAATACATGAGTGATACAATTCCCTGTATAACTCAGCCTACAGCCTTGCTCCTTTATATGATCACAGAACCCCTCAGTGACTTCTAATATCCTTATAATTTACAGTAGGGGGTACATTATTCCTTATAATACATGAGTGATACTCATAGTTCCCTGTATAACTCAGCCTGCAGCCTTGTGCCTTTATATGGTCACATAACCCCTCAGTGACTTCTAATATCCTTATAATTTACAGTAGGGGGTACATAATGCTTTTTAATACATAAGTGATACTCAGAGTTCCCTGTATAACTCAGCCTGCAGCCTTGTGCCTTTATATGGTCACAGAAGTCCTCAGTGACTTCTAATATCCTTATAATTGACAGTAGGGGGGTACATTATGCCTTATAATACATGAGTGATACTCAAAGTTTCCTGTATATCTCAACCTACAGCCTTGCACCTGTAAATGGTCACATAATCACTCAATGACTTTTAATATCCTTTATAATTTACAGTGGGGGGTTATATTATCCCTTATAATACATGAGTGATACTCAGAGTTCCCTGTATAACTCAGCCTGCAGCCTTGTGCCTTTAAACGGTCACAGAAATCCTCAGTGACTTCTAATATCCTTATAATTTATAGTAGGGGTACACTACCCCATGTCATATGTATATACAATAATGATATCATATATATATATTGACTTTTTCAACTAATTCACTATTTTCTTTTCAGAATCAAAGAAAATTTAAACCGCTACCCGAGACAGATATTGGAGGCCTATTGCCTTTGCAAAGGCTGCATTTCCTCTCCCAACAAGGAGCAAACCTCGGTAGTCAGTGTGCCGTTTCATAAAGAGGTGCCCGTCTTGCACAAGACCCTAAAATGTAAGAGAGGGCGGTTTGTCTACAAGCTGCGGTTCATACGAATAGCCCAACTGTGCATCTGTCGCTTTCACTGAGATGGATTTGTAGAGCCTTCTGCCCTGACTTGGGTTTCTCTCTCCAGAGCTTCTCTTCTAGACAGCCTCTAAGGAAATAGTTTGATCTAAGCAGAAAATCTACTGTGCTGATTAATAAAATCTAAGGATTTCTGTACTAAAAACACTGCTTATGCCTATGCTACCAAGCGCCTCAATAAGATGGACTCAAGAAAGGGTGGGACTTATTGAGAAATAGGAGGAGTTGATGTAGGCCAGGACATAGCTGGGTTTGTGGTTTGGAGTGTGGCTTAAAAATATCCCAATGTTGCTATTGATGACATTCTATGATCAGAGGGATGGGCAATAACTAAAAGTAGAGCATTAACACTGATTACATTGCACAATGGCTGGCTCAGTACTGGCTGCCTTCCCACGGCACATCAATTTGTCCAGTTAAAACTTATGTCTGTTGAGCTACATACGTGTACATAAACGTTTTTAAGGTTTTTTTGGTTTTTTTTTGCAAGTTAAATATATTGATATGAATCCCGGAACAGAATGGAATGTTCCACTTCAGGATACAGAGGGGAGCTGTACCTCCATAAAGATGTTTATTATATGTAAAATCATTTGTAGTCACTGTAAAGAACTTACCTACCTTATTTTTTGGTCCATTTGATATATTTTTTATGCTTTGTAACATATCTATATATATTTTGCTTAAATGTATAAATTAAATGTGAATTTGATTATTTTTTTTATCTTTTATTATCCCCACCACCACGTACAGTATGTATAATATCCTGACTAGTGCTGCCTGTCCTTGTATTGCAGTTGTACTGAAGAGGCAAAGGGAAGTGTAGGGCCCGATTAGGACCATTTTGTTAAAGCCCCATGGGCTGGCAGGCTGAGGGGGCTAAAGGCCTGGGTACATTGTGTCTGCCTCTCCCTCTCTCCTGCTGGCTGCCACTGTAAAACTGCCTGTTCACCTCACTCCTTATGCCATTGGCTGGCAGCATCTCATGGCACAGTCTGGTCTAGTCCCCAAGCATTTCCTGACAGACACAATGTCAGCCCTCAATGCAAGAATCAAAGGAAAGAAAGCAGAATAAAATCAATTCTCTCTCTTTTTTTTCTCTCTAATTTTCACTGTTTCTGCCACCCCCAAATTTTCACATCCAAATGAATTTGTTATCAACTTCTCCCCCTTTGTATCCAGTATACATTTACCATTTCTGCCAACTTTTTTCCACCCCTCACCTCCTTTTATGCTATACCGTTCCATTCAGTATACACTTCTGTTCCTTGATTTGGCTATGCTGCAACACTTTATACATTTTTTGCCCCCCGCCTCCCCCCAGTCCCAAATACTTAAAGGGATACTGTCATTTTCAAAATGCATCAGTTAATACTGCTGCTCCAGCAGAATTCTGCACTGAAATCCATTTTTCAAAAGAGCAAACAGATTTTGTTATATTCGATTTTGAAATCTGACATGGAGTTAGACATATTGTCAATTTCCTAGTTGCTCCCAATCATGTGACTTGTGCTCTGATAAACTTCAATCACTCTCTACTGCTGTACTGCAAGTTGGAGTGATAACATCCACTTCCCCCCCCCACCCCCCAGCAGCCAAACAACAGAACAATGGGACGGTAACGAGATAGCAGCTCCTTAATACAAGATAACAGCTCCCATGAAGATCTAATAACAGCACTCAACAGTAAAAGCCAAGTCCCACTGAGACTGATTCAGTTACATTAAGTAGGAGAAATAACAGCCTGCTAGAAATCAGTTCCATCTTAAAGTGCAGGCACAAGTCACATGACTGGGGCAGCTGGGAAACTGACAAAATGTCAGATTTCAAAATTGAATTAAAAAAAATCTGTTTGCTCTTTTGAGCAATGGATTTCAGTGCAGAATTCTGCTGGAGCACCACTATTAACTGATGTATTTGGAAAAAACCATGATTTTCCATGACAGTATCCCTTTAAAATACGAAGATGAATTTTATCTCTGTATTATGTTTATACTGTGTAGTCTCGCCAGATATTAAGCACTTAAAGGACAAAGCCTTATCTCTGCAGATGGAGCACAAACACAGACCACAAAAGCCGCAGCCACACTGTACATGAGTCCCACAGGCCATTTTGGATATCTGATAAAAGTTTTCATTCAAGGAGACAATTGTAGGCAATTATGAGTATTATATGGTGTTGCTTTTACATGGTGCTAAATATCATTAAATATTATCTTTAAAAATAGCCCCTTTATTGGAGCTCCCTATAGATGGTCTCTGGTCCCTGTCTGTGTTTCAAATGAGGGGTGGGCGTGTCCTAACAGCCCCTGCCAGAAGCACAGTAGGAGAGGGACAGCCAATCACAGCCCTGCAGTCACACAAGCACAGACAGGCTTCTGTTCCCAATCAAGTCCTGCTAGCTGCTGATTGGTTCCTGTCCTACAGTGCAGTGAGCTGAGTGTAGCTGGCTTCCCTGCACAGTCTGGGAATTCAGGGAACAGGAAGTGGAAGAGAAGGGAGGGATTATTAGGGTTTTTGTAGAAATATTCAATAAATCAGCCTGAAACACTGCTTTTTTAAGCACAATTCTTCTATATGTAAATGAGTATAATGCACTGGAACATTCTTATTTTTTACACAAAATGTCTCCTTTAACAGAAAATAAAGCAGCAGGACATAACAGATTGGACACATGTTATCCCTGTAATAATCGCAATAAACTGTATACCATGTCCCATTAGCAAACTCTTCCCCATGCTCTGCTATGGGAAAATGACATGGTTTTAAAGGAATTGTTCACATTTAAATGAACTTCTAGTATAGAGTGATATTCTGAGACAATTTGCAACTGGTTTACCTTTTTTATTACTTACTTTTTTGAGTTTTTTAGCTTTTTATTCAGCAGATCTCCAGTTTGCAATGTCAATGGTCTGGTTGCTAGGATCCAAATTATCCCAGCAACCATGCACTAATTTGATTAAGAGTCTGGAATATGAATCGGAGAGGCCTGAATTAAGGATGAGTAATAACAAGTAGAGGTAACAATAAATGTGTTGCCTTACAGAGCATTTATTTTGAGATGAGGGTCAGTGACCCCCATTTGAAAGCTGAGAAGAGCCAGAAGAAGAAGGCAAATCTAATAAAAATGAAAGCTGCTTAGAATAAGCCATTCTATAACATACTAAAAGTCAGCTTAAAGGTGAACCAGCCGTTTAAGCATTTTGATTGCTGTGCCTAGAGCACAGTAGTGTGACAAGAAGCCCCATGTGCCATAGGCCTAAAAGAAGGCGGAAGAAGGTGTGGCCCAGAGGGCCGGCTAGTGTGGTAACAGCAGTTTGGGCCATAAAAAAGCACCATCATTAGCTCTATTTATAAAAGGGGTAACTCAATAGTTTTTCTTATAGCTTGTACACATATATATAATATATATGCCAATGTAATCAGAGCACAAAATATTGGGACCCTTTAAACAGGATTTCAAAAGTCTACTTGTCACTGGTAGGCGGGGCCTACTTCATTAGATATTCCTGATGTTGGTACCTTCTTGTGGACTAATTAGTGGTGCTTAAAGTGGCAACAAGAAGGTAATGGCTGGGTGTTTTCCCACTTGGAATCTCGTAAGTGGAGTGCTGGATGAATGATGCAATCCTATGTTCCTATGTCACAGATGTGACTGGGCGGCACCGCATTCCAGCCGATGGCGTCGTTGGAAGTGACGCTGGAAATTAGAGAACTTTTTGTAAACTGTGTAAAAATTGAGTAAAATAAAGGATTTTCATTTCTTTCTTTTGAACTTGAATTAAATGTTCACTTAGTAATGGAATAACAATTATCCATGGGGATGCAAGGCCTAAGGTACAAATCGTGCCTTAAGATTTTTTTCATTGCATTTTCTAGTAGATAACAGCAGTGGTGTTACTTGAAGTGTATGGGCCCCATAGAAAACGCATTGTAGGGCCTCACTAAACTCTGGGAATTAGACATTTTTCAAAAATACATTCAACTACTTGCTAGTCTGTGCCCAATGTGCCCCTATACCTCCAAGGCCCTTCAGCAGTTGCAGTGTCTGCTGTTTCTATAGCTGCACTCCTAGATAAAGATAAAGATGCAAGAAGATACAGCTCAATAACAGCTGGAGCTCTATAGGTGAAAATGCTGAATTATAATTACCTCCTCTATTAGCATGACTTTATTGTCTCATGTTTCAAACTTCCTCTACACTGTCCCATATATTTTTGGGTCCCTGGCAAAGGAGAACATTATGAATCGTGCTCATGGAGCCAACAAAGCACCAGGGCTTGCCAGAACATGGCTAGGGGTTTGGGAAGATCCAGGTGTGTTGGGGCATAACTGGGTGTGATCAGGGCATGTTTAGGGAGCAGCCTAAATTGCCTTGTTTTTCAGTACTGGGACGAATGACGTATCTGCAAAAGGCCATGGCTGAATTAAAAGGTATGGAAACTCCAAATCATTTCCATAAATGCAAATATGTAATATTCTATGTGCAGAAACTGTACTCCTATTCCTATAACACATAGCACTTTCACCCATAGGTATAATTAAACAACAAATCTGAAAGTTCTGTTTACAGAATAAACTATACACTCAAACAAATATGAAGAGAAGGAATATTTTGGCCTCAATATTTGCTATACCCTCATACTGTACTGACAGAGGGAAGTGATATGGTAACATCCGCTTATATGCAATCTTACATGGAAAAACACATCCATTGAAGAGGAAAATAACGGATGCCTTGTGGTCCCACCCACACATACTCATAGGTACGTGTGGGATCACACAAAACGTGTTAGGAAGATTGTCCGGTATATATATATATAATTTTATAGAAAGGTAGTAGGATTTGAGAGCATTTGTGTATTGGGCTTTTGGCTTGTGGTCTGGCTGCAGTATTATCCAGAATGGCCCTGGTGCCACCAAGGAGAGCTGAGACGGGGTGCAATGGGTGCAAGTGCTAGAATAGATGAGATTACAGGGGTGTAACTACCGGGGTACAGGGGGTGCAAGTGCACCAGGGTCCACACCCCCTCAGGACCCTCCACAGAAAACTGCATCTGGAGGGGGATGGGAGTGATTGGCCTGGCTGCACGGCTGCCCGATCCTCATTATTTACGTTACTGTGAGATTACAAATTTAACAAGGAAGCAATGGAAAGTCTTATTTCTTTACTGCAGTTGCTCTAAGGGAAGTTTGAAGTTTATAATTCAAAGAGGAATACCTGAAAAATGCAGTAACAATGCACAGCTGCCGTTCCAGGGAAAGTTTTTGTGAAAGGAAATATGTCAAGTAGTGAAGTAGTAGTACCAGTTGCAAATGGACTGTGTCCTTGGGGTGTGAAGTGGAAGAGACGCAGGACCAGGGCTCCCAGATATTAGAATTTAGAAAGGGGGCATACGTAGGAGGGTTAAAAGATTTGCACGATGCAGAGTTTATACAGTTTATACAGTTTCAGTAAACTTTTTATACAGTTTTAGCAAACTGCATCTTGGCGTCACGGCAATTGTGTTCACGTTCAACACCCAACAGTGAAATTTACTTTCCTTTCCCAACAGATTGCCCACCTTTAAGTTAGTTTTTAGGATAGCATTTTAGGATAGCATGCATGATTCTTCTTCTTCATGATTCTTCCTCCTTCCCCAGTCAGGTGGGGTTCAATGACCCTGACAGCCAAAAAAAAAACGGTCTATAAGGCTACAATTGTATTGTTATTGTTACTTTTTATTAATCACTATTTAGGTCTCTCCTTTTAATATACCAGTCTCTCCTTCAAATCACTGCCTGGTTGCTAAGGAAATTTCCAGGGCAGACCACAGAAACTTCCAAATAGGATAAGGAGGGACCTCTCCCATTGACTTATATGCAACCTCTGTAGGTCTGAGATGCTGGATTTTTGGATTCTGACTTCTTCCATCCTTCTGATGAAGTGGCTGGGTGCCACGAAATGCGTCAAGCGGGCAGCTAAGTTTTTTGGTATGCTGCTGTAATTTTAGATATTTTAATGTGGTTTAAATAAATTTTTAATTTTTTTGCTATTTGTATTTACTAAGGAAATGGACTCACTGCATGGGTTGGCGGTGGGTGTCCGGTAAGTGCTCCCACTAAAATCTTTGTGCTGGACTTCCATCCTTGGGGTTTAATAAATCTCGAATGTTTTTTCCACTACAAATTCTGATTTTATAGTTTAAAAAAGTAAATTTTTTGAGTTTTTGGCATTTGGACTTTAATAAATAACCCCCTAGCTGTTGGTTAAAGTTTTCTCACAAAACAACTAACGATGCCCTTTAAGGTAAATAAGAACTGCTTTGAGACGATAGAGAGGGACAAAATGGAGACTTTTCGCCTTTACCATGACTCAGTTATAGTTTGTGAAAATGAAAATTGTAGAAAAATGGCAGCTCCAAAGTAAAAATGTAGCTTGTTTTTCGAGTGAAGAGGTAGTGGACAAAGACAGCTCATGCGGCGTGAATGCCGAGGGAATAAAATAGCTTGATAATGGGGTTGAAAGAGCAATATGGGCATAACTATGGAGGTAGTAGACCTTGTGGCTGCTGCAGGTTCTTTGAGGTATAGGGGATCTAATAAGCAGCTTTAATTAACGTTGATAAGTAATATTTTATACCCAAAAGTTTAGGGAACGATAAAATGATTTTTCTGGATGGCCCTGTGTGTTCTTTGGAAAGAGAGATCTTTTTTTTATGTTGGGCAGTCAAAATATATTTTTAAATATTAAATATGGTTCCAGCCATTATTTTACTAGTAAACCGGCAGCACAAAAATGTGTTTTATGCCAAGGGTTGACTTACCCCTGTTAGCAATGTCTGCAGAAATCTTGTGCATTTTATGCCTAAAGATAGGTCATACATACAAATCATACCCTAAGGCATGGCATAAGATTGCTGTGTCCTAATTTCAATAAGGAAAGGCCTCGGGAAATGGAGGAGATGAATCAAAATGAAGATTTTAATATACCACTAGAATGCAAATTCTTATATCTTTCATTTGCACTCTGCTTGCTCTGAGAGACTGAGATTGTCAGTGGGAGGGGGGGTATTTAATATTATATTTACTAAAGTAAGTAGGGCATCTTGTAAAGGCTTACAAGTTAAACCACATCAAGACAAGACGCAGTGACTGATTTACTAGGAAAGGTGGTGCTATATTGCAGTTGTCTATAGCAACCAAACAGATTAGGCAGAGGTATAAATTAATATTTTGTCATTACATTTCTTTGGCATTACTCAGCATGACTTATACTTATAATGCATTGCTGGCATTCCTTGTTACTCCCTAACTAATCAACGGTATTGTTGGCTAGGCAGACCAAAGAGGGGTTAATATCCAGCTAGTGATAAGAGCATGGGTTACCTGTGACTCAACACTTCAGGCTAGGGCCTACGCTAAGTGGAAGATATTCAGGAAAGGTGTAGTAAAATTACAACTCCCAGGCTACTGTGCAGTAAAAATGGGAATAATGGACGCCAGGAGGTTCTTACAGTGAAACAAAAGATGGATAGTTTATTTGTTCAAGACAAATGTCCTCAGGTTTACTTACAATCAATGGAAGAGGTACAGGCAGATGTAACATCACATGCTAGAATAGGTTGGATGACACAGCTGAGAAATGTGACTCCCATAGGGCAGTGTAGTCAAGCAGTACATCAATTCCTTCAGGCAGATGTACCTCAAAGTGGTCTGGATCCCACCCAGCGGAGTGGTCCGGGAGTAAAAATCTAAGCCTGACACCCTATCCACTGTGGTCCCTTCACTTAAGGCAATGTAGGAGCCTTGGGAAGTTACTCCCTGCTACAAATCCTTGATGGAGCACAAAGCTGCTCTTGCTATCTGAACTCTCTAACTTACTCTCCTAGATATAATCTATTTCTAGCTAACCTCATTCATGGGGTTCCGTAGTCCCCGACTTTGACACTAAGGGGCCGGTTCATGAAGCTCGAGTGAAGGATTCGAATTAAAAAAACTTCGAATTTCGAAGTGTTTTTTTGGCTACTTCGACTATCGAATGGGCTACTTCGACCTTCGACTACTACTTCGACTTCGAATCGAACGATTCGAACTAAAAATCGTTCGACTATTCGACCATTCGATAGTCGAAGTACTGTCTCTTTAAGAAAAACTTCGATCGTTCGATCGCAGGATTTGCGCTAAATCGTTCGACTTCGATATTCGAAGTCGAATATCGAGGTTCCTAGTCGAATATCGAGGGTTAATTAACCCTCGATATTCGACCCATAGTGAATCGGCCCCTAAAGGTGCTGGTCCCTTTACTGCAATGGTTTTACTGGGCCTTGGTGTAGCCAGGCTCAATGGGAACATCCTGATGGTTAGGACACCAGCAGCCAAAGAGGAAGATCCACCCCTTTCCACTATATTGAAGTGTGGTAGGAAGTGGTCATTATAGCTCTTGGCCAATAACACAGGATATGTAAATATAACTAGATACATGGGTTTTGCCCAGCAACTAGGGAAAAGGAAGAAGACTAGGGATTTAAAGGCATAGGGGCAAATTTAACCCTATGGGTCCCTACAGTGTTCTACATTTCTTCTATTTCCAACCCAACTGGACACACACAGCTGAACAGAGAGGCATTCCAACAAACATCAGTTACACAAAACAGAGCATGATGGACACTTCTATTCTTCACAAGCAGAATTGCCATACACGGTGTGATGAAAGCAGTCAAATCAGCAACTCGAGAATGCGCTGGCAGCTTATTGGTGCATTTATGGTCACTCTAAAACCACTGGACAGGTTTGAAAACCCTATCAGACAAAAGCTGCAATGTTTTGTTGACATGATCCTTTCCAAACAGGTTTCAGTAGTAGTACATTTATGTACAATCCAGTCATCCTTGTTTGACCCACCCTGCCAAATCGGTTATCAGCGCATTTCGGTGCAGATTCTTAAAAAGATTGGGCCTAGCCCAGGATTGTAAGAAGAATATGGGATTATACTGTACATGCCAAGAGATGTGGAGCTTGAATCAAATAGGTAGACACCTATTCATGGCCACCATCAGGAACCTCAGGTCTCATAGTACTAAGTTAGCAGGGCCCTCATACATTAGTGAGGTGTTTGAGTGGAGGGTCCTGCCAACAAGTACAATACGGGCCCCAATAATACACACACACAAAGACCAGTGCACATATGACCCTATTATACTGAAGCCCCTGCAATTCTGCCTATCTCTCAACCTGGAGTCCTAGTCTAAAGTAAAATACCTTAATGTCAAAATTTAATATAAGGGTGTCAGTAGCACATTGGAGTTAGTCAGTAGCATGATTGGGGGTCAGTCAGTAACAGAAGGGGGATCAGTCAATATCATGAGGGGATCAGTCAGTAACAGAAGGGGATCAGTCAGTAACAGAAGGGGATCAGTGAATAGCATTGGGGGATCAGTCAGTAACAGAAGGGGATCAGTCAATAGCATTGGGGGATCAGTCAGTAACAGAAGGGGATCAGTCAATAGCATTGGGGGATCAGTCATTAGCAAAGGGGTAATTGGTCAGAACTTCGTAAAGTAGGATCAGTCTAACTCAGTGGGATCAGTAATGTAAGGGATCAGTCATTGAGAGGGAGGATCAGTCAGTAACTCAGTGGGATCAGTAAGTAGCATGTAAGGGATCTGTCAATAAGAGGGAGGATGTCAGTAACAAAGAGGGAACGAGCTAGTAGCACTGAAATGATCACTTAGTAACACATGAGGAATCAGTCAGTGACACTCAGAGCCTATGTGCACCTGAAATGCCAGGGCTTATTTTGATTCTCAGTGCAGAACTGAGGGATTGGTCAGTAACAAAGAGGGAACGAGTTAATAGCATTGAATGAACCACTTAGTAACACAGGGGAGGGTCAGTCAGTAACACAGAGAACCACCCAGGAGCAAGAAGGGATCAATGAGCAACACTAGAGAGAAACATCAGCAGCAAGTGCATTTATAATCCATTGTGCATATTGTGAAAGAGTGCACTGTTCATTGTGGCATGCTAATCTCCAATGTTTATGATACCCAATAATGTCAAAAAAATCCAGACTTTGCAATACACCATCTAATTTCTGCCCAAGTATTGCCATATTTTTCAAGATGCCTTATCCATTTTCAACCATGGGGATGCCCCTCACTGCATCTTTAACTGCAACTTTCTCCCCTTTTTTGAGTTCCCATCTCCACTGTCCAATCTCATCAGTCCGGTCCTCCTCATCCCCTCCCTGCTCTGATAACTCCCCAGCAATAGCTGGAACAGAAAGGTGTTTACAAGTAAAGGTATACATGCTCCCATTCTTCCCTATTGCTCTGCCTGCAGAACTGGTCTATTCACACTCAGGGTTGCCAGGTAATGTCCCCTACTCACAATTTATAAATAAAAGACTCAGTAGACTTATGAACAATTGGAGTCAGGTGAAGCACATAAAAATCACAGCAACTGCCTGACTCATGGACAAACTGACTAGCTGTCATGTAACATGATAACACTCTGCATGATTCCTATCTTAAATGGTACTATAATCAAAATATGAACTTTCTTTTTGTGCCTTAAATGAATGGCTGAAAATGGACAAAATTCATTAAATTCACAGCAGAGTGCACAGATCTGATACCCATTGTAAGCAACAGTCCTGCCCTGTTTTATGGTTGCGATTCTAGCTATCTTTATGTCACAGTGGCACAGATCCTATCTGATACCCATTGTAAGCAGCAGCCCTGCCCTGCTTTATGGCTGAGCTTCTAGCTATCTGTATAACAGATGATTCTATGCAGAAGGGGAAAAACAAACACTGCTTTCAGTTGCAGTTATATAATCGTATTGAATGTTATCCTAATGGTTAAAATGTAGTAATAGAATTATAGAACAGTCGCCTGAAATTGCCTCATGAGTAAACTGCGGGCAACTACGGAAAACGAAGTGCCATGACGCAGGTGATTTTTCATTCTAGCAGGCGGAAGCAGTTTGGAGAGATTAGTCGCCCCAAAGAAGAGGCATTAGTCGCTGGGCGACTAAATCTCCCTGAATTTCCCAGTGTGACCTTACCCTAAGGAATTGTGTAAGAAGGAAATAATGATATCAACTGTAGAATCTTACAAGAACCCTTCCAAAAACTATAATGGCCTAGTACAGGTAGTGAGCCATTGGTGTCGTCAATGGTGTGACAATAGGATGTGCAGACCCTGATTGACCTGCAGAAAGAGGGGGTCTGGTCTGAACCTGCTCCCACACACAGAGAGCACGAGCACATAGGGCCAATGGCAGACACAAACTGCAGTTATATCTAAATGCACAATGTTGAGGCTACTGGTAGATACAATACATGCATGTTGATGTGCTCTATACGATAAAACCAGGCTCATATGCAGGTAATGACCGCTGATCACCCTGCAGGAGAGAATAATGGAATCACCTGTGCTCAGAATTGTGTACAATATATATTATTTAGTTATTTTTCGGCAAAAAAATAGTGATTTACGCAAGTGATGCCATGTGTGCATTGTGTTGGTTACAACGCAGCTTTGTTGTTATTTTCCACCCGTGTGTCCTCCCTGCCCCATTGTGGCTGCATGCCAAGCACTCGCCTGACCTCTCCCATTACATGTTGCTTGGTATTGTTTGTATGGGTTGTTGTTTAACTCTGGGAGGTTGATGGGAGGGGCCCCTTGCAGGGGCAACAACACTCAACCATGTTATTTTGGCATCTGCACTGCGTGTTTGTTGGCAAGTTGTCAGTGCTGGATTAACTTGACCGATAAAGAGTTGAGCAACTGAGTGCTAAATAACAAAATGTAGGGCTTAGGAGGGAGAAGGAGGTTGACACCTCTTCAGACTGGTTAGACCTGACTGGCACATAATACAGCAGCCTATATTGCATGTAGGTATCCTTGTGCGTGTCTGTATGTGCAGGTGTCTCTATAGATGCTTTCTTTAGTTGTTTATCATTATAGATTTGCTGACCTTGTACATATTCTTGCACCACAATACCTCTGATTCCTATAGTAACATCCTTCTCAGGTTTAAAATAGCCTTACAATTAGGGTTGCCATCTGGCCGGTAAATATGATGGTCGATCCCAATAGGGAAAAAAGTTAAATACATAGGAAGGTGGCAACCCTGCCGTATGCAATCCAAAGGTGTGGGAGCGCACTTCCAGGGCCACAAATTGGTCGCTTTAGTTTTTCAGTAAAATCACTTTTATTTGTACATCGTTAAAAAGAATTACATCAGCTTATGGCACCCGAACCACTACATCTGAACGGTGAGCGAACCAAAAGCACATGAGATGCTTAATAAACTAAGAGAATAAAGCTTATAGAAAATGTATGGTGGAATATTGTTCGAAAAGGTGGCAACCCTACTTGCAATAGGGGACCATGATCAGTAACTTGGTTCTGCAGAACAAAGGGAATTGCTGTGTAGGAACCTGAACCCTTAAAGTCATGTGATTTGCATTGCATTGCTCAAAATGACAGGTTGATTCAAGTTTTTGGGTAATTTCTTTTAAATGTGCAGATTTAAATGTGAAGCTTAGGGTTCTGATTTGTTTCCACTATTTGGACAAACCTTTGGTGGAGGATTTTGTATTTGGCCAAATATAAAAACTGTGAATTCCAGTGGTGCAACTACCATCACACTGAACCTCCACACTCTGGATGTGCAGCCACCCCCACTGGCCAAAATATTAGTGAATACAGGCCCGGATTTGTGGAAAGGCCACAAAGGACCGGGCCTAGGGAGGCAAGATTTTTGGAGCGGCAGGCTGAAGCACTGGGGACACGTTGCAGTTAAACAGCCCGCCAACGTATTCCCCAGTGCGCCTGTCACGGCCGGCACCCAATACCAGAACAGGTGCCAAGTACCCTGGTCTTGGCTTGGCTTCACCAGTAGTGTGACCACTGTTGGGCTTTCGGGAGGAGCCCTCAGCTTACTTGGGTGCCACCTGGACTCAACGAGGGGTACAAGGCGAGATGTTCTGGCTAGCAGAGGGGCACGGCAGGTAGATAGTCTTTTGGGCCGAAGGTCACGGTACAAGTGGAGCAGGCAAGAGAATCGTCAGACAGGCAGGGTCGAGGCAGGCAGATATCAAGAATTGTCAGGCAGGCAAGGGTCAAAACCGGGTAATCAAACAGATGGGGTCAGGCAGAAAGAGTAGTCGAGATGCAGGCAAAAGTCAGGATTCGGATATCAGAATTGTCAGGAACAGGCAGGGATCAAAACCAGATTAACAGACTAAAGTTACACAGGAACAGATAGCACAAGGTTTCAGGAACCACAGAATCAAGATTCTATCACGGGCAATGTACTGTGGACTGAATTGGCTTAAATACTTTTTGAATTCCGCGCCTTTGCGCGCTGACGTATGACGCGCCTTTAAATGGACGGAGGTGCGCTGTGCGCCCTATAGAGCAGCCGGCGCCAGCGAAAACACGCTGGCGCGGCTAGGAAGAGGAATGGTGAGGCAGGCGTCCCCGCCGATGGCGCGGCGGATGACCCCGCTGCACAGGTACTCTTACATTACCCCCCTCTCCAGGGGGAGCCACTGGACCCCCAGGCTTCCCAGGAAACTTTTGATGGAATTGCTTCCTAAGACGGTCAGCTCTGATGTCATCAACTGAGACCCAGGAGTTCTCTTCAGGGCCAAAGCCCTTCCATCTGGTAAGATACTGTAATTTACCACGCACAAGGCGGGAATCAAGGAACTCGTGGATCTCAAATTCAGGCTGACCTTCAACTAGCACAGGGGGAGGAACAGAAACAAAATGAACATGGTTAGCAGGTTTTAACAAGGAAACATGAAATGAGTCTGAAATTTTGAAATTAGCAGGTAACTTAAGACGAACACAAGAAGGGTTGATAATTTCAGAAATGGGGTATGGACCAATGAATCTAGGCCCCAGTTTGAGAGAGGGTCCATGGTTTCTCTGGAATTGGTAAGGAAAGTAGCAAACCCTGGGAAGACTTCCGAGAGGATTTTGACCTTTGGCAGACTGGACAAGAATTTACAAAGGCCTTAGTATCTTGTTTGAATGAAGGCCACTAAACATGACGGGATAACAGAGACACCGTTTTAGCAATACCTGGATGTCCTGCCATTTTAGAATCATGAACCTTCCTCAATACTTGCTCCCTTAACTCCTGTGGTACAAACCATCTCCCCGAAGGGGTATCTGTAGGAGCAGATGTCTGAAGAGGGACCAATAAAGAAGAAAGGTCAGATTCAAGGGTTGCTATGATCATTTCTCTGGGAATAATGGGAGTACACTCACGAGAGTCAGAAGAAATGGATTCAAAACTCCTAGAGAGTGCATCCGCCTTGGTGTTTTTAGTCCCAGGCCTGAAAGTCAAAGAAAAATTAAACCTTGTGAAAAATAGAGCCCACCTAACCTGCCTTGGATTAAGGCGTTTAGCAGACTCTATATACGTATAGTAGATTTTTGAGGTCAGTATAGACCGTCACCAGATGTTTTGCACCCTCCAGGAGGTGCCGCTATTCCTCAAAGGCCCATTTGACTGCCAACAACTCCCTGTTACCTATATCATAATTCACCTCTGCGGATGAAAACTTCCTGCAGAAGAAAGCACAGGGATGCAACTTGTTGGTAGTCGGGTGCCTTTGAGAAAGGACTGCCCCAGCTCCCACCTCAGAGGCGTCAACCTCCACAATAAAAGGAAGCGCAGTATCGGGGTGACGAAGGATTGGGGCAGAACTGAACTCCTTTTTAAGGAATTGAAATGCTTGAACAGCCTCAGGAGGCCACATGCTGGGGTCAGCGCCCTTCTTAGTTAAATCAGTGATGGGGGCCACAATGAGGGAAAAATTCTTAATAAACTGACGATAATAATTAGCAAAACCAAGAAACGTTTGGGTTGCACATAACGAAAGGGGTTGGGTCCAATCCAGGACTGCTCTCACCTTGCCTGGATCCATTTCTACGCCCTTGCTGGAAATGTTAAACCCCAAAAACTGAACAGAAGAAACCCCAAAAGTACATTTCTCTAGTTTTGCATAAAGATTATTTCCCCTTAGCCTTTGTAAGACTTCACAAACATGATTTAAATGTTCTTTCATGTTGGAGGAAAAAATAAGACTATTGTCTAGGTAGACCACTACGAAAATCCCCAGCAGGTCCCGGAAGATGTCATTGACAAACTCCTGGAACACTGCGGGGGCATTACAGAGATCTAAAAGGCATTACAACATACTCGTAGTGGCCATCCCTGGTGTTAAACGCTGTCTTCCACTCGTCACCCTTCCTGATACGTATCAGGTTATAAGCCCCCCTAAGATCCAGTTTGGTAAAGACCTTAGCACTTTTAACCTGATCAAAAAGTTCGGAGATTAAAGGGAGAGGATGGCGGTTCTTTATGGTGATCTTATTGAGCCCCCTATAGTCGATACAGGGACGAAGACCACCATCTTTCTTCCCAACAAAAAAGAAACCCGCCCCTGCAGGAGAACTAGAAGGTCTGATAAAACCCCTCTCAAGATTTTCCTTTATATACTCTTTCATGGCCTGGGCTTCCGGCAATGAAAGAGGGTAGGTTCTACCACGAGGAGGCATGGACCCGGGGATCAAATCAATTGGACAGTCATACTGCCGGTGTGGGGGTAGGGTTTCAGCTGCCTTTTTAGAAAACACATCAGCATATTCTGCATATGCAGCAGGTAACCCCTCAAGGGATGTAGTTGCCACTACTGAGGGAAAGCATACCCCACCACACTTAGAACCCCATTGAATTACCTCCCTCGAAACCCAGTCAATCAGAGGGTTATGCCTCTAGAGCCATGGTAACCCCAAAATGAGTGGAGAGGTAGCACCTTCTATAAGGTACAATGCTATCTCCTCGCAATGCACATTGTTTATACACATAGAAAGAGAAGCAGTTTGTTTGGAAACCACACCTGACCCTTAGGGTCTCTTATCCACTGCCCATATTCTCATGGGGGTAGTTAGGGAAACCAAAGGAATCTTGTATTTGGAGGCAAAAGCCGCATCCAGAAAGTTTCCCTCCGCCCCAGAATCCACAAATGCGGATACCTTGACCGAGCCCGTAGGCCAGTTTAGTTTAACCGGAATCAAAACCTTGGAGGCAGATTGGGGAGAGGAGACTCCTGCACCCAAATGGAGCTCCCCTTCACCATTTCGGTTAGGGAGCCTCCCTTTCCTCCTGGGCCAAAGATTTAAGAAATGACCCTTTTCCCCACAGTATATACATAAACCTTGGAGACGCCTGCGTGCCTTCTCCTCAGGAGTTAGATGGGATATACCTAACTGCATAGGCTCCTCCTGAGGCAGAGGCACAGAGGGGTTAGAAAACTTAACATTGGCACCATATTAGATTTTACATTAGTAACCCCAGAATAAGTAAAAACACCCCTCTCACCCCTTCTCTCCCTTTGTCTCCTATCTACCTGGATGGCGAGAGACATAAGGTCATCCAGGTTGGAAGATAGGGGGTAATTAACCAGACTATCCTTAACAGGATCAGCTAACCCCAAAACGGAACTGACTCCGTAGAGCCATATCGTTCCACCCAGTTTCTACTGCCCACCGGCGGAACTCGGTGCAATACACCTCCGCATCCCTTCTCCCCTGGCGCAACTTACGAATCGCGGAATCGGCAGAAGATGCGCGATCCGGGTCATCGTAAAGAATAGCCATGCTGTTAAAAAATTACTCCAGGGAATAGCGTGCAGGGTCAGAAATAGGCAGCCTTAGGGCCCAAATTTGGGGGTAGCCCAAAAGCAGGGTCATAACAAACCTTACTTTCTCCTCACCAGAAGAAAATGAGTGAGGGAAGAACCCAAGGTACAGTTTGCATGCCTCCTTAAACACAAAAAATTTGGTGCGATCCCCACTAAACCTTTCGGGGAACACAATTTTGGGTTCATGGGGCCTGATAGTATTACCCCACAAAGCAGAAGAACCCACAGGAGGAACAGGCAGCTGCTGCGGAACTTGCGGATTCTCCAGCTGATGGTTTAGGTTGTGAAAACCCTGTAGGAGATTGTTCTGCTCCCCCTCTTGGTCCTCCAAGCGCTGTAGCAAGGTGGTAAGAAGCGCTTTGGTGGTAATTGGAGGAGTTGAAGCAGGAGGAGCAGCAGCATCATCGTGACTTTTGTCCTCCATGGCCCGTGATAATGTCACGGCCGGCACCCAATACCAGAACAGGTGCCAAGTACCCTGGTCTCGGCTCGGCTTCACCAGTAGTGTGACCACCGTTGGACTTCGGGAGGAGCCCTCAGCTTACTTGGGTGCCACCTTGACTTAACGAGGGGTACAAGGCGAGATGTTCTGGCTAGCAGAGGGGCACGGCAGGTAGTCTTTTGGGCCGAAGGTCACGGTACAAATGGAGCAGGCAAGAGAATCGTCAGACAGGCAGGGTCGAGGCAGGCAGATATCAAGAATTGTCAGGCAGGCAAGGGTCAAAACCGGGTAATCAAACAGATGGAGTCAGGCAGAAAGAGTAGTTGAGATGCAGGCAAAAGTCAGGATTCGGATATCAGAATTGTCAGGAACAGGCAGGGATCAAAACCAGATTAACAGATTAAAGTTACACAGGAACAGATAGCACAAGGCTTCAGGAACCACAGAATCAAGATTCTATCACGGCAATGTACTGCGGACTGAATTGGCTTAAATACTTTTTGAATTTTGCGCCTTTACGCGCTGACGTATGACGTCAGCGCGCCTGTGCCTTTAAATGGATGGAGGCGCGCCGCGTGCGTCCTATAGAGCAGCTGGCACCAGCGAAAACACGCTGGCGCGGCTAGGAAGAGGAATGGTGCAGCGGGCGTCCCCGCAGATGGCGCGGCGGACGACCCCGCTGCACAGGTATTCTTACAGCACCTTTTTTAGCCCAAACAGCTTCCCACAGGCTTAATATGGGGCATTGTTTGGTAGAATCTACAATTGCCAGTCCATACCTCTCCCTATTTAACCTTATGCAAAGGAAATGAAGAGTCTGTAAGCAATGGGAATGTTTATAGAAATAATGCAAGCAAATCTGGATCAAATACTATACAGTAGAGATGACAATGTGTTGCTGTTGAATTTGCTGAACTCAGCAGGACAGTTTTTTGCAAACTGTACATGGTCAGAGAAGAAGAATGTTTGTATACAGAGATGGGATTACACTAACTCTGACTTGTTTATCCTGCACATTTATATATATGTATATTTAGCAATCTGTGCAAGATTTCTGGTGCTTGTAAAACAGATATTGTCCCTGCGGAAACAGTGGAGAGTATCTATTAGGTGTGTGCTCTTTGCTCTAGGCTACTTCTATGTAAATATATTTTGCAACTTAAATGAATGTTATTTATGGCTTTGGGAGAATGGTAGTGCTTCCTTTTCTCAAACCTCCAGAAAAGGCTGACAATTACTGCACCTGTCTATTCTGAAGTCAGCACAAACAGAGAGAGGGAGGGGGCAACTATCTCACTGCCAAACACCTGCCTTATCTTC
This sequence comes from Xenopus petersii, assembly GCA_038501925.1. NCBI lineage: Eukaryota > Metazoa > Chordata > Amphibia > Anura > Pipidae > Xenopus > Xenopus petersii. The sequence continues at coordinate 83,473,048 of CM076689.1, forward strand.
CCAGTGCAAAATGCCACACACCTGCCAAACTGTATAATGTGCCAATTGCCTTAGTGCAAAGTGCAACATACCTGTCAGCCTGTACACTGTGCTTATCTCTTTAGCTGAAAGTACGGGTTGGGTACCCATGTTTCATGTGGGCTTATCTTGATAAATTTTATAAATGACAGAATCATCATTAAGAAGATCCAACATTAGCTGCATAAGGCCAGGCCCAGATTTGTGGCGAGGCCACAAAGGCCTGGGCCTAGGGCAGCAAGTCTGAAGAGGCATCCAGCCACATTCTTATCCGTGCACGCTCCTGTGGAGAGGGGGGCGGGCCGGAGATTGCAGATTGCGAAAGAATTTGGTGGGTGCTAGGACCCTGTGGCACATAGATGATGGGCGCTAGGACCAGTGCCGGGCCGAGTCGGCTGGGCGGCCTAGGCACCCAGCTGACTATGTTGCCCCCCCTCCACATTCATGCGCACGAACGAGCAATTGTGCATGCGCGGACCAGTGCACGCCCTGGAAATGCGTACGTGAGTGCATGTGCACACATGGAGGAGCGCTAACGGCTGGAATTGCTGCCGCAGGTGGGGGCACAAGGGTCCGAGCTAAGGGGAATCAGGTAGAAGAGGTACCATGCCTGGCGCCCCTCCAACTTTGCGCCCTAGGCACGTGCCTCTTCTGCCTACCCCTAGTTCCGACCCTGGCTAGGACCCTGCGGAGGGAATAGGCCTTGGGGCGTGCATGGCTGAAATTCAGACCTGAATAAGGCTGCTGCCTGTTGAGAGTTCTCCCAAAACTCAGATCTGAAATCCAGGACCAGAACTAGGGTAGGAAGAAGTGGCATCTGCTTAGGGTGCAACTATGGGGGGGTGCTGGGCTGGTATCTTGTGAAGAGTCTTCTGACTCTTTTCTCTTTCTACCCTTTAAGATGTGTCCTGGCAAAAGTGCCCAGATGGAGGAAAAAGCAGACACAATAACACCACCAGCTCATGCTTTTCAGCAGACAAGTTCTGCAAGCTCTTTGGCTTTGCAATATATGTGTCCTGGCCGGGTTGGGGAAGTGGGATTTTATATGTATGTGGGAAGGGTGGTGCGTTGGCCCACTAATAGAAAGCCGGACTTTTGGACTTTGTGGCCGGGTTTGTGGGGGTGAAGGTGGTGGGTGGGGAGGGAGTAAACCCCCCTTTCATGGACAAAGGAAAGACTTTGCCAGGGTTCGGTTTTTGGGTTGGAATTATGGACAGAGGAAGGACTCTGAGAGGATTTGGTATATGGTGGTGGGAGAAAGTGCTGAGCCAAGCCAAAGGTTGATGGACTCTAATTTGCTTATTGGTGGTGATAGTCTCAAATAAGTTTGATTTAGCTGAGCTGATGATTATTATTGTAAATTGATAAGTTTTTACTGAATAAAAAAAATCCTAACTGATACACATTGTAAGCAGAGGTCCTATCTTCCAGACTGCAATGGATACAACAGACCAAGCACCCATGATAAATGAGTGCACCTTCCATTGCTGGTGATTTCCTCTGAAATAAATCGGGAACAATTCACATCAAATGCCTCCCTACCAGGGAACTACTTAAAACACTCTATGTAAAGAGAATACATGGGAATATTTAGTAACAGAACACTCGTCAGTACTATTAAAATAAAAACATTTTTATAGAAAGAGCAATTAGGGGCCATCAACCTGGATATCACTACTTAATGTATAGGAAATAATGATCTTAGGTTCCTTTTAAAACAAGTGCATTGATCTTTGTTACTTGAAGCCGACTCTCTCCCATGAATCTGCTTCCTGGTCGTAACTGATTAATCAGGTTTTATGGTCCCCAGTTTCTAATGACGATAAAAGGTATCACATGTAATGCAACAAAAGAATCAGTTGTTCTATAATATAGGGAATAACTCTATAGCACAGTGAAAACATGTTATTTTTACAATAAGACACGTGTTTTGTTATTAACTACTTCCACTCTTAAAGGGCAGCTTGGCATTTTAGTAAACTTTAAAGGTATAGTAACACCAAAAGATTAAAGATTGTCTAATAATTTTTTTTACATACCACCTATATCCTAAGTCTCCCCTCTGACATAGGAAAACTGACAGTTTCTACATTTTACCGAACCACGTGGTATGATTTAGAAAGTCTCTGAGGGACTAACCCCCTAATTCTAGCACTCACAACCTAAAAAAGGGGTGTATTGGCTGCCTCCCAGGATTCATCGATATGAATATAATGGAAGACTCGTTAAAATCCCTCCAACAAGGGCGAGTAACGGGCTCAGTTGATTTAAGTGTTTTTATTTTACTTTATGTTGTTGTTATGCTGATATTTGTTTAAATTGGAAAAGAAACGAGGCCTCCCACAATCACTTTGTTAGAAATAGTGGTGAACAAATGTGACCACCACTACCCAACTTGTAATACTTCTCAAATCTTACCTTCCCACCCCGTACTATAAATATATATTACATTTATATTATCCAATAACACACAAACAAAACTGGCATTGAGCAAAATGTTTTATTGCTTAATGGATGTTTAACTTGTAACAACAATGACATTAATGCATAAATTAACATTTTTAAAACAATTAAAAAAAATTAAAGATTGTTGTGTTGTACTGATAAAACTGGCATGTTTGCTTCAGAAAGACTACAATAGTTTATATAAACAAGTTGTTGTGTAGCCATGGGGGCAGCCATTCAAGCACAGGATACACAGTAGATAACAGATAAATTCTGAAGAATCCCATTGTATGCTACAGAGCTTATCTGTTATCTGCTGTGTATCCTGTGCATTTTCTCCTTCAGCTTTGAATGGCGGCCCCGTGGCTACACAGTAGCTTGTTTATATCAACAATAGTAATAGTAGTGTTTCTGAAGAAAACACACCAGTTTTACCAGAGCAGCACAACCGTACATTATATTTCATTCGTATTAGACGAATGGTTTTACTGTTCCTTTAAGTATATCATATAAATATTCTGGGACATTCTGAGGCAATTTGCAGTTGGCATTTAATTTTTAAAGGTGTTGTTCACATAGTATGACGTAGAGAGTGATATTCATAGATAATTTGCAATTGGTTTAATTTTTTTATTATTTGTGGTTTTTGATTGATTTAGCTGTTTTATTCAGCAGCTCTCCATTTTGCAAAATACCCTAAAAATACCCTAGCAACCATGCACTGATTTGAATAAGAGACTGGAATATGAATTGGAGAGGACTGAATAGAAGGATCAGTAATAAAAAGTAGCAATAACAATATTAATGTGTAGCCTTACAGAGCATTTGTTTTTTTTAGATGGGGTCAGCGACTCCTATCTGCAAGCTGGAGAGAGTCAGAGGAAGAAGGCAAATAATTCAAAAACTATGAAAAAGAAAAAAAATGAAGTTGATAAGTTGCTTAGAAGTACTCATTCTATAACTTATTAAAAGTTTATTTAACGGTAACTACCCCTTTAAAAAAATATGCATTTTGAAAAGGAAAAAGCAATCTAGTTGCCAGAGGATCCCATTGAGTTGAAATACTTGTCTCAGGTGGCAATGCCAAGCAGGCTACCAGGGGCGACAAAAAAAGCCACTCCTGGTACAGAATTTCCATTTCTTCAAAATAGAAATTAGTATGTGGCCCATGATTTCTAAAGGTGCCAATGGGCAGGCAGCTCAGTGTGCTCAATGCCCAGATTTACCAGTGACCCTAGAAAAAGAGCTTTTGTTCTTGTACAGTTGTTTCTAGAAGAAAAAAGATGGGGAAACTCCATTGGGTGCCCACGTAGGCCATCAGCCAAGAACTCAGCCTGTATATGACAGGGTTAGTAAATATGCACTATACAGGGGTTTGTTGCACAAATAGATTTAGTTTTTTGAGTGCATACAAATTATAGCAGTTTTGCTATTCTCACGCTGTCTCAGTGGACAAATGGGCTTTTTGCTAGGCATTTCTGTGCCCAGGGAATACAATATAATCATACTTTTAGAACATGGAGCAGGAAACCAGTTCATCTGTGCCATTTATGGCTACTACTGGTCTTACATTCATATTATCCCAGTGGCTGGAAATGTCTCATTTTCTGTCTGTGATGCATCACAGCCTATGCTGCAGTGATTATATGGTGTCTAAATCAAAATTCAGTCCCCAGAGGCAGACCCAAAACCAAAAAATTAGCAACCACCCCCTCTGCAACACACAGTACCACCACTGTCAGTTCCCAAAAGATTTTTGACTGACGGATCAGGTCATTTCTAATTCCCATAGTTTGTGAAGTTACCCATTTGCATGTACAGTATTTTCTCTGGGAATCATTTTTTAGATGTATTAGATCAGTCTTTTGATATTCTCCGCATTCCTAAACAATGTTGCAAGCCAGCTGATTATCAGACCTGGTGGAAACCCGACTCCTGTTACACTGCGTGAAGAGTCAGGACCAGAGATCATAAAGCAATGCTCAGATATAGATTTTGACTGCAAATACATGAAGTCATACTTTTAAAACCATCGAAAATAAAAACAAACGCAACATTAGTTCTTATTAGACATAAATGCCATCTAGTGGCAATTTAATATATCAGTGGTATAAATCACCTGCAGTTTAGGGCAGGAGTCTGTAACCATGGACCGCAGCCCAGTATTGGTCGGCGGACAGTCTTGAACTGGGCCACCGAGCCTAGGGGACAATTAATGAATTAACAAATTGGACGCCGTGCGCCAGAATTGGACGCCGACCCCTCCCGACTCTCTGCCGACCCCCTGCCGACCACCCACCCTCTCCCTCGGTCCTTGCAAAAAATTTTGGTTCTACACAGGTTCCCAGACAAAAAAAGGTTGGGGGCTGCTGGTTTAAGGACTGTAAAATAAAATGTGAACCCTCAAAACAAATTCCCGTAAAATTAATAAGAGCATTCTTATAAGCACTTTTCCACTTTACAATAATTATACCCCCCAAGAGTTTTTACTCTGCAAATGTAATGAATTTGAAGCAGCATCACCTCCTGATGGTCATTCCAGCAACAGATAACAGTTGAGAACGTTCTGAATGAACAGACCAGAGACACAAGACTCTTGTCTGCTTGCTTCGCTTTATAAATATATGAACATCCCTAGATCTTACTCTTTGAATGAAAGAATTAATACAGGTCTCTGTGCATTTTTGTCCCTCCTTCTAGGAAACCATTTGAAATAAATATGAAATTTATCCGTGCAGCTGCCTCCCCTCCCGGAGCAATCCTCTGTGCGGATATGCGGAGGTGCAAACCACAGACAGGCCCTGAGGGGATGCGAACCCTGTTGCAATTGCACCTCTTGCACCCCCTGCTCCTCCCAAAAGTTCCGCCACTGAATATATCCATACCTCCCAACATTTTGGAAACAGAAAGAGGGACAGAAAATAGGTATGCAATTGGTTTTGATCACACCCATTTTGTGACCACACCCCCTAATTACCATGTTCATTTTACAAAATTTGACAGGTTTAAAAGTCTGAACTAATTTCTGTGGTTTGTATGTGTTATTGCAGTTTTGCTAATGAAGGTGAATTGCCCTTTAAGATGTGAGTCTAAGTTCTCCCAAGAGACCTCCTTCTTCTCTTAAATTGTTACAATTGTTTCTTTGCTTATCTTAAATTGTATAAAAGTATCTAAGTATCGCTTCTGGGCTCTCTTCCAAAAGCCAATTAAGTTAGAAACTTTGTATCTTTTTCTGTCTGTTCTGTGCAGGAGATCAAAGAGAAAGTTATACATTTCAAACCCAGGACTGTGGACTGAGCTGTCAAAATCGGGACTGTCCCACGAAAAACCAGACAGTTGGAAGTTATGTATATCTGAGGTTGCAATAATCAGTTAGAAACCAAATTGTTTTCCATAGGGCTGCTATATGATCTCAGCAGCATATTATGGCTAAATGAAAAGCTAGTGGGAGGACCTGGTTAAAGCATTAGCGCATAACAACTATAATGAAACATTGAGTTGGAAATAAATAGGTGTGGGGGTGCAAAAATTATCATACAGAGAGACTGTGTGTCCGGTACACTTCATTTTACGGCAATTTCAAATTTTGGTCTTTAGAGGGCAGTAGCAGACAGGGAATCCAAGCAAGACCACATAAAATGATTTAATATTACTCAGGGTGTCTTACTAAACATATCAGTGAGGATGATGATGATGAATATGGAGATCTCAGCTGGTCTTTACAAACTGGGCATTGGCAAAGGGAAGTGGGGGGGAGGTATAGTTTCTCTTTGCTCTTATCAGAGTAGCTTGTTGAATGAATGACAGTGCTATGGGACTGCCAGTCTCTGTTAGGCCTAGGGCCTAATGGTTGGATATTTGGCAGGCTGGTCAGTGTATGGCCACCGTCAACTGTGCTATGCAGCTCCCTGTGATTAGCAGTGTAATGGAATCTCCAGAATCATATTAGTTGCATGATCACATTTTGCATATATCATCCATTAGTTGTATAATTTTACTGTGTCTTTAATAACTGAAAAGACAACACTATAAGAGAACTTGTAAGAGATAGTGAATACCTCTTTATTATAAGACTGAAGTTGTAAATCCTGCCCAGGCAACAACAAAACTGCAGCTCAAGATCAATGTCACACCAGGAAAATGGCAGAAGTTACAAGTGTCCGTCCATTTACACTTCTCCTAGGACACGTCATCAATAAACTTTCAACGTCTCTGGGGCTCATTTAGAAACACTGGGCAAATTTGCCCATGGGCAGTAACCCATAACAACCAATCAGTGACTGACTTTTTTTCTGTCAGCTTCAGGTTGGACAATGAAAGCAAATATTTGATTGGTTGCGATGGATTTCTGTCCAAGTGCAAATTTTCCCACTGTTCATAAATGAGTCCCTCTGTCTCTAAGGAGGCCTGGTAAAAACTTCACAACAGTTTTGTGCCTTAGACCCGGAACTGAACTCAGGCCAGCAGCAAGTGGAGGAAAAGGGAGCCCAGGGCAGAGATGTAACTACAGAGGACGCCGACCCTACGGCTACAGGGGGCCCCAGTAAGTATAAGGGGCTCCATAAGGCCATAATTAATGACAGAAACGGAACTAGAGGGGGGCGGGGGCTGGTGCAGGACGCGCAGCCGGGCCCCCCGCCCCCCTCCTTAAACCCGGAACTGGCCAGGATATGCGTGGCGCGCGGACTGCCGGGGGGCCCTGAGGGGGTGCGGGCCCTGGCCCGCTCGCACCCCCTGCTCCCCCGGTAGTTCCGCCCCTGATTAATGAGCAATTTCAATATGCATTGGTAAAAAAGGACAACCGCTGTGTATTTTAGGGCCCAGTAACATCTAGTTGGTCCGGGGTCTCTGGATCATCAACCAGCATTAGGTAAACTTATTGCCTGAATGTTCCACAGATCTTCCAGGTGTTGCTTTTTTACCTGTTCTTTACTGTTTGTAGCTGTTCGTCTGTGTCCTAACACTTCGGTGTTCGGAGGATTTATGGACTCTAAGTAAGAGCTAAATGTGTGGGGTGTTAAGTGGCCTGGTACAGCCTACGATTAAGTGCCTATAAGCACGAAATGCGTAAGGCTATGTCGTTTTCTATTTTTTTGGTCTAAATAAAGTTCTCAGTACTTATACAAGCCTGTTTGTGGGATCTGTGAGTGCCTGTCATTTTTTCTTCTTTGGTTGGATACCTCCACCTTGAGCTGTAGGTCTGGGGCTGAGCACCCAGACCCCACGTATCACTGGTGAGATAAAAATAAAATAAACTTATTTGGTTTTTACATTGGGATTCTCTTATTTTTTAAGATAAGTTGGTGTTACGTGGCCTGGTCTGTTTTCTCACACGAACAGTCCAGTGTCTGTAATTCCTTCCATCACAGCGTAAGAGAATATTGAATCTGTGCAGGAGGCTGAGTGCATTATATTACACGGCCTGACCAAAAGTCTTGAGGGATCTAACTGTCTTTCGGAGATTTTAGATCAAAGTGAAGGAAACGTGTCATTTGATTTCAAGGTCTGGTGTATATACTTTCTGTCCCTATAGCAAAACTAAACACACATAACTGCTGTAGATGATTGTATGTTTTACATTGTTAGGGTCATGGCACACAGCCAGATTCGGGGAGATTAGTTGCCTGGCAACAAATCTCCTCTTCTTCGGGGTGACTGCTTCCCCTGCCGTCTAGAATGTAAATCTCCGGCGGGATGGCACTCAGAGTGATTTGTTTTCCGGCATCATCAGGCAACTTGGGGCGACTTTGGAAAACGAATTGCAGGATGTGATTAGCGCCGGCGATTTTTCATTTTAGCACAGAGCGAGGGAAGGCGTTCTGGGAAATTGGTCGCCGCAAAGACGACGCGATTAGTCGCCAGGCAACTAAATCTCCCTGAAACGCTCAGTGTGACCTTACCCTAGGAGTGGTCACAGGGAGCTACTTGCTGTGGCTACAAAATGCCAAATACCCTGCCATAGACAATACTCAGTATTGGCTCATAAAGTAATGTCTTAGCAAAGCCAGTTATCCCTACTGTATATTTTGTAGCTGTGACAAGTAGCTGCTACTAGTTGCTCTGTGTGCCTTCGCCCTAATTGTATTTCTAGTTGTGAGCTTCATAGTGATAACCTGGAGGGTCTGGAAGGATGTAAGAACAGATCAGGGTCTCTACAGAGACAACTCCTTAAAGTGGACCTGTCACCCAGACACAAAAATCTGTACAATAAAAGTCCTTTTCAAATTAAACATGAAATCCAATTTTTATTTTTTATTAAAGCATTCATAGCTGTTGTAAGCTCATTTAAAAATCTCAACTGTCAATCAAATATTGTCTGCCCCTCCTCTATGCCATGGGCGCTTCCACCTGAATTACGCCAGTGGGTAAGCCAAGCCGACCCAAATGCAGCAGACCTCAGCGATACCTTGCCTCTGAGGACTTCACTACGCTGGCGGTGCCCACCTCGAAGAGGACTCCTGCAGTGGACCGATCCAAGAAGTCGGCTACAGTGGAAAAGCTCAGCCCAGAGGACCCCGGTAATCCAGGTCTAGACTCGACAAGAGGAAGACCCCGTGGAGACAGCCCCCGCCAGACCCGAGGAGCTCCCCAGTGCTGGAGGTGCAGAGAGTGGGGACATATTGCCGCCAACTGCCCAGCTGATCCAGATCCCATGGAGTGTGGACGGAGGGGAAGTTGTCTCTGTTCGCTCGACCAGGTCTCGTTGCGGATCCTGATGTACCAACTTGTGTCGTCCATATTGGTAAGCGCACTGTGAATGCACTATTAGACACAGGTAGCTTAGTCACACTGGTAAACACACAGCTCCTGAAGGACTGTCCTTTAACGCAGCGTCAAGTAGGAGTGGTGTGTGTACATGGGGACTGTAAGAAATACCCCACAGCCTTAGTGACTTTTGTGACCCCCGCAAGGACTGTGTGCCATGAAGTGGCAGTGTCTCCCATACTCTTGCACAGTGTAATTTTGGGCAGAGACTTTCCCTTATTTCGTGAACTGTGCCAGGAGCAAGCTCCAGAGACTGAGAAAAGTTTTGAGCATGGTGAGGTGAGACCCCACCCTATTGAACTGGATACTTCTATAGAAACTGTTAAGGACAATAGAGTGTCTGGGGGAGAGAAAACAGAACCATCCATGTCAGGTGTTATTGTAAGTGGTACCGAGGATGGGTTGGAAGATAGTGAGTTGTTTCCCTTAGCTGTATTAGCTGGTGAATCTGAGGTAACTGCCGAGACCATTGAGGAACCTAGCATGCCTGAGCTAGAGGTCTCCCGGGATAACTTCGGAACTGCCCAGCTAAGGGACCCGACACTCACTAAAGCTTGGGAAAATGTCAAGGTTAAAAATGGGAACCCCGAAAATCCTGTATTTCCCCACCTTGCTGTACAAAATGACTTGCTTTACCATGTGGATAAGGTTCGAGGAGAGATTGTGGAACAGCTAGTGGTCCCACAGCCATATAGGTGAACAGTTCTCAATCTGGCTGATGAAGGAATTGTGCAGGTTTCTCCAAATAAAACAGTTACGCACATCTGTCTATCATCCCCAAACTGACGGGTTGGTGGAAAGGTTCAACAAGACCCTTAAGGGGATGTTAAAAAAAGCAGTGGATAAAGATGGGAGGAACTGGGATTGTTTACTTCCATATCCCATGTTTGCCATTAGAGAAGTCCCACAGGCCTCTACAGGGTTTTCACCCTTTGAGTTGTTGTATGGCCGCCACCCACGAGGGCTGTTGGACGTGGCAAAGGAGACATGGGAGTCTGAAGCCACCCCACACAGAAGTGTGGTAGAGCATGTTGCAGACATGCAGGACATTCAGGCCCAGCAAGCTCAAAGCTGCATATATAATAGATCGGCTCGTGTCCGAACTTTCCATCCTGAGGACAGGGTGTTAGTCCTGGTTAGGGATGTAGCGAACGACGTTGACCTTGTAGGCATTGTTTGCCCAGTTTTTTTGGCCGCAGTCACTGAAGCACAGAGGCCAGAAAAAATATGCCATATAAATGCTGAAAATAGTCATTTTTTTGGTCGCAGCCACTGAAGCACAGTTGACAGAAAAATTATGCCATATAAATGCTGAAAATATAAATTTTTTTGGTTGCAGCCACTGAAGCACAGAGGCCAGAAAAATTATGCCATATAAATGCAGAAAATATGCATTTTTTTGGTCGCAGCCACTGAAGCACAGTTGACAGAAAAATTATGCCATATAAATGCTGAAAATATAAATTTTTTTGGTTGCAGCCACTGAAGCACAGAGGCCAGAAAAATTATGCCATATAAATGCAGAAAATATGCATTTTATTGGTCGCAGCCACTGAAGCACAGTTGACAGAAAAATTATGCCATATAAATGCTGAAAATATAAATTTTTTTGGTTGCAGCCACTGAAGCACAGAGGCCAGAAAAATTATGCCATATAAATGCAGAAAATATGCATTTTTTTGGTCGCAGCCACTGAAGCACAGTTGCCAGAAAAAATATGCCATATAAATGCTGAAAATAGTCATTTTTCGCCATATGTTGACCTTGTAGACATTGTTTGCCCCGTTTTTTTGGTTGCAGCCACTGAAGCACAGAGGCCAGAAAAAATTAAACCAGTACGGTTTGCACCCTAGTTTGTAACGGTGGCGGAGGGAGGAGGACGCTAAAGGACAGCTGTGTGTGGAGTCATGAGGCTTGAAGAGAAGGACAGCTGCATAGAAGTCAGAACAAGTCTTCCGGCGTGCAGTAACCCTCCGAGATCCACCCCTCATTCATTTTAATAAAGGTCAGGTAATCGACACTTTTGTGACCTAGGCGAGTTCTCTTCTCAGTTACAATCCCTCCTGCTGCACTGAAGGTCCTTTCTGAGAGCACACTTGAGGCTGGGCAAGACAAGAGGTTCATGGCAAATTGTGACAGCTCTGGCCACAGATCAAGCCTGCGCACCCAGTAGTCCAGGGGTTCATCGCTCCTCAGAGTGTCGATATCTGCAGTTAATGCCAGGTAGTCCGCTACCTGCCGGTCGAGGCGTTCTTTGAGGGTGGATCCAGAAGGGTTGTGGCGCTGCCTTGGACAGAAAAACATTTGCATGTCTGATGTTACAGACCGGCCAAAGGGCTTTGTCCTTGCAGGTGTGCTCGTGGCAGGATTACTGGCACCTCTGCCCCTGGAATGTTGATGAGTTCCTGAAGTGACATCACCCTTAAAAGCATTGTACAACATGTTTTGCAGGCTGGTTTGTAAATGCCGCATCTTTTCGGACTTGTGGTATGTTGGTAACATTTCTGCCACTTTATGCTTGTACCGAGGGTCTAGTAGCGTTGCGACCCAGTACAGGTCCTTCTCCTTAAGCCTCTTGATACGGGGGTCCTTCAACAGGCATGACAGCATGAAATACCCCATTCTCACAAGGTTGGATGCAGAGCTATCCATCTCCGCTCCCTCATTATCAAGGACTGCATCATCCACGGTCTCCTCCCCCCAGCCACGTACAAGACCAGGGGTCCCCAAAAGGTCACCACTAGCCCCCTGGGAAGCCTGCTCCTGTTGGTCCTCCTCCTCCTCCTCCACAAAGCCACCTTCCTCCTCTGACTCCACTTCTGGCACCTCTCCCTGCGTTGCAGCAGGTGCCTGGGTTCGTTCTGGTGATTCCGACCATAAATCGTGCGCTTCCAGCTCCTCGTCACGCTGGTCTACAGCCTCATCTGTCACTCGTCGCACGGCACGCTCCAGGAAGAAAGCGAAGGGTATTAGGTCGCTGATGGTGCCTTCGGTGCGACTGACCATATTTGTCACCTCTTCAAAAGGTCGCATGAGCCTGCAGGCATCGCGCATAAGCACCCAGTAACGGGGGAAAAAAATCCCCAGCTCTGCAGATCCAGTCCTACCACCCAGTTCAAAAAGGTACTCGTTGACGGCCCTTTGTTGTTGCAGCAGACGTTCCAACATAAGGAGCGTTGAATTCCAGCGAGTCTGGCTGTCAGAAATCAAACGCCTGACTGGCATGTTGTAGCGCTGCTGAATGTCAGCAAGGCGTGCCATGGCTGTGTAGGAACGTCTGAAATGGGCCGACACCTTTCTGGACTGGGTGAGAACGTCCTGGAATCCTGGGTACTTGGAGACAAAACGTTGGACTATTAAATTTAACACATGTGCCATGCAGGGCACATGTGTTAAATTGCCCAGTCTCAACGCTGCCAACAGATTGCTTCCATTGTCACACACCACTTTTCCGATCTGCAGTTGGTGTGGGGTCAGCCACCAATCGGCCTGTGACTGCAGAGATGACAGGAGAACAGATCCGGTATGGTTTTTGCTTTCCAGGCACGTCATCCCCAAGACAGCGTGACAACGGCGTACCTGGCACGTCGAATAGCCTAGGGGGAGCTGGGGGTGCACAGGTGTGGAGGAGGAGAAGGAGGACCCAGCAGCAGAGTAAGAAGAAGAAGAGGAAGAAGACGAGGTAGAGAGCGATGGAGGAGTAGAGGTGGTGGCAGAACCGCGTGCAATCCGTGGCGGTGACACCAACTCCACTGTTGTTGTTGTTGAGCTACCCATTCCCTGCTTCCCAGCCATTACCAAGTTCACCCAGTGGGCAGTGTAGGTGACATACCTGCCCTGACCATGCTTGGAGGACCATGCGTCAGTAGTCATATGGACCTTTGGCCCAACACTAAGTGACAGAGATGCGGTAACTTGGCACTGCACATGTTGGTACAGGTGTGGTATTCCCTTTTTAGAAAAAAAATTGCGGCTGGGTACCTTCCACTGCGGTGTCCCAATTGCTACAAATTTGCGGAAGGCCTCAGAGTCCACCAGCTGGTATGGTAAAAGCTGGCGGGCTAAGAGTGCAGACAAGCCAGCTGTCAGACGCCGGGCAAGGGGGTGACAGTCAGACATTGGCTTCTTACGCTCAAACATGGCCTTCACAGAAACTTGGCTGGTGGCAGATGACTGGGAATGGGAACAGGTGGTCAAGGTGGAAGGCGGAGTGGAGGGTGGTTCAGACGGGTCAAGGAGAGCAGAGGTAGAGCAGTAAGATGCTGGACCAGAAGGAGTGTGGCTTTTAGTTTGCCTGTTGCCTTTGAGGTGTTGCTCCCAAAGTGCTTTGTGCTTGCCGCTCATGTGCCTTCGCATAGAAGTTGTACCTATGTGGCTGTTGGGCTTACCAAGGCTCAGTTTCTGACTGCACTCATTGCAAATTACAATGCTTTTGTCAGAGGCACACACATTAAAAAAATCCCACACTGCTGACTTTTTGGAAGTGTGCGATCTGGCGGTAACAGTAGAAGTTGGCGGCATTGGCGGCAATGGCGGGTGCGTTGGCCGGCTGAACACAGGTGCCGATACATGTTGTTGCCCTACTGATCCCTGCGGGCTGTCCTCCCTGCTTCTTCTAAGTCTTATTCTCCTACTGCCTCTCTGACTCTCCGTCTCTCCATCTGAACTACCCTCCTCTTGCTCTCTTCTACTAGGCACCCACAAAACATCAATCTCCTCATCATCATTCTCCTCAGATGCATCAATTTCTTCTGACACATCACAGAAGGAAGCAGCAGCGGGGACCTCCTCCTCATCACTCATCATTATGTCCATCTCTGTCGTGTTCTCTGCCAGAATTAAATCTGGTGTAACGTCCTCATCTCCTTCATCTTCTTCTGGCAATAATGGTTGCGCATTACTCAGTTCAAGAAACTCATGGGAAAATAACTCCTCTGACTCCAGTGAAGAAGGGGCACCGGTGGTGGAGGAAGTGTTACGTGGGGTGGCCATAGCAGTGGAGGATGAGGAGGATGTTGTGGTAAAGTTAGAAACGGTAGAGGATGGGGTGTGCTGTGTAAGCCAGTCAACTACCTCTTCAGCATTTTGGGAGTTCAGGGTCATTGGCTTTTTAAAACTGGGCAATTTGCTAGGGCCACAGGATTGCATAGCAGCACGGCCCCTAGCACGGCCTCTGCGTGGCGGCCTGCCTTTGCCTGGCATTATTTTTAAAAAAACAACAACAACAAAAACTCAGTTGGTTTTTCTGGAAACGATAATACACACAGCTAGATGGCGGTTTGAAGAAAACAGTGTGCAAATAATGCCTACAAGGTCAACGTATACACAGCGGTGGATACGGATTACGTAAAATATATGAATGCTGCTTGAAAAAAAGTAACTCAAGTGGTTTTTCTAGAGACGATAATATTATCAATATTTAGACAAAATGTGAACAAGCTCACACAGCTAGATGGCGGTTTGAAGAAAACAGTGTGCAAATAATGCCCACAAGGTCAACGTATACACAGCGGTGGATACGGATTACGTAAAATATATGAATGCTGCTTGAAAAAAAGTAACTCAAGTGGTTTTTCTAGAGACGATAATATTATCAATATTTAGACAAAATGTGAACAAGCTCACACAGCTAGATGGCGGTTTGAAGAAAACACTGTGCAAATACTGCCCACAAGATCAACGTATACACTACTACAGCGGTGGATACGGATCTCGTAAAATTTATTATGGCTGCTTGAAAAAAGTCACTCCGGTGTTTTTTCTGGAGACGGTAATATTATGGATATTTAGACAGAATGTGAACAAGGTCACACAGCTAGATGGCAGTTGGTTGAATAACACACTGGGCAAAAAATGCCTACAGGGCAAATAATGCCTAAAAGGTCAACTTATACACTACTACAGCGATGGATACGGATCTCGTAAAATTTATTATGGCTGCTTGAAAAAAGTCACTCCGGTGTTTTTTCTGGAGACGGTAATATTATGGATATTTAGACAGAATGTGAACAAGGTCACACAGCTAGATGGCAGTTGGTTGAATAACACACTGGGCAAAAAATGCCTACAGGGCAAATAATGCCTAAAAGGTCAACTTATACACTACTACAGCGATGGATACGGATCTCGTAAAATTTATTATGGCTGCTTGAAAAAAGTCACTCCGGTGTTTTTTCTGGAGACGGTAATATTATGGATATTTAGACAGAATGTGAACAAGGTCACACAGCTAGATGGCAGTTGGTTGAATAACACACTGGGCAAAAAATGACTACAGGGCAAATAATGCCTAAAAGGTCAACTTATACACTACTACAGCGATGGATACGGATTACGTAAAATTTATTATGGCTGCTTGAAAAAAGTCACTCCGGTGTTTTTTCTGGAGACGGTAATATTATGGATATTTAGACAGAATGTGAACAAGGTCACACAGCTAGATGGCAGTTGGTTGAATAACACACTGGGCAAAAAATGCCTACAGGGCAAATAATGCCTAAAAGGTCAACTTATACACTACTACAGCGGTAGTAAAATAAAAAAAAGTAAAATAAAAAAAAATGAATATTAAAAAAAAAAAAATTAAAGTTGGTGCTGCTGAACTACTAGGAGCAGCAGATTAGCACACCAGTCCCACTCCCCAACACTGCTAGACTAATAGCACTGGGCTCTTATAGTAGTAGTAGTAGTAGTAGTAGTAGTAAAACAACAAAAAAATAAATAAAAGCAGTCCTTACAAGGACTACTGTTATTGCAGCAGTCAGCAGATGAGATCAGAAGCAGGACAGCTGCCCACTGCAGCTACATACAGAGCACTGCAGTAGAAGGTAGATTACTAGCCAGCAAAGCTACCTAAGCTTAAATGTCCCTCAAACCCCTGCAGACTTCTGTCCCTCCAATAACAGAGCAGTATCAAAACGATTACTAGCCAGCAAACTTTCAACTGTCCCTGAAATCACTAACAGGCAGCAGCTCTCTCCCTACACTATCTCTTCAGCACACACAGGCAGAGTGAAAAAACGCTGCAGGGCTTCGGTTTTTATAGGGAAGGGGAGTGGTCCAGGGGAGAGCTTCCTGATTGGCTGCCATGTACCTGCTGGTCTGGGGTGAGAGGGCAAAAAAAAGCGCCAACAATGGCGAACCCAAAATGGCGAACGTCGCGCGACGTTCGCGAACTTCCGGCAATCGCGAACACCCGATGTTCGCGCGAACAAGTTCGCCGGCGAACAGTTCGCGCCATCCCTAGTCCTGGTTCCTACGGTGGAAAGTAAGTTCCTGGCCAAATGGCAAGGCCCCTACGAGATTATAGAACGCGTAGGGGACGTTAATTATAAGGTGTCCCAACCAGACAAGCGGAAAAAAGAGCAGCTCTACCATGTTAACTTAATTAAGCCCTGGAAGGATAGGGAATCACTGTCCGCCTGTCCTGCAGTTGTAGAGGTAAAGATCCCACAGGTGCCTGAGGTAAAAGTGGCTGAGACCCTCACTAACAGTCAGATATTCTCAGACAAGCCTGATATTATTAAACATGACATTATAACTGGACCTGGGGTTAAAGTCAATGTTAAACCTTATAGGATACCCGAGGCACGACGCCAGGCAGTGACAGAGGAGATTAGAAGGATGTTGGAGCTCGATGTAATTGAGGAGTCCCATAGTGAATGGTCCAGCCCCATTGTCCTTGTCCCAAAACCAGATGGTAGCATCCGATTTTGCAATGACTTCAGAAAGTTAAATGAGGTTAGCAAGTTTGATGCATATCCAATGCCCCGGGTTGACGAATTGATAGAAAGGCTAGGGCAGGCCCGCTACATTACCACCCTACATCTTACCAAGGGGTACTGGCAGGTAGCCCTCACTGAAGGGGCCAAAGAGAAGACTGCATTTCCACTCCTGAGGGGCAGTGGCAATATAAACGCTTACCGTTTGGCTTACATGGGGCCCCAGCAACGTTCCAGAGAATGATGGACCACATTCTCAAACCACATCGAGGATATGCTTCAGCTTACCTGGACGATGTGGTTATCCCAGACTGGGAAAGTCATTTGCCCCGGGTACAAGCGGTCCTTGACTCTATCTGGAAGGCGGGTCTGACAGCAAATCCCAAAAAGTGTGCAATGGGGTTAGAAGAGGCCCGCTATTTGGGGTATGTTATAGGAAGAGGGGTAGTCAAGCCACAGGTGTCCAAAATTGAGGGAATTCAGGAGTGGCCCCGGCCCAAATCCAAGAAGCAAGTGAGGGCCTTTCTTGGGATAGTGGGATATTACAGGAGGTTTGTCCCCAATTTTGCCACCCTAGCAACCCCGCTTACTGACCTCACAAAAGGGAGTAAAGCTGGAACAGTTACATGGACCCCAGAGGCAGAGGAAGCCTTTCTAAACTTGAAGGCATCCCTGTGCTGATAGCTCCTGACTTCAAGAAAGAGTTTCTTGTACAGACTGATGCTTCTGAAGTTGGATTTAGGGGCTGTTCTGTCACAAGTAGTGAATGGGGAAGAACACCCAGTAGCATACCTAAGCAGGAAGCTAACCCCCGCTGAATGCAGGTATGCCATTGTAGAGAGAGAGTGCCTGGCCATCAAGTGGGCACTGGAGAGCTTGAGATACTATCTGTTAGGGAGGCAGTTCAAACTTGTCACTGACCATGCCCCACTTAAATGGATGGCCCAAAATAGGGAAAAGAACGCCAGGGTCACCAGATGGTTCTTGTCCCTTCAAAATTTCAAGTTCTCAGTAGAACATAGACCTGGAAAGATGCAAGGGAATGCAGATGCTCTCTCCCGGGTACATGCATTGGTGGCATACTGTGCTCAGCCCTACGGGCTTGAGCAGAGGGGGGGGGATATGTGGTATGGTGACAAAAAGGTCCCCAGTTTCCTGGGGAAAAGTGATTGATGGTATGTATGATGGGCCACGGATTCTCAGATATTGTTACTGAGGTGAGACCAGTAGTGCTGTTAGCAGAGAAACACTATGTCTCTCTGCAAGGTTTTTGTAATTGTTGATCTGGGACTGGTCTTACTGGGAACCCGCAAGAGTAGGGTGGGGCGGATTCCCAAATCCGTAGGCCAGGTTTTCAAGAGGCCCTAGGCCTATTTAGTACACCTGATGCTGAGCAGCAGTGCTGAATGTGTGTGAGACAAACTGCTGGTGTTCTCAGCTTCAGGAGAGAAAGAAAAGCGTTTGTTTTGTGTTAACCAGAAGTTGGATTTTCTGTTGAACTGCTGTGTGATTAGGTTGGAGCTATATTGCACAGCCATGACCATTCCATTGGGAGGACTCATAATTTAACCCTTGCAGCTATGCCATCCTGAGAGTCCAGTCAGTGGCTTCATTTCATGGGCCTAAACCCCCGAGCAATGCACACACTCCGGGGTCACCCGAGACTCCCCCACCCTATTCCTCTAGACCCCACACACATTTGTAAGTTCTGAACCCCTATAGTTTTACCAATGAGTTAGGTAAATCCATTATTTATGTCATTTCCATACATTCCCATTTTGGGATCTTGGAATATTAAAATAAACTATGTCATACAAACATATCTATTGGTGATTGCATGCTGGAACCATAAAAGCCTATTAGAGGATCACACCCGGCCCATGGACCTCACTGTAGTAGCACAATAAATGAACTTTGTGAGTTTACATCCCCTTTAATTGCTAAACAGCTAAAAAAAAAAAAGCCCATTGGCTATGTTCTGTTTTCATCCCATGGAAAAGAAACCCAGTCGATAGTGGTAAAATGAATTTATTGAATAAACTCCATAATACATGATTAGTATATCTGTACAGGATACACATAATGGATGTAGCTTATTCATGAAACATCACTTTATAAAATGAGACATTTCCAACAAAGAACCAACGCAGCTCTGACGATGGGAGGAAACTTTTATCACTTTCAACAGACACAAAAACATGGAGAGAAAATAATCCGTGTTATGTTAAATTATCTACATGGACAGAATGACAATTCCACCTCATATTTGGTGGTATTATGTTTTCTTTGGAAGTGAAAAATTATCCTGTTGAAGCTTACATTTGGTTTGGCAAATCCCTTGTGCTGCAAAGCCATAGACTTCCCTCTCATAGACAATGGTATGGTCCATATGCATATCCATAAGCTCAGTGATGCCTCGAATGTCCTTATATTTAATAATATTATATAATCTCAGTTTCACAAATAGCCTTTTTTTATCTGTCCCTGATTTTTTCCACTTGAGCAACCAAATGACTCATGTTGCTTCTCCCTGATAGACAGCATGGGTTAGGCTGAAGGTAATTTATTACATATCTTCTTTCTCTTCTGTGCAAGAAAATATGGGATGCAAAGGCCAAATACAGACATGGCTTGGTTAGTCCAGTAAGCAGTCTATAATTGGGATAGCACATTGAGGCCAAGTTTGAAGTCTGTAGCAAGCTGATAGCAACCAAATGAATGTCCATTCTTACATACGTCTGGACTATCTACGTTTTGGGCAATTGCCTTTTTTTAAAAAGATGGGCCAGCAGCTCTTCACATTAAAAAAACAGACCTGCTGGGGGATCTTTAGTTGGCCAACGTCCAATAGGCGAATTCAGTTTTTTTTTCCATCTTCTTTATTCACTGTCTCTTCTTGTATTTTGCTGCACCAACAAGGATTTAAAGAAATCAAGATGGCTGAACTCTGGCCACTAAGGCAGGCAGCATTACTCTGTTACTCTAACTGCAAAAAAGGGGATAAATAAATCCAATGGGGGAAAAGACTCACAGGCCATCAACAGCAGTGACAGAAGCAGGTGTAGAGGAGCGTGAGGTGGCACTGGACGATCTCTCCAGAGTGGAGCTCAGCTGGACAGGTTCAGAGGATTTGGGGATCAGGGAACGAGAGGGGGTAAGTGGCTTTGCCTGTGTATGAATGCTTTGGCCACAGATGCGGTGATGTTTCTCCCAATCCTTGTGCTGACAGAAGGAGCCACAGTAACGAGCAATGTTACAGCCACTGCATGTCTCACTGGCTTTCCGACCACAATTCCAGCAGCTCTGCAAAAGCAATGAAAATACAGATTATTTCTCTTTGTGTAAAATAACTTATAGCCTTCCAAATGTTCAATTCAACCACTCCTGACACATTTTAGTTGCTAGGGGCTACTTCTGGGAACCCTAGAAGTCACATAATCTGTTTCTACAACTGTTACACCCCTGAATTAGGGTAGAACTACACAGATATTTTCGGCGCAATCCAATATGCTGCGTCAAAACGCCGGGGTAAAATCGCATGCGACGGAAATAAGGAAAGTAAATGCATTGTCGGATGGTGTCACATCGATGCGACACGACTTTTGGATGCAGACGCAACATGCAGTGCAGTGCGTCGGATCACGCCAAAAACGTCCGTGTAGTTCTACCCTAAGTGTTATTCCTTTATCTCACGAAACAGTTCTGTTTATGACAGATTTTATGATGGTTTTTAAGATTCGTTATAGCAGAGAATGTAGCCGACAGTGGTGTGACAGTCAATCTGCAAACCCATTGTTTAGATGACTGCAGAATTGTATATGAAAAATAGCTGTAAATAAGTTTAATACCTCAGTGGACTCTTCCTGCTCGCTCACAACTGAGAAGGCATCCTCTGTAGCCCTCCTCTTTGCATCCGCAATGGTCTGTTCCATCCTTGCCCTCTCCGATGCGATCATTTCAAATGCTTTCTGTTCTGCCTCTGAGACAGCTTTTTGTACTTCGGACATTGCCTGCCGTTTGACTTCATTCACTGCCTCTTCTGTGGGATGAGTGGGAAAATTAATTGTTAGCTATACAGAAACAATAATGTTGCTTTAATTTGTCCTACACCTACTCTTCTCCTGGGACAGCCCCCTGAAGCTGGCCATAGACGCGAAAGTCCATTTCGTACGATTTTTGGTCCATGTGTGGAAAGTCCCGACATTTTTCGTGCCATGGCGATTGGTCGTTTCTGTCGGCTACCGATAATATCTCTGCATGTATTGCGGATCTGACGATATCAGTGGGAGACTTTTGTTGGACATAACTTTTGTACGATTGCTTTCAGGGGCAGAACATCGGCTAATCTGTTCTTTTACTACTTTATTTGATCTGAATGGTTAATGCAGGTCGGGAGATGGCACAGAACAATCGTTCGTCCGATGTGAAGGTAAATCTGCACGTCTATGGCCAGCTTTAGTCTATTCCCAAACTACAAGATCACTTTGCCCAATGCCTGCTGTCAGACAATATAACCCAAACCAATACCCATTCCACTTATTCCATTGCTAATGTCAGATTCAAGTTTTTGCCTATGACTGTCTATGAATCATTTCACTGATTAGATAGTATCATGTGGTGCTCCATCCTTACAGAATAGGGGGTGACATTTCATACCTGCTTTTCTCCAGATCTCATCTGTTACATAGCCTGCTCCCGTCCTGCTCCCAAAGTCTCGAGTGGAATCTGAAAAAAAAAAAACCATAAGAAACTCATGAGCCTCAAAATGTTTATAGGGAGACTTGGCAGTAGAGTGACTTTAGAATGAGTCAAAAAGGAATCAAACAACAGAGGACTGTGACCCCTTACCGCTGGCTCCTGAATCAGTGCTGGAAGGGCTGTGTTGCCTGCTTAGGTGCTCACTTCCCTTCCGGATTTCATTTGACTCATTGAATCTCCGTTTCCAGTAGTTGAGCTCGTCCCTATCCACTTCCTGACAGCGGCGCAGCACAGCCATTGAACGTCGAGTCTTCTCCACCATCTCCATGATACAGTTCAGTGCCTGAAAGGAAAAACAAAATATGGTGTTATAATAACACGTTCTCAAAATGACACATTTCTCGCATTTGAGTGATTCCATGGTACTTAAAGGAGAACTAAAGCTTAACTAAAGAAGTAGCTAGAAATGTTGGACATTAAGGGGCTGATTCACTAAATTCGAGTGAAGGGTTCGAATTAAAAAAAAATCGAATTTCGAAGTTTTTTTGGGCTACTTCGACCATCGAATGGGCTACTTCGACCTTCGACTGCGAAAATCGAACGATTCGAACTAAAAATCGTTCGACTATTCGACCATTCGATAGTCGAAGTACTGTCTCTTTAAGAAAAACTTCGACCCCCTACTTCGGCAGCTAAAAGCTACCGAAGTCAATGTTAGCCTATGGGGAAGGTCCCCATAGGCTTGCCTGGGATTTTTTGATCGGAGGATTTTCCTTCGATCGTTGGATTAAAATCCTTCGGATTTAATCGTTCGATCGAATGAAAAATCCTTCGATCGATCGATCGCAGGATTTGCGCAAAATCTTATTTTAGTTCCTAGTCGAATATCGAGGGTTAATTAACCCTCGATATTCGACCCTTCGTGAATCGGCCCCTAAGTTTTGGGCTTCTATACCAGCTCAAGGCAACCATAACCATGTAGTATGGAAGATCTGTGCCTACAAAGTTTCTTCTTTTCTGATTCACTGCACATGCTCTGTGCCACTGTCACTTACTGAGCTTAGGGACCCACTCACAATATACTGAATATTTTGAATATAAATGTCACAAGTTTGAAATCCTGGATCATTGTTGCTACTGGGAAGCTGAAACTTTTGGCTGGTACCATAAATTCATTATATAAAATATGGCATTTTAGCCATATTAATTTAGAAATATAGGAAAAACCACACATTTTTTTAAGATATGTTAGTAAATGGGTCCCATGGTGTTTAAACCAACGTGAATATTCATAGAGTATACTTACATGGTCCAGATGTTTCCATTCTTCTGCCCATTCTCTCTCTGTCAGCCGATGGTCTACAAGTTCTTCCTGGTAGCCATTATTTAAGTTGCCATTGATTCCTTGGGACACAAAAATGTAATATATAGCAGTTGTATTTTTTTTATTACAACTTTGCTTTTTTTATAGTGGCAAAAAGCTATGTAGCATTTCATAGATATTGTTCATCATTCCATTCAATTCTTGCCCCAGATGAGATTGCAATCCAAAGTTGTCCCTATTACACTCATACACAATAAGGTCAATTTCAACAGAAAGTTTTGGTAGTGTGGGAGGAAACCTGGCTACCACAAGTAAAACCAGGCAAGCAAGGGAAGGACACAAAATTCCATGCAGACCCTGGACTATAAGGCAGCAATGATAACACTGTGCCATACACAAGAGACCAACTATTTTTAGAGACACCAGCTATACTATACCAATAATAGTTCATCTTACCAGAACTGTGATGCCGATCTCGAACGTCCCGGTGTTCAGCCATTTTGTTTACGTGGTCTCTGTAATGCTGGGAGCTGGGAATATCCTCCAAGGAGTAGTGCTGAAGGGGCGGTGGTGTTGGGTGGAAGTGGCTGGTGCTGTTCACGAGAGGGAGGGACAAAGCCGGGCTGTGCCGGGGGGCTGGACTGATAGTGCAGACTCTCTTAACTGGAGGTTCAGGGGGTGCGGGTTCTCTCTCTTCATCTCTCCTAAACGAAGAGCAAACTCTATTAACTGTCTCTACATCCAAATGCCTTGCCTGCCTTAATGTAGTTTGTTTTAGAAAATCAGCCTCTATCATTTTGTGTTTTAACCCTTACTTTCATATCCAACATTTGGTCAGAATCTCATTATTAAAGCAAAGATATATTAAGCAATAATACCTTGCTATAGTTTGGGTAATGTTTTTAATTGCAAATACTACCCATTACTTAGGGTGTTCATCTCTAAGTTTGGCAACCCCTCTTCTAACAAGAGTTCTCCTTGCCTTATCCCCTCCACTCGGTTGGTGGGAACTTCTCTGCATGGGTCCATGTTTACACAGCTGCAATCTATATACACTGCTATAGAGAAGCATTGCCTCCCCTGTCCTAGCTGTCTTGACGTGGTCTTGACCTTGGGGTTGGGTGTATTTTTACCTGTCAGGGCTTTGTCGTTTCCCATTGCCGTTCACTTCCATAAGTAGTTCTGAGGAATCCGCTGGGGAGGAGGTGCTGGTATTCAGGAGAATATGTTCATGCTGTGCCAGGTATTGGGAAGGGGTCTGCTTGGCAGCTCGGGAACAGTGTAACAACTCCCGCTGGAGAAGAGGCAAGTTGGCCTATGATAGACATTAAAGCATAAGAAGTTATCAGCCACGCGTTAGTCCCATGGAGAACTCAACACTGGATGTTCCTAGTTTCAAACGCACCTTAAGGAATGGAATGACAAAGGGGCGCAGGGGGAAGTTGGTGGCTTCCTGCAGTTTGCAGTGAAATTCCTCAATGGTTACAGTTGAGTTCTGCAAAAAAATATTATAGATCAAGTATATATATGTAGAAGAGAATGTTCTCACATTTAAGGAGATCTTTTGTTCTAAAGATACTGTCTCCCTCCGTTTCCCTAACAGTATCAGAAATCAGCCCAACTCAATCTGTGCCCATGCCCCACCACCTCAAGATATAGAATGCCAGAAACAGAGTATTCTCTTTCTTGGAGTGCATTGAGGAAGCCATTTTCCCAAGAGAAACCACATGGATCATTGTGTGCCATCAGTGAAAATAGGATTAACCATTTAAAATGGGAATATTATTTTATTAAGAGCTGCACTGTATACATGTATGTATGTATTGAAAAGGCCAAATGACCAGAGAAACTCAAACAGAAATGAGTGGTGCTTTAGTGGATCTAAATACATCTTTTATTAATACTGTGCATTGAGAAGTGCAGCTTGCAAAGGTTATGCAAAGGAAAGCACTACTGATGCATAGCAGGTATAGTAGGGAGAGATGGTGCCTATAGTAACAGTGGGGATAATAGACTCTGGGAAGGGACTGAGACTGTGGGATAGCAGGTATAGTAGGGAGAGATGGTGCCTATAGTAACAGTGGGATAATAGTCTCTGGGAAGGGACTGTGGTTGTGGGATAGCAGGTATAGTAGGGAGAGATGGTGCCTATAGTAACAGTGGGATAATAGTCTCTGAGAAGGGAGTGTGGCTGTGGGATAGCAGGTATAGTAGGGAGAGATGGTGCCTATAGTAACAGTGGGATAATAGTCTCTGGGAAGGGAGTGTGACTGTGGGATAGCAGGTATAGTAGAGAGAGATGATGCCTATAGTAGTAGTGGGATAATAGTCTCTGGGAAGGGACTGTGACTGTGGTATAGCAGGTATAGTAGGGAGAGATGGTGCCTATAGTAGCAGTGGGATAATAGTCTCTGGGAAAGGACTGTGGCTGTGCGATTGCAGATATACTGGGAAGGCATGCTGCATATTAGCAGGTATAGTAGGGAGAGATGGTGACAATAGTAACAGTGGATAATAGTCTCTGGGAAGGGACTGTGACTGTGGGATAGCAGGTATAGTAGGGAGAGATGGTGCCTATAGTAACAGTGGAATAATAACCTCTGGGAAAGCACTGTGAGGTATTTATGATTTCATTTTTATCCATTATAATACAGCACCCACATTCTTTAAAGAGGTTGGTATGCAACATCAGTCCCTACCCTGGTGGAGCTTACAATGTAAGGTCCCTATCACGCAGAGAGGTCAATTTTTTCATAGCTAATTAACTTTCTTTTATGTAAAGGAGAGACCCTACAAACTCATTGCAGATAGTGCCCAGGTCAGAATCAAACTCAGGACTATAAGGCCGGTAGATATAGAAACCAGACGTATGGATGTATTTTACTTACCACCAGGGCCAAAACTAGGGTGCGGACCTTTTCCCCTATCTCAGGAGAGATGTCGTTTCCAAACTGCTGCAATGTAGTGAGAAATCTTTTCAGTTTGCTGAGCTGCCTCGCCCCGCAGGTGGCAGGAAGCTGCTGATTGGCCAGGGAAGAGGAGGAGGATGATGATGGACCATTGCTGGAACGCTGAGGTGGGGACGGAGCTCCGTTTAGTGCGGGGGGAGAATGGTTGATGCCATTGGAATCTGTAACAGAATCACAGGGTAATTAAGTATGAAGCATGGACCATTTCAGTAGAATTCCTTTGTATATTGTGTATAGGGCTCATTGCATTTATGTAACTTCCCATTCATACTAACCTTATACACTTCCTGGAATTTATAAACTTATCAATGGCTACTTCTGCCATCAGAGCTAGCCATTTTTGTAAAAGCAGCATGTTGATATTTATTTGTATTTCACTGTACAATGTCACTTATCAACATACTAAGTTTGCTCAGATGCAGTAACACTTAGCAACCAAAAACATTTTTGCTTTTAAACATACGGCCAATAAATACTGCCTACTGATTGGCTACTATCGGTTATTGCTCTAGGGCAAATGTAATGCCTTTTTATTTCATAGTACCATAAAAACTTTTATCCCTTCCATTATAACTTCTTCCAACTTCCCTGCTTAAAGGTCTCGCAGTGCATCATGGTGAAGCCTTTCCGCATATAGCTATAATAAATGACTATACACATATGAGTCAGGACCTCTATACTTAGTCTGCAGCCTTCTGCCTTTAAATGTTCACAGAACTCCTCAGTGATTTCTAACATCCTTATAATTTACAGTAGGGGGTACATTATCCCTTATAATACATTTGTTTCCCTTAATATTGTAGGCCATTTATTGCACAAGAAAAGCAGAATGTTTATCTATATTACACAGACTTATAGGAATGGGATGGAGATGTCAGTGGGTCTTCAGTTTGGGAATAGTGCGCCCAGGAGTTATAAAAGAAGGGAATTAAGGGAAGTAAGAAGGGAGTAAGTGAATGTTGTAATGGAGTGAGAGACACACCTACAATTACCCCCTCTTGTTTTGTGGTTAACTAGGCCAGGGGTACATACGTGATGATGGGGGAAAGGTGACAGGCCGAGGGCCACCAGGATTTACAGGAGGAAGTGGTGCCATGGTTGGCGGCGAGGATCTGGAGTGGATCTTCACTTCCATGGGAGACCCGGGCATGATTGGCACCCTCTTGTCCCCAGTAACTGCATAAGGGCACAAACGAGAGACATAAGGAAAGAAGCCCTAGTAGTGAAGAAATGCATACTGCTTGTAAGCCCTTGCATCCCGCCCCAGTGTTGCACCAACAGATGCAGATTCACACAACAGGTTGCCTGGCGGATGTAGCAGCTGGGAGCGACCATCTGGTGGGGGCATGTAACCCCTTGTGTTCCAGCTGTAGGGTAACAGGCACCCCCCGCAGCCTGTCACAAAGAGGAACCTGTTCTGATCTTACTAAGCCCATAGCAGCTGCTGAAGCAAAACCTTCCGCTGGGGTCCCTCTCCAACTTTAAGGGGCCCCGCTGTGTAGCGGTCTTTCAAAGAAGAAACTTGGCCCCGCAGATTTTTTCTTTTCCGGGAACAATCTTTAACTTTCAGATAGTGTGTGTAGTAAGTCCAGATGATGACAGGGGAAGGGGCTGTAACTGTATGATGGCAGTAAAGGAAGAAAAGTTGATATCATGTGAAGGGCAGTAACTGTAAGACAGTGTGTATCGTAAGCCAAGATCATGTCAAGAGAGGGGCTAATAAGTTTGGATTTGTGGCAGGCAACAAAGGCCCGGGCCTATGGCAGCAAAGTTTGGGGGGCAGAATACTTCCACTGGCTGCCTCTTCACAGGGGACTGGGCGAGAGATCTTGACAGTAGTCTGAATCTTCCGCCAGTCCAGTTCCAAGTGGAAGCGATTGGGAAAGGGCAAGAAGCAGAGCCAGCAGGGTGGTAAGAAGATTGCGATGAGGAGTGGGGGGCATGCAGGGAAGGGGGGCCTAGGGGCGCACTGTTCTTAAATCTGGCCCTGGGGCTAACCCTGTAGGGGCTGTTATTAAAAAAACAAATCTCAGAATTCCCTGGCAGCCAGAGGCGGTTTGAGGAAGCTGGGAGTAAGAATTCCTTAATAGATTATACATGATGACGTCCTACAGTACAGATCATATCAACCAGGGTGTCTCCTCCACCAAGGCCAGCCCTGTGTGAGCAGCCACTCCAGTGTATATCTGGGAGTTTCTGAAACAAAAACACATCCCATTACCGTTTAGAACCTTTAAGAACAAAAAATATTTGATGCTTTATGCCTCTGAATTTCTGACTCCCTATTTCCCAGAATCCTTCCTGTGTTTATCCCACCGCGCTGTGCTGAAACCGCTCTCCATCTGTTTCCCGTTTCTGCCAAGTTGAGGTTTTCCTCTGTGCAGTTAACCCCCTCACTGCTGGTTCATGAACTGCTTAGCTTGGTCACATTAGTTTTCTAAAGTAAAAAGAAAAAGTACCCCTTATTTACCAATTTTTACCTAAAACTGATCAACTTCATTATATGTCCGACTAAATCCAAATATTTTACTGTAATTAATAAATGAGCTTTTTATTTTAAAAAAAATGTGATTATGGCCAATAATTAATTAATTAATTACACAAAATTAATTCCAAAATGAAGATGAGTTAATTTAACCTAAGGCTTTTACACAATGGCGTTTTTTTCTGCGCTCCCCTGCGTTGCGCTTTTTCCGTTCAGCCACAGAGGAGTGCAGGAGTAGACGCACTTAATAATTGTGAAGGGGGCTGTACTCACACAGGCGCATGTAAGCGCAAAACGCAGGTGGGACTCATACTGCGTTTCACCTGTGTACAGTACAGTCCCCTTCATAATAATTGAGTGCGTCTACTCCTGCGCTGAACGTAAGAAACTGAAATGCAGGGGAGCGCAGGAAAAACCGCCCGTGTGTAAGAGCCCTAAATAACCATTTCAATCAAATGGATATACCGAATTGATTTCAAAGTAATACTAAGTTCAATTAACTTTTTTTGCTAGTTCTTAATTAAATAGTGCAATTAATTAATTAATTAAACCTCCATGAAATTCTCCGTGATTAATGATAAGAATTAAAGCTCTATAAGGTATTGTGAACTAATCACTTGATACAAATGAATTTCATTTTTACCAAGTGATTTGTTTTTAAAAAAAGCTCATTTATTAATTACAGTAAAATCTTTGGAGTTAATTGGACATGTTGATCAGTAAATTGGTAAATAAGGGGTACTTTTTCTCTATACTTTAGAACACTAAGGATATACTGATGAAAGTCAGACCCCTGTTTAATGAATAATACAACAGTTACAGGCAGATCGATTTTTCCAATAATAGATCACATTGTCAGTCTCTTCCTAATATAAACATGTTGGTTATATTTTCTTGTGAACTGAACACAGTGATACAAATTCCACTCTGCTTTTACTTGCTGCAAACAAGGAAACAGGATCTATAAAAAAAAAATTGAAGCTTGAGTGGACTGGGCACGTAGAGGGGAACTGCTAATCCCAAATGAGAAATCATTGTTGAGGCTTGTTTGTACCTCCCATATGTGGTCCAAAAAGGTTACAGATATATAGAAAGATTGGGGTAACAGTCACCCTGCTATGGTTCCAGGGGTACCCAGGGCACAAATAAACACTTACCCCAAATATCACCCTAATGGCCTTCAGGCTGGGCCTCTTAGCTCATAACAAGGTTACATATTTATATAGAAACATTGGGGTAACAGTCACCCTGCTATAGTTCCTGGGGCAATCAGGACACAAATAAGCATCACCCCAAATCTCCCCCTAACTGGCCTTCATGCTGGGCCCCCTTAGCTCATAACAAGGTTACAGATATATAGAAACATTGGGGTAACAGTCACCCTGCTATAGTTCCAGGGGTACCCAGGGCACAAATAAGCATCACCCCAAATATCACCCTAACTGGCCTTCCGGCTGGGCTCTCTTAGCTCATAACAAGGTTACAAATATATAGAAACATTGGGGTAACAATCACCCTGCTATAGTTCCAGGGGTACCCAGGGCACAAATAAGCACTCACCCCAAATCTCACCCTAACTGGCCTTCAGGATGGGCCCCTTAGCTCATAACAAGGTTACAGATATATAGAAACATTGGGATAACAGTCACCCTGCTATAGTTCCAGGGGTACCCAGGGCACAAATAAGCATCACCCCAAATATTACCCTTACTGGCCTTCTGGCTGGGCTCTCTTAGCTCATAACAAGGTTACAGATACCGTATATAGAAACATTGGGGTAACAGTCACCCTGCTATAGTTCCAGGGGTACCCAGGGCACAAATAATAACTCACCCCAAATCTCACCCTAACTGGCCTTCAGGCTGGGCCCCTTAGCTCATAACAAGGTTACAGAGATACAGATTCCAGGTACAACTTTGATCAGCAGTGGCCTTCAGTTAGGGCACCCCATTTTAATACTTTGGAACCCCCAACTCAAATCACCGCTACAGTGAAAGTGGCAACATTAAGCCAAATTAATTTAAAAATCGATGTGCATTTATAATAGGGATAATATATCGGTAACAATAATAAAACGATAACAGGATACTGCTGCTAGACTAAAAATGGTTTATTGATATTAATATAATTAATAGATTTATTAATTAGGTTATACTAGGTGTAATTAGTTGCATAGTCCAATAGAAACACTGCTGACAGAAAACACATAAAGGCTAAATTGCAGTAATGACGGCGGATAGGCCTGTCAGTGCCGACAGAAGGTGACTTGTTGATTACCAACAGCACAAGAGGGAGCAATTGATTTCACAGACTATCCCAGTGACAGATATTCATCCATATGAGGGACTAATTGAAAACACAAGTTATGGCTGAAGTCAAGGAGAACAGCTGATATAGAACCGTGAAAGTCACCTGCGGCCTGAGGGACCGGGAGGAGGGAGTGGGCGGATCAGGCCGCAATGCTAATTTCCTAGAAAGACAATGGGGACAGATGAATGGTGGTGAATGGGATTATGGGTAACAGTGGCTGCACCTGGTGTCGGGAACAGAAGGGGGGGTGGGATTGGAAACAAGGACCACATCTGTCACTTACACAATGATGGAGTTCTTTCTTTTTCCCCCCTTCCTGGTAATCAGTAGAGGGTATTAAGTGTGCCTCAGCACTCGCTCTCACACATGCAACAGGTTGGAAGGGGGGAATTTATTTCTTAACTCAATCCCACCCTCCATGCTCTGCAGAGCAAGCGTCTATTGTAGAAGGTGCTAAATAATTAACCCCTGCATTTCAATGAAGAGTTTAATTTCCTGGCAGATGGATTCAGATGTCAAGATGCCTGTTTTAGCAAGGGTGGCGATTGTTCCCCCCCCCTCGAAATTATCCATTAAGACACGTCACGCTCATTTAAGCAATTTGTACCAACCGTTATACAGGGGCCTTTCATCTGTTATACACATTAGTGTCATTCGCTTGCTTTGCGCCGTTAAAAAGAACATCTGACTTTGTGGTCACTATTTCTAGAGGGGACAGAATTCAGGGGTAAGACTGTGCAGGGGGGAGGCAGGGAGGGGGGTCAGTGGGGACTTAACATCGCGGGGTGAGGGTTAGTTCTCCTTTAAGGTATTGACATTAGTCAGAATTCTCTGCAACAGGGTCATGTTTCTATGCACTTAATTCGCCTGCTGAATATAAAGCAGAAGCTTTGCCCTTGAGAAGGAACGTTATGATGAATGAACACATTCAGTCTTCATTCCAAAGAATATATATATAGGCTATATATATATATATATATATAGGCTATATATATATATATATATATATATATATAGATATAGATATATATATATATATATATATACTGTATATATATATATATATATATATATATATATAAAATCAAACTCAATACATAATATAATTTTAGAAATACACGCAATGAAACCTTACTACACTGAGACCAGCTGACTAATGGCCCAGGTGGTGTTTTTTTTGGAAAACTGAAGGCAGAGAAAATGCCTTATGTATGTCACAAGTAGGGTTGTCACATTTTCTGGAAAAAAATACCGCCTTCCTATTTATTTATCTTTTTTTGCTATTAATAACATTGGGATCAACCAGCATTTTTACCGGGCAGGTGGCAACCCTAGTCATAACCGAAAAGCACCTGAAAATCACCTCCTACCACCCTCCATTGACTTGAATGGGAATAAAATGGCCAGGTGATTAAAAAAAATGTAATCACTGTCCTTCTCTCATGGATAATCTCCACTATAAAATGACCCTTTCTCACCACCAACCTCTGTTTTTCTGTAGGGGCATGGGGGAAGTGTTGGACTGGGACTAGGGGTGCCACCTTTTCTGGAAAAAAATACCGGCCTTCCTATATATTTATCTTTTTTCCCTATTAATAACATTGGGATGAACCATCATTTTTACCGGCCAGGTGGCAACTCTAACTGGGACCCATCAGAGGCCCCCCCCCCGCCACTCCGAAGATTTGAACCTTATTGTTTGGGATGGGGCACATCAAATATACATCTGTAGTTTTAGGGTCTTCAAGGTAAATGATTACTCACCATAATAGGGAAGTGGCCCTGGTGCATCGCCTTAGCCCTCAGCACGGGGAGCGGACAAACCGAAAAACCAATTGGGAGCAGGCACTCAATGAAGGCAAACTTCCACCAGGTCAGTAGTTCAAAGTGAAGAGAGTTTATTGTGAAATTGCTCATTATTTGGGCCTCATGGGACCCCCTATACAGACAGGGTCTGTTTTCCTCTGTAGTTTTGCCCTTGTTAAAACCGATAAACATCAGACCAATTGCCCATAAAGGTATAATTATAATAAGACAGACACTATATAGATATTTCTGACATGCTCAAGGACACAGAGGAAAGCAAATAGGATTGAAAAGAGCTTACTGGCTCTGATATGCAGCTCTGGAATTCTAAATATGATTTTGGGGGGGGGGGCAGAGCTGCCGACCGAGTTGGCAGCTTATTGCCGGTGTATTGGGCCATCTGACAGGCGTCCCCAAAATCTGTCCGAAAGTCGGCAGAGTAAAAAATCCCGTTGGATCGCTGCCGTATCTGTTCGCTGATACCGTCCCATGATCCAACCGCCCGTATGGCCTCCATTGTGATCTGATCGTAGGGCCCATGATCGGATCAGCCCGATATCGCCCACCTCAATGTGGGCATATCGAGGAGAGAACAGCTTGTTTAGTGCCAAATGAGTGTATCTCCCCATGTATGGCCACCTTTAGGGTAAGGGTAAGGGCACACTTGGCGATTCGAGAGATTTAGTCGCCTGGCGACTAATCACCTCTTCTTTGGGGCGAATCTCCCCCTGAACACCCTCCCTCTGTCTTGTGCCGGCTATAATGAAAAATCGCCTGCGGCATGGCACACACGGCGCTTCGTATTCCGAAGTCGCCCGAAGTGAGAAGAGGAGGCGATTATTCGCCAGGCGACTAAATCTCCCTGAATCACCAGGTGTGCCCTTACCCTTAGATATACAGTATATGCCCCAGACTCCCACAAAATTAGCCTGGGCTGAATACATCTGTGATTCCTCAGTATGTTGAAACCAATCAGGTTTGTTAGGCTGGTGCAGATGGACTGCAGATATAACACCCCCCTACTGACAGACAGACAGAGAGGAAAGACAAACACCCTGTCCGCCC
This sequence comes from Xenopus petersii, assembly GCA_038501925.1. Lineage (NCBI taxonomy): Eukaryota > Metazoa > Chordata > Amphibia > Anura > Pipidae > Xenopus > Xenopus petersii. The sequence continues at coordinate 83,506,654 of CM076689.1, forward strand.
ACCCTTGTTCTCACTGTCTCTACGTCTGTTACCAGGGCTTTCTGTTTTGCAAATCCCACTAAATATACTCCTAACACTAGATCCAATCCAGTTGGACCAGAAGTCGGTAACAAATGATTATTGTGCGGGAGGGGAAATATTGGCTGAAGCAGAATGTTGGTACAACTGCAGTGATCTCACACCAGCTACAGTACTTCCGACTTTCTAAAACGAGACTTTCTTTTAAACTTAAAATAGGTGCAAATATGGGTAACACTTGAAAAATACAAGAGGAAGAACAGATCACCTGGAGTTACACAAACATTTGCAAAGGCAAGTAGAACCTCTAGTTTAGCAGCCATTCACAGGACAATCTCCTACGCTCTCTGCCAGATTGGCTAAATGGACGAAGAGCGCATGAGGAGCAATACGTGGTATGACCAGCTTCGATTGTTCCTGCAAAATGAATGGACTGAAAAAAGCAGGTAGTAAAGAGGCGCTGCGGCTGCACTGATGTTGTGCTACATTGGCACATGAAGTTTTCAAATTTACGCAATCCCTGAAACAACCAATAATCACAGCACATGGATATTAGAGGGGATAGGAGGGCCACCATAAACATGTTTCAAAACAATCTATCTTTAACTTTATTGACATCTGTACCAGAGTAACCTCCTGCAGCTTGTTCACAGACCAAGGAGCAGAAAGATGGGTAAACTTACCAGGACCTGGGAGGGCAGACTTGTTCCTGTCACTCACTACAAGGATTACGGTAAAGTGTCACTGTCCTGAATAATAAACAGATGCTTGAGTTTCCACAGAACACAACTTCTTCTAATCTGGTGTGTGTGTGTGGGGGGGGGGCATGGTATAGGACTTTCAACAGACCTAGCATCCAACAGACCCAGTATATATATATATATATTATCCCTTTAGTTAAAATAATATCATATGGAATGACCTGTGTTAGGCCAGTGGAAACCAGGTGGGAATGTACCCTGAACTGACCCAGATTTACACAGCCTCCAACTTCCAGCAGACCCCCCAGAACAGAGAAGGACAAAGTGTGAGGTTTCTGTACATTCCATAGCTCTGGCCTCTGGCTCCAGAATGTCTGATGGAGAATGAGTAGCCCCAAGCTATTCATTTTAACAAGGAAGTCAGCCACCCACCTCTCTAACACAGCAGCATGTCATTACTCTACAACTAGAAGGGTGGGGGCTGGGGGGCACTAGTTCTCTGTACAAAGTCACACACACTGTAAATCTGTATGGGAATTAAGGAGAGACAGATTCCTGCAAAACAGATTTTTTTTGTGTGCAATCCAGCCATGCCTTCATTTTGATGGCTACAAAAACTCTCTCTCTCTGGTGCAGAACAGTCCTAAAGTAACATGGTCTGTGGTTAGGGTTGCCACCTGGCTGGTATTTTACCGGCCTGGACGGTACAAATGATGGTTGATCCCAATTTAATTAATAGGGAAAAAAGATAAATATATAGGAAGGCCGGTATTTTTTTTCCAGAAAAGGTGGCAACCCTGTCTGTGGTCCTTAAGGGTCATGGCACGTGGGGTACAGTCCTGCAGCGACTTGGGTACCTGCAAAAAAAGCAGGCACCCTGCGGAATGAGGGAGGATTTTCAGGTGCAGGTATACCCGCGGGTCTGCAGGTCGCGGGTCTAATCAAAATTTCTTATCTTATGTAATATTGTCTATATTTTACTACTTTTAAAGTTTTACAAAAGTTATTTCTGTCCTCACCCACTTTTGATCACATCCGGCTTGCAGCACCATCACTTCCTGTTTGATGGCGGTCGGCAGGTTGCAGCTCGGGTTGCGGTTAAGGCAGTTGCGGGTCCGGGTCTTAGAAATTGGTTCCACACAGGACTCTAACATGGGGAGGTTTGCTGCAATTGGGGTAGATCAGAGTTGGGCTGAAGACAGAACAACCAAGGATATATTATTCTCTGTAAATTTGTAATGCTGGCCCCAGCCTTGGCTAGGGTTGCCACCTTTTCTGAAAAAAAATACCTATATTCTTGCTGTTTTTCCCTATTAATTACATTGGCATCAAGCATCATTTTTACTGTCCAGGCCAGTAAAATACCGGCCAGGTGGCAACACTAGCCTTGGCTGATATATTACCAGATAGGCTGGTGAAATACCGGCTTAGTGGCAGCCCTAATGTCAAATTCGGGTAAAAATCCAGAACGGATCTTCAAGTGAATGACCAGCTTAAGTCCACATGAACTCATGGCTAGTACCTGGCAAGCTTTTTGGAACTGTGCCATCTTATAACATTCCCTTAAATTGATATGCACCTTAATCAAAATGCTTGCACTAACACTACAGTTTAGTTTTACAGAAACCAGGTTAACCCCCAATAATTAGAAGATGTCAATATTGTGAAAGGGGACCACAGCCTCCATTGCTATAATTATGCAGGCTTTGTGCTTCTATACGTCTATCTGCGAAATAAGAGCTGGAAGTCATGTGCTCACAGCAATTCATCCAACAGTTAAACAGTTTATTAATGCAGGTGCTTTCTGTCTTATGCTGGGACTCCGACCAACAACTGTACTTATATAAATATACCTCACAGAGAGCTGAAGGAGTTGTCATCACAAGCCTAATGCATCGCTCAGCCTTGATTGAAAGGCAAGAACAGAGGGACTTCTTTGTGTTCCGGGACCCTATCAGAAAGTTGGCTAATAGGCAGCTTGATGCAAAGGACTCTGGGAGGGGGCCATTAACAGCACAATGGCTTCAAATTCCACAAAGGGAAATGTTTTGTTATCCAGCTGAGTGAGCTGGTAACGTATAAAGCACAAAGTCGGTTCATTTTCCTTGCAACTAAATAAGCCCTAAACAGTCAGAAAATGCAAATCTTACAATGACTGGCAATAAGCAAAGTTTGCAACCTCACAAGTATTAATGGCAATAAGGCATGCCTAAGGGCAGACAGACACACACAGTCAGATTTGGGGAGATTAGTCGCCCGGTAACAAATCTCCTCTTCTTCGGGGAGAATAATCTCCCCGAACTGCCTTCACCTGCCTTACCGCCGGCCAGAATGAAAATCACCGGGGGGGTAGCACTCGGATCGCTTCGTTTTCCGAGATTGCCCTCCCTCATGAGGCAACTTCGGAAAACTAAGCACTCAGAGTGCCATCCCGCAGGCGATTTTCATTCTAGCTGGTGGGAAGGCAGTTCGGGAAGATCAGTCGGCCTGAAGAAGAGGAGATTTGTTGCTGGACGACTAATCTCCCCAAATCTGACCGTGTGTCTCTGCCCTAAATGGAAGTTACACACTCAAAATGTGAAGTTAAAGTTAACCAAATTGCCCCATTGCTACTTATGGGAATACTTAACAAAATGCCAAATGAGGTGATTTCGGGCAAGTGAGCACACACAAGAGAGCGATTTTCACAAGTCCCAAATTGATCTGTGTGCCAAGAGTCAAATCCATAGTCAACAGTGAAGGAATTCTCATTCAGATACAACTGTACCAGCCAATAGATTTCAAGAAAGGGCTGCATGCCTTTCTCAGCAAATGAGAAAATAGGTGTCATGGGAGTGATCCAGTTGCCATTCTGGAGCCACAAAGGACATTTTCACCATTTGGTCACACTGGAGACGGCTACAAGTGCAGTAGTTTCCACCATCCAATTGATTAGCTAGGAGCTAGATAGGCATTCACTGGCCAAAAGGATGAACCTGATAGACATGTACTGTATATTTTTTAGCCACAACTATGCAGCAAAGATTGTACATGATATAACATCCAGGAAAATATAAATCAGGGAAATGTATTATGCATTATATATTGACGGGACCACAAAAAAGGTGTAACATTAGGGAAAACTTAAAATCAGGGTATGTAAAATTTCACTTTAGATGCTTGAGGTATTGATGGAAGTGAGGTGGCCACTATACAGATAAAGGCTCCAGAGCAAGTCAAGACTAAAGGTGGCTATAGACGCGTCAATAATGTACGAAAGAAATTTGAGTACGATATTCGGTGCGTATACGGTGGGAGACGGGTTGACCGATATCAGAAGACTTTGATATCAGTCGGCTTGTCAATCCGTCAAAATTTTGATTGGGCGCCTTTGAAGGCATAGTTGAATTTTCAGATACAGGTAGAATCCTATTGTTTCTACCTGACAAATCAGCTCTACACGTCTGTATTGAAACGAAGGATCTTTCCTGGAAATATCTGTTCCAGGAAAGATCGTAATTGTAACGTCTGTGGTCACCTTAAGAGATAAGTTGAAGGGGATTCAGAGTGAATAAAAGACTGAAATAGTGTTTTAAGTATAAAATCAATAATAAGTATTATGATATGTGCACATACCCCTTCAAACCAGCAGTTAAACCCCCCTTCCTATAACCCAGGGGTGTCCAAAGGTGTCCAGTAGAACTTTAGTTGGTGATCAGTAGATCTCAAGACACTGTCAACAAACAGCTTGTTTTATTCTTTTCATTCGAATATTTATTCTGTTAAGGTTATATAGGAAATATTTTTTTTTAATATAAATATTTAAGTAATATTTTCCATGGAGCAGAATGATATTATGGATGTAGATCACAATGGGACAACATCACTAAAAGTAGACCCTGCATTACTAAAGTATGGGCACTCCTGCTATAACCACTAGACCCCAATATACAATTGAGAAGGGGGAGGGCTGTAGGGCAGAGCAGGTGCAACATGAATAGTGCACACCTGGCTGTTCACACTGCACACATGGCCACAGGTATTGACATGTAGAACCAGCGTCATCACTACTTGTTAGCAAGAGCAGTTCCACTGACACAGAAAGGCAGGGAGTTCTCCTTGTACTGCATATATACAGACACATGTATACAAAGGGTTCTTCAGTTCATAGTCTGGACCTAAGTACACAGTGACATGAATCTAAACATCCCCTTTCCATCTTTACCGTTTAAGGGCTCGTACAGAAGCGTTCAGTTTTAACGCATTCCACCGTAGGGGAGTGCAGGAGGAAACACAGTCAATTATTTTAAACCGGATGCAAAAGTGGCAAACACAGGTGTAAACCAGCATGTTGTGTTGCACCTGCGTTCTGCGCTTCCATGCCCCTGTATGAGTAGAGCCCGGTATAAAATAATTGACTGCATTTCCTCTTGTGTTAAAATTGAACGCAAACAGAGTTGGACTGGCTTGTCCATATATGAGGCCTAAGGCAAACATTTCCAAAATAATTTGTCCTCTGCCAACTGTGCATGCTCCAGCTTTGCACGTATATATGAAGTTTTTGTATTGATGAGACAATGTGGGACATTCACTAAGATTCGTAGTTGCGCCAGGCGTAACTTCGCCAGGCGTAGTTTCGCCTGCGCTCCGCAAATTCACTAAAATACGAAGTTGCGCTCAGGGGTAGCGTAAGGTTGCGTAGTTACGCTAGCATTGATTCGCTAAGCGAAGTGAAGTTCTGCTAGCGATGGTTAATTTGCATACGGCGCCAAATTCAAATTTCAATGGAGGAATATGTAGCAGCACTACAAATGCCTGGGAAACCTTCAAAACATCAAATAAAAATTTTATTTTGCCCTACACATGTGCCCACTGTATAGTTAAGTTGCCATGAGTTAGGAAATGTAGGGGGGAAGGAGGGGAGCCCCACAAAAAATTTCAATCTTTTTCAGCCTATCACCCATAATATAGCAAAAACGCCAGCATTTTTTGGGACAAGAAAAAAACTTTTTTTGAAGCAATCCCTATCTACTCTATTGTGCTTCGCCTGGTCTGAGGTGGCGAAGGAAGTCTAGCGTAAAAGGTAACGTTCAGAACAATGCGTAGTTACGTCCGTTGCGCAAATTCGTCAAGCATAAGGGTGTGAAGTAACACTAGCGAATTTACGCCAGCGTTCGTTAGTGAATTTGCGAAGTATCGAAAATGCCCAACGCTAGCAAATTGACGCTAGCGTTAGTCGATTTGGCGCATAATGAATTTGCCCCAATGTTTCATGTCGCACTTGCCAAATTTCCGAGCCTCTGTAATTAAATATCTGTCTCCTTCCATCCTCTCCAGGCCCAGATTTATGGAAAGGCCACAAAGGCCCGGGCCTAGGGCGGCAGAATTTATGGGGCGGCATGCCGCCCAACCACACTTGCATTGGTTGAATGCACTGGGGATTCACAGGAGATACAATTGTTTTTAGGGTTTCAGGTAAGTATATAATAATCCCAGGTTTTCAGGCTACCAAAATGTATAGCGGTTGACCTGTTTTACCAATATTTATTGCAATTGTACATGAATTAGGACCTCATGGGGCCCTTATACTTCCTGGGCCCCCCTGCAGTCGCAGGGTCTGCTTCTTCTGTAGTTACACCCCTGGTTCGGGGGACTCTCGCTATGCACGGGGCAGACAGGCTGCTTAATGTTGGAAGCAACAGATTGCCTAACTATTACATGTCCCCACAGGAAACTGTAGACTCCTAAAAGTGAAAAACCATCTGTACATGTAAGGTTCTCCAGACTAGGTATCAGTCTTCTCTTGCAGTAATATAAAAACAGTAGCGTTCTAAAAGCACTGGTGAACACACTGACACAAAGGTCTATATACTATACTATATACTAAATTGGCAAAATTCAATTAACTCAAATCATGTTTTTTTTACCCACAATGCACACAGGTAGCATTACTTTGTTATTGAACAACCAATCAATGATGAACTTAACTGGTAGTATCTCAGGTGCTTTCTGCTGAACATACAAAAACTCCTGCTCGGTCAGAGAGGTCAAAAACTGAGCTAATCTTTCCTCAATTTGTCCACCAAATATTCATGTCATAATGCAGTCCTATGAAGACCCACCAGGAGAGGAGCATGCAGCAGACTATTTCATGCCTCGATTCAGGAATATCCAGCCAATTTCAGCCAGATGTTAGTAGCACAGTTCCCATACATAGACCAATACGGCCAACTTTGTCTGGAGGGGCCGTGTATGGCCAGCTTAATCCAGTGCTTTGTAGGACATCATTGAGAGGCCAACCCTACTGGATTCAAACAAGAAATCTTTCAGGCATGCACTCCCCATATGATAATTATTAGCAAGTACAGACAGCAGTCAGTGATGTGACACCCACCCACGAAAGTTATACTGATGGAATATTTATAAATAGGGAAACATTTAGGAAGTTGGGGGCTTAAATTTTTTCATTTTTATCATCTGAACAAAGTAAGAATTCTCAAGAAACATATTCCATTAACATCTATGAGCTCATTACATTTTTACATTACTACCAAAATATTCTGTTCAAAAATCAGAACCAAGACCATATAAAGGCACAAGGTTGCAGTGTCAGATGTACCCCCTACTGCAAATTATAAGGATATTAGAAGTCACAGAGAGGTTCTGTGCCACTATAAGGCCAGAAGGCTGCAGGTTGTGTTATACAGGAAACTATCAGTATCACTCCTGTATTTTAAGGGATATTGTAACCCTATTGCAAATTATAAGGATATTAGAATTCACTGAGGGGTTCTGTGACCATATAAAGGCACAGGCTGAGTTATACAGGGAACTCTAAGCATCACTTGTGTATTATAAGGGATAATGTACCCCCTACTGTAAATTATAAGAATATTAGAAGTCAATGAGGGGTTCTGTGACCATATAAAGGCACAAGGCTGCAGGCTCAGTTATACAGGGAACTCTGAGTATCACTCATGTATTATAAGGGATAATGTACCCCCTACTGTAAATGATAAGGATATTAGAAGTCACTGAGGGGTTCTGTGGCCATATAAAGGCACAAGGCTGCAGGCTGAGTTATACAAGTCAGTCTACACTACACACCACTCACACCGATAGCTGTATTTCTGTACAAACATACTGACACAATTACAAATGTTCCAACTATTTGCTCCCATCGCACAGCCCGACTCTGGGGTCTTGAATGCGGCCTGTTTATAAACGGGTCAGATCGGTCTGTTTCCAAGAGCAGAATCTAATCAATAAAGTCTAAGAATTATAATCTGTAGCAGCTGTTCTGCAAGACTGTCTGGCTCTGTGGAGTCTGATACACCAATAATTTCCCTCCAGCAGAGGAGGCCGGAAACCTTGGGCCAAACTACTACAAAAAGATGCAGGAGATTCAGCTTTCATAGAACATTCTCCATGATAGATCCCAGAAGGTGCCACATTTTCATCCTCATTATACTGTTAAAGTGCAACTACAACTATCATAATTCCAATACAGCTACTGGAGGGCTGCAGAGGAACTGTTCCTGGATACCTGTAACTATTTTGTAACCCTGTCATTACAGTATAGGCATAGGATTAACTGAGGATGCTGGGAAACGCAGTTCAAGCCACATCGGGCCAATCCAAGAGACAGGGTTTATTTCTGTTCTTGTCTCAATCAGCAGCTATGCTAGAGCTTTATAATGCACATTTAGCGCAGGAAAGCAAATGGTTGGATATTTATAGATGCCATTTCCCCGTATTTTCCAAAAGGACACATTAAAGGGCATTGGCCTCAGTATAGCTGGGTGGCAGAAGCCCACAGATAGGTGTTATATTTCAAAATATGTATATTTCATAAATTACATGACTGCAATACTGCATTGGAAATGGAAATATAGTCTATAATAAATAGCTTTAAAAGCCATGATGGGGGAAGCTGTTTTCAGAAGAGCATCTCATTTAGAAACGTTGCCCTGCACAGTTCCCACAGGAAGTGCAGGCTGCACCAAGAAATAGCTTCCCCTAGTACAAAAATAAATAAAATCACATGATTTATCAGTATACATCCAATTTGTTACAAGGCTTTTATGGTTTATCTTCCAGCTGGCGTTGAAGGACATGTGTCAGTGTATGCTATGAGTTATTCAGATTCACAGCTGGCTGCAGGTTAGTTTCCAGTTAAACTGCCTATGGCAGGAGCCCCCATATTTACTAATGTAGGGTCTACTTTTAGTGATGTTGTCTCAGTATGATCTACATCCATAAAAGCAGGGTCGGACTGGGGGGCCTGAGGCCCACCGGGGCTGCAGTTTCAGGACCCCCGTTGCATTGCATTCTTTGGGCCAGTAGGCAAGAAGCAGAGCCACAGGGTGCGGATCTAGGCCACCGGGGCCCACAAGTGTGGGGGGCCCACTGGGTTTTTTCCCCGGTGTCCCGCCGGCCCAGTCTGACCCTGCATAAAAGCATTGTTAGCATTCTGTTCCATGGAAAATATTGCTTAAATATTGATTTATAAGAAAGTCTATATTGCTTTATTTACAATACAACTATTTCTTATGTAATTATAACATAATACATAGGAGGGTGATATAGACAAGCTATTTATTGGCAATGCCTTGAGATCTACTGATCACAGCTGAAGGTCTACTGGTAGATCCCGGTCTACCTTTTTTGGACACCCCTGGCCTATAGCTTAAGATTCAAGATCAAAGTTTCAAATTGTGCTGTCCTGAGACAAAACGAATTTCAACGTTGCATGGAAAAGTAACAATGTTACCTCTATCTTAATGTTTTCTTGCACAGCAGCATCTGGAGTTGGAAATGGATACCATATGTATCGGGGTATAGAGGTACCCTGTTAACTTTAACCCTCTCAGTGGCAGGGGGGATCCTCAATAAAATCCTTCCCATAGTAACCTCCATGCAAGCCTTTTCCACAGGTCAGGAGACAAAAGCCATGCATTAACCAACTCAGAACCAGAAAGAATTCCTTCACAAGGAAAATAATCCCTCCACTGCCACCAAAACCAGATTCAAGTCCTAAATGTGAATATCAACGAAGAGCAACCTGCAGCCCTTTTAGTGTTTTTTGGGTGCCAACCAGAAGCTGCCACCGGACCGGACCACAGGGTTTTGTAACCAGATTGTAAGCCTTCTTGCCAAGGGGACGGGCAAACATTAGAAGACTTCTTACCGATGACAACCACAGAGAATATCAAATAAATAGCAACATGCCATCCCAATAATGCTGGCAGGTACCACTGTGTAGGCTAGCATTAACCCTTGTATAGCCCCCAATCAACAATTTAATGCTCAAGAATCAACCTATTCAAATAAGGACACAATGTTCAACCATTTAGTACCTTAGGAGTCCATCTCAGCCATCACCATTTGTTAACCCTTCAATGAGAACACTCCCAGCACAAAAGAATACTACTAGTGAACTAGCTGCTCCACCATACAGAATAGCAGATACAGATGTGCTAATAAAAGCCATCAATAGTCTTAGTATAAAAGGGTAGGAAAGGTGGACAGTACTCACACTGATAGGGTCCTGGGATCCCAACCATCTTAAATCCAAATCAAGAGCAAAGCCAAAGTGTCGCACAAGTCCCCAGTAAGATAGAAATTGTCTTGATGTTGCTGCAATAAACAGGAGGTTAAAGGGCCGCTGCAGGAGCTGGAAGAGACTGTGGGAATGGAAGAGAGGGGGCTGGGACCCATACAAGGGAAGAGGGAGGGGGAAGGGTGCTGCCTTCTTCTTCTCCTCCTCCTCCTCCATACACAGGCTAGGCCCTCCTACTTCTCTCCAGCAGTCCCCCCTCCTCTCTAACTGTCAGTACAGGGTGTGCTTTACCAACCCAGAGGCCAGCAATGCTGCACAAGTTACATTTTAGCATACTTACCCCATAAATAATGCACTCCAACAAATACATAGATTACACAGCGTGGGTTTAATATTTAATAACATCATAAAAAACAGAAATGTCTGAAAATTGTTGCTGCCCCATCAACTTTTTGCAATAAAACACATGACATTCACACACTGCACATCGAATAGGTTATTCATTTACATGCAAGCTGCCGGCTGCTCTACTTTCATTAGTGACATGCAGAATGCTGCGATAAGAATTGCTAATTAACCACTGGTTGAGGGGACAAGTCTATTAAGAACTTGGACCTCTAAACAAGTGCACATGCCCCAGGGCCTGCAGAAGGTGTAGGTAGGAACAATACCACGTTTCAAAAATGAACCACGTAATCAATGTACAGGGAGTGTTGCAGTGTAAATAGCAAAAAGGGGAAGGTCTTGGTCAGAAATGTGGCTTTGGGATAGCAGGTATAGTAGAGAGAGATGGTGCCTATAGTAACAGTGGGATAATAGTCTCTGGGAATGGAGTGTGGCTTTGGGATAGCAGGAATAGTAGGGAGAGATGGTGCCTATAGTAACAGTGGGATAGTAGTCTCTGGGAAGGGAATGTGATTGTGGGATAGCAGGTGTAATAGGGAGAGATGGTGCCTATAGTAACAGTGGGATAATAGTCTCTCGGAAGAGACTGTGGCTGTGGGATAGCAGGTATAGTAGGGAGAGATGGTGCCTATAGTAGCAGTGGGATAATAGTCTCTGGGAAGGGGCTGTGACTGTGGAATAGCAGGTATAGTAGGGAGAGATGGTGCCTATAGTAACAGTGGGATAATAGTCTCTGGGAAGAGACTGTGGCTGTGGGATAGCAGGTATAGTAGGGGGAGATGGTGCCTATAGTAACAGTGGGATAGTAGTCTCTGGGAAGGGAGTGTGACTGTGGGATAGCAGGTATAGTAGGGAGAGATGGTGCCTATAGTAGCAGTGGGATAATAGTCTCTGGGAAGGGACTGTGGCTGTGGGATAGCAGGTATAGTAGGGAGAGATGGTGCCTATAGTAACGATGGGATAATAGTCTCTGGGAAGGGACTGTGGGATAGCAGGTATAGTAGGGAGAGATGGTGCCTATAATAACAGTGGGATAATAGTCTCTGGGAAGAGACTGTGGCTGTGGGATAGCAGGTATAGTAGGGGGAGATGGTGCCTATAGTAACAGTGGGATAAAAGTCTCTGGGAAGGGAGTGTGACTGTGGGATAGCAGGTATAGTAGGAAGAGGTGGTGTCTATAGTAACAGTGGGATAAAAGTCTCTGGGAAGGGAATGTGACTGTGGGATAGCAGGTGTAATAGGGAGAGATGGTGTCTAAAGTGGCAGTGGGATAATAGTCTCTGGACAGAAAGGTAGTACTTTAAATAAGATCCACACAGCAATCTTCCATTTAGCCGTACACCATTATCACCATTAAAATTAATTTTGGATTTGAAAGTACAGCTTCTAAAATCATTGGTTCTCCGTGCAGGATTTTTACTCTCAGATATCAACCCACTGACAAATCCTGAACTTGGTCTGTTAGTTATGCATATATTTACATTTTCCTTGTGCAAACAAACTAATTTAGCTTTAGTTCGTCAATCCAGACATTAGCAGTGAAGTGGCCCTTCAGCTTGCCACCTGCCCTACTGACATCAGACACATGATGAACACACAGTGCGACAGCAAGCGAAGGATGAGTCCCCAGGAAATGGAACCCATGTGTTTAAATAGAAGCCTGAAATCATTATTTACACAGCAGAGCAAATATCTGTCATTTAGGTGCTTTGTTCCACAAAGCAGATACTGCAGGGCAGGTCCGGACTGAGAATTAAAATAGGCCCTGGCATTTCAGGTACACAGAGGCCCAATCAGCCCACATAGAGGCCCAAACAGCCTCCACCAACCCACTTAATACTGACTTTCTATGAGACCTTATAGCAGCCCCTCTGGCATTTGCCAGAAGAGATTGCCAGTCCGGGCCTGCTGCAGGGAACACAGAGCTTAGTGGTGCTCAAATTTAAATGCTACAACTGTAGCTTCATCTTAGACCAACAGAGAGTAGATTAGTCTGTGTCCCAGAGGCAGCTTGGTACCTAACATGGTGGCTATTATAATTTCCATTTATAGTGGTACCTGATAATGAAGCAGTACAAAACTTTGGAGATAGCAGGTGTAATAGGACAAGAAGGCTGTAGTAAGACATGATGACTGTAACAGTATTCTTAACATTAATATGCACCATGCCTTCCCAGTATATCTGATATCGCATAGCCACAGTCCCTTTCCAGAGACTATTATCCCCACTGCTACTATAGGCACCATCTCTCCCTACTATACCTGCTATACCACAGTCACAGTCCCTTCCCAGAGACTATTATCCCCACTGCTAAAATAGGCACCATCTCTCCCTACTATACCTGCTATACCACAGTCACAGTCCCTTCCCAGAGACTATTATCCCCACTGCTACTATAGGCACCATCTCTCCTACTATACCTGCTATCCCACAGTCACACTCCCTTCCCAGAGACTATTATCCCCACTGTTACTATAGGCACCATCTCTCCCTACTATACCTGCTATGCCACAGTCACAGTCCCTTCCCAGAGACTATTATCCCCACTGTTACTATAGGCACCATCTCTCTCTACTATACCTGCTATCCCACAGTCACACTCCCTTCCCAGAGGCTATTATCTCACTGCTACTATAGGCACCATCTCTCCCTACTATACCTGCTATCCCACAGTCACACTCCCTTCCCAGAGGCTATTATCTCACTGCTACTATAGGCACCATCTCTCCCTACTATACCTGCTATCCCACAGCCACAGTCCCATCCCAGAGACTATTGTCCCCTCTGCTACTATAGGCACAATCTCTCCCTACTATACCCCGTTATTCCACAGTCACACTCCCTTCCCAGAGACTGTTATCACCACTGTTACTATAGGCACCATCTCTCCCTACTATACCTGCTATCCCACAGTTACACTCCCTTCCCAGAGGCTATTATCTCACTGCTACTATAGGCACCATCTCTCCCTACTATACCTGCTATCCCACAGCCACAGTCCCTTCCCAGAGACTATTATCCCACTGTTACTATAGGCACCATCTCTCCCTACTATACCTGCTATCCCACAGTTACACTCCCTTCCCAGAGACTATTATCTCACTGCTACTATAGGCACCATCTCTCCCTACTATACCTGCTATCCCACAGTCACACTCCCTTCCCAGAGGCTATTATCTCCATTGTTACTGTCTTTCCCTAATACAGCTTCTATCTTCTACTCACTCACCAATAATCTGCTAAATGGGTCAGAAGTGGCAGAGTCGCTAAGCAATTTGGCCTATACATGTCTTGCTTAACTAAAATGTAGTCTTCATTTATCACAGAGAAGCAAAAAGCCATTCAATTTGCTCTTGATGCATCTGCCCCCTAGGAGCTGTGCCTACATGTTACATGGGGTTGAAAGCAGATTTTGGATTTTGGCGCTAGCCTTTTATTGCATATATAAAATATAAGTATGTGTATATTGTATATACCAATCGTCTGTGCTGGCACCTTCAAGTGGCAGCTTGAGCATTTGCACTTTTTTTAAGAACCTGCAAAAGTATTGAGGTTTTTGGGTGAAGAGGTTATCAGATAATTGGATTTAGAGATGGTAGTCCCCAGCTGTAATAAACAAGAGAAATATTCTGGTTAGTTAAAGATGCAGGCATATCTACCCTAACCACTGCCATTTTTGTGTCTTTCAGTGTCAATTCCTGGTCTTTCATATAAAACATAAACCATAACCCAATGTAACTTATCTTCTGGGTAAACATAACTGTGTGCGTGTTCAGATAGCTTTGTATTTATGGTGCCATTAATGCTGTATATAGAAACTTTCTCAGGGTCAGGCGAAGTTACATAAACAGAAGACTATGAGGCAAGCAGGGAAGCCAATGATGCAACAGTTTCGCTATCTTTAGTCAGCATTATTCTTTTATGGTTATTGAGAAACTTCAAGTTGCAGCTGGGAGTTGTAGTACCACAATAGCTGAAGGGCTTTTGGGTAGATAATCCTTTATTATAAATATGGCCCATGCAAAAATTGGTCTTGCAACTTCTATAGACAGCCTAGGCTGTTGGACAACTGCTAGCACCCATGTCAGAGTATCCCTGATGTAAAAATGGGGAAATCTAATGTACTTAGTGACTACATTGGGATGGATAGACAGCAAGGACTGCTGCATGGGGCAGCCACAGACTCGCCTGCTCCTGGGAAGTTAATGCAGTATCTGGGCCCCAGAGGTCTGTGATGGTCATGGGCAGCAGGGTCTCCATATTATTTTATAGGGCCTCAAAATGTTAGAAAGAGTCTCTGAGTGTACTTAAAGAATTTGTATTTAGTAAATGGACAGAGTGGTGTAATTAGTGACCCAAAGCCTTTGGGGTAAATTCCTTGATCTGCCCTTGCCATTAAAACACTAACCACTGATTGGTTCATGTCACCCCTATTCTTAACCAACTCTACTGTATTGTTTAGTCCATGACCTTTACACAAACTATAGTTATTCCAAAAGAAGAGTACACTCAGAGACTCTTTCTAACATTTTGCTACTGATTAATGAAATTTGTAAATTTTAGTAAAATTTTAGATAACCCCCCCCCCCCCCCCACAAGCCTGACTGTTTCCTGGTATGCTGGCAAGAAAAAACAATTGTGATCAAGCCTGATATAGATTTCTCAGATATGTACGAAATGAGTTCCTGTCTCAAATGCAACTTTTCTCCTAGTAGTTAATCCAAGTCTTATAAAATATGAATATTGTCCAAGTCTAATATTTTACTTTAAATGTATGGCAGGGGGAAAAGTCTGTTTCCCAGGCTCTGTGTGCTTTGGGGCAGCTGAATGCTGGAAGTCCAGGAGGCTGAAGCCTTTCAATGGAAAAGAGAGCAGATGGTCACAGCCTTGGGTCTGTCCCTTCTGAATCCCGCGTGTAATAGGATTGTGCTGGCAGCTGGCTTTGGGAAAAGGCATTAGAGACATGTGGCAGATAACACAATGGGGCAAGCAGCAGTGTGGCCTATTGTCCCTGCAGAGGAGACATATACCACCTGACTGATAAACAGCATGTGGCGGGGGCTAAATAAAGCCCTACAAAAACCCTGAGGCTGGAGCTGTGACCATTCGTCAGCCTGGTATACAAAGTGTTTAATGCTTAAAAAATTCAGCACTGCTAAGACGGCTGCAGAATTTATATGAGCAAAGTTGGATTTGCATAACCAGATTGTTCAACTCCAATAGAAGATCTGAGGAGTGATCTCAAGGTTGCCCTTGGTTATCTCGGGCTCCTCGGCAAAAGCCTTTATGGGCATACCTCCCAACTGCCCCATTTTTGTCCTGGTTTTGACAGCTCAGCCTGCAGTCCCAGATTTTTATTAAAAGGTTTCTCTTTGATCTCCTGCACTGATGCCAGAAAAGAGATACAATGTTTCTGAAACGTAATTAAAATAAGAGGATTTTTGGAGAGCCCATAACACTGAGCCCAGAACAATTTAAGATAAGCACATACACAAATGCAACTATTTAAGATAAGCAAGTCTCTTGGGAGAACTGAGACTCAATTTCAGCTTAATAAGCAAAACTGCAATAACACATAAAATATGGCCCTAAAACTCCCTGAAATGAGTTCAAACTTCATAACCTGTCAAATGGTAATTAGGGTGTGTGGCCATAAAATGTGAGTGGTCAAAACAATTTAGTCGCACTACGTGTAGCAGATCTTTTTGTCCCTCTTTCCATTTTTGAAATGTTGGGAGGTATGTTTATAGGGCCTTAATAATACTTATGTAAAGTGATCTGTGGCTCTTACTTCATCCATAGTCTAGGGGGTAGTGATGGAACTATTGCCATATTACCCTACTGCAGCCAGTAGATTAACTGTATCTACTATAAACCAGTTTTCCTATCAAAAATGTCTACAATTTTCATGTGCATGTGTTCTAGCCATGGTAAGCAAGATGAGCAGAAGTCACTGCAGCAGTAGAGTCATCTCCTAAAAGAGGTACTGAGCCTAGGTAGTGTGAAGCATAGTGGTGTAAAAGTGAGTGTAAGTGAGAGAGGTAACTAGCATGGGCAGCTAGGGCACCAACTAGGAGTGAGTGGGCACAGTATTCCCAGCCAGGGTTTAAGAGGAAAGGCTAGATCCAGATAGAGCAGGCCAGGGCCCAAGAAGGGTGCCTACGAGCGTTTCTTGCAAAGTTCTGCAAAAGGCTGGGAGATTGAGCCCTGGGAATTTGCTTCTGTTCTGCTGAAGGCCGTGCCAAATAAAGAGAATGTGATTGAACTACAACTCTCTGCCTTGTGTGCTTCACTCAAGAGTTCCCCCACACAAAAGGACGTTGGTACATCAAGGGATAAGGCACAGGAGATATTCGCCCCGTTACAAATATGTGTAATATGGTTGTGTACTTCTATAATCTCCTTGATCAGAATGTACAGTGGGGCTATGGCAGGGTGGGTTTACTATATAGTGGTATAGTGGATAGTGGCCTATCCATGCAACTAGTACATTCAGTGGTGATGTTTTGGCATTCTGCATATTCTAAAAAGAGCTCATTCCCTCCCAAATCTTTTTTTTCAAGATAAAAAACCTTCTTTATAGTTAAATTAAAATCCAAATTAAGAATAAAAAAAGTTCTCCCTCTGCTCTTAAAAGTGGAGGCCATTAGTGCAGTGGGGTTTATTGACGTACTGAATAAAGCTCTAATCGGCAACCAGTTCCTTTTCCACAAGCTGCATTATATCACTCTCCCTCCCCGTAGCAAGGGAAATAAAACGGATTTTTCTAATCCTCAAGAATCAACAACCATCATGGAATGGCAAACATTTCAATTAGCTCCTGCGCACTCCACAAGATCCATTAATATCAGAGTAATAAACTAATTACAATGATTTGGAGAAAATAATAAATAAGTGCTGAATGGCTCGGGAGGGGGGTGCGCAGGCAGGCAGCAAGGCTTTCACAAAAACAGACAGACGCAGAGCGTGAAAGGCGAAAGAGAAACCGCAGGGATAAGAATTAGAGAAAATGATAAAATATGTTAAAATAAAAAGCCTGAATATCTTTGGCAGGTGCTGGGAGTAAGGGGGTCCAGGAACATCTGGTGGACAGATTGGCCATCTGGGATCTACAGTAGGTTAAAGGACCAATAACATCAAACAATCAAATTGTTTTAAAGTAATAAAAATATAATACAATGTTGCCCTGCACTGGTAAAACTGCTGTGTTTGCTTCAGAAACACTACTATTGTTTATATAAATAAGCTGCTGTGTAGCCATGGAGGCAGCCATTCAAAGTAGAAAGGGCTCAAGTTACACAGCAGATAAGCTCTGTAGAACATAATTTTATGTTATCCACTATTTAATCTGTGCCATATAGCCTTTTTTCAATTTCCGTCATTGCTACTCAGCAGCTTGTTTATATGAACTATAGTAGTGTTTCTGAAGCAAACACATCTGTTTTACCAGTGCAGGGCAACACTACATGATATTTTCATAATCACAAGTGTTTTCATAAAACATTTTTTTGGTGTTACTGTTCCTTTAAAGGAGAACTCAACCCAGTAGGTTGTAAAATGCAATTTTAATGATAATGAATCAAAATTCATTATACATTTTCAGTGCTTTTCATTTTTTTTTTCATAAATGTAATTGCTGTTCCAGAAAGCTGAAGTTGTATGCACTGCTTATGTCATATTTTGTCATATTTTAAATGTTGTTTCCTTTCCCTCACTAAACTGAATCCTGCTGTTATACAAACATTGAGTTTCACAACAGTTGGGGGATACTATGGCCTCAATGCCCAGTTATAAAGATAGCTAGACACTTAACCATAAAGCGTAACTGAACTGCTGCTCTGTGAAAAAGTACAGGATTTATTCCAATACTTTAGGCATAAAGTTGTAATATTAGACTAATATTACCATAGAACATGGGTATCAGTCAGGACCAGAGGGGGGCCATTTACATACCAATAATCATACAAAACATATTACTGGTATATGTATAATCTCAACGGATAGCCATGTACTATGGATATTGGTCACGGGACAAGCTATAAAATGTCATTGGGACTCATTTATCACACTGGGAAAGTTTGCCCATGTGCAGTTACACATAGCAACCAATCAGCGATTAGCAGCTGCAAGTAGAACAATGAATGCAACAATCTGATTGGTCGCCATGTGTTATTGCCCATGGGCAAATTTGCCCAGTGCTGATAAATGACCCCTGTTGTCTTATATTGGAGAGATCAGGAGCAGATGAGGAGTTAAAGACGACTGCTGCTTTCTACAAACGTTTGGACCAGTAGGAAGATAGCCATATTGTATGTGACCACACATGGGCAGATTGGGTAGAGAGTTTACAAGATCCCACCATAACACAGGGGTAAGGTGCATTGTGGCCAATAAATACATTCTTCATCATCTTGTATGTGCTACAGCAAATCTATCTTAGTTACTGGGGGGGCCCACTATTTGCACCTCTATCTGCAAAGACTGGTCTGTGCCTGAAAATTGTGCCATCAAACTGAAATGCGCGAGAAAGAATGGTAATTTAGGCAGGAGGTGGAAAATGAGAATGAAATGACATGGAGACACCCTATGCCAGGGGTCAGCAACCTTTACTATCAAAAGAGCCATTTTGCCCCCTCTTCCAATAAAGAAAAATAGTCTGGAGCCACAAAACATAACACAGCTTATAAACTTTTAAAAGTTACTTTTTTTTATTTTAACTGTTACAGCAACAGAATACAACCAACAGAAGTGCAGTAAGCACGTGTAGGCCTACTTTGAAATAAACACTGAATTCAATAATAGTCAAATGCTAGTGTTCTCATACCCACTTTAGAGACTCAGTATGGCTGTCCCACAGAGGTTTATTATAAGCCTGTGGCAATTGGGAGCTGTGGACACACGTGTGTCTGGTCAAGGGCCCCTTTGCAACAAATCGCCCTGGCCTATGGCAGCTCTAGTCACCCTTTTACTACCTCTGTGTAAGAGTGGGCTTGGGGCACAAGGGCTGTATTTGCAGGTGAGTAGGATTTTCCCTTTTTTCTGTAATATACTCTATAGGAGTCTAATACTATGCTTGTTCCCTTATAGAGCTTTGTCCATAACAGGAGCTGCAGGTATAGGTGGCAAATGTAGATGTAGATGGCTCGAGCTGGGTTTGCACACTGAAGAAGCCGCCAGTACCAGCAGTTAAAGGCGAGGGATATAGACGTCATTAAAATATGCGTCACGTCTATAGCCCTCACACCTGCTGCAGTGCTGCTGGACTCTGGCTTCCGTTAACCTTGTGGTGCCGGGTCCCAGCTCAAAATCAAATATAAAGTGCCCAGGCATGATTAAAGTGTAAAACCCCCCTATCCCTCCAGCCACCGATTGTGCACCACTACTGTGCCATGATCACTAACACTGCCATGATGAAGGCCCTGCCCCATAGTGAGCTGATGCTAACAAGAGCGTCCCACGTGATGTCCCTGAATGCCGGGTCCGAAGTGATGTCCCGCAGAAGGTTCGGCTGAAGTTCTGCAATGCATGAAATCCCCTGCACGTCGTTGTCTATAGAGCCGTCCTGTCACTCCTGGGACGCAAGAGTCAGAGAACACGCTGCAGCAAGATTATCCTGCTCTCTCTACACAGCCCTAACCGCTTATTGCGCTTGCAAGCAAGTGCGATCGCTCGATGATGTGATTTTTTTCTTCCGTACCTTTAGTCTCGCTCAGTCACACGCTGCAGGGAACATTCTGCGGGACATCACTTCGGACCGGACCCGGCATTCAGGGACATCTCTATCCCCTGCACATCAGAGCGATCGCACTTGCTTGCTGTGTAGAGAGAGCAGGATAATCTTGCTGCAGCGTGTTCTCTGACTCTTGCGTCCCAGGAGTGACAGGACGGCTCTATAGACAACGACGTGCAGGGGATTTCATGCATTGCAGAACTTCAGCCGAACCTTCTGCGGGACATCACTTCGGACCCGGCATTCAGGGACATCACGTGGGACCCGGCATCTCTAGGGACATCACTTGGGGCCCGACATTCAGGGACATCAGGTGGGACTTGGCTTCTCTAGGGACATCACTTAGGACCCGGCACCCAGGTAACGGATCTTGAGGGAGGCAAGCGATTGCTGCGGGAAATTACATGGGACCCGACATCCAGTAGTCGGCAATAGCCAGCGTACGCTCTTGTTAGCATCAGCTCACTATGGGGCAGGGCCTTCATCATGGCAGCGTTAGTGATCATGGCACAGTAGTGGTGCAAAATGGGAGGCTGGGGGATAGGGGGGCTTTTGCACAGTGAATGCGCCTTTAATCATGCCTGAGCACTTTATAATTGATTTAACTTACTGGGCACAGGCAGAGCCGCAGCAAACAGGAGAAAGAGCCGCATGAGGCTCCAGAGCCGCAGGTTGCCGACCCCTGCCCTATGCAGAGAGCAAATGGGAAAGAGAGGTAATTGAAGCATTTTGGATCAGAGATTTGACTCGGAACTAAAAGCTTTCCCTGCTGTTCGCAGGAGGCTGAACACTTAGTGGCTTAACAAAAAAACCTGCCTGGCTGTTAATGACCCTCTTGGTTTAAATTTGAAGAACAATAATTGAATAATTGGGAGAAATGGACCATTATTATCTCTGTGCCAAAAGCCTCATTATTTCCACATGCCTGCCCCATGCCCTATTCACAAGAAAGTAGGGGCAGTGACTGTGCCAGATGCAGCAGTTAAACCACATTGTTCAGTGTTTACCTAGTGTAATGGATTTGAAGCTAGAGACTGCAGTGTAGGGAGATAATTACCATAAACAACACTTAAAAATAGGCGACTCCCAAATTATCGTGTTGGCTACTGGAGTGGGCAGTTTCCTCCAGCTATGTGACTTTTGTGAATCCTTTTATCTCTCTGCTCCAGACATCAGCAATAAGCTCTGTGATAATAAGAAGGGATTTGTTACCTTGGCAGAGAATTTGGAGGGAAATAGAGGGAATAGAATAGAAACATTTTCTTTAAATGCAATGCTGTGCTCAGTGAAATGAAGACAGGTGCATCTGCTGTGAGCACTGAAGAGCAGCTGCAGCAGATTGGTAAAGTGTGGGAAGGGTTAAAAACACATCAAGTATATGTTACCTACAGTCACAGTGAGGATAATAGTAGGGAGATATTTTGTCTATAGTAACAGTGGGATAATAGTCTCTGGGAAGGGACTGTGACTGTGGGATAGCAGGTATAGTAGGGAGAGATGGTGCCTATAGTAGCAGTGGGGTAATAGTCTCTGGGAAGGGACTGTGGGATAGCAGGTATAGTAGGGAGAGATGGTGTCTATAGTAGCAGTTGGGTAATAGTCTATGGGAAGGGACTGTGGCTGCGGGAGAGCAGGTATAGTAGGGGAGAGATGGTGCCTATAGTAGCAGCGGGATAATAGTCTCTGGGAAGGGGCTGTGACTGTGGAATAGCAGGTATAGTAGGGAGAGATGGTGCCTATAGTAGCAGTGGGATAATAGTCTCTGGGAAGGGGCTGTGACTGTGGAATAGCAGGTATAGTAGGGAGAGATGGTGTCTATAGTAGCAGTGGGATAATAGTCTCTGGGAAGGGAATGTCACTGTGGGATAGCAGGTATAGTAGGGAGAGATGTTGCCTATAGTAGCAGTGGGGATAATAGTCTTTGGGAAAGGACTGTGGCTGTGGGATAGCAGGTATAGTAGGGAGAGATGGTGCCTATAGTAACAGTGGGATAATAGTCTCTGGGAAAGAACTGTGGCTGTGGGATAACAGGTATAGTAGGGAGAGATGGTGCCTATAGTAGCAGTGGGATAATAGTCTCTGGGAAGGGAGTGTGACTTTGGGATAGCAGGAATAGCAGTAAAGTTGTACGCAGGGGAACTTTTCATTTTCAACAGAATAGATGTTGCGGGGGAAAGCGCTTGCAGGGGGTGGAGGGGGGTTGAAAGTGGGTTAGGGTTTAATTCTCCTTTAACCTTCATGTGTATGTTCCCAGGCTTTGTTTTATAATCAGACTCTGATTTCCCCATTTGAACTGACTCACCCTTTCATTTTTATCTGACATTCTATGATAGAAGTTGAAGTCTGAAAAAGAAAAGGCTTTAGGCTAGGGCCAGATGTGACTGAAATCAGCCTGCTGAAATCCCCAAGCCGATTTCAGCCCCCGACTGCGAGCAGAATCTTATTTACTGCATTGAGATACAGACAAGAAAATGTACAGTGTACAAGGCTTGCCCTTTCTAGCCCTTTTGGTGCAGTTTGGTTTATTTCCAGTGTGCCAAGCAGTGCCTATCCAACAGTGTGCACCATGTACTGGAGACAAGTTCTTTTGCTGTGAATGTGCAGACCAATCTCCTGCCACCTCTTTGTATTCAAGAAACGTACAGTGAAGCTGCAACTCTACCTACAATTGGCTGGGCAAAGTCATTATAGAACTGCAGGGCCTAAACTGCACAGGGAAGCAGCACATTCGGCTGAACCCTACTTTGCATTGGGCCAGGTATGCAGTTATATAGGCAGGGCCACCATAAGGGGGGCACTGGGGGGACAATCGTCCTGGGCCTGATGGTTTTTATATGTTAAGTGGGGCCCGGCCGTGCTGCGTTTCCTGGGTTAGCCGGGCCCCTTATTTTATGTCCACAACATGAAGGATCACAGGGGGTCAGGTCACATTAGGTGCCCTATTGCAATGGGCTACAATGGGAATGGGATTATTCCAAGACTGAGGCAGGGTTTGAGCAAGTAGGGGTATGTTTGGACAGAAAGTGGTTTGGCTGAGCATTCATCAACCAAGGGGCATAGCTGGACAGAGGGGTAAGAAGTATGAGACTTTTTTTCTCTTAATTGTATCTGTTAGTCCTGCTTCTTGTTATAGTTCGAGAACAGCTAGAAGGTCAGAGACTGGTCATCATTGTGCTCACATGATGATTTCAGGATAAATAATAGTTTTTTTTAATACCAAATAAAGAATAAAATGCCTGCTATTGTTTCTCCTTAACATGCATGACAGCTTACTGAGAGTGATTCTTTGAGCCACATCTGTAAAAGGAAAATCTAGTTACGTGAGAGCGCTGAGCCTAGCAGGACATTAATCCAATGTGAATTTTTGGAGAGTCATTTTTGTATGGGGACATACTGTATTACAGCTGCTGCGTAGCATTGTCCAACACATCCACTGAGAGCCAAGCACCGAAAACAGCTGTCTCTCCCTGTTCCACAGCTGCACCTATGCAACTTGCTCTCTCTCAGCTGGGCTCATGGGTGGGATGTAACATTGCTGCTGCATATGGTTCCATATGCATAAAAGCAAACATGCAGAGAAGGAATATTCTGTGGTGTTATAGAGAGATGAGATGTACTAGATAACTCCTTTCCTTCAGAGATACTATGGGTTAATGTAGTGCTGAATTAGATTTGAGCATATATAACATTGCATAGTAATGGATGATTTATTTAGATCATAACAACACAGAGAGTGCTAAAAGTTGCTTTGCTACATAATACAAAATAATGAGAAATGATCCGCCTATGGCAAACTCTGATGGTGACAGACTGAGGGCCCCTTGGGAACACTCACTTTTCCTCAATCGTAACTGCCAGTGTAACAAGCCTGGTGCAACATCACTAACGTTGTTAAAGCAAAGTAACAAAGAGATTTATGGTGGCCAGTTTTGATCAATTATAAACCTTTTACAGTAATGGCACATTGGAAAATAAGGAGTAATTTGTTGCCTCCGTGCTTTATAGCTTTGTGTCCAGGAACAAAATACTTCAAATTTTAAACCTGATTTTAAATCACTTGAAAGTGCCCAGTGCAGCTTCCTGCAAATTATTGCTGCCTCATGGGGTGCATATCACCTAAACATAACTGCACTGGGTGCATATCACCTAAACATAACTGCACTGGATGTATATCATCTAAACATAACTGCACTGGCTGCATATCAAATAAACCTAACTGCACTGGGTCCATATCACCTAAACCTAACTGGCTGCATATCAACTAAACCTAACTGCACTGGCTGCATATCACCTAAACATAACTGTACTGGATGCATATCAACTAAATCTAACTGCACTGGCTGCATATCACCTAAACATAACTGCACTGGGTACATATCACCTAAACATAACTGCACTGGATGCATTTCACCTAAACATAACTGCACTGGATGCATATCACTTAAACATACTTGCATTGGATGCATATCAACTAAACCTAACTGCACTGGCTGCATATCACCTAAACATAACTGCACTGGCTGCATATCACCTAAACATAACTGCACTGGCTGCATATCAAATAAACCTAACTGCATTGGCTGCATATCACCTAAACATAACTGCACTGGGTGCTTTTGCTTCAGATTCAATGGAGAGGGGACAACAAATTCGCTCAGTGGCGTAACTAGACCGCTAAGGGCCCCGGTACAGAAATTTACAACTGGGCCCTCCTAAAGGGATTGTTCACCTTTGAGTTAATTTTAGAATGTTCTGTGACAATTTGCAATTTGTTTTCACTTTTTATTATTTGTGGTTTTTTAGTTATTTAGTTTTTTATTCAGCAGCTCTCCAGTTTGCAATTTCAGCAGTCTGTTGTTAGGGTCCAAATTATCATAGCAACCATGCACTGATTTGAATTATAGACTGGAATAGGAGAGAGTCTAAATACACAAATGATACACAAATGATTCATTATGCCTGCCTTGAAAAAAAGGTTTAACCACCCTCCGTACCTTCCTAGCTGTTTCCCAGCTGCTTCACTAACCTCCATGATTTTAATCATTGACAATCAACACATGACTGCAGACACCAGGCACATTAACAAATACAACTTCTAGCATGGCAGATAAGCTGATCTGTTTCCTTGCTGAGTATGGAGTCATGTAAACAGTTCTATAATATTTATTCAATTTCATAGTATATGTATTATTTTATGGGATCTCTCTGTACAGACTATGATCAAACGTAGGGACTGTTCCTGCTGAATTGTGCTTAGTACAGGGGAATACCTATGCTGCCATAGTTTTATGGGAACTCTCTGTACAGACTATGAGCAAACTTAGGGGCTGTTCCTGCTGAATTGTGCTTAGTACAGGGAATACTTATGCTGCCATAGTTTTATGGACTCTCTCTGTACAGGCTATGAGCAAACCTAGGGGTAGATCCTGCTGAATTGTGCTTAGTACAGGGGAATACCTATGCTACCATATTTTTATGGGATCTCTCTGTACAGACTATGAGCAAACTTAGGGGCTGTTCCTTCTGAATTGTGCTTAGTGCAGAGGAATACCTATGCTGCCTTAGTTTTCAGAACATATAGAAGGATGGCACAGTGGCAATTTCAAATATAAATCCCCAGAACCCATAGCAGATGTTTTTGTAAAATGTTCTCAACACATATATTAAAATTAATACGTATCAAATTTTCCTCTCCCACAGGCAAGTGCTTGTTTGTAACCCAAGTAGCACCCAGCATGTTGGGTTTAGGTGTTAGCTTGTATAAAGGACTGGCAAGAAGGGTGTCAGAAGGATCCCATGCTAAATTGAGAAATATCTTCCCAGGTCACATTCTGTACTGTCCACCGTTTCTTTCCCATAACTACTTCATGCGTTTCCCATGCCAGGAGTGCCACACACATACATTTCTATTGGTCAGTCCGTGTAACATTCTGTCTCCCCCTGACTGTATGTGCCAAGCGCTCAGCCCCACACTCGTTACTGCTTTATGGCAAGTATGGCAACATTTTGTATGGATGTGCTATAATCAAACAATTTAATTGTTCCCCCTTCTATCTATCATCTATTTATCTATCTATCTATCTATCTATCTATCTATCTATCTATCTATCTATCTATCTATCTATCTATCTATCTATCTATTAACTATCTATCTATCTATACACATATAGTCTATTATATGCTTATTAAATATAAAATCATCAATGGAGATGAACTGCCTGGGTGCTGAGTGGTAGTTCAGCAACCACATCCACAGCAATAACTCAAAACTCACAGGACCTGCTTAAAAAATTGTGCAATAAAAAGGACCCCTCCCCCTTGCTGTGGATGTGATTGCTGAACTACCACTCAGACGGTGATTTTTTTTTGTGTGAGCTCTCCATATTATATTTAATACACATATAATAGACTAGAAAGTGTAGATAGATAGATAGACAGACAGGCAGACAGAGACAAACAGACAGATAGATAGGCAGACAGAGACAGACAGAGGAGGGAGGGAGGGATAGAGAAGCTATTTTTCAAAAATAGAAGTCCACTTTATATTAGATTATATGTGGATCATGTATTTGTTTATTTATTTAGGTATTGTTTTCCAATGCGTCTTGATGATTTATTTAATAAGGTGCAATAGTTTTATTGCTTTATTTGATCCTGGGAATGAACCTCTGACAGCAAGTTTCATTTAGCTCACTATTTATATACTATCCCATTAGGTCAGCTGGGGAGAGACTGATCGCTGTCACATAGAATGTGGTTCGGAAGTTGGAGTTGTTCTTAAATATTTTTGGGAAAGCGACTGGGGCCCCTGCCTGTACAAACAGACGATCGACCAGATTGTTTGCGTTTTCCTTTAAAATTGGGCGCACAGGGTATCTCTCCAGTAGCAGAATTGTTATCATCCAGCAACAATTACCCTCTCAAAGCCAGTTTGATACAACTTGCCCGGTATTCCTCCTGTTATTTCTAATTACCTTAAGTGAGTATTCAGTCACTGTGGCTGATCAGTTGGGCAAATAGAGATAATGGAAATCACGGACTCGGAGCTGGTTCTGAGACCTGGCACAACTACTGCTCCAGGGGTGCGAGGCCGATTTGACACAGCGCACCAGTAGCAACGTCATGCAGTGCGCCACCAATGTACTACTAGTATTTCCTTTTAATGTATTCCCTGATACACAGCTGCCCCCATAAAGGGTGCAGGGGCACGGACCCTGGTGCAGGTGCAGCCACACCGTCTGCACCGCTGGTGCACATTATAATTTGGCTAAAACGGATCAGGTGCAAGCTGGGTTGCGAGCCATTTATTGCACAAGAGTAATTACTATAGAATGCTGGGTAAAAACAATATTTTATATTTTTAAGAACCCTAGTTTATGTAACAGACACAAGCCAGAGTATATGGTTAGAGAAGCAGAAGCATTCAATAAACGTCATGTGTTCCAGTATAAAACTGCAGTGGTAAGAGAAAAGTGTTGCCCTTTACCAAATAATCAATGTATTTCCTAAATTTGATTTAAACATAGTCCCAAATGCCTAAAACTGCCCATACTCTAATACCCTGCTTTGGTGTGAGTGAGGAGTAACAGGTGAGGGCTCAGAGGACTCTCATAAGTTGCTAAGTGGAGACATTCCATGTGTCCCAGAGATTTTAGTTATACACACAAATGAGCAGAGGCTGTGGGGTCACTTGCTGTGCTGCAATTATTGCATATACGGCTGTAAGGAAACAGCAAGAATGTCGAAAAGTATTTTAATAAACCTCCCTGTGTCACAGAGAACCAATGTTCAGCACAAGCCACCCTGCTTGTCAGTCATTATGTGAGTCTCTAGCATGGGGCTCTGTGAGGTGGCCAAAGTAGAAAATAAGAGACTGCTGATAATGGATAGTGATTAATAGTGTGAGAACTTCAGCAGTCCCTGACCTCAGCATGTGGTGTGGTAGGCACTCTGGCAAGGATTACAGGCATAGGATGGAAGGATTCTTGGTGATGGATCAAGACATAAGTAATAGAGTAAAGTTCTTTACTTTGCCCAAGTGCAACCACATCTTGGAATTTACCATTGTATATACAGTACATAGTATATTGTGGAGAAGATTCCTTTGTTTAAAAACTTGCCCATTGTGAACCCTGGCCTTTTATGTTTAACTTGCCCAGCCAGGAGCACTTTTAAATAAGTGTCCACAAATTTTGTTTGTACACGCTAGGATTCATCACGATGGTGGGTAAAGAAGAATATGTTTAGCCTAGTTCCCAAATGGCACAATAGATCTGAAGTCTTGCTGCATCTTTTGTGGCTTGCAGTCCTATGCACTGTATGTGCGTCATATTATTCCTTGTAGGTTGTTTGTGGCTAATAGACGTTCTGTCAATATTTTTATAGTGGAGTTTTTATTTCTAAATTACACTGTTTAGACTGAATATAACTGATTCTATCATATAAGATGTTATTCCTGAAGTATATTATTCTTAGCTGTAATTTGGGTGTGTAGACAGCTATCTCAGGCAATTTTGCCTCGTCAAAGTTAATTGTAGTGATCCAATAATTTCTTATGGCTGTGAAAAAACATTCTCATTTGAGAGTAAGATGAATACAGTTTCACCATTCATGTCAGGGAGCCGGGAGCTCCCTCCAGGGAGGTAGTCTGGATCAAGGAGGAAGCCCTCTTGAGGGATCAAGGTCGCGGTGTCCAAAGGGTTAGGCAAGTGGATAATCAGAGTTCAGGCTAGAGTTCAAGGGCAGGCAGAACAGGATCAATAGGCAGGAGTCCAGGCAAAAGGGTCAAAACCAAGGCAGGTGCAGGTATCAGGATACAGGAACAGGAATCAAGGCTTGGAAACAGGAACCCAGGTTCAGGGAACCAGAACCTATTCTTGGGCGCCATTCTCTTTATATTCAAATTTGGCGCCAAAGTGACGTCATTGCTTTGGCGTTGCGGCGCTGGCGTCCCAGCGCCCACGTGGGCCGACTGGGCGCCGCCATTTTGGATTATCCGCCGCCGGGAGCAGACGCGCCTCTTTCATTCAGATTTAAGGGAATTGACCTGTTTGCTACCACCTTCTGGGAGTGCTAATCTAGCTGTGGAGGCCTCATTTTGGATATCCCCTGATTAAAGTATTTTAAACTATAATATACTATATAGTCTCACAATTCTTGCCCTCACAACTGATCACAATGTTGTCGCACATAAAACACACTCATGTGTTAAGTAAAGTGTTACGGTATATGGTTGTAATTGTTTTGCACCATGTTGCAGTTTAATGTGCTGCATTTAGTTGTATCCACCAATGTGCTTTATTTTGCTCACTGTGGATATTGTGTAGAAGGAACTCAGGTTGTGTAAAGTACAACCCGGGTGGTGTGAAGTACAGCTCACGTGGTGTAAAGTCCAACTCAGGTGATAAAGTGCCAGTCTCTGCACCTTTATGTATTTATAGTGGTGGAGAAAACACCATGTTTGACACTAGCCTTAAAGGGGAAGGAAACCTAGTTGGCGCAAAAACCCTCCCCCCCTCCTGTGTGTTGCCCACCCTCCCTCCTCCCCCTGGCCTACCTGTCCCGCTGGGCAAATGCCCCATATTTGTTACTTACCCTTCTGCGCAGGTCCAGTCCAGGGAGTTCACAGACGACATCTTCTTTTACGCGATATTCTTCCTGCTTTGACCGGCGCATGCACATTAGGAGCATTTTGCCGGTACGATCTACTGCGCATGCGCCAAAAGTACTTCGTGACTTTTGACGCATGCGCAGTAGATCCGTACCGGCGAAATGCTCCTACTGCACATGCGCCAAAACGCCATTCAAAGCAGGAAGAGGATCGAGAGGAAGAAGATGTCGTCTGTGAACTCCCTGGACTGGACCTAGTTGCGCCAACTAGGTTTCCTTCCCCTTTAATGTCAGGCAAAAGACAAACGCATGACTTCAGCTGCTGAAAACCTCATTGCCAACAGTGGTATGAATGCTATCAGGGACAATTCTAACCCCTCTGCTGCCCTTAGGTGGATTTTGTGTTGGCAACCCCCCCACATTCACCTACCTAGTGCCCAGAGGGGGTCCAGGAGGGTCCATATCACTAGTGCAAAGAGCACGATTGTCCTCTCTCCACTAAAAGAAATTAATTTCCAGTTTGATAACTTGAAATTTGGCTGTTAAATTTATCAGGAGAGGCTTTTTGCAAGTTTTTAAGCTCACCTCATTGGCCCAACTCCCCTGAATGCAATTCTTCATTATTGTCACATCTTTTTTGCTAAAGACAAAATCGGAATCCATGATATTTGAGTCAGACTATGTTAGGATAATGAGGCAGCTGCAAATAAATCTGCTTGGTTTAAGGGGTCACCTTTGTTAGGTGGTGACTGCATACCTCTTTAGATTTTAAATTAAGAGCTTCCACCTGCTAATTTCTAGTTACTAGAAAGTCCCTTTCCCCAGTTAAGTCATGGTTATACATAAATGTGCACACTGGTAATCTGCTTTGACCAGGTTGTAAAGGTGATACAGACTCCAATGGAGGAACCTGGAGGACAAAGTTAGTGGAAAAGTAAAGTATCGTAGCTGTGTCAACCTAGGTGTGCTTTTGTGGAATGCAGAACACCAGCCATCGTAGAAATGGATTAAAAGTTACTTTTGTTGTGCCTTTATTTGCCCTTCAATTACAAAGCTGCACGAGTATAACTTATTTTGTGCGGAACAATTGTCTCCATGATGATCATCATTTGTGCCTCTGAAAAGGAGTTTCCATATTACTTGTCTCCAATATGGTTATTTGATACTTTCCCTAAACAACAGCAGTATCACAATTAGGGATGCACCAAAACCAGGATTCGGTTCGGGATTCGGCCTCTGGGGGTTCGGCCAAATCCAAAATAGTGGATTCAGTGTATCCCTAATCACTATCGCCTCCAATGGCACTGAAAGACACAGTTATTATCTGGTATTAATATAATGGCAATACATATATATATATATATATATATATATATATATATATATATATATATGTATGTGGCACTTTGCAGAAATTATTGCATTAGTCCTTGTCTCCATGGAACATATATATGGATATGGAACTATGTTCAACATGCCCACATAGTAGGGTCAATTAACCTGCATTTATGTTTTTGAAGTGAGGAAGGAAACGAGAGAATGTGGAGGAAACCTATGCAGACACAAAAACTTGAATTTTGGCCCCAGGTCCTGCAAACAGAAGCCACTACCATTTTGACAATTCCTGCTGACTTGTATACAGGCAATATACACAGAATGAAGATATTTACCTAAAAATGCCACAATGAACACGTGTTGCGTTTCTAGACAATTTTTGAAGCAATTGAAAAATGTCAATCATAACTCAGATTTCCAGTCTCTGTGCCTATTAATCTTAGCCAGAAAACTCCCTTGGGTTCTGGGGGTAACAGGCCATCTGATATCTCAAGGGTTAAGGAATGGAGGGGCTGAGTGACAGTAGTAATGATGAGCTTTAGGCGTGCCAGAATGACAGCATGCACTGGATTGTGGAGTAGACAGACAGCTGTGGGACAGAGTTCTGCAAGAACTCAATACCTAATCCGTGCAACACAGTGTGACTATAAAAGCAACGCCATGTAAATAATGTACTATAGTTTTTTTTTGTATTAAACAGCCATAAAAGATAATTGTTTGGCTTTCACACGTTGTACCATCCCTGTCGTTAGATGAATTTGTTTCACTGGAAATAATGAGCTCTGCATAAACAACCCCTCCCATCACCCAGATGTTGTGACAATGTAGGGAATCCGTGCAAAATCATTGCTCTTATCCCTGTAAGGGCAGAAGCCCAGATCCTGTGTCTGTGTGCTGTAAGCTGTTACCTAGCAACCAGCTATTCAGTGCAGTAGGAAGTGACACATCAGCTAGTGAGTGGCTGGCAGGAAGAGGAAGTCACAGAGACTGGCAAAAGAAGAAAGCCTGGCATAGAAAGCCGCATGGTGGACAGAGAAGGAAGCAAGAGAGCTGCTGGTGGGCCCACAGAGCTGAGAGGCTGCACCAAAAGTATTTCTTTGGATTGGGCTGGCACAGGGACGCCACATACTGTGCCTGGAATGACAGAGAGTGTGAAAGGAATCCAGACTGGAGGAACAACCAGCAGGAGATTCCTGTCTGAGGATCCAAATGGGCTGGTAATCGCACTGTATGTCTGAATGTGTTGGATTCGCCTGGAGAGAGCTCTAAAGTATTCCAAAGAGGATTTGTGAGTATCCTGGTTAAAGGGACAGTACCCAAAAGAGGCGCTGAAGAATAAAGAGACTGTGTATTTAAGGACTTGGATTTTATTAGTTAGGCAGACTGTTTTGCGCTAGCCAGTTAGTTAGTGAGGCTTTATTGCCACTGGTTAGGAGTGCTGCATGTACTAGTTGGCCATTTACTATGCTGCAGGATGGAAGTTTTGAGGTGATTTTTGGAAGTGTCAACCAAAGTGCCGAATTTAGGAAAGGATTGTGGCTTGGTGTTATGGAGTAGAAAGACATGCATACCCAATTTGGATTTGGGGGAAAGGGTAGTTTTCAAAAATGTATGGTTTTCTGTGGTGAACATACTGTTTTCTACCTTTGCTCCCCCCAAATCTATGTAAATATGTTGATTTTGCAGTACCTGAAATGACAGACCATATGGGGGGGGTCTTAGTTTTGGGGCCCCTTTTTGCCACGTGCTTGGGTACACCTATACATATTGGGCATAAAAATGTTCAGAGGACTCCAAGCTTTCATATTTGGGGTGATTTATTGTTATACCTAATAAAATGTGGGAAATACGATGCTGCCGGATGGAAGTTTTGAGGTGATTTTTGGAAGTGTCAACCAAAGTGCCGAATTTAGGAAAGGTTTGCGGCTTGGTGTTATGGAGTAGAAAGACATGCATACCCAATTTGGATTCGGGGGAAAGGGTAGTTTCCAAAAATGTATGGTTTTCTGTGGTGAACATACTGTTTTCTACCTTTGCTCCCCCCAAATCTATGTAAGTGTGTTGATTTTACAGTACCTGAAATGACAGACCATATGGGAGGGTTTTCGTTTTGTGGCCCCTATATGCCACGTGCTTAGGTACACCTATACGTTTTGCGAGTAAAAATGTTGAGAGGACCCCAAGCTTTCATATTTGGAGTGATTTATTGTTTTACCTAATAAAATGTGGGAAGAAAAGATGCTGCAGGGTGGAAGTTTTGAGGTGACTTTTGGAACTGTCACCAAAATTGCAGAATTTAGGAAAGGTTTGAGGCTTGGTGCTTTGGAGTAGAAAGAGATGCATACCCAATTTGGATTCGGGGTAATGTGTACTTTCCGAAAGTGTATGGATTTCTGTGGTGAACATACTGTTTTCTTCCTTTGCTCCCCCCAAATCTATGTAAATGTGTTGATTTTACAGGTAGCTGAAATGACAGACCATATGGGGTGGTCTTGTTTTTGGGGCCCCTCTATGCCACATGCTTAGGTACACATATACATAGTGGGCATAAAAATGTTTAGAGGACCCCAGGCTTTCATATTTTGGGTGATTTATTGTAACACCTAATAAAATACGGGAAATACAATGCTGCAGGATGGAAGTTTTGAGGTGATTTTTGGAACTGTCAGCAAAATTGCCGACTTTAGGAAAGGTTTGCTGCTTGGTGCTTTGGAGTATAAAGACATGCATACCATACCCAATTTGGATTCGGGGGAATGTGTACTTTCTGAAAATGTATGGTTTTCTGTGGTGATCATACTGTTTTCTACCTTTGCTCCTCCCAAATCTATGTAAATGTGTTGCTTTTGCATTACCTTAAATTACAGACCATATGGGGGGTCTTCGTTTTGGGGCCCCTATATGCCACGTGCTTAGGTTCACCTATACATATTGTGCAAAAAAATGTTCAGAGGACCCCAAGCTTTCATATTTGGAGTGATTTATTGTTTTACCTATTAAAATGTGGGAAGAAAGATGCTGCAGGGTGGAGTTTTTGAGATGACTTTTGGAGCTGTCACCAAAATTGCCGAATTTAGGAAAGGTTTGCGGCTTGGTGCTTTGGATTAGAAAGAGATGCATACCCAATTTGGATTCGGGGAATGTGTACTTTCCGAAAATGTATGGGTTTTCTGTGGTGAATGTACTGTTTTCTACCTTTGCTCCCCCCAAATCTATGTGAATGTGTTGATTTTACAGTAGCTGAAATGACAGACCATATGGGGTGGTCTTCTTTTTGGGGCCCCTCTATGCCATGTTCTTAGGTACACCTATACATATTGGGCATAAAAATGCTTAGAGGACCCCAGGCTTTCATATTTTGGGTGATTTATTGTTACACCTAATAAAATATGGGAAATACGATGCTGCAGGATGTATTGAGGTGATTTTTGGAAGTGTCACCAAAATTGCCGAATTTAGGAAAGGTTTGCGGCTTTGTGCTTTGGAGTAGAAAGACAATCATAGTAGAAAGAGATGCATACCCAATTTGGATTCGGGGTAATGTGTACTTTCCGAAAATGTATGGATTTCTGTGGTGAACATACTGTTTTCTACCTTTGCTCCCCCCAAATCTATGTGAATGTGTTGATTTTGCAGTACCTGAAATGACAGACCATATGGGGGGTTCTTCGTTTTGGGGCCCCTCTATGCCACGTGTTTAGGTACACCTATATTTATTGAGCGTAAAAATGTTCAGAGGACCCCAAGCTTTCATATTCGGGTGATTTATCTTTATACCTAATAAAATGTGGGAAATACGATGCTGCAGGGTGGAGTTTGAGGTGATTTTTGGACGTGTCACCAAAATTTGCAGAATTTAGGAAAGGTTAAGGCCTGGTGCTTTTGAGTAGAAAGACAATTTGGATTCGGGGGAATGTGTACTTTCCGAAAACAGGTGGCTTTCTGGGGTGAACATACTTTTTTCTACCTTTGCCCCCCCCCCAAATCTATGCAGATGTGTTGATTTTGCAGTATTTGGATTAACACAACTGATAGCTCAAATAGGGCGTCTACATTTTGGGGCCCCTGACTTGCACTATTAAAACAAAAGGGGTCACTTTGAACTGAAAATGCAGAATGCAATTTTGGAAGCAAACAAGATGAATGGCCACAAACAGTGCAGGGTTTCCCATTGTTTCAGTGTAATGTAGTCAGCAGGGTTTGTGGCTGATGCAACTGTGACTGATGCATTGACATTTGCATGCTTTCTGTGCTTGCATTTTATCACAAATCAGATACAAGTTGCTGTAATTTCCGGCACTCAAGGTTAATATTTAGTTATCTTTTGTGCTTCTGATTCTTTAGGTGCAAGTATGCTGCTTCTGTTGATACAGACAGATATGGAAATCCTGCAGCTACTGCCATCTTCAGAGGTGGTGGTAGCTCCAGGGTTCCCCTTCAACAATAGGTGCTGCACCCAGTTTGGAATGGGAGGGGGTATGTACAGAATGGCACTGTTTCTATGTAGATGTACAAGGGGAGGCTTTTAAAAAATTGCACTTCTGGGAATGGGAATGACTAGGACAACTGCAAGTGTACTTGCCATCATAAATGCTTCCTGAAAACTTCTAATTCAACTATAAACAGTATATAGGTTTCAGTCTGGGTTCCGGGACCTTTTCAAAGATATACAGTAAATAAATGTGGCATAAGCAGTCACTGTGCTATGGTTCCAGCCAGGACTTCAGCCAGGATCGCTGCCACTTTAATGCCATTGCGAGTCCTGTAAAACAAGATGTATTTATAAAACGGGACAATTATTTTATGCGATTGTGAAGATAAAGTATAAAATGATATGCTTGAAAAAAGCAGCAAAAACACTGGTGCTGAGGGCCATCACTTTGAAACCAGAAATGATTTGGCTCATTGACTTCAATGGTTTCCAGGATCCCACGTTTCTTTACAACTGTGCCATACCAAATTAAATCTTTTTTTTTAAATGAAGCTTCACACAAACATTATATATATATATATATATAAATTATTATATCAGCTGTTTGGGTACAAGAATGATGAAAAAGAAGCAGAAAAAGTTCTGCACTTATGGGTCTTAGTGAAATAAATGAAAGCTATTTATTGATCATATGCAAAGTCCTATGCTTTGGTCACTACAGACCTTTCTCAAGGACCGGTGTATCCACAAACATACAAAGGTATGTGACTATGTATTAGAGCGCTTCAGAGTGCTGCATGTTTCTAGAACCAAGTGAGGGTTTAGACTGCCTGCTGGAGGTATATTTTGAAGCAAAGCTATTGTGTAAATGCAGGGGTTGGGCAATGATGCAGCAATTGGCCAGCCACCTTGTCAATCATAGGAAATCCTGCCCGGTTTGCCTAATTTGAAGGCAGGCAGTTTTGAGCCGGGCAACCCTTCAAAAAACCGGGCTGTCCTGGTCAAAACCGGGCAGGTGGCAACCCTATTCCCTACCAATACCAATACCCAGTTCATTGGCCCTTAGGCTGATGACCATATCCTTCCTAACTATAACATAATGCTTTGCAAGGGAAGGACCCCGTGAACAAAGTTAGCTAGTTTGCAGGATAGCCACTGTTATAGCACTCTCTAGGAGAAGTGAGTCAGTGAACACTATTTAGCAAGAGCAGCATTTCAACTTCAACAAGGAGGATAGACGGGAGTAGCTCTCCTCCAGGCCCTGCTTGTCTGTAGTGAAGGGTCCACATTACTAAGAAGAGAAACAGGTTATTGTTCTATCCCTGTTCCCTGTCTATCCCTGTTACCTGTCTACTTTTGGGGATCCGGACCTTATGGGGTACTAACAACCTGGAAGGTGTATACTTTCAACTCCCCCTGCTATTCCTCCAGTGGTGCCATTCTGGATGTATCTGCTACACCTGTGACTATACCTGGCAGTTTTTGACTTTCTCGTGTATGAGTATTATCAATACTGTGGCTCTTTATATTGAATAAAGCCTAATTAATGTTTCCTGTTATTTTGCACTTTTGCCAGTATAGAGGTATAGTCCAACAACACCCTTATGTGCTCGTTTCACTCAGCGAAAGCCCATCCATCCTGTTGAAAGAGGGTCCAGTGTAGCCCATGCTCTACCTCACTAATTGATATTTGCCTGTTTAAGCCAAATTAGGGTTACGGGTGTCTGTGGTCCTTTTCGGTAAGCCATGCCTACTAATTGGGCCTACAAATAACAATTAATTTACCTAATTAGAGTCAGATGAGGAGTAGAAGGTACCATCACATCCAGACATTGCTATGAGTGGTGGTATAAAACTGATTTACAAAGGACACATCCAAGTTATGTTATTTTAGTGAAATTTCAGCAAGTGAAAAATGCATTATAGTACAGGCCTTCTCCATGGACAAGTGAATTATACATTAAAGAGCAGAGTTTCTCCATAGCAGTTACTTTGGTGATTAATATTATGGGGAAAGGGAATGATGGGTATAACAACAGTAGGTAGTAGTGTTTTCATTAAAGGAACAGTAAAGCATGAGAAGATGTTGCAGTGGGTCCATGCTCTAACTCAAGAAGAGTCTGTTTGTGGAGCTGATATTGTTGATATTAGAGGGGACTGTTATCTTTTTAAAAGAATAGGATGGTAAAATACAGGATCATACTGCAAGAGAACCTGCTTAATTCTGCTCACAATTGGATGCAGTGACAGTGATCCCAAACACAAGGCCATAGTCGCATAACTTAAAGCATTTAGGCCCCAGGTAAAAGTTTGCTCTTGTGCCCCACATTTGCACTGGGTAAGGTGCCACCTATTCCATTTTTCATGGAGCTGTGCCAGTGGGCGAACCTTACTTGACCGGGCCTCCAAACCAAAAACTTGTCCAGGTTAGCCCCTCACCGTCCATACATTATCTGCCCATGCATTGCCAACATGACTTATGAACATTGTGCAAAACTGGCACATACTGCTTTAAAGGAGAACTAACCCCTGAAAACAAATATTCTAGTAATGCTGTATTTTATATACTGAACTTACTGCAGCTTACATCCG
Organism: Xenopus petersii; assembly: GCA_038501925.1. Lineage (NCBI taxonomy): Eukaryota > Metazoa > Chordata > Amphibia > Anura > Pipidae > Xenopus > Xenopus petersii. The sequence continues at coordinate 83,545,018 of CM076689.1, forward strand.
CCTTATGTTTCAGAATCTCTTTAATATTAATGATTGAGGCCTTCACCGAGAGTCATTATCTTGGGTTTTGTTAGGTTGTGTCAGTGACACTGCACATGCTCAGTGTCGTCTGGGAAGCTGTTGAGAAGCTCAGCTTAGGGGTTTTCAAAGTTCATCATGCAGAACATGAGGTTCACATGTTGTAAAAGTTTATGCTACAGGCTGATTAAATAATGGTGCAAACTGCACTGGTTTCTGAGCTGTCATATTATGACCTTCTGAAGTAATTTCTAAAACATTTAAATTACAGTATATTGTGCGTTTGTTCCTAAGCTCAGTAAGTGAGAGCAGCACAGAGCATGTTCAGTGAATTAGCAGAAAAGAAGATGGGGAGCTACTGGGGCATTTTGGAGGGCTGTGGTTGACTGGGTGGTAGAGAATCCCAAAAGATAATGTAAAGCTTTTCTAATCTACTTCTTTGTTTGGCTTGTAATATGTTTCATTAGTGCAAAAAAGGCTTGCAAAGACCATTGCAAATGTTAGCGACCATTTTTGCATCCTTTTTGACCAATTACAGACCTCGACAACGTTTGCGACCAACTGGCTTTTATGAACGTTTGCAGTGTATGTAATAAAATGTTGCAACTAAATATTTAATGAAACTCCTGAACGTTGCCTCACAGAGTTCGGCGAGATTGTCACTCAGAAGAAGAGGCGATTAGTCGCCAGGCGTCAAAATCTCCCCAAATCTGCTCATGTGGACTAACCCTTAAGGCATGAAGATCTAAATTACAGTAAGATCCATTATCCATTATCTGGAAAATCTGGTCCCAAACATTCTAAATAACAGGTCCCATACCTGTATTATGCGTGGTGCTTAAATTAATTACTAATAAGATCTTAGTTAAAAAAATGACCATCACAGATTGTGGGGAAATAAATAGAAATAATATAATGTAGTAGTTATGAACTCATGTATATTTGTGCACTATATAGGTGATGGCAGATTAAAAGAGTTTGTATTATTGTATTTTGTATGATATATTGTAATTTTTTTATGATGTAGAGAGTGATGTCCTGGAACAATTTTCATTTTATATTCCAATTGGTTTTCATATACCAAGCGTATAAAGTCAAACTATAATAAATAATGAAGACCAACTGCAAGTTGATTAGAATTGACCATTCTTTAAAGGGGTTGTTCATCTTCTAAAGACTTTTTTCAGATTGTTTTTAGATTGTTCACCATAAACAAAGACATTTTTCATTTGCTTTTCATCTTTTTTTTTATATATATTTTTTAATATTTTCATAAAATTTAAGTTTAAAGTAAACCAATATTTAATCCTAAAAAAGGTTGTCAGGATTCATTGTTCCAACATTTGACATTCTTGCTCGATTTTTCTCCTACTACTACTTTCTCCTGTTGTGTTGGACTGGGGGGCCCGAGGCCCACCGAGTCTGCAGCCTCAACAGCCCTCCACACTGTCCCCCGGCCCCCCAGCCACAAACGATACCTCTTCCACCCCCTCCACGGATGCGCACGTGTGCTGGTAAGCAGAAGAGGGAGGCAGTGCAGGAGCGAGTCCAGATCCCCCAGCTGCAACTATTGAGTGGCGTCAATACGTCTGCATGCGCACGCACGCTGGTGAATTTTTTTCGGCAGAAGAGGGAGTGCAGGGGCCCCCAGCCGCAAACTATTGAGTACCTCTTGGATCTCCTACGCATGCACACTTGCAAGTTTTTAGTGCAGAAGAGGTAGCACAGGAGCAGGTCGTGGCCAACGGGGCACAAAAGAGCCTGGGCCCAGTCCGACCCTGCTCCTGTTACTATTATAAAAACATGAAATATACTGTGCACACAGGAATCCTCTTGCGTCTGAAAAAAATCTTATAAATAAAGCATGTTTTGCATTGAATTTAGGCATATCGAATTGTCCATCCCCTTAAGTGTTCTGCCTTATCTTTGGGAGAACTTGATTAAGACATCACACAGAGTAGCCCGGGAGAGCACAGAAATTAATTTGCTTGCTGCCTCATTTACAGTCTCCCAACACATACGGACTTAGCCTTAAGTAACTGATTATTCCTTTTTCCAACCTAAGTAACATAGGAAACCTACATAAATGAATATACAATTTACCAACATAGAGGGAACATGTTCTGGTTCAACTGCAATGTTGTGTCACACTATTTACAGGGCATTAATGGCAAGCCCAGACTGGCAATTTGTGGATTCGGGCAAATGCCAGAGGGGCTGCTATTAAATGCTAAATACAGCTATTGTTTAGAGGGCTGTTTGGGCCTCTGTGTATTTGACCTCCCAGGGTCTGTTTTGAATCCCAGTCAAGGCCTGGTTGATGTGACATTGGCCAATGCTGTGAACTTTGAACAAAGTTGCTTTCAAAGGTGAAGTTTAAGATTGTAATCTCATATAATGAATTTTCCTAACCCAATCAGTTGCTTGGGCAGGAGTTGGGGGGCTCCTGGAACATGTGTACTAGTTGGTAATGCACCTAGATCTTACTCCATGTGTGCTTTGAGTGAGGAGTTTCATAGACCCACCCTGTGTCTACACATTGGAAGTCTTTTTACATTCACCCGTCCAAGAAGGGGGTTGAAATGAACAAGGCTGGATTTAAGAACGGTGTGCCCCAATGCCCCCCTTGCAGCCATCACCCCACTCACACGCACCTACCCTCTTCACTCACAATCCTCTTATCACCCTGCTTGCTCTGCTTTTTCTTGCCCTTTCCCAATCGCTTCTACCAAGGGCTGGAAGATCCAAAGGCTGTCAAAATCTGCAGCCCCCCTGTGAAGATGTGTGGCCTGAGAATGAAAGTGGGCTGTGTAAAATGATTAAGGTTCATTGACCAGAGATTGCAGATCCCTCATAACCAACCTTATTCTACTCTGGAAGGCCAGGGTGTGCAGGGTGCGGTTTTTGCTATTCACCCACGATTTTGACACACACAGCAATCATGTTGGCCTTGTCATTTGTTTCCAACAAAATTGCATAGAGTGTTCCAGTGTTTGGGGTCCTGGCCATGTGAAAGAGTCTAAAATGCTACAATTTTTTTCTTGGCTAACTTGTATATTTATGATTGTTTCTTTCTTTAACTCTACCTCCACCTCATTCCCTTTCACTGTTGGAGTTCCACAAGGTTATTTCTTAGTCCCTCTGCTGATCTCACTCTATACTGCTTCTCTAGGAAAACTTATTGTCATTTGGACCTCAGTACAACCTTTATGCTTCAAGTCAACTTGTCTTCTCCTGACCTCTCTCCTTCTGCCCTTTCTCAACAGACTGACTGCCTCTCTGCTGTCTCCTTCTGAATGTCACAGTCAGGGCCGGAACTAGGGGTAGGCAGAAGATGCATCTGCCTAGGGCACAACAACAGGGGGGCACTCGGCAGGTACCTCTTAAACTGTCTTCTGTCTACCCCATGTCCATTATCACAGCTCTCTTTTTTGTTTCCCACCCTCCTCTGCTCTCTCCCCTCTGTCGCTTTGCCCCCTTCCCCTCTGTTGCTCTCTTCCCCTCCCCTCTGTTGCTCTGCCCTCTGTCGCTCTCTCCCCCCTTCCCCTCCCCTCTGTTGCTCTGCCCCTCTACCCCCCCCCTTCGTTGCTCTCTTCCCCTGCGCCCCCTCCGTTGCGCTCACTTTCCCCACTTCCTCCCTGCAAGTTGCAGTCCATCTGGGGCGTGCAGGATTCTGGCCGGGTTGCCTAGGGTGTCCGGCCGGCTTGAAACTGAATTCATGATATTTCCTCCAACATTCTCCCCTGTCCCCCAGGTTTCATTTACAGCCAATAACATCACCTTTCAATTAACCGCACAGGAATGCTATCTAGGAATTATTAGATTCCTATCTGTCGTTAACACCAGATATACTAAAACCTGCCAAATTGTCATATTCATCTGCACATTACCCAAATACAACCTTACCTCTTAAACACAACTACACAAAATTCCCACCAATGTTCCCTCTAATTCTTTCTGTACTATGTGTGCAAAACAATTCTTTTGTGTGCACATTTTAAACTAGTTTTTAAAAACTGTGTGATAAGGTCAGAATTGATATAAAATGTTGGGTTTTCACATGAAATTCTTTGTGCATGCCACAATTTGTTGTGTGCTGGCCTTAAAAATTGTGAGCCTTAAAAATTGTGAGAGCACACCTTAGTGGGAACATTGATTCCCACCTTAAAGACTGCAACCTACTCCTTGCAGGCTTTCCAACATATAACCATTCACATCTCCAATCTTTTCTAAATGCTGCTGCTAGATTCATATATCCCTTAGCTCCACATCAGCTGTTCTCCTATGCATATTCCTTCTCTGACTCCAAACCTCTTCTTGAAGCAAATTCAAATTAATAACACTTACATTCAAGGCCTTTAACAATACAACATCTGCCTATACCTCAACTCTGATCTCAAAATACACTAGCTATGCTTCTGACCTTTTGTTTCTTCTCCTCTCATCACTTCATCTTATTTCCGACTAGAAGACTTCTCTCAAGCTTCTGCCTGTCTCTGGAACTCTCTGCCTCAAGCTATCACACTCTCCCCTTCCTTCAAAACTTTCAAACACTCTCTAAAGACTTTCTTGCAGTGGCCTTACGAGATATCACTGGGCCCCTTAGCAAATTATTTTTCACGCCCCCAAAATGTGCAGAGGTTTTACAAATATGTAGTGTAATTGTATATGATTTAGTGTCTCAAGGGGCTCCTTTACCCCCTGGGCCCTCTTGCAGCCGCAGGGTCATTCTTTGCTACTTAAATTAAGATTTTTAACTAATAGACTAGATCTAGGTCATGTACTTCATTATATGTTTGCCAATGGGCATATAATTCTGTACAAGAAGACATTACATCAGCAGCAAATGAAGATGTGGATCTGTTCCTGAAAGTAAATATCAGCATTCTTGGTTGCTCAGATGTACTGGTGAGAAGCTGTCTATTTTAGGTGCTGATTGGAGGACTGCGCTGTATTTTATAAAATCTTAAAAAAGACTATTGCATTAAAGAAGACGTGATGGAGAGAAGAAAAGGGGAAATTATTATTTTTTAATGGAAGCTTAATTAAAATATGCATATTATAATCAATATTACGGCACAACTGATGCAGTCTGTGCATCTAACCTCTCTAAGAAGACCAGGATTCAGATGTATGTAGTAGTGCTGGACACTGTTGTGTCCACCACTTCTAGCTTCTTCTCCAATTGTAAATCTCTGTTGCCATCTTGTGCACAGATTTGGTCACTACATTGTAAAGCAAAAAGGCCACAACATATTTACTCTGCTAGATAATATCGGTGCTGCAGCTAAAATGTATTATTATACCATCAGTGTATGACTCTGGCCTTCTACCCACATAAATAGCACATATAGGAGGTGTGGGGCTTTGTAGAGAATGAACTCTGCAAAATACGCTCCTTTAATTAGAACGTTTTTTTTTTTTGCACTATTTTAGCACCCTTGCCCATAGTAAAAGAGTTCTAAATTCTCTAAAACTTTTTTATCTCTATCTCCTTTCACCTACTATTTAATTGTCTGATAAACACTTTAATACCTGCTGGTATTAACAAAGTATGTTCTCAATTTGCAGCATGGTCATCCGTAGCTTCCAGTTACCCAGCTCCCAAATAAGCCCTGTTTCCAATGTTGGCCTGAAAGTGAGCATCTCAGGGGCTTTTATCCAGGTGGATGGCAAATGGAACGCTCACTATTTAGTGTAAGTATACTGTGCATAGCAGAAATTAGCAACTGGGATTGGTGACCGAGGGATTGTATAACCTGGCTGTGTTACTTCAACAAGGGCTTAACCACACAATAGACTTTGGTCAATAGCTGCTGAACTGAATGTAGTTTACACTGTATGGAAGTGCTTAGATCAGTGTAGACTTTATACTAGATGTTCCAAGTGTTTAATTTAGCATGGCAAGGTCTGGCAAGTCACACATTTGATCCAACCATATGCCAGATGAAGGTAAAACTGTCTTTAGGTGGATAAAATAGGGTGACAACCCTGATCCCAGTTCTGGACTGGAAGTTAAAATAGGCAGTACACAGAAACCGAAACAGCATCTCATAGGTACAATAAAATAGGCAGTACACAGAAACCGAAACAGTGTCTCATAGGTCCAATAAATAGTGACTGTCTATATCATCAGCCCAGATAAGTTAGCAGTATAGATTGCTACTCCATGACTGCCTTGCCCTGCACATAGTGATGCTCTTAAAAGCTCCAGTTGTAGCAGGTATTATAGAGCAAGCATACAGATAGTGGGCAAGATTGCGACAATAGGACAAGATGGAGCAATCAGTGTTGCTCAATATGCAGGTATTCGGCTGCTGTTGAAATCCCAGAATGCAACAACAGTGTAATTCCCCAAGTCTGCATTTTTTTATACAGTATGTTGTATACCTTATACATTATATAGTTATAGCTGCAATAAACTTTGACGTGAGATTTAAATAGATGTTTCTAATTGTAAAGTCAGCAATTTACCTTTTTTACTGTAGATCAGATAAATGAAACTTTGATCTGAAGGTGGAGGGGCTCAGCATCTCTGTTGGCCTATTGCGAGGATGTGATGCATCTGGGAGACACACCATCTCCCCTTCTGATTGTAGCTGCCATATCTCAAATGTCAATATACATGTGTCCGGGAAGTTCAGGTAAGTTAGAAATGGGCTTTGGTCCATAATTCCATTTGGGCCCTATTTCTTAAATAGTGAATCCTCAATTGCTGCTGTATTAATCCTGCTGCAAAAATACATCAGTACAACATATTTGCCATTGGAAATAGTGTGCAGAATACATGCAACATTCTAAATTGGTATACACAGTGAATGTTGCACTCATTCTGCACTGTAATAACTTTCATTATTTTCTTGCAAACCTATGTGACCTATAATGTAGCAATAAAAGGCACAATCTCTAACCTTGCTGTCTGTTCTGATCTTTTTTTATAGCTGGTTGGTTGATGTGTTCCATAAAAGTATTGACAATGCCTTAAGAAAAGCCATTGAGGGTCAGGTAAGGCTAAAGGGATATTGTTACATAACTTGAAATGATTTACAGTATATTATTGTATAGAACTGTTTACAGAGCCTTAAATATTGATGTAGAGTATTTAAATGATAAAATGGGAAAAAGTCACACGCCAGCAAAAATCACATTGTTCCATTTAATTTCAAATATGCTGAATTTTTTTAATGAAATGGGAAAATAAGTAATTGATTAAGTTTTTAGAAGACAATTACCATTGCCTTCTATTGAGCCTTGCTAGCTTTAACGTGGAAATTTTTTTCTGGTGACCTTTGGTTTTATTCTTGACTATTTGAGGTTCCAAATGATATCCTCGAGGATATTCGTGTTTTTTCACCTAGTTTTTCCTTAAATCATGAAAGACGTAAACTTATTTTTTTTTTATAAATCTGAGCTATAGAGCCACACAATATGTAAGCAGCCACAAATGTTGTCAATTTTGGATTTTTTTGGGTTCTGCACCCACTTTGCAAGTCAGTTAAGAGTTCCCCTATAGCAACTGTCACCAAGCTGCTCATGGCACTAGCTGAGTGTTTTCCCACACTGACCTTTTACTGCTACACGTTTGGCTTCTTTGGGTGACACACTTGCATAGATTTTTTTTTTTTTTGCTCAGAAAAGGTTTTTATTGGAAAGCAAATCAAATGGTACCAGTGTGTCAGACAAAGGTTAGAGACATCATGTCACGGAAGAGAAAAAAAGGCACAATCAAAACATTTATCACATAGGCAGTAGTTACCTCCGCCTCCCACCCCCCTCAGACAAGAAACATGAAGACCCCCAGGTAGTTGTGCCACATTAGGATTACTAAACTTGTGCAGGTTGTAGGGGTGGAGTGCAGTCCAAGCTACCAATCCACAGCCGCCAAATCTGTATGTATTTAAGCAGTTGACCTTTCTTATCCAGGGAAGCTCTTTCAATTGCGGCCACATAGTTCATAGCCACATGCCATTCCTGAATGGATGGTGGTTTGGGGTCCTTCCAATGCAAGGTTATCACTTTCCCTGCTTGAAATAAAGCCTTCCAAGTCCAGATATAACAGACAAGATCTTACACCGGCTGCACTCCACCCCGGTATGGCACCATTCAGCCAAGCTATCACCTCCTGCCAGTACTGTTGAAGAGCCGTACATGCCCAGATCATGTGTACCAGGGTGGCCACCTCCTTCTCACATCTAACACATATTGGTGATGGCACCGCTTTCATAACAAACAGCCTGTGTTTAGTAAAATATGCCCTGTGGATGAAGTACAGTTGTACTAATCTACTGTATGTCTCTGCGACAGAGAGACCAGCAGTGGGGTTTTCAGGATCAAATCCCATTGCTCATCTGAGATAGCTCCTACATCCTCCTCCCATCTCACCCTAGCCGGGAGCTCGGGGTCCCTATGTAGTGGGGTATGGAGCTGTTTGTACAGTGTGGAAATCAGCCCTTTCCGTTTATTACCTAACAACGTATCCAGTATAGGAGAATCACCCAGCTTGATTGGCTTTCGACCACTTTGTTTATGTAGGGCCATTCTGAGTTTATGGTGCGTGAACCACTGGGATGGAGGGAGGTGTCTGGTGGTTTGAAGTGTGTGCATTGGGATCACCCGGCAGTCCGCCCAGACATCTCCCAAAGAGGTAATCGAGAGGGACTCCCAAACTTTTGGAGGGTAGATGTTTTTCATTAACTAAAAAACTAGAATTATAGAATAATTACAGAGTCAAAGAATTATAGAATACTGATTGTGCTTCAAGATAAAAAGACTCGTATCAATGGCAGGAAACTAATGTTTCCTGCATTTAGCTACTCTGTATTTATAAGGGCAGGCTGGGGGGCAACATGAAGGCATTGCTTTTTCTGTGCCATAACTTGTGCATTGTGTAAAAGAGCACTGTCCATACTGACTACCTAGGGCAGGCAGTAAGTACTTGGCTGCCTTGTGTTAGATGTCAAATATCAGTGAATAAGCACTAAGGGTGGCACTTAGTGCTCTTTCATTTGCATACTGGGCTTTTATAAATGAACCCTAAAATATGTCATAGGTTGAACTAGGCTGGTATGACACCATGAAAAAAACCAGTGGGCCCTGACAACCCAGGTCCGCTCTCTGACAGTAGCCATGGGCGATCCCGCCCTCATCCCTGATTTGGCAAAAAGCACAGGCCATTCACACATGGAGGGTGTAAATAAAGGGATTTATACTTACGATAAATGTTTTTCTAGTAGGCCCGAACTGTCAGTGCAGACGTATGGGTTATGTCCAGGTTCACCTCTGGAGGCAGGACAGAAGAATTGGTCTCTTGGCCCCTCCCTCAGGATATATAGGCTGGCTCCACCTCTGTTCCTCAGTTCTGTTATAAAGCTCAGTGAGGTGGTCGAGGAGACAGCAAGATATGAAGGAAGGTCAAGAGACAAAAGCAGGAGTATAGAGAGACAGAGAGATAAGAGAACAGAGTCCACAAACCCATACTAAAATCAGCCTGGGCGGGACTTACTGCACTGACAGTTCGGGCCTACTAGAAAAACATTTATCGTAAGTATAAATCCCTTTTTCTCTAGTCGACCCTCCTGTCAGTGCAGACGTATGGGACGTTCCAAAGCTGTCCCTCAAAAATTTGGGTGGGTATAGCTGATTTAAGCCAATTGAAATTTAGACATGCCTCTCAGCAACTGCAGAGTGTAAAACTTTACGGCCAAACACGGCCGATGTAGAAGCAAAAACGTGCAACTGGTAAAACTTGATAAAAGTGTTGGGCGAAGCCCATGTAGCAGCCTTGCAGATTTGTTCTGGTGTAGCTGAGTTCTGGAGAGCCCATGAGGTGCTCTGGTAGAGTGGGCCAGCACTCTGAACGGTTTCTGCTTGTGACTGAGCAGGTAGGCTTGGTTGATAGTCTCCACGAGCCATCTAGCAATAGTGCGTTTGGACACAGCAAGGCCTTTGTGAGTAGGGGAGTAGGAAACCAAAAGAGAATCCGATCGCCGAAAGGCAGCCGTCCGCTGTTTGTAAATCCGAATTGCCCACACAACGTCCAACTTGTGAAGTTGACTCTCTTTATCATTACGTGGATTCGGACAGAAGGAGGGAAGAACAATGTCCTGATTAATATGAAAGGCCGAAACAACTTTAGGGAGGAAACCAGGAACAGTGCGAAGGACAACCTTGTCGGTGTGAAGAATCAGCCAAGGTTCCTTATGTGATAATGCCGCTATCTCAGACACACGTTTGGCTGAGGTGATCGCAATGAGAAAGGCAACCTTGAGAGTTAACCATCTGAGGTCACAGCTGTGAAGAGGTTCAAACGGCTCCTTTTGCAAGACAGATAAAACCAACGTCAGATCCCACGGGGGTGTAGGATCCCTAAATGGGGGCCGGGCCCTCAATGCCCCTTGGAAAAACTGCTGAATATCCGGATGATCTGCCCATTTCACTTGGAATAGAATAGAGAGGGCAGAAATGTGAGCCTTAAGAGTGTTAGGCGCCAGACCCTTCGCAAAACCTGCAGCTAGGAAGTCAGTAATAATCTGAGACGTGCTACTTTCCCACGACTGCTGATGGGTGGAGCACCAGTCAATGAACGTCCTCCAAACTTTATAGTAAGCTTTGGCTGTGTTCTTCTTTCGTGCTTGTAGTAGGATAGCTATGGCCGCTGGGGAGAATCCCCGTTGGGACCACAATTTGGTTTTAAGTGCCAGGCCGTCAAACGCAACAGAGGCAGATTGGGGTGTCTTGCTGGACCCTGCAGGAGAAGGTCGGACCGCATGGGTAGTCTCCATGGTCTGGAAATGGACATGCTGATCAGATCTGAGTACCATAGCCTGTTGGCCCAGTCCGGAGCGATTAGGATCGTGGTCGACCCTTCCTGCTTGATTTTGGCAATGAGTCTGGGTAGAATCGGAAGCGGTGGAAAGGCATAGACCTTGTGAAAGTTCCAGGGAATCACTAACGCATCCGTGAACGCTGCTCCAGGATCTCTGGTTCTGGAGCAATAACATGGAACCTTGAAATTGTGTCGGGACGCCAGAATGTCGATGTCTGGAACCCCCCACTTGTGGGTGATTTGTGAGAATACCTCGGGATGTAAACTCCACTCCCCCTGGTCCAGTGTCTGTCTGCTGAGGAAGTCGGCTTCCCAATTGAGGACTCCCGGAATGAACACCGCCGAGATGGCCGGAACATGGAGTTCGGCCCAAGTCAGGATCTTGGTAGCCTCCATCATAGCCTGTTTGCTGCGGGTTCCCCCTTGCTTGTTGACGTAGGCTACGGCCGTGGCATTGTCTGACTGAATCCGGACTGGATGCGCACGGAGGAGGCTGGACCAGCCTTGAAGGGCCAACACAATTGCTCGAAGTTCCAATACATTGATTGGTAGTTGGGACTCTTGGGAATCCCAGCGACCTTGTAGAGTGTGTTCCCGATAAACAGCTCCCCAGCCGAACAGGCTGGCATCGGTTGTCACCACTTCCCAGGTGACTGGGGCCCAACTCTTGCCCGATTGTAGGTGCAGTCGGTCGGTCCACCAACAAAGGCTGCTCCTGGTGTGAAGAGAGATGGGAATGGTTTGCTGAAGATCCAGGTGATTCTTGTTCCAGCATTGTAAAAAATTGCGTTGTAGAGGACGTAGATGAAACCTTGCGAAAGGAACAGCTTCGAGAGCGGATACCATGAACCCCAAGAGCTGAAGGCAATTGCCGGCCGTCACTGTGGTTTGGTATAGAAAGGTGGTGGTAGTGTTGACCAGATTGTTGATCTTGTCCTCGGGGAGTTGTACCATCTGGTGTTGGGAGTTGAATTGTAGACCCAGAAAAGTTATGCACTGGGAGGGGAGAAGTGAACTTTTTCGGTGGTTTATCAACCAACCGTGTTGTGAGAGAGTTTGCAGGGTGAGTTTCGTGTCCCTGACCGATTGCTCCTGAGTCGTAGCTTTGAGGAGGAGATCGTCCAGATATGGTAACACGTGAATCCCCATTGTTCTCAAGTGAGCTATCAATGGTGCAAGCACCTTGGTAAACACCCTGGGAGCTGTACAAAGGCCGAATGGGAGAGCCACAAACTGGAAGTGTTGGTCGTTGACTGCAAAACGGAGAAAGGGTTGAGAACTGGGGTGGATGGGAACATGGAGGTATGCATCCTGGAGGTCGATTGATGTCAGGAAACAGTTGGGTTCCATGAAAGCTATGGCCGACCTGATCGACTCCATCTTGAATTTCTGGTTGTGAATGAATTGATTTAACCTCTTGAGGTTTAGGACTGGCCGGAAGGACCCCTCCTTTTTGGAGACCAGGAAGAGATTGGAATAGAATCCCTTGAACCGTTGAAGGTGTGGTACAGGGACGATAACTTGTGATTGTTGTAGGTCGAGGACAGCCTGTTGCAAGGCTTGTCGTTTGTGTGGCGGTACCACGGATGGAACGAATTTTCTTGGAGGCAGCTTGGTAAAATGAATTCTGTAGCCATTCTGGATAATTTGCAGAACCCAATTGTCCATGACATGAGTTTCCCAGCATGATAGGAAGTGTGACAGTCAACCTCCCACGTTGGATGCTGGGTTGAGGTGGGGGTAGTCAAGCAGAGGGGGGTTTAGTGGTGGTAGGCTTCCTGTGTCTACCCGGTTGTTGCCACTGCGTCTTAGTACGCCTTGAACCTTGGTCTGAGCCCGTGGTACGAAAGGTAGGTGAGCGAAATGAACGAAAATTGCGGGTGGGAGTGGACCACGGCCGCCTATTGGTGGATCTGGTGGGTTGATCCATGCGCCCTCTTTTTCCTGGTGGAAGGAAGGTGCTCTTCCCACCTGTGACTTCAGTAATGATTTGCTTAAGGTCAGGTCCGAACAAAGACTCACCAGTATAGCACAGTTTTAAGAGCTTATTCTTAGAAGCGGTATCCCCTGACCAGTGACGAAGCCAGAGAGCTCGTCTGGCCATCACTGAATTCGCAGAAGACCGTGCTGCTAGCCGAATAATTTCTAATGCTGCATCGGCTAAAAAGGAAAGGGCTGTGTTCAGTCTACTCATATCACCAGTTAACTCTTGGGCTGAAGTAGGAGGGTTCTGGGCAATTTCTTGTGCCCAATGCCTAGCTGTGCGAGCTAGGCCTGCTGCTGCTGTGGCTGGTCTAAGAATTGCTGCCGTCTGAGAGTAAGCTCGTTTGAGAGAAGATTCTAATTTACGATCCATGGGATCTTTAAAGGCAGACTCTTCAGTTGGTAGTGTAGTTTGTTTGGATAGTCTAGAAATGGCCGAATCTACCCTTGGGGGCTTATCCCATACTTTACGCTGTTCCTCCGGCACAGGGTAGGTGTCATAAAAACGTTTAGATAAGGTAAAACGGCGGTCAGGTTGTGACCATTCTGAATCAATAGTTTTAGTGATGGATGTAAAAACCGGAAATGCACGTGATTTCTTTTGATGGACCCCCAGCACCTTATCTGCCTTTGAGACTGTCACAGTTTCATCTTTTATTTCTAGAGTTGCCATCATCTCCCTCAGGAGTTTCTTGGAAATATCAGGTTTAGCAAAAGTAGGCTGTTCAGTGTCTGAGTCACTTTGTGAATCTGAGCTCAACTCCCCTGATTCTGGTGCAACTGAATCTAAACAGGACATGGCATCTATGCGGGAGGAAGAACCTGCCTCAGAATCTGAAATATCAGGCGGGGAGTCCAACGCTTTGCGCTTAGTGGTATGCTGTTGGAAGGTGGGAGGCTGAAGTGCAGACTTTACCCATTCTAAAAATTCCCCTAGTTGTGGAGGGACTGGTGGTGCTGCACTGCCTGTGGTTGGTGTGTGAGGCAAGGAATTTTCATTGCTGTGTAAATCCAACAAGGGTGAATTGTGACTTGTGAGCTGTTGAGGAGACAAGACGGGGGGTTCCATGGGGCTGCAGTCAGTACAGTATGTGGATTCTGACTTACGAAGTGTATGCTTACATTTCTTGCACTTGGCCCCTTTTACAGGCTTTTTAACTGGTTTCTTAACAGATTTTGCAGCCTGTATATCCTCTCTCAGCTCTTTTAAAGAATCTGATCTCTCCATAGTATAGAAATAGAATGCCTTTACCAGATGTACTCAGATGGAAGCTGGTGAGATGCTGGAATGCTGCTGTGTATGCGCAGCTCCTCTGTGATGGAACAGAGCCAGAAGGTGGGGAGCACGCTGCGCTCCGTGTGGTAATGCGCTCGTGCAGGAACAAAATGGCGGCGATGACGTCATCGCGCTGCGCCATATACGGAGAGCCGCATGTGCGAGTCAGACGCGCCAACCGAAGGCGCACTGAGATGACGTCACCGTCGGAATGCGCGCTCCGTGCGCAGCTTAAGCCTGGTGCTGCTAGTCCTAAGGAACGCGCCCTTAAAGGAGTAACCATGCGATCTGAAGGGAGGCATTAACAGGGATTGTGCTGCCTACCTAAAAGGTATTGTGGAAGTAGCGCCCTGTGCCAAACCTAGTCCGCGTTGCTGCAACTGCCAGCAAGGAGGGACAGGTATTCCTTTGAGCCATACAGACCTCTAGAAGTCACTTGCTGCCATATGCTAGCAAGGATGGGAAGGGCATAGTGCGGTAAACTGCACGAATCCTTCAAAGAATGCATGGTCACCATTCCTCTTGCTGCAATCTGCCAACAAGAATGGAAAAGGCATAGCACTAAGGCATCCAATGAATATGTGGCCAATATTCCACTTGCTGCAATATGCCAGCAAGGAGGGAACAGGCAAAACGTTGGGAGACAGCATTGCATGCCTCCATCTGTAAAAGAATTAAAATAAAAAAATAGCAGAAAGATTTCTATCCTTCACCTCCAAGGCAGGACAAAAGAACTGAGGAACAGAGGTGGAGCCAGCCTATATATCCTGAGGGAGGGGCCAAGAGACCAATTCTTCTGTCCTGCCTCCAGAGGTGAACCTGGACATAACCCATACGTCTGCACTGACAGGAGGGCCGACTAGAGAAATAAGGCTTGCCATGCAGAGGATCAAGGCTGGGGTGGGGGCCTCTCATGCTTTAAATAATGTTTGGATTGTGAAGTCATTAAAGTTAATTGGTAGAACAGTTTTATTAATTAGCAGAAGCCAGAAATACCCCATGTAATTGGAAATGCTCTCTGGTATTTTCTTTTTCTAGATCTGCCTGATGGTTACTCAATCTATTACTAGCAAACTCCAGCCACTTTTACGGACCCTGCCAGGTAAGAGATGTCTCTTGGGGCTGATTCCAGTATACCAAAATAAATGGTAAGGATTTAAACCCACGCAATGTTTTCAAAAGCTTGCTCTGGGTTCTTCAAGCTCACATAATAAACCATGTGGAAGTGCATCAATAGGTGCTCTCCATTGCATCTATCCTGGAGCATCTGCAGTCCAGGTGCATTGTTATATGACCCTTAGGGCAGTAGCAGACTGGGAGATTTGTCGCCCGAGATTTATGAGCCACTGTGGGCGACCAATCTCCTGAAAAATGCCTCTGCATTTGAAATACTTGAAATCGCTGGTGCTATGACCAACATATTGCTAAGTCGCCGGAAGTTTCCCCCAGAGGTAATTTCGAGCTACTTAGCAATATGTTGGTCATAGCACCAGCAATTTCAGTTATTTCAAATGGAGAGGCATTTTCTGGTGATCTGATGCCTGCAAAAATAATAAAAAATTAATATTCTTGGCCGACAAATCTCCCCATCTGCCACACAGACATATCACATTGCTTGCTCACTTGCTCTTTTAATCAAACTTGTGATAGGCTGCTGCTTTGGGAGATTGCCAGTATGTAGCACAGCTGCCTCACCCTTTTAAAATCAGATTAGTGATTAGTTTAGATAGAATACATGGTGCATGGCATCGAATGCAGTCTGAAATTCATCCCAGGTCATCAACAAGAATGTGATACTTTTTAAAATACAAAACATAGCTAAACCAACTTTGATTATGCTAAGACATTGTAATGGAGTCTGAGTCAGGATTCCAAAATGGTGACCAAGATGGCGTCCAAGATGGTGGCTCCCTGGTTCCTCACGGACGCAGCCGGATGACGCCCACCTCTTCCCGCACTCGGATTGGTCGCCGGCGACGGAATGGGCGTCGGCGTCAATAATCGGCGCCGGCGTCGGTCGCATACGTCAGCGCATCGGTCGCTGACGTCAGCGCGTCCGCGCACACGTTATGACGCAGATGCGTCCAAAATTGGCGCCAAACCTGGGCCTATAAGAAGGAACTCTGGGAAGTCATCAGTGCCCAATTATAGGTCTTAGCTTGCTATTCCTGGGTGTGTTCTTCTGATATTCTTGCTTATTGTGTACCGACCTCTTGCCTGGATTCCTCGACTTTGAACCTCTTCTGCCTGGACTGATATCGTTGCCTGTTTGACCATTCTTTCGTCTCATCCCTATCTGTACTGCGAACTTGGACTTTTGCTACCTCCTCCCTTGGTCCTCACTACCTCTGAGGCCTTTGGCCTTACAGACATTCTGTGTTTAATGCATTTCTTGTATTTACTTGCAGCTGTCAAAGATGTACCCAAACATGCACATGATTTTGAAGATTTCAGTTCCCTCTGCACCATTTCTGACCATAGAACCAGGAAATCTGACCACTTAACCCAGTGTGTACATTAAAGCCTATGTCATTCTACCCAACAGCTCCCTGGCACTTCTGTTTCTTCTTAACCTGGTTAGTAGCATCTATACTAAGTAATTATTCATGTCCATCAAAGCTAAATCCAATAATATGCTATCTTCTTGAAGTGTCTGAGTGAAAGAGAACAAACATATACTGTAGTAATTTATTAGATCTTATTAGACTCACTCAAAAAAACCATTACAGTCCAAAGATTCATATTAATTAGTTTAACAAGGTTATATTATATCTATAACCTTGGTAAACTAACGGTCCCTATCCAAATGTTGAGCCTCAAAGGTGGCTTGAAGAGGCTTAAACCCAAACCGATCAGCTGTGCTGTTTGGTTGCATCTGTGTAAATGGTGGCCAATGTGGTGTTTGCCATTTTGCAACCTTGTAATTTTAACATCTACTCCACAAACAACTACTGTTTTGGTGAAAGTAGCAATGAATTCAGGGAGAATTGTGGGTAGCCTGGAACTTAACAGGTAAATGAGCGATGCCATTTTAATTTTTCAAATAATTCACTCTAGTAAACAGAAGAACATGATTCTTTGGAAGGCAATGATGATGATGGAGTTTATGCGGTAACAAAAGTAAATGTATGCCACAGCAGAGGTACTCTTATTAACCAATAAGATGTTTTGCTTTGGTACGCATGCTTATTTTTGTTTTTGTCCCTTGATCCTGGTTCTAGGGTAGAGATACAGCTGGTACATTCAGATGTAGGACCCTTCTCAGTAAGTGTAGAGGGCACAGTTTGTATATATCACACATATATTGATATGTTGACCCTGTATTATCAGCACTTTCTAACTCTCATAGACTTTTACTTCCTAATATTGGTCTTGTTACCCTCTCCCCTGATAAGCTTCACATCTCTGTTGTTTTACAGCTTTTTTTCTCTTTGACTCCATAACGTCTGCAGCACTTTATCTATTACTTCTCAACTTCTTTATTGACTTCTCTATTTCCTTTCTCTACCACTTCCATACAATGTTTATTTGTGGTTCCTTCTTGGCCCCCTCCCAAGGTCCCAATATTTCTGCAGTTGATGGTAAGATACAGGCTGTAAACTGTCTATCAATAAACTAACCTCCTCTTTTCCTGTGTGTGTGTGTGTTTTTTATTGATTTTAGGTAGCAATATGAAACACAGCTGTGAACTATTACATCTCAAGCATACTCCTTCCTGAGGTCAATGGTATGTATTTGCTTTTTAGCAAAGAACTCATATACATTGCAAAATGCTGTCACTTTGGCAGTGTTATTTCCAAGGAATAACAGTGCATATCATGCCAGCAACAGGGATAACAATGCAACCTGGACTGCAAGACTTGGAGCTTAAGGTGGCCATAGACATAACAATTACGATCTTTCTTGGTATAGGGAAACCCTTGTGAAAATAATAAAAGTGGTATAAAGATGATACCATTATTG
This sequence comes from Xenopus petersii, assembly GCA_038501925.1. Lineage (NCBI taxonomy): Eukaryota > Metazoa > Chordata > Amphibia > Anura > Pipidae > Xenopus > Xenopus petersii. Next base: position 83,563,083 of record CM076689.1, read on the forward strand.
GCTAACTTATATAATCATAGGAAGAAGAAAGATCGTTCGTTCAATACACACATGTAGACGATCCAGCACTAACAATGGCCGATGTATGGGTGCCCTCAAAGGCACCCAATCAAAATTTTCTGTCCAGCCCAAAAGAAGAGCCGACCGATAAGTGTTATGCCGACATCAGTCGGATTTTTTCCCACCATACATGCAACGAATCATATACAAAAATTAGTTTTGTGTGATATTATCAGTGCATATATGGCCACCTTTTGTCTAGGCAGCGCCTGTAGTAGCTTACAAGTGGACTCACTCATTTGTCCTTTGCTCTGAATTTGCAAAGTCAAATTATGTTGTAATTAAGATTCAATTGTTTCCGCCAGCACTTATGAAAAGGCTCACACAATTTGCAGCATTGCATGTGACCAGAGCAAGTGGGGCCTGGTACAAATAGTCCATCTGTGCACCCCAATATATACATATGGTCATATCTTAACTGGGACACTTAGATGCTATGTGGATATATGGCCCAACATGGGTTTTTCAACCCACCTGGTTGGACCGCTACCAGCTCAGAATTTCAATAGCAATCTGATTGCTAGTGTCCAAATTACTATAGCAACCAGGCATTAATTTAAATAAAAAGCTGAAGTATGAATTGGAAAAACATTTGAAAGCTGAAAATAGCCAGAAAGGCAAATACAGGGAGTTCTCGAGGTACATACAGCCAAATTACATACAACTCACACTTACAAATGGAGGCTATTGCAGTAACATACTATGGTTTGTTTGACTTTTATTAGAATTTAGTTTTAATAAACCACCTGCCCCAATCCACTCTGGCATGTGTTGTCTACTGCGGAGCACAGAAAGGTAGAAATAAATATGCACAGAAAGATAAAAATAAATATGATGTTAAAACAAGCATCTGTCTTGTTGCATTTAATAAGTAAATGTATATGTTTCAATTTTTATACAATTCAACTTCAGAACAAACCTACAGACACTATCTTGTACATAACCCGGGGACTGCCTGTAATTAAAACTATTAAAAATAAATAAATAAATAAAGAATACAAGCCAGTTGAAAAGTTGCTTTGAGTTAGCCATCTATAAAATATTAAAGTTAACTTAAAGGTGGACCACCCGTATAAAATGCCAGGAATGGGTGATTTTTAGATGTGATGGAGATAGCTGATGTCCCTGTATCTATGGGGAAACCTTGGTTTATGCCTTATGCCTCTTTATTATAGAAAACTTGCAGAAAGGAAACCCACTGCCGCTGCTTGATCACATTCAACTTACAGACCTCATCCTAAAGCCCTGTGAAGTAAGTGGTTTTATTTCCTCTGAGACCCATGTTATGCTGTGGTGTGACAATGATATGAATAGCTGCTTGGATAGAATGCTTACTGTTTGGACTAAAACACAACCAGAACTTTGACTTATAACCACAATTCCCAGCCTTCCCTGAAATCTCAACATATAGCTCAGAACCACCCTGGTAGCCATGAGAACAGAGCGCTATATTATTTCTTTTTGTCTTGCTTTTTCTCTACTTATAGATAGGTAAATAACAAAAGACCCAATGTAAAATAAGCCTCCAGAAAGTTAGGCAATCTCTTATAGACTGCATTTTAAGCAAGTAATATGAAATTTGTAAAAGTATTTATTTTTGAAAATAAAACATTACCTCATACCTGACTAAGATATAATTAAATCCCTGTTGGTGGAAAACAATCCTATGGGTTTGTTTAATGTTTAAATTATTTTTAGGCTGCTTAAGGTATGGAAAGCCTAATTATGGAAAAATCAGTAATCCGGAAAACCCACGGTCCGGATCATTCTGGATAACAGATCCCATACCTGTGTGTATAAAATAAATAACCGGCAAATTATGTTTCACTTATTTGTCTGCAACTTGTTGGTTCAGCGCTTCCTCCTTTTCGGGGCAATTGTTCAATATGGATAAATAATAAATACAAGAGGATTTATTTTTTTTCTTTTTCTGCAAATTTTCATTTCTATTGTGAGTGGACGCTGCCATATTCCTGGGTCTGGATGAAACCTTCTGAATAAACTGCTGTTGGAGGGCAGCGCTCAATGTATGACCCAACCTATTCCCAATAAGAGCAGCCCAATTTGGAGGCCCACATCAGAACTATTCAGGCTATACTAATGGTTATACATAAATGGTTCTGTTTCTGCTGTTGACTAGATTTTAGGCAGATCCTCTAAGCCAAATACATACTGCATTACTATGAACCCTCATTTTATGATGTTTACAATTATGTAGATTGTTTACCTTTTCCTGATTTGCATTCTATATATGTATGTTGTTAACATAAGATGCAGTTCGGAGTAATATAGGGCAATATAAGAGTAATATTAATTTTAACCTGTGAAGTAGGATTAAAGGTAAATTAAAGTTCAATTTGTCAGTAGGTTAAGCTGTTTATCTATGAACCACAAACTTTATCTTTGCTGGACCAAATATATGGGCTGTTTGTTTGACATGGAAAAGCAGGCAGTGGCGTAACTATAGAGGAAGCAGACCCCCCAGTCGCAGGTTGTCATGGGGGGCCCGGGGAAAAGGGGGCCCGGACTGTGGTCTATAGCCAACAAGAATCCCTCCTTACACAGCCACTTTCTCAGTGCCACAGGGAAAGCATGCATTACGGATATGAATTTTAAGGCTTCTGAATTCACTAAAAATGGGCTTATCTTTTGACACACTTCTTGATTTTTCAATTGGCACCAGGCTCACATTATTATGTTAATATGCTCCTATGCAAAGATAGAAAGAAATCAGTAACAGAGGGGCTGACTATGGTACTTTGTAGTTGAAGGAGAAGGAAAGCCTAAAATAATAGACACCCACACAAATATTTCAAAAGTTGCTGTATCATCCATAGTGTCTATTGAACTATATCTAGACCAGCAAATAAGGGTTTACCCCAAGCCTTAATGACCTTCAGGTAGGGCTTGTTTGGAGTATTTAGACTCTAAACTTTAGAGGAGCAGACAAACACTTAACTCCAACTAACTGGTCAGAGCTAATGATTTGAGCCCCCCCCAGGGAATCACAAGTCTAAATTACCCTGCACTTTATAGTTAAACAACTACAAGACCATGTTTATACATGGGTCATTCCAAAAACAACCCAATTCTCAATTTTGTATATATTAAAAAAGAAAAACCTGGACTTGTATGATGTCTAATTGGCAACTAGGCAAAAACACACATGCACACACAAGTATAAACACCGCATATTTATTGTAAGTAATCATTACTGACTGGAAGTGAAATATAAAAATGTACATTAGTGGTTTATTGTAAACACAGCTTTTTTTCTTAATTTACATTTTACACAGAGATATAGAGCTTTATAAATAGGTTAGAACAGGGATCAGGAACCTTGGCTCTCCAGCTGTTAAGGAACTACAAGTCCCACAATGCAATAATGGAGCCTTTTGAAGGAGTCTAAAGGCAAATGCATTGTGGGACTTGTAGTTCCTTAACAGCTGGAGAGCCAAGGTTCCTGATCCCTGGGTTAGAATAACAGTGAAACCCATGATATGGAGTATTCTAAGATGAAATGTATGCTGGCCAGCTGCACTTGTCTTGTATACAGGTTTCTGCTAATGGCATGTGTATTACAAGTCAACTGGAATTTAGAAGCTGCCAAGTTGTTCCAGGACCTGTACATATATACCGTTTTTCTTTTTGCCTTTTTATTTAACACTAAATAGGTCACCACTTTTAGAAATTGTTTGTACAGAAGGAACACTTTAGGTTGGAAACACTAAATATGATCTATAGAAGGGTTTATTAACCTATGGGTCAGGGCTACTAATGCCAACATATCACCTAAAAAGAAGCTTAACGCCAAAAAATACAAGACGGGGGTGGTGGTGACCCTAGGAGGCACCCAAATCAGTGTTGGTGTCCATTATATATTGAGATTTCCTCTTATAGAAAACCAGAACTTTGTTTAAGTAACACAGGGCTTAAGGATCATTATTACTTACTGTATGTTTTGTTTTTTTCTGATTTTAGATTGCAAGCCATATGGGGCAGGGGCTGCTTATGTCTAATAGCTCATGGCACATAACTTTTTATATTATACAGTTTACCCTGCTACTTTTACTGTATTGTAAAAACAGTGCTGCATTGTTTGCATATTCAATATCAAGCTGCAAATAACCACCAGTAAGTAATAGGGCTACCAACTTATCCCAACTTATCTGGGAAAAAAAGTTTCATATATACAAACACTTTTTTTTACCGAAAGGCACCGATAATGCTGTTGCATCCCTGCAATCATATGGTAAAACTGATAGAAGAAATACGAACTGTAGTAACTTAAAGAGTGGTTCACCTTCAAACAACTAGTTGTTTTTAGATAGATCACCAGAAATAATAACTTTTTCCAATTACTTTCTATTTTCTGTGTCACTGTTTTTCTTAAATTGAAGAGTAGTGTCATTTTTCACCTTCTGAAGCAGCTCTGGGAGGGGGTTTCGCCGACCATGAACTGATCTAAATTGATACATCTAGTTGATACATTTCTTACATTTGTCCCTGCTGAGTAGAATCTCTGGGTTTCATTACAGGCAGCTGTTAGAATTGATACAATAGTTGCTAATACTCCAGAGATGCTGCTGAGAAATGGATCAACTAAATGTTGCAAAATTGTAACAGTTTGCGCCTGAATTACTGAGCTGCCAGACTCAAACACCAGAGACCGGGACATTCAACTTTAAACTTAGATTTTGGAAAAACAGTAAAAAATAAATAATGGAAAGTAATTGAAAAAAGTCTGGGGATCAATCTGAAAACAACCGAATTGAAAAAAGTGTTTGGAAAGTGAACAACCGCTTTAAATATGTGATCTATTATATGGATTTATGCTAGTTTTAAAAGGCTTTTTTTTTTTTAAATAGGATTTTTTTAGGAAATCAAAGAACTTTCTGGATAATAGATTCCTGGATAAAAGCCACTGTACCTGTATCAAGTTATAGGTACAAACCAACAATTTAGTTAAAAAAAAGCAGCAACGTTAGTACTGAACTTAGTATTAAAACACAAAGACTAGCTGGTGCTTTACACATAAATATAATATACACTGTGACTCCAGTACAAAACTGATAAAGTATGTAAAAATGTTGAAAAAGTCACAGATGCAACAGAGGAATGTGCGAAGAAATACAGAGAATATTATAAGAATAAAAAAAACATAAATAGTGAGTGAATGTTGAGACCAGAGCTGCTCAGTTTCACATTAAGTCCCCCTACACTCACTAAAAAGGATTTGCTCTACTTTACATTCACATCAGCTAGTTTTCTACCACATAATGTGACAAATTAAGAGAAATAATTAGAATAATGTAGGTAAAGAGTGTCTTTGTGTGAGGGAGAGGCTGTTTTTCAGTGTGAGAGGCCAGAGCGAGCAGCAGCCATGCCAGGCCCAGCCTGAGACACACACTGCCTCACACACAGGGAGCTAGAGAAAAAGAAAATGACGCAGAGACTAAGTCCCACCTACTGGAAGGCGACATTCAAGCGAGGAAAGGAGAGGGAAAACGCGGGCCGACAGGCCGGGGAAAACTGGCATTAGGCAGCTCGGTGTGGGCTGAAGGGAATTAGGGGTTCAAGGCTGGATGGGCCTTATGGGCCTTATACTGGTCAAAGACGCAAAGATCCTATCATACGAATCGAGGATTCGTCCGATTTTCTGATCGTGTTTGGAGAGTCCCGATATTTTTCGTCCGGCGGAGATCGGTCGTTTGGTCCATAGGACAAGTTTCATTTTGTCCCGCCAGAGCCCATTGCCCTCTCATCATAATCTGATCGTTCGGCCATAAACCGTTCAGATTACCCCCGATATAGCCACCCGTTAGTGGCATATCGGGGAAAGATCCGCTCGTTTGGCAATGTCGCCAAATGAGCTGATCTTTGCGTTTATGGCCACCTTTAGTCTCTGGTCTGCCCTTTCCCAGAGGAGGAAGGAGAATGGGAGGGGGAGAATGGGGCAAAGGATAACAGGGGCCGGGCCCTACAAGTCACACACATCACACCCCAAAACAAACAGCACAGTCCCAGCTATACCCCAGTACCAAAATTACTCACCGGTTTATAAAGGGGTCCCCCGGTTTATAAAGAATAAAGGGACATCTTATAAATACATATTACCTGGGAGGGGGGTTAATGGGGGTAACAGTATATAGAGAACAAAGATTACAAAATGGTGGGGGTGCAGGGAGGAAGTACACCCCTACTTTTAACATTCATCAGCTTGCCCCTTCAAAACAAAGTAAGTCCCTGGCACCTTTAAGTGACAGCTGAGACCTCGGGCAGCACAAAAGCCAAACGTGTCATTTATCAGGGGAGCGGAGTCACCCCTTTAGTAACTGGGGTTCAACACTTTAGGACATTATTTGGGGGCTCGGGGGAAAGCGTTGGAAACTTTACTAAGACAATACTAATAGTAAGTGAGTGATTGGGGGCTGCATATTGTTTGGGCCAAGTTCTGCCCGGTCTAAGGGAAGTTGTTAAACAGCTGCACCTTCTGACTCGGAGTCTTTCCCAAGTAGCGAGGCTTTTGTTGAGCAACACAAGGAAGTGAGTGAGCGGCCGGCACTCAGGACCCATGGATTGTGCTGGCTCAGTTGTAGTGGATTAGGGGTACAAGAGAAGGCCTAGTTTAGAGCTCCTCCCCCAGGAGTGGCCCCAGAAGTGTCCGGCCGGGTGGGGGGATTTTAGGAATAGTTGGTGACATGCAATGACCCTGTAAGGCGGAAGGAGTGTTTTAAAAGTCTGGGGATGAGCCACGAGGTGGGACGTGGGGTCGGCTGTAGGGGACATCGGGGGCAAGCGCTTTCCTGTGAGTTGTTTTGTACATGATCCCCACTCATCCTTAGGAGATTCAGGGGGCCCAGTGAATGAATGGGGGCTGTGAGCAAGTGGGACAGCAGTTACAATGGTGGAGGAGGAGGGGATTGTGCGCAATGTCTCCTGTGCGGCCGAGGAAGAGAAGCCGGCTGGAGCCGAGAGCATCCAGTGCAGAATGAGAATGGGCAGAGACACTCAGCGGATTGTGTCATGATTTAGCTGGACTGTGCACGCGCAGCAGCCTTAGATGGGGATTTGCATAACGAAGCACGCCTCTTCCGCAGGGTCAGCAGCTGCTGCTTCCGTCGCCTGTGCGCGCTAAAATCAATCGTGTTTCCCTCGCAGCAGCAGCATTATTATTGAGGGAGCTGTAACAACAATAACAGCAGCATTGAGGGAGCAATAATAACAATAACAGCAGTGAGGGAGCTGTGGAGCTTGGCTGTGTCTGTCTCACTCGCAAATGTCATGGTGCCGCCACCTGTAACATATGGAATTGAAGTAAAATGCGCCTATGCCACATAAAGTTGGAGAACTGTACGTGTGTCACGTAATATAAGTGACATTTACTAAGGGGCACAGAGTGTGTGCAGTCTGGCTATTTACTACATGTTAGAGAATGGAAACAAAATGCCTATTGGTTGGTATGGGATAGCTGCGCTGATCCAATTGATTGTATATTAGTCACTGTGTCCATAGCATTATAGGCCTAAATTCCACTATAAGAATGTGCTTGTTAGGGCAATGGCACCGGGTAGCCTGAAATTGCTTTGAAGCCTGTGTGGTTCCCAGCCTGGCAGGGTGGTGGCAAATATTTTAAAATACCCGAATTCTACTGTGCTTCTGGGATGCCCAGGGCCGCCATCAGGGGGGACAAGTGTACAGGGCCTAAAGCGCCGAAAACGTGCCGCCTGAACTGAGCTACCGAAGCCACGAAAAGACCCAAAGTCACGGAAAGAGCCGAACTTGAAGCCACAAGTTCAGTTCTACTGAACACCAATGTGTGTTTTTTCCCCCTTATTATAAGCCCTGGCCACCAATTTATCATTTTAATACTTTAGAGGCCCCTGCCACCAATGTTTTTTTTTTTTTAAATATTCTCTTGGGGCCCAATTGTTTTTTTTAACTTGTAAGAAGTTTAACTTATAGGGGACCCTGACCACCAATGTTTTTTTTAAAAAAAAACTTTTATGAGGGTCCCTTGCTCCAATGTTGTTGTGTATTTTTTTTTAAATATTCTCTGTGGTCCCAATTTTTTTTAACTTGTAAGAAGGGCCATGGCGCCAACATTTTTTTTAACTTATAGGGAGTCCTGACCACCAATGATTTTTTAAAAAAAACTTTAATGAGGGTCCCTGGTGCCACAGTTTTTCTTTTAACTTATGGGGGGGCCCTGACCATCAATGGCTTGTTATACCTTGTGTGGGGGAATTTACTGTTTTTAGCACTGATGTCTGTGTGGTCGTTTAACTGTGATGTGGGGTGGGATCTTGGGTGGGCATGGCTCAGGGGACCCTGAATTTTTTGTTGTACTGGGCCCTGTGATTTCTCATGGCCCTGGGGATGCCTGCTGCTCATATGGAACACCCAGAGAGGGTCTATGGGGCAGAGCCTATAAAGTTGTCCTTTTTAAACAAGGATGCACCAAGGATTCCGTCTGGACAAATCCTAGCACTTTATACAGGGTTTAAATTTGGACTATTTGTTGGCCAAACTGAAGTTGTATGAGTTTCAGGTACTGTTAGGAATGGGTCAAAAAATCCAAGCATGCTTGATAAAGGGGTGTTAGCCCGAAAAGTTGCATTTTCACAAATAAACCACAAGGGCTTGGCCCTACTTGCATTTGTCATGTGTGCCAGTGAATTTTATTACCTTCTTTATTGTGAGGGCGCCGATCTCTCCATCATTGAGTACCGGGCACCTAACAATCGGAATGCCAGGGTGTGCAGATTTGGGATTATTCCTGTATAATTAGGAATTAAAGTTCCAGAAGGTTCGGGTCAGATGCGGGTTGTGAGAGGGCAAGTGCCTACAAGATTGGGGGAGGGGTGTGATTTTCAGTTATGTTCTATGTCTCCTTTAACTTACTTCCCATATATACCCCCAGCATAAGTCATATCCCTCTATAGTATTGCCTAAGGGAAGCCATGTGGCAGCCCCAAATTCAAATGAGCACAAAATGAATGCTTTCACAGATCAAATAAGCAAAGTAGGGCTCAGATGCAGAAATACGCTTGCCCTGGGCCATGTGCACAGATTGCACCAGTTACAGTTTTAAAAAAATCTACCAAGTTTTAAGGGAGAATTTACAAAAGCGTTGATAGTGAGACAAAATAAAAGTAATGATAAAATTGTCGGATTTCCCTCCATATTCACAACCTCTATTAATGCTTCTGTGAATTTGTCATTTAAACAGAACAGTTTCCAGATTTTGTCTTCTATGCAACCTTTTAAATGAATTTTACCAACATTTTTTTCTGAATTTGTCTTTAGCTCATCCTAAACCAGTCTGTCATTAGGTACCTCTCAGCAGTACATTTGCCTCGTAATAATTGTTATGCCCTTCAAAGAAGATACCCTGCCACTTTAAAGGAGAATTCAACCCATAGCATAAAAAACCCTTCCCCTCTACCCTACATAGACCCCTCTCCCTACTCCCCCCTCAGCCTACCAGGTACACGGGGCCTAACTTTTTACTTACCCTTGGTGCATATTCTATCCTTGGGAGTTCATGGCCGACATCTTCTTTTCTTCGTTAAACTTCGGAAGCAGACCATCGTTTTTGGTGCATATGCAGTCGGAGTAATACTCCGGTCCTGAACAACTACACATGTGCCGAAAGTTACAAAAATTATTGGAAATTTTTGTGACATTTTTTGTGACTTTTGGAAATTTTCGGGACTTTCGGTGTATGAGCAGTTGTTCTGGACCGGAACGTTACTCCAAATGCATATGCGCCCAAAACAACGAGCTGCTTCCAAAGTTTAATGAAGAAAACAAGATGGAGGCTGTGAACTCCCGAGGACAGAATCTGCACCGAGGGGTAAGTAAAAAGTTAGGGGCATTTGCCCCGGGTACCAGGTAGGCTGGGGGGTAGGAGGGAGGGGGTCTAGGTAGGGTAGGGGGGTAGGGTTTTTTTATGTTATGGGTTGAATTCCCTTTAAAGTGACATTTCTGACTACACAGAAAACAGGGTTTATACCCTGAAAATAGGCTGCTAAGTGGAAGAGTTACACTGAGCTTAACTCCAATTAAAAATTTTTTGGAGAAAATGTGGTTAAAATGTAAGACATATTCACAAAAGTGTCTGTAAACTGTTCTTACTTTCACCAGAATATGGAAAGTGTAGGTTGAGTCAGTATTTTTTTCAGAATTCTGTTTGTGAATATGGAGATTATATTTACACCAGTTTTAACACCATTGCTGCACTTGAAGAGGGACAACATATTATTATAGTATAACAGATTGTATTATCAAAACTAATATATATAAATATATATATATAAATATATATATATTTAAAAACATGATTTTGGGGGCAGTTTAGGAAGGGTGTTTCAAAAGCCTCAATTTCTTATCCCAAACTTTGTATCCACCCATATGTTCATGTGTTTTCTCCTTCACACTGTATTATTTCCTTGTGTGCAGAAAGATCAGTGTTTCAAACACCTCTGTGTGTTTCTTATGGTCTTAATCAGAGATATAGCTATAGGGCACAGAACTTGTACACTATAATGTAGATTTGGGAAGCACTCACAACAGCAGGATGACTGCAATTAAGCTTGAAAAAGGGCCTGTGAGCCCGAAACATGTCCTATGGATGCACAATAAAAGCTTAATTGCAGTTATCCTGCTGTTGTCAGTGCTTCCAAAATCTACATTATATTGTATGAACATCCTCCTGGGCCCAGACATTTAAGCGAAATTAGAGACCACTGGGTGTTTTTATGGTCACTTACTAGCCCAGGCTTCAAAATGTGTGTGTTGGAGACTTTAAGAGGGGGATGTTTTCACCTTTGGACTTAATTTCTAGAAATGTCTTAGTTGGCATTGTTTACTATTGTGTTATTTAGTTTTAGAGCAATGTAATAATGCAATCTGTGACCACTTTATACAGTGCCGGCTGCAACAAGCGCATTTTCATAGGCAACTCATTGAAGTAGTGATTCTTTACTTTCATCCTGTGGCTGCCTCGCTTGGGGCCAGCTGGGAACTTCTGCTTCAGCTACCGGGTCACTTCACTGGGGCGCTCATCCCAGCGCACTCTTCCATTTGGATTATATGCTATATAGTTCAGGGTACGCTCACCTGGTCTAGCCCCCTTCTCCCTGCTATTAAAGGTGATTGGTAAATGTAGCTATCTCTACCCTGTGTAGCTCAGGTACCACCTCTTAAAGGTACAGAAACAGTGTATCATTCAAGCTCTGCTAGAGCTCATTCAAGGTACTGTATGCATATTGCAGTGAAGGAAAATGAGCTCAGGACCTTCTTTTGGTAAAGAGAGCTAAGGATACAGGCTTGTCTTTTTCCTTAAACCCAATGCCTACTCTGTGTTTGCACCTTAGCTGCCCTGTGCCAGAGGAGAGTTTTAACTGTCCTCTGGCACAGGGCAGCAAAGGTGCAAACACAGACTCAATACCAACAAGTAGAAGCAGTTTAACTTAAAACACATACTGCACACCTTTCATATTTACAAAGTCTCCTATGACTTTTTTTTTGTTTTGAACTCTACCCATTCTTTCCAACCCCAACTTTCAAACCCTGCATGTGACATGGTGAGCCGGCCAATCAGGGTAGGTTATGGGAGAAGGGGCTGGTGATAGAGTAGACACCTGCCAAAAACCTGAGCATCTCCTATCAGACATTCCCTGCCTGGTTGTTTGGAATCCCGCAATATGAACCCCCATGTATTTTAAAAGGGGAGTGGATTTGACACATAGAAATTCATTAGCTGTGTGCCACAAATCTGAAGGATTTCCCTATAACTCTGTTTTGCAAATGGATTCTGTGCATTATTGCTCACATACCAATATTTTGTGTTAGGAGAAACAACTGCATAGTAACTCTACAGGGATAGAGTTAGGCTTTGTACCCACAGGCATCTTCACATCTAACAATGAATATTTTGTTGTGCATGTTAACATTCACTGATTTGGGCTCAGGTCTGGAGAGTGAGGAAAGGTGAGAGCCAGTTTGCTCATGTGCATTATATTCCCTATGGGGATGGCACCTGATCAGCTAGACTATGAAAGGGAGAGTGGGATCCATTCCTTATTCTGAATACAGCTGCAGCATTTCACAATTTAGATATCCTTATGTCCTTAAATACATTCACAATTTTGTGCTTTTACATCTCTTTTATAAGGATTTACTCTTACTGTGATACATTCAAGTGTCACACTAAACCCTGAGTTTATTTTACTAATGTTGTTTTTTCTTTTCCCCAGCTTTTTGATGCGTGCATGTACCAGCAGGTGCACTGAGCATTCAACCTTCATACCATGATGATGAATGGTGAGAGAATGCAAAGAATAACCATTATAAACAAAATCTCCGGGCCAGTGTGATAATGCTTGGTGGAGCAGCCATACCTGCAGTAGGACTGGTGTCACTCACAGGTACTGAACCTTTCAGTGTTTCTTTATTGGAAGCCATTTTCTTACTCCCTCCCCCCCTCTATTAACATAGACAGACCAATACCCGGAATAAAGATACACACAGCGACATGGAAGTTAATTAATTATGTAAAAATTTATTTATTATTGATAATAATTAAAGAACTACGCTTTTTTTGATCCTGAGGAAGGCGAAAAACCTCTGAGAAACTAGAGGAAAAAATTCCTTCCTGACTCCTTAATGGCAATCGGATTTGCTCCCAGGATCAATGCGCCATATTTAATCAAGGGAAATAGGGTAAGGAAAACAGAAAGGAATATGGCAACATACACATGAGCGCCTTTAGGCTGCTAGGTGAACGCTGCATTCTGTTCCATTCCATTGGACTCCACATAGCCTGCAGACCCGGCTTCTACAGTCTGAGGGATGGAGTGAAAAAGAATGCAGGGTCTACCGAGTGACTTAAGGGGGCTTCTGTCTATGAAACCATATTTTACATGGAAAGGGAGGCACTGCTGGTGGAAGGATGGGAAATTAAAAGCAATTTGGCAGCATACACATGAGCACCATTTAACTGCTAGGTGAATGCTGCATTCCATTTCATTCCATTGGACCTCAAACACCCTGCAGAACCCGGCTTCTGCACACTGAGGGATGGAGTGAAAAGTAATGTAGGGTCTACCGAGTGGCTTAATGGTGTTCCAGTTTATGATACCATATTTTATATAGAAAGGGGAGGCACCGCTGGTATAACTATGATTTAAGGGGGTGCTGGTATAACTATGACTTAAGGGGGGGTCAACGCTGGTGGAATTATGGTGGAAGGAAAAGAAATAGAAAGCAATATGGCAGCATACACATGAGTATCATTAAGCTGCTTGGTGAATGCTGCATTCTATTCCATTCCATTAAACCCCAGGCAGCCCACAGACCCCGGCGTCTGCACACTGATGGATGGAATGAAAAGGAATGCTGGGTCTACCGAGTGGCTTAAGTGTGCTCCTGTTTATGATACCATATTTTAGTTTGAACTGGGGGAGCACCGCTGGGGAGCTATGGTGGTCGAAGGAGGGGCAACGCTGGTGGAGCTGTGGTGGAAGGAGGAGGGGCACCGCTGGTGGAGGTGGAAGGAGGAGGGGCACTGCTGGTTTAGCTGTGGTTCAAGTTGGGGGCACCACTGGTCCTACTGCAGAGGAAGGAAGGGAAATATAAATCAAGATCTCACGCTGGTGATTTTGGCATTGCAGGTTGATCCTGGAATTCTAGATTACGGTGTAATCAAAGTTATTAAAGGCTTCCGCAATCTCCTTTTCCATTGCCAAGGAACCCTCGGAGGGAGGAGTTAGAACTAGATGTTGATCTCCATCCTCAGAAAGTCTAACATCCTCCGGTATGAACGGGGGCTGCACTTTTCTCTCTATCAAAGCCATCCAGTCAATGCTCTGGTTAATAGACAATATAAAAACATTCATTATTAATTGTTACTTAGTATATTTACACTTTTATTTAAAATATGTTTGATTAGCATATAAACATTGGGAGTACATCTGTACCTTTAGTTCATTTCTGTAGCTACCAAAAGTTGACTGAAATATAAACTTACTCGAAAGAAGTAATGATGCATAAGATCACATGCATCTTCCTCACTTGAGCCCAGCCGCTTCAATGGGTCCCGCTGTAAGAGCTAGAAAGAAAGAGAATGATTGACATTAGAAACATTAGCAGATAAGCTCTGTTGCAGCGCTGTGTGACAGTTAATGGCTATAAAGGCTAAAAGTTAGACTGCACAACTTGGAAGGAAATGATTTAAGGGATGCAACGATAGTGCTACCATGAATTACTGGTTAAACCACAGCTTGTGCCCTTAACTTATTGAGTAACTTACCCCTGATATTAAGTTGACTGCATCTCCTGCCAGGAACGTCGGGCAGACTAAACCAGTAGATGGTCTCAGCATTGGTTTCTGCAATGTGGAACATAAGAAAGTTCTCTGTTACTATAGTTTATAGAACTAATCAGGTGTAAGTGACTGCAAGTGGCTGCAAAACCTATTGCTACATACATTAAGGGGGTTTTGTAAGGATAGATTGTAGTGGGCATATCTCAGGATACCATGAAATAATTATATTCCCTACAAATGCAATCAATGCAAAAATGCTGCCACACAAACAACTTATTGCTCTGTGGCCATATGTAACTAATATAGCTGATGCTTGATGTTATTTCCAAGTTAATAAACAGTTGTCTATTCAGTCGAGTTATTAAGCTTTCTACTTACCTCCCCAACTAGCATCTCATAGATTACAATACCCAGAGATCACCAGTCGACAGATCTTGAGTATGGCTCCCTGGCGAGGACTTCTGGTGCCATGTAGCCAAACGATCCTTTCAGGCTACTTGTTCGGCCTTCGTAGCCAATTCCTGAAAAAACAGTTATTGTAAGTAAACTGAACTATGTGAAATTGAACCTTTTTTTGACGTGTTAGAGAATCCTTACCGTCTTTGCTCAGCCCAAAATCAGCCAGTTTAACGTATCCACTGCTGTCTAAGAGCAGGTTTTCCGGCTTGAGATCTCTGTATTAAAACAACAGCAAAAGTTAGCAAAGTACAACATATCTGGGACACTGTGACAAAAGGGGAAATAATTAGTGATGTAGAGTGAATAATACAACTCATTTTGTCAAATATAAGGATATTATAAGTCACTGAGTAGATCCTTTTAAAAAGCACAAGGCTGAAGTTCTCTTGCTCTTGTGGACATGCTCTATAGGGGATATTAATATTGGCTTCTATTCCTTTGTCTGATATGTTTAGCAGTAATGCTCCCATACATTTTATATTGCAAAATGTTTCATATACAGGAAAATAATAAATATACTTACCGGTGTATGATGTCATTTTCATGTAAGTAGGAAATGGCCATCAGCGTGCAAGCAGCATAGAACCTGCAAAGAAACTCCCATCATTAGGTTATTGAATACATAGTCATATATTTGTTAGTGTAGTGTATCTCTGTCTAAATATTACTGGCTCGCTGTAAGTCAAGAGACCCACTTACTATCATGGTATGTTCTCCACTTAAATAAATGTTGTGTATTTCCAAATAACTATGTTTTCTTACATCGTCTTGCCTTTATTAGATAAACAAGGAGCCAGACCCCATATACTATTTACTTTGTATGAATGGCACCCGCATGACTCTAGATAAAGGTTAATTTGTACTTACATAGCTCTTGGTTGTTCAAATGCACCTTCCCTCTGCAGGTAACTCTTTAAGCAGCCGCCAGCAACGTACTCCATCAGAAAGAATAGATGGTATTCTGACTGGAAGGTGGCGTGGATATCCACAATGAAAGGGTGGTCAGCAACGGCGAAAGCAACCCGTTTCTCTAGCAAAATCCTGAATATTAAAAGCATTTATTGTCAAAACAAGCCAGTAGGAAGAGTGTCTCTCTGCCCATATGAGCCCTATTCTTGTCTTAGATTATTTAGTGTAGTACTAATAGGAGATGTTAGTGCAAGTCCCAAGACACATCACTAGTTTGGCATTGTTTTTATTATAAGGGTAATCTCTGAGTGCTATAGCTGTTTGAAAGAGACATGGGTAAGTAACAAAGCCAACCATGCTAAAATGATCATTTCCATAAACTGACCTTTCAATGCCCCTTGAGGAGGTGATGCTCTCCTTTTTCAAAATTTTCAGGGCATAGGATCTTTTGGTTGCCGCGTGTTCAACAAGGAGAACCTGGAATAAGAGAGAATCTCAGGAAAGAAGATACATGAAGAACATCCTTACCCCTTTCAGAGAACTGCAAGAATCGATCCATACTTGCCCCCAGCATTGCAAGGTAACAGAACTAACTGTTTAGCCACTGTTCTTGCATGTGTCAATAGTCATCTTAATTATGGATTAAGTTTAATATTACCTTGGCAAATCCGCCCTCGCCTAGGAAACCACGTTGGTTGAAGTCTTGCAGTGTGTAATTGGTCAACTGCAAAGCCCTGAAAAAGAAATACCCAAAATGAAACTCATTTTTTTATTTCAAATGAAATGTTAATAGTATCATCATGTGCAGGTTGCATCTTACTGTGGGTCCTTTGTCACTGCCAGTGGAAATCCTTCTGCTGCGTTATCAGGTGGAGTTGGGCTGATGTTCTCTTCAACCACAGATATCTCACTATAAGGAAAAAGTAAGTTTGTTATTTTGCTTTTCTTTTTACCCTTAGCATTCTCCACAATCCTCAATAGCACAGCACCCCATAGCCATAATTCATAGGTGGCTTTGTGCTACTGCATTATGTATTGTGTAATCTCCCAGCCAAAGTGCAGGTGAATTTTACATCTGTCCTCTTCTGTAGCAATCTAATACTTTACTTTAATTAGAAGAAAAATCTTGTTATTGTGAAGATTTTATTGCTCTTATTTGATGAAAGTATGGGGTAGGCATTTAATCTGGTCTCTAATAAACTCCACAATATCCTCACCTCTCTGATGACTCTTCAGGCACCTCATCTACCTCTGGCACTGGTTCTTCAGTGGATTCGTCATGTTGATGCTGCAAACAAGGGACAATTGTGCAATGAATGAATGTGGCATCACATGGATATGATAAAAGCAATGTTTATGTTCTTGCCAAGAAATGAATGGCATCAGTATAAAATACTCACTTGGAACGAATCACTGGCAGGTTCTGAAATAACCTGAACCTCAGGTGCGCTGACCTCTTCTGCTGGGAGGTTTACACCAGAGTCACTAACAGTCTCCGCTGCTTCTAAAGACACAGTAAATAAACATAGTGAATGAATTTTCATGTATAAAAACTTTCTTGAACCTAAGGCTTAAGGATGTTTCTTGATTTGGTAAGATGCTATTAATAATCAGTGGTTTGAAAAGTACATGCAAAAGCCATAATAGTCATCTATAGTTCTGTGGGGCTTAGTCTAATGTCCATGAAGGGGTAGTGGATGGGATGTTAGGATGACACACATTCCCCCATATAATGCCAATAGAAAAGAGACTAGAGCCTGTTGTGACTCACCTGGAACATGCTCTGCTTCCCTCCGAGCTATCTCCTTATTGAGCTTGAGGAGAGAGGAGTAAAGGGCTTTCAGCCTCTTCTCACTGCTCTTCCTCAGCTCCTTCATCAGGGCTCTGGTCTTCCTGTCCTTGATGGCATGGTATATATTTTCGGCCCCTGCTGCTATTTTCATCTCCTTCTGGATGACTCTCACCAGCTCCTGCTTCATTCCTGAAAGAGAGACACTTACCTGGGGCTCACACGCATCAAAAGACTGTTGGATGTCGACAGTCTATAGAGAATGGGAAAAAAAGAAACAATGATCAAGTGCTTGCAAACTATATTGAATATTGAACAATGAAACATGATATTTGTGGAGAACATAAGAAAAATAACTGTTTGTCAAATGGGTTTATGGGTTTATGAAATATTTCTTATAATCGGAGGAATTTTCTTTTCTATCTGTTGGTAAGGTCTCTAATCGTCAGGCATGAAGCGACAGCTTGATATTTCCATCTGCCTTACCTCAGAATGCCGGTGCCGACGCAAGATGTTAGAATGTCCGGCACCCATCTTGACGCTCCTGTATGAGAAAAAAAAGGTTGGTGTAAGTGGCTGCTTCAGTGGAGATAAAGAATACAACTGTTTGTAGCTGCTGGTAAACTACAAGCTCAAGACAAGCACCTCTCTGTAACCTCACTGCTACACATCTGAGCAGGTAGGGAAAGGGAAGTTGATATGGGCAAAGTAGTCATTTTATGACATTTTCACACTTCTTATCCCATTTGTTTACACCAGTACTAGTATTATTTCTTTTCAGCCCATCTACTATTTTATTTCCAAAATGGTGTGTGGTTGTTATGGTAATTAAACTATAGCAACTAGACAGCAGCTGCAAAAGTCTTTGAGTGACCAAACAAAACATTTCAACTCTTCCTTTTTTCTGTTTAAATTCTTCCTTATTCCCATTTACAATTACATATTGTAATAATGCCACCTACATGGCCAGTTTGTGTTATTAGTGCCACCTACATGGCCAGTTAGTATTATTAGTGCCACCTACAAGGCCAGTTAGTTTACCCTTGGAATTGTGGAAAGCAAACTACGTCCTGCCCTGGGGTCCCTACTGGCTCACCAATATATACGTGGGAATATTGAATAATGACTGGGACTAAAACTATATTGAGCAACATGGCAATGTCTACAACCAAGAGTGATACCTTACCCATATTATGGGGGGGGGGGAATGCTGCCAAGAAAAGGTAGTTCGAATTGTATTGTATAATGTCATTATCTGGGCTGGCTGTTATAAGACTACAGATCCCATCATGCATTGAGATTAATTTGTCCTATTAATGCAGAGATCATCCCTGCATGTACCCAATGTGCCTGCTTCCCATAACCAGCTGTGCTATGATTCATGCTCCTGCACCATAACACAATAATTCCTAATGCTAGGCATTTTTTTTCTGACATTTACTGCTTTTGTTTCTATTGCAGCCCTTTCTTATATATGATCCACACCAGTGCTGATGCTAGTGACAGTTGCATTTAACAGTTGCTTTTGACAGTTGGTAGGATGAGTGGGACCCTAGATGTCAAATCACAGTTGGCATTTATAACTAAAGATCGGCTTAATAAAAGTTCAAAAGTAGCAATAAATATACTAGGAATATGAAATACACATTGCCTTAGAGTTACAACTCATAGGGGATGCTGGGAATTGTAGTTCAGCTGTATCTAGAGAAGCACAGGTTTAGCTTTAGGGTCAGTGAGGTTTTGCTAGCAGATACATAAAAAGATTGAAGTTGATGGACGTGTGTCTTTTTTCAGCCTCATCTACTTTGAAAAACATTTTACAGAAGTCAAATACAGGATCCTTACCTTCCTCCAATTGATCCTCAATGGGTTGGGCAGGTTGTTGATATTCTTCTGCCTTTTGATGTTAACAAAGATTTTTCTTCCTTCTTCAAGTCGCTGAGAATTTTATTGAAATCTCTAAAAAATCTCTAAAAATCGCAAATCACTTTATGGGGAGAGAAAAATAGAGAGGAGAAGTTGTGAGCTGAGCCCTCTCTGTCATATATATCTGTATATACTGGGTTTTCCCTTTCACTATTTTTCCCAATTGTACTGCACTACTGAATATGCTTGCCCCTCTATAAATAACCAGTCACACAAATCAGTAGCAGATTTAATAGAATGAAGCTGATTAGGAGAGATACAAAAGGTTGGTGCAATCAAGGACCCTGGACACCCCTGCCACCCAAGTGTGGGTCCTGGTTACCAAATGCACATGTAGGGGGGACTTTACAGAGTAATAGCTAAAAACCCTTTTTGGGTGTGGGTGATTGCCATAGAAATGAATTGTTGTGATTGGGATTCTTATGTTGGCCATACACAGGCAGGCATACATACAATAGCAGGCAATGGGGGTCAATTTTGAGAGCTTTGGAACCAGGGGTAGTTTTGGGTGGTTTGTCCTCACTCCCCTAAGCTTCCATAAATCATGTGGGGCAAACCATCACTAATTCCCCTTTTGTAATATGTCATCCCCCCCCCCAGATTCTGTAGTAGTTCCACTTACCTCTGAATCCTGAACGGAAATAACTGCCATTCATACCTGAGCCCTCAAGTTAACTTCCCTGGCAACTTTCATCCAATCAGAGCTTCCATGGGAGTGATGTCATACTGAGCTAAGTCATAGCACCCCAGTCACTGGCAGCCAATCACTTGCTCAGGTACATATGTGACATGTGACCAGTCAAACTTGTCAAGCCCAAACCTAAGCAGCTTTAGAACCAGGGCCATCATCAAAACTCATGGGGCCCCTGACTAGACTCCCCAATCTCCACTGATGGTTGTCCTGCTTAGATCTCCTTTGTCTGGTGACCCACCAGCTGTTAACTGAACTACAACTCAGCTACTGCTTGTCACAGGGAATGCTGGGACTTGTAGTCTGGCAATGGCTGGACAGCTACAAGTATCATCACCAAGTCAGCCAGAAGTATTCTATTAGGAATTAGATTTTTTATTATAGTTTATATCAGTTCTGCAGTGATGTATGTTTGAATTTCAACAGGCTTCATGTTTCTAAGGCTCTCACCTCCTAGCAACCAGGGAATGGCTTTAATAGTCATAGGTAGACATAGTATCCTTGGAAGTTTGCAGGTTTCCAGTTTATATGCAGCTGTGATCACATGGCTAGAGACTGGGATTAGACTTGCAGCCACTGCATTTGCATTTTGATTCTCAGAGTCACTGGCCCCCAGTTTCCCTCAGTGCACTCTCATGTCTATATTTAGGGCTGTTGGTATTTGATGGGATGTACACTGGACCCTCTTTTCTCCTTGATCTCCTGAGGGTCTGTTTCCTCTATTAACCCCCCTGCCAGTAACATACAGCTTTAGGGTAATGGCACAGAGGGTGATTCTGTATCAGCCAATCACATGTGAGCTACATGTGACACAGAACCAAGGCCAACATCATATCTCATGGGGACCCGGAGTGGACTCCCCCCATTCCTACTCAGGTTTCCCTGTCACCCCTTCAGCCGTCCCAACCCTTTGGTTGACTTCTGTACTTTATTGGCTAGTATCTTGTCACACACATATTTTTGTTTTGAAGTAACATTACATAGTTAAATTGTTTTGAAGTTAAATGACATAAATGCACAAGGCTGCAGGCTGAGTTATTCAAAGAACTCTTAGAATCTTTTAATGTATTATATGGGATTATATACTCCTACTCAGGCCCGGACTGGCAATCTGTGGGTTCTGGCAAATGCTAGTGGGGCTGCTGTAAGGTCCCGTAGACAGTCACTGTTTAGTGGGCTGGTGGGGACTCTTTGGGCCAATCTGTACTTGGAATGCCAGGGCCTATTTTGACTCCCAGGGGCAAACTCACTAAGATTCGTAGTTGCGCCAGGCGTAACTTCGCGGCACTTCGCCACACTTCGCCAGGCGTAGTTTCCGAAGTTGCACTCAGGGGTAGCATAAGGTTGCGAAGTTGCCCTAGCGTTGATTCGCTAAGTGAAGCAAAGTTAAGCTAGCGATGGTTAATTTGCATACGGCGCCAAATTCAAATTTCAATGGAGGAATATGTAGCAGCACTACAAATGCCTGGGAAACCTTCAAAACATCAAATAAAAATGTTATTTTGCCCTACACATGTGCCCACTGTATAGTTAAGTTGCCATGAGTTAGGAAATGTAGGGGGGAAGGAGGGGAGCCCCAAAAAAAATTTCGATCTTTTTCAGCCTATCACCCATAATATAGAAAAAACACCAGCGTTTTTTGGGACTTAGAAAGAATTTGAACTTTTTTTGAAGCAATCCCTATCTACTGTATTGCGCTTCGCCTGGTCTGAGGTGGCGAAGGAAGTCTAGCGTAAAAGGTAGCGTTTAGTACAATGCGCGTGTGAATTTGCGTAGTTACGTCCATTGCGCAAATTCGCCAGGCGTAAGTGTGCGAAGTAACACTAGCGAAGTTACGCCAGCATTCCATTTCCCTGCACACCGGAACACGCATTGAGTTGTGCACAGATATTATACACACAGTGGAAGACACGGTGCCGGTGCGCAGGGAAATGGAATGCGTCGGAAATGGAATTCAAATAAAGCAATTCGCCGGCAGTTGTTCCCGGGCAGCCAGCAAGAGGGGAGACTGGGCCAGGAAGATACGGTGCCGGTGCGCAGGGGCAGCAGTAAGAGATCAACCGGCTCAAGAGGCGAAGGGCAGCAGCAGCATCCAGAGCCGGCTTTTGATGTCCGGACCTTCCCGTCCTGTACCCATACATCTGGGATAATTAGCGAATGCAGAAGGCGCCTCTGGATGTTGGTAATTGCACCGCGGCTGGAACCGATGAGCAAGGCACCGCAGATCTGCAGAAAGTTCATGCTGGAAGCACAGAATGTGGCAGCTAAAAGATCCAGCAGCAGAGAGCCAGGGAGGAGAAATCAAGTGCCACTCAATGGATGGTCGCCCTTTCACCGTTTCTGTACAAGACAGGAAGCAGAGTTTCTGTAAGTTATTTCTTAATAAAGACTTTGCTTTTTTAAAGTATAATTTGTGTTGGTGTTTTTTTTCATTGTTTACTAACAAATTTTTAAAAAAAATTTTTTTGATGTTACTGGTCCTTTAAATGTGATTGTGGGACTGTAACACTAGGCTTGATAAAGGGCCCAGGAGGCCTGAAACATTGCCCGTTTTTGAATGACACAATAAATTACACGTTTTCTTCAAATCGACAGTGTGCTGCTGAAATCTGTTTCATATAAAGGCACAGGGCTGCCGGATGAGTTATACAGGGATCACTCATGTATTATATGTGTACCCAACCACTGTAAATTATAAGGATATTAGAAGTCACTGAGGGGTTCTGTGACCATATAAAGGCACAAGACTGCAGGATGAGTTATGTCTTTTGCTTCCACACTTCTTCCTGTTACAGTTAGAGTTGAAGTATTTCTGGTCAGGTGATCTCTGAGGCAGCACACAGACCATCACGAAATGGTGGCTCAAGGCAAGAGATGTAAAAGGGCAATATTTACTTAAATATATATTCCAGTTTGGTAAGATTCTTTAATATGCCACTTAATATGATTTGAACTATCTGTTGCTTAAGTGTTCATTTTGGGGGTATAGTTTTCCTTTAAGCTGCCAATCATGTCAAAGACTTTACCTCCAACTTGATTTTCCAGGGATAGAATGGCCAAATGGCCTCTGCTCTTGCATTAATGTTTGCAAATATATGAGGCTGGGGTGCAATGCTGGTGTGACATCACTAAGCACTGATAACCTATGATATCACATAGCACCATATATATTTTAAAGGTAACCCATGGCTCTGAGTTTTAGAGGAATATAACCCTGAAAGAGATCACATTTTCAGTCATATCAGCTTGCTAACTTGTAGCTGAAAGACAATTTATATATATATATATATATATATATATATATATATATATATATAACTTCAGGAGGTACCTGCACTCTTACTCCTCAGTTCATTAACGGGTGCTTGGTCAAAGGTTGCATGTAACACCATCTCTATGTTGGTCCACGATTTTTACTCTTGGCAGTGAGTCAACCGCGACCATGTCTGTCTCTTTGCCAATAATGTTAACTAGAATGTCTAATCTTTTCAATACTTATTCATGCTGATATCAATGTATGGATGGAACATGGCAGCAACTTAAGCCTTTGCCTGGATTTGTTGTTGATCAGTGTAATACACCCATTTAGCCCAGGGCAACACCCACAATCTATATCTGGAGAACATCATTATTTAAGGTAGCATTCTAAGTCTGATTAACAACCATGCTTAAAGGAGAAGGAAAGGCTAAAATTAAGTAAGCTTTCTCAGAAAGGTCTATATAAATATACCAGTAAAAATTCAAAGTAATGCTGCTCTGAGTCCTCTGTCAAAAGAAACACTGCATTTCTTTCCTTTTATTGTAAATACATGGGCTTCTGTATAAGACTTCTTGTTTTTAGCTTAAACCTCCAGGGCTTGGGCTTGAGCATGCTCAGTTTGCTCCTCTCTCCCGCTCCCTCCTCCCCACCCTGCTGTAATCCGAGCCCATGAGTGAGACAGGGAGAGACTCTGGCAGGGAGTGATGTCACACCAAGCTAATATGGCAGCTGCTTTCCTAAACAAACAGAGAGAGATGTTTACTCTGGTATGGTAAAGCATTCTGCAGAATAAATAGTCTTATAGCTTGCACTGTTGTGGCTAACCTATTGGCAATAAATTGTCTGTAGCTTTCCTTCTCCTTTAATATAACAAAGGCCGCGCACATGTCATCTCCTACGGTAAATGGCCTGGTATGAAAAGTTTGCAGTAAATTTACTGAGATCACCGATTGTGTTTGTTGGAAAACATTTTCATGAGCGTTTGAGGTGGCATGGGTTATTGGTTTACTGATGACATGGGTGGGTGAGCTTCATCATGGGGCAAGGCTATGATGTGGTGATCAGTGATTGGCTAAATCAGGGGATCCTGCCTGGTTTTTCTTATTTGGAAAACATGGCAGGCAGTCTTGACCCAGGCAGCCCTTCTTAAAACCTGTCCAGGTCAAAACTGGACAGATGGCAACTCTATTTACAGAGCCAGAGGTCATTGACCAACCTTTACCAGTTTTGTAGCCATTGAATACTGTATATCTATTGAGTACAGAGACAAGTGTTTTAATTGTAAAATTAATACGTTATCCATATCATTATATGTAAAGTTTGCCTCTATTAAAGTGATAGTATTATTAGCTAATGAATTTGCAAACTTGTAACAGTGATAATTAGGTTATTCTGAACAATAGGTAGACTCACCTCATCTCACGGGGGTCCAGGTGCACATGCACCAAACCTTCAGCTTAGGGAAAATGTCAAAAGATTCTTGCATAAAATGAGCCGGCGCAATCAGGACCTCAATCAATAAATGTTATTGTTAAAAGGTTCCAACACCCTTAGGGTCTGGCCACACAGGCAGATTCGCCAGGCGACAAATCTCCTCTTCTTCGCAGCGACTAATCTCCCCGATCTGCTTTCCGCCGGTTAAAATGTTTATTGCCTGTGGACAGGCACATGGAACAATTCACTTTCTGAAGTCGCCTGAAGTTTCTCGTGAGGCAGTTAAGGGACGAAGCATTCCGTGTGCCTGCCCCCAGGCGATTAACAGATTGGGGAGATTAGTCGCTGCGTAGAAGAGGAGATTTGTCACCTGGCGACTAATCTCTCCGAATCTGCCTGTGTGGCCAGACCCTTAAACATAGTGTGGACAGAAATCTTGACGCATTTCATGCCTACATGGGGCACATAGTTATAGACTAGCGATAGACAAACTGAACATAGAATGTAAATTAATTTTAACCAATCAGAGAAGTGGTAACAAGTAGACAATAGCAGTGCAGATTTTAAATAAGAATTTTATTAACTTATTACAATCACAAAACTGCTGACATATAGCCATTAGTATTGCTGATCACAAACCATACCATACATTACATTATACAAATATATATGTTCCTTACAGTTTTTACAACTACATATAGTTAAGGGTACACAGTGAGCGTTAGTGCTCTAAAAATACAAGTTAATAATAATATAATATTAACCCCACTAGCACCCACAAGACATACAGTATTAGACCATTTATCAACTGTAATTCGAAACATGTTATATATTTGAATAATTGTAATAAACGCGGAAAATAAAACAATGTGTTGGTCAAACCAAAAGTATCCTAAAAGTGTCATTGTATTTAGCTACTTTTTTGGCATTACGAGAATTTTTGGTGAAGTGAAATGGGTCAGATTCGCCAGTCACTAATTGTATGGTATATTTTGTGATCATCGCTACTACTGGCTATATGTTGAAATGTAGGCACGAGATGTGTCAGTCTTTCTGTCTGCACTAGTTTAAGGGCCTTGGAACATTTTGACATTAAAATATGCACAGCAAATATTGACTGAGGGCCTGATTGTGCTGGCTTGTTTTATGCAAGAATCTCTAAGCTAATGAATGTGATTGCTTGAACCAGCAACGTAACTAGAGGGGGCGGGCCCTGGTGCGGGACGTGCAGCCGGGCCCCCCTCCGTACACCCGGAACCGGCGGAATTAGTGGTGTGCAAGCTGCCGGGAGGGGCCTTGAGGGGTTGCGGGCCCTGGCCCAATCGCACCCCCTGCTCCCCCGGTAGTTACGCCACTGAAATCGCTCCTTGTGTTAATGACAGTTTGGGAGTGAAACTTTAGTATTTTCTGTGTAGCGTTTCTCTATAAGCATTGATACAAATTTAAATATGTATTAATATCAGTGGCATAACTAGTCACTGGCAGACCTACCCCCTCCTTACAAATCACACATGCCAAATAATCTCCCCTTGCCCTGATCCCTGCAATAAGACTTATTGGAGCTCCAGTGGACCCCACGTGGGTTGCACCTGCGATAGTTACAC
The DNA here is from genome assembly GCA_038501925.1 of Xenopus petersii. Lineage (NCBI taxonomy): Eukaryota > Metazoa > Chordata > Amphibia > Anura > Pipidae > Xenopus > Xenopus petersii. The sequence goes on from CM076689.1 coordinate 83,589,546, forward strand.
CACTGATTACAAAGTTATACTACAGGTAATTAGAGTGCGCTACATTGAAATCCACAATTGTCTATTTACTCATATTTGATTTTTAGGGGCACTATGTGCAAGTAGTTTGTATGTTCTCCCCTTGTCTGCATGGTTTTCATCTGGTTTCACAAGCAACATCTTCACTTTTTATTTTGTCTTTAAGAGACAAGGCAGTATAATTGCTTCTCTTCACACTTTCTCATAACAATCTTTACTCTTCTGACTTAAATTCCTCCATACATGAGGAAGCATGGCAAAATATTCCAGTTGCCTGCAGTGCAGTCATTTTTATAAAAGAAAAGGAATGTAGCTCAACTATGCAATCTTATTACTGCTATTCATTTTAAAGAGACTAGTAGTAACAAGAGTGGAGTGGAGCTCTTTTGCTTTTTCACCATTCCCTTCTCTTCTCAGTTTTTATTGAACCCTTCATGTTTTGATCTTTTCTACCAGGCGACCGACAGGGTCAACAGCACAAACCCTCTCATAAAGGGGGCGGAGCCACATGCCGAGCAGTTGAGTCACATCTCAATGTAATCATAGAAAGCCTCAAGAGATACGGAATTCTGGACATTTATATTCGTTTTATAAGAGATGGATTTACGTATTGAGAGAGAAATATATATATAAAAAATACAAAAAATAAAATTAATTAGACCTTTTAACAAGATATGGATTGGGGGAACAGTTTGTCAAGTGGGTGAAGGCACTATATGATGCTCCGAGAACCAGAATATTGGTCAATGGGGAGCTGTCCCAAGAGTTCCAACTAGCTAGAGGGACCAGGCAAGGCTGTTCGTTGTCCCCCCTATTATTTGCCCTGGCCATAGAACCTCTTGCCATATTAATCCGTAATAATCCTGATATCGAGGGGCTTAAGCTACAGAGGCTAGAGGAGAAAATTTCATTATATGCGGACGACATGCTAGTATATTTGGACAACCCCAGGGACTCCCTTGCAGAGCTTCTAAGGGAAGTAAAGAGGTTTGGCGATCATTCTGGCCTTCAGGTCAACTGGGTGAAGTTGGTGCTGTTTCCAATTGACAGTGAAGGTGGCAGAGACTTGCCCCAGGAAGTGCAATTACAGTGGGTATCCTCCTTTACATATTTGGGCATAGTAATTCATAGAGACCCACAGAAGTCTTTTTTTGTGTTTTCTGCTCTAAAGCAAAAAACACAAAATTGGACTAACATTCCAATATCCTACCAGGCCGAGTAAATTTAATAAAAATGTTTTTTTTACCAAAATGTCTTTACGCATTTCACAATGCGCCAGTTATACCCAGTAGAAGGTGGTTCAAAGAGCTGGACGCATGTGTCAGAACAACAGTTTGGGCGGGGCACCGACCTAGCATCTCCTTGCAAATGCTGCAAACCCAAGTGAATAGGGGAGGCCTAGCTCTACCCAACTTTCAACTCTACTTATATGCTAGTCTTTCAACTGTACTTTTATGCTAGTCCTAATAATCAGACGACTGTACTGGATGCAGCAGTGATCACCTCTTTTGAAGCTCTGGCAAATCAACTCCATAGAGGACTCCCCTCTATATACCCCTTAACTCCTAATATGAAATCTGTGATCCAAGTATTTTTCAGAACAGTGCTGAGTATCGGAAAGTTGGTAAATGGTCAAAATGGACCCCTTTGGGGCAACAGAAACTCACCCATTTTAGAGATATACCGAATGTTAGTATGTGGGTTAACGCAGGGGTGAAATGTCTTAATGATATAGCGTCCTCAGAGAATCTCAAGCAATTTGAACAATAAAACAGGAATTTGAGTTACAAAATTGTATTCAGATATTTGCAGCTCAGGCATGCGTTTGTGGCCCAGTTTGCCACAGAACCTCTGAGCACAACGTAAACCATCTTGGAACGTTATTTACGCAGGCCTGAGCTTTATAAGCCTGTTAGCTGGCTCTATACCATTCTCCTGCAGGGGGACTTTCACTCAATAGGACATATCAGATGCAGATACCCAAATTAACATTTCAATAACAGACAGGTATATCCACACAAAGTGTTGGAATAAAGTTTATTACACACCGCACAGGCTGGTTCGAATATATCCAGGTTATCCAGATGTATGTGTTAAACGTCGGGTAGAACAAGGCAACTACTTACATGTGTTCTGTGAATGCCCAAAGATACAACGCTTCTGGACATCAGTGCTTACCTTTATGGATACCTCTTTGGGTTTACCCAACATCCGGACCCAGGAATTTTGTTTACTGGGACAAATTGGTGACTTAAGACTCCCGTAGGGAGACAGGTTATGTCTCCACCAGCTTCTCCACTATGCCAAGAAGGCAATCCTTTTAACCTGGAAAGCCATGGAACTGCCTACTTTGAGATATTGGATAAAGCTGGTTGATGATACACTTCTTAGGCACTGCCCGGAAAAATTTGATAACGTTTGGGGCCGATGGATGGGCGAGGCAGTAACTGATATGGTCAACTAAGAATCACTGTTGTATTGCTAAGTCAGGTAATAAATGTGATTATGGAACGGACAAAACCATCTCTCTCCTCTTTCTCTCTATCTTTCTTTCTTCTTTCAACTCTAATTTAAATTCATTGGAAAAAGTTAATAAAGAAAATCTTTAAAAAAAAAAAAAATCCTCTCATAAAGGTGGTACCCCACACAATCTGCGTATAAGATTGCCTATAGTCTTGGCCAGTCCACCACCTGTTCAATCTTTAACCTGGAATGTCCTGGGGGTAAATTTACTAAGCGGCGAAAATTAGCGAGCAACGACTACGCAGCCATCGCAACACTTCGCCTGGCGAAAATTCACTCAGACAATGCTAGTTTAGTAAAATGCCAAGTTTCGTCCTGGGTGTTGGACTCTGGCGAATTTTCGCTAGCGTTACTTCGGCAATGTGAGAAAATCAAAGTGAAGAAGCGCTAGCGTTCAAGTCTGTCTAGAGCAACTTCGCTCAGGCTAATTTGCATAGGGTGCAAAATTTAAACTGAATGGAGGTCTGTATGTTACATGTTGCAGCTAATACATTACATTTCCACTTAATAACTACACGTCACCAGCATTTTTTGGACTTAGAAGATTTTCCATTTAAAAATTATGATGTAAGTAAGTGAAGATTGAGGATGTTCTATGTACTCCAATGCACTTTGTCTGGTCTAAGCTGGCGAAGGCAAGTCTGGCGAAAGAGGTAACGTTCAGTAAAATCCGCATCTTAGTGAATTTGTGGAGTAACGTCCATTCGCCAGAGCGAAAAGTCGCCTGTCGTTAGAGAGCGAATCAGCGCTAGCGTCTTATCTCCTTCGCTAGCGAATTGTCGCCTGTCGTTAGAGAGCGGATCAGCGCTAGCGTCTTATCTCCTTCGCTATCGAATTGTCGCCTGTGCCCGTTAGTAAATCGTCGAAGTGGCCAAAAGTGGTAACGCTGGTGAAGTAGAACCATCTGATAATGGAAACCTGCAGAGAAGGGGGGGAGGAATAGTTTTTCAAACCAGTTAAAATTCATCTAAAAGATTTTGGCTAACACAATATCCACACTTGGGACTCTTACTAGTGGAGCAAGCCCATTGGTACAGTAAAGGAGGAATCTGCAGCCTCCCTTTACTAGATTGGAAAGCAGGTTCACTGGAACTCAAGGCAGGGACAATCCCTTGCATTGTTTTTGCAGAAGTGGTATATACAGGTAGGTAGGGAGTCGTGGGCAGTATATAGAAGTAGGCAGAGAGTAGTTGGTAGAATCTATACAGGTAGGCAGGGAGTAGTGGGCAGTATACAGAAGTAGAGTTGTCAGAATCAAAACAGGTAGACAGGGAGTAGTTGGCAGAATCTATTCAAGTAGGCAGGGAGTAGTGGGCAGTATATAGACGTAGGCAGGGAGTAGTGGGCAGTATATAGAAGTAGGCAGGGAGTAGTGGGCAGTATATAGACGTAGGCAGGGAGTAGTGGGCAGTATATAGACGTAGGCAGGGAGTAGTGTTGAGAATATAGAAGTAGACTGGCACTTTATAAAGTTAGCTAGGGAGTAGTGGGCACTATATAGAGGTAGGCAGGGGGTAGTTTTCAGAATCTATACAATTAGGCAGGGAGTAGTGGGCAGTATATAGACTTAGGAAGGGAGTAGTGGGGAGAATAAAGACGGAGGCTGGGGGTAGCCCACAAGCACGTCCCCGTTTGCGCAGGGAATTGCACAGCAGCTAAAAAGAACAGCCGCGGCCATCTTTCAGCCTAGCAACACTTCTGCTTCCCTTGGCTAACGAAAGGGAATAAGCCAAACAGATAAAGTCTGAACAGCCGTAACCAATGAAAGCTATCGAGGGCGTGACAGAAGTGAGCTCAGCCAATCAAAGCTTAGAGTTGAAGCTGTGGCTGCCCATGCAATAGTGAGGTTATCCTTATTCATTTAATCACTAGAGGGCGTTCTTACTATAACAGCTCATGTTTGTTTTGACTTGCAGTCCTGGTGATTGTTGCAGGATACGCATGTCCGTCAAATTATATTTCATTTATAAATGCAGGTCGAATTTCTATTGCATATTGAACAAGTAGCCTGCTTGGCTCATTCATTAGTCTTAAAGGGGTTGTGCACCTATGAGATAAATTTCAAATTGTTGCTTTCATTAACTTGTACACTGATCAAATCCAAGGTTTTGGGATGTTCAAACTACAATTCTATCGGTGTTGTTTGGCTTCAGGGGATTCTGGGAGTTCTAATTTGACAACACTTAGAAAATCGAAGCATTGAGGAGGCTTAGCCTCCCCAAAAAAAGAGACCAACTGCTATATTTATATTTAATGCTAGTTTCTCCAGTGGAAAGCCTTCTCTTGGTAGCATCTCCAAGCAAGATTGTCCCCCTCCTCCCCTAAGAGCCATAAATTTGGCATATATAGCTTTTAAACCTTTGTGATTCCATTCTGCTCCTGTAACTGGTTGCCTGGCAACAAGGAGGTTAAGGGATGAAAATGGCATGTACCATAAATGTTATCTGTGATGGGGCCCCGGGCTTTCACAAATGGCTTCTGCTTTATTGCCATAATAAATACTTTAAGCAAACACCACAGCTATTATAACTTTTAATGCGCTAGCATTGTTCTTAGGATTGGTACCACGGAAACCCTTCAGTGGGGCCACACTAAATAGGGTCACAGGATGTTAGGGCAGAGACACATGCTGCTATTTCGGGAGATTAGTCGCCCAGTGACAAATCGGTATTTCAAATCGGCTAGAATGTAAATCGCCTCCGGGATGGCAATCGGAACGCTTTGTTTTCCAAAGTTTTCTGAGGCAACTTCGGTGCAACTTCGGAAAGCCAAAACAATCCAAGTGCCATACATTATAGCCGGCGGGAACGCATTTCAGGGAGATTAGTTGCCCGAAGGAGAATCGATTTCTCCCGAAATAGGAGCGTGTGTCTCTGCCCTTATAGGTAGAAAGCTACTATATGCATTAATAGCCAATTGCTTTCTAATACAGATTAGCCATTGGTGAGGACAATCTCAATCTGCAAATCAAATATTTCCATCCCCAGGCCACCGTACCCCTGACTGCACCCAACTGTGCCGGACAGCTCAACCCGCAGTCCCTCATTTGTACTGGAAAGTCCAGTTTTTCTCTGCAAGGAACAGCCAGAAAAAGAAACAATGTTTCTAACTTAATTGGCTTTTGGCAGAGAGCCCAGAACAGCCATGGGCTGCTTAAAAGATACATTTGTAACAATTTCAAGATATAGGAAATAAGTAACAATATAAGATAACAGGTCCCTTGGGAAAAGTTAGACTCACAGCTTAAAGGGCAATTCACCTTCATTAGCAAAACTGTAATAAGTGAAAAAAAAACACAGAAATATGTTCAAACTTTCATAACCTGCCAAATTTTGTAAAATGAACATGGTAATTAGGGGATGTGGCCCAAAACGGGCCTGGCCAAAAGAAATTCGCCGCTATACGCGCGCCAACTTTTTGTCCCTCTTTTTATTTCCAAAATGTTGGAAAGTATGCACTACCCCTTACAACTTATTTTTCAGTATTCACTGGTACGACAACATCTGCCCACTTGGGAGTCTGGTCATTGAACACTTTACTCCACTCAGCCAGCAAATGAAGCCACGGGCAACAGTCTCTGCACACAAAAGCTTACAATCTAAATGCACAGAATTGGAATTTTGGGCAATCGAGCTTGTGCCAGGCCATGAAACCCAAAGCAACCAATCCGATGTTTACTTCAAAGAAACAAAAAGATGAAAGTGAATAATGTACCCTCTATTGTAAAATAAAGGGATGGATGTTTAACTGCAACTCCCAATATCCTTATAATCAGGCTTTTAAGTGATTATTCCTATGGCAGCATTGAACTGACCTTGTATTGCCCTTCTTCTCCACTAATCTCCTTGTTGCTATTTTTAATTACAGCACCTAGGGTAGGGTGTCATATTGGCAGCCAAAGGGTGGAAGTAGTGCACAAGTGCAGCATGGCATTAACCAGTGATGGGCAGTGGGTGGCAGCATAGGACTGATGAATTGGCATAAATAGGTGAGTAATTGAGCACAGAAGTCCTCATTTAAGTATAGGATACCTCATGGGGAGCTTCAATCCCAGTACTCTGTAGCAAGAGAGAGCCAGTTAAGGGCTCAGGCAAAGAACTACAAGACCTAGAATCCTCACTCAGCCCACACTTGAAGCACTGAACAGTGTATTTGTTGGATGGCACCTCATAACAGACTGACTGGGTGACTGTACATTGATATGGGTATAGGTTGCATTACTGGCAGATAGGAATAATATATATATATGTGTGTGTGCAGACTGGCACTACAGACACGTGGGTATCATATGGCAGTGTATAGATTGCAGTGTAATAAACAATAATAATGTTTCGTGGGCAGTATATATAGATGGGCAGGGACTAGTGGGCAGTACATAGAGGTGGTCTGTATACAGAGAGCTCTAGTGGGCAGTGTAAAGAGATGGGCAGTGTACATTTCTGTTGGAGTTCCTCAAGGCTCTGTCCTGGCACCATTACTATTCTCTCTCTATACTTCCTCCCTCTGCAAATTAATCAACTCGTATGGTTTCCACTACCACCTCTATGCTGACGATACTCAGATCTATCTCTCATCTCCTGATCTCAACCCAGAACTCCTAACTCGCGTCTCCTCCTGCCTGTCCGCTATCTCTACCTGGATGTCGCAACGCTACCTTAAATTAAACCTCTCTAAAACTGAAATGGTTCTCTTTCCTCCAACTAACACCAGTAACATCCCGGAAGTATCCATCATAGTTAACAATTCCACTATCACCCCCTCTCCCCAGGCCCGGTGCCTTGGGGTTATCCTAGATTCTGCCCTGTCATTCACTCCTCATATCCAGTCACTTATTAAATCATGCTACTTCCACCTAAGGAACATACTGTATCTAAAATACGATCATTTATCACCCAAGATGCTGCCAAAATTCTTATTCACTCTCTCGTCATATCACGTCTAGACTACTGTAACTCTCTTTTAATTGGCCTCCCCCTCCAGAGACTGTCACCTCTCCAGTCCATAATGAACACTGCTGCGAGGCTCATACACCTCAGCAACCGCTCCTCCTCTGCCTCGCCATTCTGTCAATCCCTGCACTGGCTTCCGTTACCTTTCAGAATCAAATTCAAATTAATGACCCTGTCATTCAAAGCACTTCATAACTCTGCCCCAACCTACATCTCTGAACTCATCTCTATATACTCACCCAACCACTTACTATGCTCCTCTACTGACCTGCTACTCAACTCTTCTCTCATTACCTCCTCACATGCTCGCATTCAAGACTTTGCAAGGGCTGCACCCCTCCTCTGGAACGCGCTCCCACGGTCTGTCCGACTTTCTCCCAACCTTTCTGCTTTCAAGAAATCTCTCAAACCGCCCTTTTTTCGAGAAGCCTACCCTCACTCTGCTTAACTACCAAACGCAACACCACATACAGTACCATATTTCTCACCCACTTAAATTCAATCTTGCCCACACCTTGTGTATTACTCCCTTCCCTTTAGACTGTATGCCTATGCATAGGGCCTTCCTCACCTTTTTGTACCTGTATTGATTGTGATGTATGTAACTCCATATGTTCTATGTATATAATTCATGTCATTTAGTTGTATAATCACATTTACTTTACAGTGCTACACAATATGTTTGCGCTATATAAATACATGTTAATAATAATAATAATAAAATAATAATATAGAGGTAGGCAGGGAGATTTAGACATTATATAAAGGTAGCAAGGGAGTACTGAGCAGAATATAGAGGAAGGCAGGAAGTAGTTGGCAGAATATAGCGGTAGATAGGGAGTACTGAGCGAGGTAGATAGGGAGTACAGAGCAGAATATAGAGGGAGGCAGCGAGCATTTGGCAGAATATATTAAGGTAGGAGGGGTGTGGTGGGCAGTATATAGAGGTAGGCAGGGAGTAGTGGGTAGTATTTAGAAGTAGGCAAGGAGTAGTTGGCAGAATCAATACAGGTAGACAAGGAGTAGGGGCAGTATATAGAGGTAGGCAGGTAGTAGGAGCAGTATATAGAGGAAGACAGGGAGTAGTGTGCACTATATAGAGGTGGGCAGGGAGTTGGGTGCACTATATAGCAGTAGGCAGGGAGTAGTGGGCACTATATAGAGGTAGGCAGGGAGTAGTGGGCACTATATAGAGGTAGGCAGGGAGTTGGGTGCACTATATAGAGGTAGGCAGGGAGTAGTGGGAACTATTTAGAGGTAGGCAGGGAGTAGGGCAGTATATAGAGGTAGCCAGGCAGTTTTGGGCAGTATACAGAGGTAGGCAGGGAGTAGTAGGGAGAATACAGATATTACTGGCCTATATATTAAATACAAGAGACCATAGACTGTCACGCATGACGGACACTATAAAATCAGACATGACAGGGGCTGATGGGTTTCAGGGTGGCACTAGTTTGTGGGCACGGGACTGGGCAGGGCGGTCCCACCTTGTGCAGCCTCAGCCCGGGGAGGCGCTCCCTCTCTCCTCCTCCTCCCTCACTGCTTGTCCGGCCACTCTGGCCATGGCTTCCCCGGGCACGGCTCATCGGAGCGGACTGCTGGAGCTGCGCTGTCCCGGGGAGCGCTGGCTGCGGGTGTTGCTGCTGCTCGGGGAAGAGACTCTGAGCTTCACCCCGGAGTCTGAGCCTGGGGCAGCGGAGGAGAAGGCGGTAAACTGCGCGGAACCTACTGGAGGCGTCCCGGAGTCTGTGATTAACCTGCGCCGGACTGTCCGGGTAGTGAAGCAGGATGCGGGCGGGCTGGGAGTCAGCATTAAGGGTAAGGGAACTACTGGCATCATATGTGTACTCCTGTACAAGAGACCACCCTCCTACTACTACTACTACACACAGGCTTTGCCAACTCACGCTCTGCTGCTTTGCCCACCGGGTTCACCCTATGAATAACTACCCGGCTATAAAGCAAATGTCACACCAGCGCTATCTTCCTCTAGTGCCCCCTCCCTCTGTCTTGTGGGAATTCCAGACTGGTGCCCAGTTTCACAGTTCCACTAAGTAGCAGCCCTGTTACTGTATATATGCCATTCTGTGAGGTGCCCTGGTTGCACACTGGCAATATTAACTCACCTAATGTAGGGCCCCATTATAGTGCCCAGTGATACACTCTTATACAACCTTGTGCCCTGCTAAACTGCCCAACTTCCATACTGGTATTAGCCCAGAATATTGTCCAGAGCATAAACCTAGTAGCCGTCTGCAGTGTCCAACTCTGTCCCAGTACAGAGCCCACCAGGCTAAGGGCATTCCTAACTACAACCCTGCTATAGTGCCCAGCTTTGATGTCTTTCATAGAGATGGCGCGAACTGTTCGCCGGCGAACTTGTTCGCGCGAACATCGGGTGTTCGCGCTCGCCGGAAGTTCGCGAACGTCGCGCGACGTTCGCCATTTTGGGTTCGCCATTGTTGGCGCTTTTTTTTGCCCTCTCACCCCAGACCAGCAGGTACATGGCAGCCAATCAGGAAGCTCTCCCCTGGACCACTCCCCTTCCCTATAAAAACCGAAGCCCTGCAGCGTTTTTTCACTCTGCCTGTGTGTGCTGAAGAGATAGTGTAGGGAGAGAGCTGCTGCCTGTTAGTGATTTCAGGGACAGTTGAAAGTTTGCTGGCTAGTAATCGTGTTGATACTGCTCTGTTATTGGAGGGACAGAAGTCTGCAGGGGTTTGAGGGACATTTAAGCTTAGGTAGCTTTGCTGGCTAGTAATCTACCTTCTACTGCAGTGCTCTGTATGTAGCTGCAGTGGGCAGCTGTCCTGCTTCTGATCTCATCTGCTGACTGCTGCAATAACAGTAGTCCTTGTAAGGACTGCTTTTATTTATTTTTTTGTTCCAATACAGAGCAGTATCAAGCAGATTACTAGCCAGCAAACTTACTATCATCTGTCCCTGAAATCACTAACAGCTCTCCCCCTACACTATCTCTTCCAAGCACACACAGGCAGATTTTTCAGATACATTTTTGCCCTTGATCCCCCTCTGGCATGCCACTGTCCAGGTCGTTGCACCCTTTAAACAACTTTAAAATCATTTTTCTGGCCAGAAATGTCTTTTTTAGATGTTAAAGTTCGCCTTCCCATTGAAGTCTATGGGGTTCGCGAACCGTTCGCGAACCGCTCGCATTTTTGCGCAAGTTCGCGAATATGTTCGCGAACTTTTTTTCCGACGTTCGCTACATCCCTAGTCTTTCATACCACTACCCTGTACAGGTAATATCTGTCCATCTCTCTCTAAGGCATCCCTGACTAATACCCTGATACAATGGGCAGCTTTCACTTTGACATTACTAAGTAGCCCAGTACAGTGTACAGGTTTCATTGTGCCGTCACTTACTGCCCCTTTATAGTGTCCAGCTTTCAATCTGACTACACCTTTCTCTTTACCTTAGGCTTATAGTGCCACCATGTAAAGCCAACTTCTTCTCTTTCAGGCGCAGGCTTATCTACCTTGTCATAGTGTCCAATTCTCATTGTCATTCCTGTCTCATTACAGTGCCCACATTTTACTGTGACATCCCTATTTTATTATGGCGCCCACTTCTCATTTCCCCATCTCATTTGTTGCCAAGCTCTCCGCGGCATTTCTATCCACCTCATTATAGTGTCCATGCCCAAATCTCTCTCCCAAGTGCTATCCCCACCTATCACGCTATTGTGCCTACCTTTTACTGTGGCATTCCTGCTCAGTGTTGGACTGGGATGCCAGGGGCCCACCAAAAAACCTTAGACCATGGGCTCAATTTCCAAACTATTATTCCTCCTCTACTCACTTAACCTCTTTATTCTCCAAGTCTTTTATATCTACTTACTATACTCTATTGTTCCATTATTAAGCCACTAAAAAGAAATAGGGAATGACCATAATATATGCCCAATGGCAAGAGGGCCCACTGACACCTGAGCCCACCAGGAGTTTTGCTGGTATCACGGTGGGCCAGTCCGACACTGTTCCTGCCCTTCTCATCATTATTCAGACCTCTTCCCATCTCCTCATTGTGCCATAATAATGTACCAGTGGATTCTGTGACCATGCCAAATCTTCCCCCCAGGATGCTTAACTCTCACTATACTATTGCTGCCCAGCTTTATACAGTATGTTGTGTTTCTACTGACATTGGCAACTGTAAATCTGTGGCTCTTTCTAACTTAACCAATGCTGCAGCTTTATATGTGTGCTCATCTCCCCATACAAATTCACCTCTGTATGCAACTTCTATGCAAATTATTTTGACAATTATGACCTTATCTGCTGTGTAACGTCTGCTGGCAGTGCCCCAGTACTTTGCCTGTAGATCAGTGCCCCTGGCACTCTCATTGATGCTTGCCCTTTTAAAGGGGGATTCCTGACGATGCAGGGTTGTGTTTCCATTGGGCTCTAATAGTAACATTGGCATAGTTGGCCCCATGTGTTAATAACACTTTAGCCACAAACTCAAACTTTAGCTCTAAACAGTTGTAGGTTTATGGGGGATGCTGAACCTTGTAGTTTATTTGCTTCATGCCCAAAGACTTGTACACACCCAGAACCAGACACATGCGCTGATATGGGTTTTGCTAGATGGGTCCCCAGGTTACCAGTGTAGTCTGGCTGCAACCAAACTTCTTAAGGACATGAGAATTGCACTGGGCAGCCTCTGTCACAACACCGAACAATGCCAGCTGGAACGTGATTAAGAGTGAAGGCATTAGGGAACAGTAAAAGGAAAATAATAGGGGTCACTACATGGCCTCCTGGGTCCTACAGGACAAAATAGTTGGACGCATTAAAATACAACTTATATTGGTTTGTTTGGGGGAGTGTGAGACTGCTGGGACTAACAACCCACCTTCTTCTCCTTGCCCCCCCCCAACTACTTTCTCCATCATGATGCAGTACACAGGAAAGTGATATCTCTGCATGTGCAAGCAGGGCTGATCCTATCAAATGTGGGGCCCAATTGGGACCATGTTGGCGGGGCCCCTAGACAAAGTGTTGCTGGCTACTGACACAGCAAGTATTTAGGAAAATAAGGGCATACAGGCACAAAATAGAAAGGAAAGGGTCAGACAAGGTAAGAGAGTGAGAGGGATGAAATAGGGGCACATAATAGGGGCACACAGGGTAAGAGAGAGAGGGAGGAAATAGGAGAGTGGACTGGGCCAATTAGTTTGGGGCAGGCTGGGCCGATTCAGCTTGGGAGCAGGCTTGGTTGGATTGGGGGCAGGCAGGGCCTATCAAGGTTGGAGGAAAGCTGGGCCTATTAGAGTTGGGGGCAGGCTAGACCTATGGAGTTGGGGGATACAGGGCCGCCATCAGGGGGGGACAGGGGGGACAAGCGTACCGGGCCCGGGCATGAAGGGGGGCCCGGCAGCGCTGCATTTTTTGAAGATCCGGGCCCCCCTTACGAGCGCCCGAGCCGTACGTCTTGCCTCTGTGCTGCCGAATGCGGAAGTGCCGAAAAGCCGAAGCCGATGCGCCGAAAAGACCCGAAGTCACGAAAACAGCCGAAGCCGAAGTCCTGAAGCAGCGCAAAGACCCGAAGTCACGAAAGGAGGTGAAGTTGAAGTACTGAAGCCGTGAGTTCAATTCCACTGAACACCAGTTTGTGTATTTTTTTTTTTTTTAATCTCCTGGCCACCAATGTATTATTTTAATATTCTATAGGCCCCTGCAACCAATCTTTTTTTTTAAAACATGTTTTTTTGGGGCCCCAATTTTTTTTTTAACTCGTAAGGGGCCCCTGACGCCAATGTTTTTTTTTTTTTTTCAAATTTTTTTTTTTTTTTTCAAATTTTTTTTGGGGCCCCAATTTGTTTTTAACTTGTAAGGGGGCCCCTGCCGCCAATGTTTTTTTTTTTCAAAAAATTTTTTTTTTTTTTCTCAAATTTTTTTTTGGGGCCCCAATTTGTTTTTAACTTATAAGGGGGCCCCTGCCGCCAATGTTTTTTTTTTTTCAAAAAAAATTTTTTTTTTTAAATTTTTTTTTGGGGCCCCAATTTGTTTTTAACTTATAAGGGGGCCCCTGACGCCAATGTTTTTTTTTTTTTTCAAAAAAAATTTTTTTTTTTTTTTCAAATTTTTTTTTGGGGCCCCAATTTGTTTTTAACTTATAAGGGGGCCCCTGACGCCAATGTTTTTTTTTTTTTTCAAAAAAAATTTTTTTTTTTTTTTCAAATTTTTTTTTGGGGCCCCAATTTGTTTTTAACTTGTAAGGGGGCCCCTGCCGCCAATGTTTTTTTTTTTTTTTTTTTTAATTTTTTTTTTTTTAATTTTTTTTTGGGGCCCCAATTTGTTTTTAACTTGTAAGGGGGCCCCTGCCACCAGTTTTTTTTTTTTTTCAAATTTTTTTTTGGGGCCCCAATTTGTTTTTAACTTATAAGGGGGCCCCTGCCACCAATGTTTGTTTATTTTTTAGTTTTTTTTACATTTTTTTTGTTGGGGCCCCAAGTTTTTTTTAACTTATAAGGGGGCCCCTGCCACCAATGTTTTTTTTAAAAAAAAAAAAATTTAATTTTTTTTTTTTTGGGGCCCCAATTTTTTATAAGGGGGCCCTGACCATCAATAGCTTTTTACAACTTGTGTGGGGGGGTTACTTTTTTAGCGCTGATGTCTGTGTGGTCTTTTAACTGCGATGTGGAGTGGGCGGGAAATGGGGTGGAGCTTGGTCGTCAGTGTGGGCGGGGCCCAGGGGGCCCCAAAAATTTTGTTGTACGGGGCCCCGTGATTTCTAATGGCGGCCCTGGGGGGATAGGCTGGCTTATCAGAGTTGGGGGTGGGCTGGACCTATGGATTTGGGGATGGGCTGGACTCTCAAAGTTGGGGGCAGGCCAGGCAGCATCATGTGCTGAGGGAAATATTATCTGTGCTGCCCTGTGGTGCGGGGCCCCCAGAGGTGCTGGGCCCAATTGGTCCAATTGGCCTAAGGCCGGCCCTGTGTGCAAGGATAAGAATCTTGCATTTTGGAACGTATTAATAGTTTTAAAGAGGAAGGTAAACTTTAAATTAACTGAGTTCTGATTTTATTCCACTGGCATTATAAACGGTGACTGAATGCAGCATGCTTTTGTTAGAAAAATGGAGGGTGGTTTGCTCTGATTCTGGAGGGCTGCTCAATCAGACTTACTTTGTCACATAACTGCTAATCCTAAAATAGCACCAGATTGCATGTCCGATTTAGCTGAAGCCTGTTGCTGTCTTTCTAAAGGGTCAGTGTGGCTGATAGGAAATCATCAAGGACTCCCAGAAGGGAGAAGGTGTGTTCCAAAGGTACAGAAAAAGTCCTTCCTGGATTTTTCGATGCCTGGTGAATGTTCAGAATCAATTTAAGGATCATTTTTCCTCCCTTAAAGGTTGCAATACATAGGCAGCTTATTAACGTTGATAAGGTCCTCAAGAAAACCTGCCCGAGCAATCTAGTGGAAGTTACACTGATTTTTCCAGCTTAGTCACAAAGTGTACTAATGTCAGTGACATGTTTAAGGGCTTAGTTCCTCTTCATTTTTTTTACCATTGTATTAATTTAATGAAACCATAATACAATGCATTATATTACTTTTGCTTTTTTTAACTTTTTGTAAGCAGACATTGTATCAAGCTGTCTGTCCTCAACCCTCCCTATTACTTCCCTTAGCCAAACTATTGTGTTATACGGCAATCCCCTGACAATAAGCCATAAGGCAAAGTTGACATTTTCGAAGCAGGAACAACTTCCTAAGTTTTCCTGCAGCTTAAAAAAATACCGTAAACTATGCAGGTACAAATTTTACTCTAAAATACAATTCAGCATTAAAACATTAGGAGTATAGTAATCCTATAAGACCAATTTATCCTTTAGGCCAGAATATGATAGAGAAAATAAATTCTTTGGCAAAAGCGGGGCTGTTATTTCCTAGAGTTTTTGGAGTCATCTGAAAATGTCTTTTTACGTTCTAGAAATGCAGAATTAGAAACAGATGAAAGCGTTACTGGAAAAAGAATATTTTTTTCAGCTGCTTTTATATAATGTAACAGTCATTAAAGGAAAACTAAACCCCCTTAGTTACAAGAGCTTCCCTTAACAGCCCTCCTTTGGCCCCTTTCATCTCTCCCTCCCCAAACAGCCTATTATGTAAAAAAGTGCCCCCTTTGAAAACCTGAGCTAAAAATGCAGATCAGAGCAGCAGACTCCATCTTCTGCACCATGCAGGTGTATGCGCAATTGGAGATAGTCAGGAATCTGCTTCAACTGTGCATGCGCCTGAAGGGTCTGTGTCACAGAAGAGACCTGGAGAGTATCCAAATCAGGCCTGGACTGGGAGTCAAAATAGGCCCTGCCATTCCAAGTACACAGAGGCCCAAACAGCCCACCACCAGCCCAAACATCCCACTACCAGCCCACTATATGGTACCTTTCTATTGAACCATACAGCAGCCCCTCTGGCATTTGCCAGAACCCACAGATTGCCAGACCGGGCCTGATCCGAATGGACAGAAGATGGTGCCTGGGAACTCCGCTGCACTACTCTGTGTTTTTTGGCTCAGGTTTTCAAACAGGGGCATTTTTTTACATAATAGACTGGGGGAAGGGAAAGTTTAGGGGGGGGCAATGAAGGGAAGTGGAAGGATGCTTTTGTACCTAGGGGGATTTAGTTCTCCTTTAAGTACATGGCTGCTTTGCACTTTACTGCATTACCCTCTGAAAAAATTGCCATGACTACACTTTGGGCCTAGGAGTGACTGAGCCCTTAAACATGTCACTGCCATTGGTACACTTTGGGCCTAGGAGTGATTGAACTCTTGAATCACTACTCACCTCACAAACCTCATACCAGCGATCCCCAGCAATTGACTTGTGAGTAACATGATGCTCACCAACCCCTTGGATGTTGCTCCCAGTGGCCTCAAAGCAGGTGCTTATTTTTGAATTCCTAGCTAGCAAGTTTTGGTTTCATAAAAACGATGGATACTACCAAACTGAGTCTCCAGTAGGCTGCCAGTCCAGTGACTACTTTATTACCAGTAGTCAATCAGCCTGTATTTGGCACCCAGATGCCAAAATTTTCCATGCTTTTGTTGCTCTTCATTTCTTTAAATAAAATAAATTTGAAAGTGGCACACAGGTAAAAAAGTTTGGAAACCCCTGCCGTATACCATTTATCTAGGGATGGATAAATATTTCCTTGGTGTATACAGTATATTGAAGAACAGTTCCATACCAATACATTAATAGATATATTTGTTTTCACAAGGTGGCAAGGAGAACAAGATGCCCATCCTTATCTCCAAGATTTTCAAGGGCTTGGCTGCTGACTTGACAGGATCATTATATGTGGGGGACGCCATCCTATCTGTTAATGGGCTAGACCTTTCAGAGGCCACTCATGATGATGCTGTGCAGGTGCTAAAGAAGACCGGAAAGGAGGTGGTACTGGAAGGTGAGCCTACGTTTGCCTGTTGTGATTCAGATGCCTTAGAGAAAAATATCTTATTAGTATTAGAATATGCTGTTGTTAGCAGCAACAGCATATTCTGCAGCACTTTATAGTATAGTATACACTTTATGCAGGGATTATATTGAGGGTTCCACAGAGCAATAGGAGGAGTTAGAGGGACGGTTATAGGGAGCAGTAGGAGGAATTATAGGGAAGGTTTTATGGAGCAATAGGAGGAGTTACAGGGAGGATTATAAGGAGCAATAGGAGGAGTTAGAGGAACAGTTATAGGGAGCAGTATGAGGAGTTATAGGGAGGGGTTATATGGAGCAATAGGAGGAGTTACAGGGAGGCGTATATGGAGCAATAGGAGGAGTTACAGGGAGGGTTATATGGAGCAATAGGAGGAGGCATATGAAGGGTTATATGGAGCAATAGGAGGAGTTATAGGGAGGGTTATATGAAGCAATAGGAGGAGTTACAGGGAGGCTTATATGGAGCAATAGAAGGAGTTACAGGGAGGGTTATATGGAGCAATAGGAGGAGATATAGGGAGATTATATGGAGCAATAGGAGGAG
Source organism: Xenopus petersii (assembly GCA_038501925.1). Lineage (NCBI taxonomy): Eukaryota > Metazoa > Chordata > Amphibia > Anura > Pipidae > Xenopus > Xenopus petersii. The sequence continues at coordinate 83,607,058 of CM076689.1, forward strand.
TTATAGGGAGGGTTATATGGAGCAATAGGGGGAGTTATAGGGAGGGTTATATGGAGCAGTAGGAAGAGTTATAGGGAGGGTTATATGGAAAAATAGGAGGAGTTATAGGGAGGGTTATATGGAGCAGTAGGAAGAGTTATAGGGAGGTTTATATGGAGCAATAGGAGGCGTTATAGGGAGGGTTATATGGAGCAATAGGAGGAGTTATAGGGAGGGTTATATGGAGCAATAGGAGGAGTTATAGGGATGGTTTTATGGAGCAATAAGAGGAGTTATATGGGCAATAGGAAGAGTTATAGGGAGGGTTATATGGGGTCATAGGAATTATAGGGAGGGTTATAGGGAGCAGTAGGAGAAGCTATAGGGAGGATTATATGGAGCAATAGGGGGAGTTATAGGGAGGATTATATGGAGCAATAGGAGGAATTATAGGGAGGGTTATATGGAGCAGTAGGAGAAGCTATAGGGAGGATTATATGGAGCAATAGGGGGAGTTATAGGGAGGATTATATGGAGCAATAGGAGGAATTATAGGGAGAGTTACAGGGAGCAATAGGAGGAAAATTTCTTGCAACAGATTTACAAACATAATTCAAATAATTTGCATCAAACGAATCTTAAAACAGAAAAGAAAAAGCCATATTTTTTCCTCAATAATCTGTATCAGACTCTCTCATATAAACTTCTTTTAGATCATAAAATATCAGCCTCTTAACATACTCAGTAGACAAAAGTAATGTCGAAAATTTGTTTTGTACAATAATGTCGCTGAGTGTATGGCCACCTTTAGGCCAGAACAAGACATCAGACATGTCGACATGCAGTAGAATAGTTATGACCACAGTGCTCTTTTAAGATAACTAACGCTAACCCCATATTGGATCTCTCTTTGTTTTATGGAAAATCTCCCAGAAAATATCCAGATTCTGGGGCAACTTGTAGCTCAAACCGCCTTGTGCCAGGAAAGTGAATGAAGGCATAAACAGCATCAGCTGAGAAGCCCATAAAGTTCTTGAGTATAGTTTTACCAATTAACGTTCTTTCTGGTATATCAAACTCAGGCCCAGTATAATCGTGTAACCCTTTAATGGGTTGTGTTTCTTTAACAGATTCAACTTGATCTCCTCACAATGCACTTGATAGGCTTTCAATTGCTGCAGTTTGTTCTCCCAGGAGTTATATGGAGGGTTATATGGAACAATAGTAGGGGTTATAGGTTGAGTTATATGAGCAGTAGGAGTTCTTATAGGAAGGGTTATATTGACCAGTAGGAGAGGGTATAGTTATGGGTTAAACTTCCAGTCTATTCTATATGAAGTGGGTATAATTTGCAGTGGGAGACTGAGTTATATGAATAACTGTGCCGCTTACAGAATAATATTTGACTTAGTCACTAGTTATTGGGTGCAGGTACTATAATGTACGACTGTGTTAGTGTATATAGTGTATTTACTACTTCAGTTTCACTCTATCCCATGTCTTCTGTTGAATTTTCTCTGCTTTTGATGGTTTCCCACACAGCTGTTTAGGGAACTGTGCACATTCCAGGGATGCTGGGAGGGGAATGTGGGAGGCATCAGTGCAAGGGGAGCCGACACAGGGATCTCACAGAATAAAAGTGCTTAGCCAGAGCTTACAGGGTCAGTTTTCAAATCTCACACTGAAATCAGTGGGATCCATTCACTAATGTAAACCCATTAAGACAGTCAAGTTTTAGTTTTTGGGGGCCCCTGCAAGAAGGCTGCAGCCAAATCTAGAAGAAATAATAAATAAGGGTTTTCTCACCTTTGGCCTTCCAGCTGTTGTTGAACTGTAACTCACATTATCTGTAAAAGCTAAAAGTTGGTTAAGGGTCCCATACGTAATAACAGCTTGGTGGTCGCAGGCTAATCAACAGGTATAGGGCTGTGTGCGCAACACCTCTGATGTACGTAGTAAAATTATTTAAACAAATGATTATATTATAGTCAGTGCCCCTTTAATGTTATGGGCATAAACAAAAAATGTGCAAGACTCCATTGAGTGTTAATGGCTGCACACTGACTGACCTCAGTTACTGCTATGTTGGGTGGTGAAACCCATAAAAATATCTTATACATCAGAAACAACCAAAAATGGGTACTTGCCCAATTTGAGCTCATGTAAAGAGGAACAGTGTGAGGGGAATAATCATCATGGGTACAGTGCAGAAGAAGTTAGAGTAAGAATATAGTAACTGCACTGGGGGAAGGTTGAGTATTCCTGAGTTGTAGTAGTTCCTGAGTAGAAAATTAATAATGATGTAACTGGGGGGATGGTAATCTGTCTGGGGAGAGGGAAGGCTGGTGCTGAACTGATGAAAAGGAAGATGGAAGTACAGGATACAGACAAGAGAGATGAGGAGGAAAAGGGTGAAAAAAGAGATACATGTGAGAAGCACATGAGAGAGGATGGTTGGGCTGTTGCAGAGAGGTAACGGAAAGAGACAGCTGGACATAGACACTGGTGTTAATTAGGAAAAGAAAGGACAGATGAGGGAAAATAGACTGCTACTAAACAGGAACAGAAAGAGACAGCTGGAGCTAGATAGGCTGGTACTAAACAGGTATAGAAAGAGAGACAGCTGAAGGTAGCTAGACTGGATCTAATCAGTTCTAGAAAGAGACAGTTAGGGTTAGATAGACTGGTACTAAACATGTATAGAAAGAGACAGCTGGGGTTAGATAGACTGGTAATAAGCAGGTACAGTAAGAGACAGCTGGGGTGGATAGGCTGGTACTAAACAGGTATAGAGAGAGGCAGCTGAAGTAGATAGACTGGTACTAAACATGTATAGAAAGAGACAGCTGGAGTTAGATAGACTGGTACTAAGCAGGTACAGTAAGAGACAGCTGGGGTGGATAGGCTGGTAATAAACAGGTATAGAGAGAGGCAGCTGAAGTAGATAGACTGGTGCTAAACATGTATAGAAAGAGACAGCTGGGGTTAGATAGACTGGTACTAAGCAGGTACAGTAAGAGACAGCTGGGGTGGATAGGCTGGTAATAAACAGGTATAGAGAGAGGCAGCTGAAGTAGATAGACTGGTACTAAACATGTATAGAAAGAGACAGCTGAAGGTACTGTAGCTAGACCGGTTCTTATCAGGTCTAGAAAGAGACAGCTAGGGTTTGATAGACTGGTACAAAACATGTGTAGAAGGAGACAGCTGAAGTTACTGTAGCTAGACCGGTTCTAATCAGGTCTAGAAAGAGACAGCTTGGGTTAGATAGACTGGTACTAAACATGTATAGAAAAAGACAGTAGGGGTTAGATAGACTGGTACTAAACAGGTGTAGAAAGAGACAGCTGGGGGTAAATAAACTTGCACTAAGCAGGTACAGTAAGAGACAGCTGGGGTAGGTAGACTAGTACTAACCAGGAACAGAAAACAACAGCTGGTGGGGTTAGGGTTGCCACCTTTTTCCTGAAAAAAATACCGGCCTTCCTATATTCATTTTTTACCCTATTAATAACATTGGGATCAACCATCATTTTCACCGGCCAGGTGGCAACCCTAGGTGGGGTAGCATGCTGCATATAATACTGAATATCCCATTTAATATCTATCTTATCCTGGAACAGAGCTTGGTTAAGCTGCAGTTTACCTCATGGTTACCAGTGTCGGACTGGCCCACCGGGATACCAGGAATACTCCAGGTGGGCACAGGTGTCAGTGGGCCCTCATGCTGCTAAATATTTGGCCTATTTCATGGCCATTCCCTACTTCTATGAGAACAAAGAGGCCAAATAGATGGAATAATAGATTATAGTATTATTGTATGTAAAGAAAAGAGACTAGGAGAATAGAGGTTGAGTGAAGAGAGGAAGGATAATAGATTTGAGAAGAGGCCCCTGGTCTAAGGTTTTTGGGTGGGCCTCTGATCTAAGGTTTTCTTGGTGGGCCCCTGGTGTCCCAGTCCAACAGTGATGGTTACAATACAATTGCAGAGCTGCTCTCAAACCACTCTTCCCATAAATTATGTATTTTGCATTCAACAGTCCTTTATTATACTTCACAGCAATGGTGGCTCCATTTTGTTACCCAGAATGTTGTGCTGCTCTGTGAGGCATTAGGGATTCAGGGCTGGTGGAGTGAGGAGCGAGTAAAAGTGGATGAGAGGGAAATGGCAGGGTTTGGACTGAGAGAGGGAACACTAGTTCAAGGCAGGGAAGGCGGTGGTACACAAAAATGGTCCTGGGATATGAAACTGGACCTGTGGCTTCATAGAATGTAGCAGGAAGGGTGGGCAGAGAAGGAATGCTTTTGATGAAATGAGCTTCTGGTCATGTTACAGCAGTTGGGTTCTGTCCCAGATACAAAATGAAAGTGCTGGACGGTATGTACTTTGTGAGCATACAGAGCAGGGGTGTTATTGTTTCCACTGCCCCTGAGATACTTACATTGTACAATTACACTGACTAACTCATATCCTTACTGCTGAGCTGGGGGTTATGGCTGATATATCAGTGTTTTTAACCCTGTTATGGACTAAAAGGGACCCTGATCCATATAAGAAAGCTTAGCATAGCAAAGAAAACAGTACCAAAACAATATTATAGAGAGATTTATATAGCAACAGAAAAATGCCAGGCACTCATTACAATACACAAACAAGATTAATGTTAAAAAGAGAAATATGGGGGTGATGGTAGTTTAAACCAGTTTGGCAAATGGCATGTATAGTTATCTGCAGACAGAATTCATTGACAGACACACACACACATACGCATACAGAGGGGCACACAGGTTCCATACAGTATCCATAGGAAACCAGACACACACACTCTTCCAGTAAAGGATCAGTGCCAGCCTGTAGCTGGCGGTCTCTCCTATCTCCCCTGTAGGGCGGAACTAAACACTGACAGCTGATGGGCAGGATCTGACTGTCTGCTAGCCCTGCTAACGCCCATATAGTCGGTGGTAAAATGTACCCTATTTATAAATAGGATTTATCCTACGTTTATTTCTCCTTACTTAGTAACGTATGAGGGGACAGCTAAGCATGGGCACACAACATTTTTTCTCTGTGTGTCTGATTTTGTGTAAGAGTTGGAGTTACCATACTGCCTTCTCCATCTTTGCATAATTGTACTGGACATATATGGCAACAGCTGTAGTTGCCATTAATGTGTAGGTGATTTTGCTGTTACTGTCTATGGAGAATGTACTGTATCTGACAAAAATTTATATATGCCAGCTGTAGCTTGATAAAGGCCCATATGTGGCTTGAAACATTTTATTTGTCCAGACTATAAAGCCATTAAGTAACAATAAAGGCTTTTAAATTATATTTTGAATGGTGCTGTCCAGGTCTGGACTGAGAGTCAAAATAGGCCCTGGCATTTCAGGTACACAGAGGCCCAATAAGCCTACACAGAGGCCCAAACATCCCCCACCAGCCCACTAAATACTGACTTTCTATGGCATCTTATAGCAGCCCCTCTGGCATTTGCCAGAACCCACAGATTGCCAGTCTGGACCTGGTGCTGTCTGCTGTTTGTTCATGAACTATTTCCATGTGTGCCATGCACCGTCAATATGATATGATTGCATTTGCGTATACAGATCTGGACAAAACCAAGCTTGATAAAGGCCCATATGTGGCTTGAAATGTATCTGTCCAGACTATAAAGCCATGAAGTAACAAATAAAGGCTTTTTAATTATATTCCTGAATGGTGCTGTCTGCTACATTTTTGGATTTCTAAAGTCGGTTGAAGTGGACACCGTTTGACGTACACCTGGTTGATTTATAAAGGAAAACATTTGGTGAATGCTGGCTGATTGTTTGTTCATCTTCTCAGCTGTATACAAACAAATATACATACAGTAATACAGCACCCACAGGCCAGGGAAACAATAACACCTCACCCCCAAAAAAACCCAAGTGTATGTACAAATTTAAAGCTGTTGTCTGTCCAAATGACTAAGTTTAAAGCTGTCTGTCCAAGTTTAAAACTGCTGTCTGTCCAAGTTTAAAGTTGTGTCCAAGTGTCTGTCTAAGTTTATAGCTGCTGTCTGTCCAAGATTAAAGTTGTCTGTCTAAGTTTATAGCTTCTGTCTGTCCAAGTTTAAAGCTGCACCTTGTCTTAGTTTAAACTTGTTGTATGTCCAAGTGTCTGTCTAAGTTTATAGCTGCTGTTTGTCCAAGCGTCTGTCTAAGCTTATAGCTGCTGTCTATCCAAGTTTAAAGCTGTTGTCTGTCCAAGTGTCTGTCTAAGTTTATAGCTGCTGTCTGTCCAAGTTTAAAGCTGTTGTCTGTCCAAGTGTCTAAATTTAAAGATGTTGTCTGTCCAAGTTTAAAGCTGTTGTCTGTCTAAGTTTAAAGTTGTCTGTCCAAGTTTAAAGTTGTCTGTCCAAGTGTCTGTCTAAGTTTATAGCTGCTGTCTGTCCAAGTTTAAAGTTGTTGTCTAAGTTTATAGCTGCTGTCTGTCCAAGTGTAAAGCTGTTGTCTGTCCAGTTGTCTGTCTAAGCTTATAGCTGCTGTCTGTCCAAGTTTAAAGTTGTTGTCTGTCTAAGTTTATAGCTGCTGTCTGTCCAAGTGTAAAGCTGTTGTCTGTCTAAGCTTATAGCTGCTGTCTGTCCAAGTTTAAAGCTGTTGTCTGTCCAAGTTTAAAGCTGCACCTTATCCAAGTTTAAACTTGTTGTATGTCCAAGTGTCTGTCTAAGTTTATAGCTGCTGTCTGTCCAAGCGTCTGTCTAAGCTTATAGCTGCTGTCTATACAAGTTTAAAGCTGTTGTCTGTCCAAGTGTTTGTCTAAGTTTAAAGCTGTTGTCTGTCCAAGTGCTTCTGGACCTGTGTATCATTTGTGTTGGGGAAGTGTTCATGTGGTTTCCATGGATGGCACAGCAATATCAATTTTAATCAGAATGTGATAATTATGTTTGGGCTATATAGACAGAAGGCACACCAAGGGGTGACACACTTTGGCCATTTTTCCCGCAAAGAGTGTCTGAATGGACACCACAGCATTTTAATTGAGAATAGCATGGCAGATTTATCTTTGTGACCCCGGAAATGTCCCCTTTTTTAAAACTGGCCAACTGTCTGATCTCATGGCTAGATATCAGGGCTTGCTCTTGCTCTATGGGCTGTGTCACTCCCTTTACCACCTGCCTTAAGGAGTAAGGGAAAGCCTCTGTCTAAGCAGGCTAATGCTGCCAGCGACATGTAGGCAGAACTGCCAGCCTCTCATCACCTGCGTCATTTACTATTAGGGAAGAGAGAATTATTTTTCAATGTACAGTTTTGCTGCAAAATTGACATTTTAGCCAGCAGTGAACATTTTCTTTAATCCATGCTAGAATTTTGCAATGTATTCTGTTTCACCAGAAAAAAAACAAGAGTTTTTCCATGGGAAATAAAGTAAGAAAAAACTCCAATGGTATTATTAAAATTTCACCATTCCTTATTTTTGTAGTTGGAAAAAATTGTTTTTTTTTGCTCTGGAAAAAAAGTAAATGACCTTACTAGAATTTCTCCATGCTGTAAAAAAACTTTTATTTTGCACTAGGAAAAAATGCAGAGAATCTTTGACTCTTTCGCCATTTTACAATTTTTTTGTGATTTTTCAAAAAATTTCCATTAAGTTTCACTCATCACTATTCATTTCTATTGGCCTTGGTCACAGGTGATAATGGATATTTGGGCTGCCACAGTTCTCCTTAATAGTTCCCCTTTAAAGGGGTTGTTCACCTTCCAAACACATATTTTTCAGATTATTCACCAGGAATAAAGACTTTTTTCAATTGCTTGCTATTTTTTTATTTGTTAATGTTTTTACAAAATTTAAGTGTAAAGTTGGATGTTCATGTCTCATTTCAGTCTGGTAGCTCAGTAATTCAGGTGCTGAACTGTTACATTTAATTGTAACAATTCTTGTAATTGGTTACATTTAATTGCTACATTTTTCATCTGTGGAATATTAGCAGCTATTGTATCAATTCTAACATCTGCCTTTAATGACGGATTCAGGGATTCCGCTCAGCAGGGACAAAGATAACAAATGTATCAACTTAATGTATCAATTTACCGGGTCGGCGACCCCCCTCACAGAGCTGCTTCGAGGGTGAAAAATATATCTTTTAGATTCATTATTAGAATAACAGTTGCAAATAGAAGGTAAATGAAAAAAGTATGTATTTCTGGTGAACTATCTGAAATCAACAAAACTGAATAAAGTGCTGAAGGTGAACAACCCCTTTTATTGGCGTTTTATAGTTGCTGCCCTTTCCTGAAAGGACTACGGTGATCAGACAGTATCACAGCCCTTTGTTGTGGCTGAGCAAAACTGCAGTCAGCATAGGAACTAAAGGGAAGGCAGGAAAGTAAAAAAAAAACAAAAAACAGTGGTGTCATTTGCCATATTTCCCCCAATATGAAGCATTTTCTCTGAAATTTCAAATGCAGCTGCCATAAGCAGGGCCACTCCTGCCATGTAGCAAGGTGAGAATACACATCTCTCATCACTGCTCTCTAGATCATAGGGGCAAATTTACTAAAGTGGCTAACGCTGGCGAAAATTCGCTAGCGAAGGAGATAGACTCTGGCGCAACTTTGCAGAGCATTACTACGCAAATTCATTAAGTTTTTGATTTTACTGACCGTTACCTCTATCGCCAGACTTGCCTTCACCACCTCAGACCAGGCGAAGTGCAATGGAGTAGATAGGAGTTACTTGAAATTTTGTTGAAAAACGCTGGTGTCTTTTCCTTTTTTCAGGGTGATAGCCTGCAAAACTGCGCAATTTTTTTTTAGGGTATCAAGCTTCCCCCCTACATTTCCCTACAGTGGGCACATGTGTAGGGCAATATAACACCTCTATTTTATTTTATTAAGGTTCCCTGGCCTTGTGTAGTGTAATGTATTTGCTGCAACATATACGTCCATTGAACTTTAACTGCACGCCGTATGCAAATTAGCCAACGCTAGCGTAACTTCAAACTGCTGATCGCATTATCGCTAGCGCAACTTTGCAAGCATTCGGTACCCTGTGCGCAACTTCGGATCTTCGTGAATTAGCGTTGTCCGGGCGAATTTACACCTGGCGAAGTGTTGCAATGTGCGCAAAGCCAGCACTGGCGGATTTTCGGAGGTAAGTAAATTTACACCCTAGTCTCTAGCATGATGTGCCATGTTGATTTGATGCAGCTCTTTCCTGATGAATTTTTCAGCCTCCATTATCAGTCCAATTTGGGCCACTGTGTTGCCAACCTTTCCCAGTGAGTGGATCTTAAGCTTTAGCCAAATACAGTGATGAGTGAATCTGTCCCATTTCACCATAAAATTTGTGAAAATGCCGCATAATTAGTAAAACGCATTGATTGTTTGCAGTGATTTTCTCTGTGCAAACTGCATTAGAATCAATAGGTATTTTTTCATGGCACCGTTTTTTCTTTTGCACAAAATACATTGGGGTCAATGGGTATTGTGTTACTGCGTTTTTCATGGTGACATTTTGCTGTGGTTCTGCAAAAATATTCGCCAGTGGCAAAATGTGGAATTTCACTGTACAACTATGCCTGCCGAAAACGTTTGCTCGTCATAATTCAACAATATCTCAGACAACTTAATGATCATGGGAGGAGCTAAGGATACTGTATATAATACCCTTAGTATTGCTGTGGAGCCCAGTTTGCTGGTTATGCCAATGTAAATGACTTTAGGTGCCCTATGCAAGACTGAAACCCATAACTGGCTAATCTCTGTGCTAACAATGCTCATTTCTAGTTGTAAATACTACCATTGTTTTACTGCCTTTACACTAAACTTCTTCTGTTTCTCCAGCTGTCGCTGTTTTTCCTGGAAATTCCCATGTTGCATGTGAGCTTATTCTTGTTCATGGAGAATTTCAGAAATCTTTCCCACTGCTGCATTCAGCCCTGTATATATACATTGTAAACCGGAGCCTAAAAAGAAGGGCCATCGAGATTAATCTGTTCAGAACATGTCTCATAGTTTGTAACCACTGCTCTAGAAGCTGGACCAGGGGAAAGCGAATAAATCCCAGATAAAGCCCAAAGTGTACTAATGACAGTGACATGTTTATGGGTCAGTCCCTCTTCATTTATACTAATGGCAGTACCATATTTCAAGAATACACATAGGCAGTGAAGTGGATAATCTTTTGTCCCTACCATTTTCTGTATGTATTTCCCTGAATGTATCCCTGTTAAAGGGATATTATGCTTTAAAATAATTAGCCATTGGGCCTACTCTGACTTTAAGTAAGATCAGGCATCGGCAGCATAATTAATGATACCCCTCTTTGTGTTTTTAGTAAAGTACATGAAGGAAATATCACCGTATTTTAAGGGCTCTCCCCCGAGTGGCTCACCTACAGCCACTTTACAGAAGAGAGGATCCCCCGCACTCCCGCCCCGGGAATATAAAGACGGAAAGAGCATTCCGCTGAGGATGTGCTATGTATCCCGTCGATTTTTACCAGCAGATGCAGAGCCCAGGTAAGAAAGGAGGCTGGGAGTTAATACAAATTAAACTTTCAAAAAGGGTTTAGTCAAAGTGAGTAAGAAGGTATTTTCTTGGGATTACCCAGGGTTGCCATGTGTAAATTGTTTTCCATGCACCGATTTTAATGGTTCCAGCTGGCAAGGAAATTTCAGGGATTTTTTGCCTGGGGGCAGATCAAATTTCCTGAGGGTGAGAAATCTCCTTCCTCGTGTGACATTGTCCTAAAAGGAGTTCGCTGAGCATGCTTGCCATGGCAGAAACAAACTATAAACATGCAAATACTCTATTCAGGGATGAAGGCATTAAGGGGCCACACTGATGTGTAGAACATAAAGGGGAAGCACAGAATATAAAACTGGGAGCAATAGAAAAGAGAAGAAGTGGAAAGAGAACAGCAGAAGGCAAATGTTAATGGTTAAAGGGGTTGTTCACCTTTAAGTTACCGTTTAGTATGATGTCGATTGTGATATTCGCAGACTATTTGCAAATGGTTTTCATTTTTTATTTGTGTTTTTGAATTCGTTTTTTTTTTTCCAGCAGCTCTCTAGTTTGCAATTACAGCAATCTGGTTGCTAGGGCCCAAATGACCCTAGCAACCATGCATTGATTTGAACAAAACTGAAATATGAGTAGGAGAGGGTCTGGATAGAAAGATGGGTCATAACAATACATTTATAAGCCTACAGAGCATATGTTTTTAGAAGTGGTCAGTGACCCCCATTTGGACTACCATTGGAAGCTGGAAAGAGTCAGAAGGTAAATAATTCAAAATCTATCAATTGAAAAGTTGCTTAGAATTAGCCATTATGTAAAATACTAAAAGTGAACTTAAAGGTGAACTACCCCATTAAACAATAAGAAAAATAAAAAAAGAAATGACGAGAGAAAGGGTTACTAGAATAGGATAGGAAGTGTAGTTCCAGCACTGCTTGTAACTGTGGTAGATGTGGTCCATTCAGTGAAAGTATACTATTACATGTCTGGAGTATATGGAGTTCTCTGAATCCATTTTCTGCATGTGTGGGATTAATGCAGTGCTTTGAATGGGTCTTCTGTAGTGATCTTTCTGGTATGTCTGGATTTAATGCAATGCTCCTAATCTGTCTGCTCCAGAAAAATGTTTAAATGTTGTCTGTCCAAATTTAAAGCTGTTGTCTGTACAAGTGTCTGTCTAAGTTTATAGCTGCTGTCTGTCCAAGTTTAAAGCTGCTGTCTGTCCAAGTTTAAACTTGTTGTCTGTCCAAGTGTCTGTCTAAGTTTATAGCTGCTGTCTGCAGCGCCGGATTTCAGTGTGCGGCGCCCCTAGGCCGCGCGGTCCTAGCGCCCACCTCCCCTTCCCAGCGCGCCGGCGTTTTTTCGCCGGCGCAGCTGCTGTAATTGAATGGGGACGCACACGTCCCCATAGTGCGGCTGGGCGGCATGCCGCCCCTATTTTTTTGCCGCCCTAGGCCCGGGCCTATGCGGCCTTGCCGCAAATCCGGGCCTGGCTGTCTGTCCAAGTTTAAAGTTGTCTGTCCAAGTATCTGTCTAAGTTTATAGCTGCTGTCTGTCTAAGTTTAAAGTTGTTGTCTGTCTAAGTTTATAGCTGCTGTCTGTCCAACTTTAAAGCTGTTGTCTGTCCAGGTGTCTGTCTAAGCTTATAGCTGCAGTCTGTCCAATTTTAAAGCTGCTGTCTGTCCAAGTTTAACATTGTCTGTCTAAGTGTCTGTCTAAGTTTATAGCTGCTGTCTGTCCAAGTTTATAGCTGCTGTCTGTCCAAGCGTCTGTCTAAGCTTATAGCTGCTGTCTATCCAAGTTTAAAGCTGTTGTCTGTCCAAGTGTCTATGCTTCTGGACCTGTGTATCATTTGTGTTGGGGAAGTGTTCCTGTGGTTTCCATGGATGGAACAGCAATATCAATTTTCATCAGAATGTGATAATTCTGTTTGGGCTATACAGACAGAAGGCACACCAAGGGGTGACACACTTTGGCCATTTTTCCCGCAAGAGTGTCAGAATGGACACCACAGCATTTTAATTGAGAATAGCATGGCAAAATTTATATGCCATGTCTGGGTTTAATATAGTGCTCTGAATGTGTTTCTGTTGTGATCTTATTCACTTGTCTTGATTAATGCAATGACTGTTATCCATTTAATGCAGCAATATAATTGATGTTATTGACATGTCTGGAGTTTATGGATTCTCTGAATCTGTTTTCTACAGTGATCTTTCTGGCATGTGTGTGTGTGGTTAATGAAATTCTCTGAATTCATTTTCTACAAATTCTATGAATTTATCTCCTACAGTAATGTTACTGGCATGACTAGGGTTAATGCAATCATTTGACTCCATCGTTTGCAGTAATCTTACTGGCATGTCTGGGGTGCACCGAATATGTTTTCTATAGTAATCTTTATGGCATGCTTGGGTCAATGCAGTCCTCTGAATCAATTTTCTTCAGTGACTTAACTGCCATATCTGGGGTAACAGAAAGGCTCAGCGTGACTGAAACACCAGCTGTAGGGATTCTGTCATGATTTTAATGATGTAGTTTTTATTTCTAAATTACACTTTTTACACTATAAATAATTAACTTTTCAATATAAAATGTCATTACTGAACCAGCAAGTGTATTCTTTTTAGTTATGATATTGGTATGTAGGCAGCCATCTCAGGTCTTTTTGCCTGGTCATGTGCTTCCAGAAAGAGCCAGCACTTTAGGATGGAACTGCTTTCTGGCAGGCTGTTGTTTCTCCTGCTCAATGTAACTGAATGTGTCTCAGTGGGACCGGGATTTTACTATTGAGTGCTGTTCTTAGATCTACCAGGCAGCTGTTATTTTGTGTCTATCTGGTTACCTTCCCATTGTTCTGTTGTTAGGCTGCTGGGGGGTGAAAGGGAGGGGGTGATATCACTATAAATTGCAGTACAGCAGTAAAGAGTGACTGAAGTTTATCAGAGCACAAGTCACATAACTGGGGCAGTTGGGAAACTGACAATATGTCTAGTCATATTTCAAAATGAAATGATCTTTTGAGAAATTGATTCAGTGTAGAATTCTGCTGGAGCAGCACTATTAACTGATGTGTTTTGAAAAAATATTTTTCCCATGACGGTATCCCTTATATCTTGTAGGCAGCCCCTGCATGGGTGGGACTAAGACAAACATCAGAGATAGATTACAAGGTGTGTTTGACAGGCGGCATTGTTTGATGCTGCGTGGCTTTCTCTGTAGATACCTTGAGATCTGCTCAGCAGACGGAAGGGACGTGCTGTTCTTTCGGGCAAAGGATGAAGGTATGGCCCAATCCTGGTTTAATGCCATCCACACCAATGCCAGTGCTCTGACCCCCCATGTGCGGGAGGATGTGAAACAGCTATTAGGCAAAGACATCAAACAGATGGGCTGGCTTACTGAGCAGGTATGTGGCTATGCCAGCAGTGGGCAGTGAGTGCCTTCTTATATACAGCTGACATCTGTTTAACGGGACAGCCTGTAAGCCCTGTGAATGGACACATCATGCTGACGTTCTAATGCTCTGTTATATTAACCCTCAGCTCACCCAGGATGGAAAGCGCAATCTGCTGGCCATTCTCACAGAGAAGGATCTCCTGCTGTATAACAGCCTTCCGCACTCCAGAGAGGGCTTTAGCAAACCTGCATTCTTTCACCCACTTATTGCCACCAGGTAAGTGTTAGTCAGGGATAAAAGGGGTTTGTTTGCCTCCTTAAAGGGGAACTATCTCGAAAATGAAAATTTCATATAAGCTCTCTTAATATCACACTGAAATGGGGAACTTTCTAAATGCAGTCAATTAAATATTCTGCATTGTTTCTGAAATAATCAAGTTTATGTTCACTATCCCTCTCTCAGCATCTGTTTCTCTTCTTTCCGTCTTCATGCAGTAGTTTGGTGTCAGATATTCATTGACAGTTAGAGGCAATTTATCTTATAGGGGGGCTTTCCTAGCAGATGAATTAAGGCTCACTCAAATAACTGATTCTAATAAAAACAAAATCTAACAAAATAATGACCTTTTGCACAAATCCTGCATGTAGAGAGACATGGTGTCTAGTGATTTTAATAGAGTGAGGTCTCCAGGCAAAAGGAGTGCCCCTAAAAGATATATTGGATCTAACTGTCAATGATTATCTGACACCCAACTCCGGCATGAAGAGTGAATGAAGAAAATGATAAAAGAGGGATAGTGAAGGTAAACTTGATTATTTCAGAAACGGTACAGAATTTTGAATTGATTATATTTAGAAAACAAAATCTTTCAGTATATGCTGAAGCTTATATTAAATTTTCGTGATAGTTCCCCTTTAAGATTTTAATTGATCATTCAGTAGTGAAAGGATACCATTAGTGCTCTGTTCCCCTGTACTAAGCACAGTTCAGCAGGAACAGCCCCCAATGTTTATTTGGTATTGGGAGTATGTTTGCTCCTCATGGTATACTAGTATCTTAAATATAGTAAAGCAATATATAAATATATGTTTTGAACTAGTCTGTCAATCCACCCAATACTGGATTACACCTGCCCACTGTTTGTTATTGAAGCAAAACAAATAAGACACCAATTAGAAGGAGTGATCTGGGTCACTGAATAAGAACTGCCCCTCTGAATGAGTGCACCATTCTCGGCCCTGTCAAGGAAAGGCTGCAAAGTCCTCTGCTCATCAGTACAACAGATTTTGCTTTCAAGAACTTATACTGCCATCTAATGGTTAAATCCACAAACAGCAATACTGGATTACCATTTCTGTTTTTTAGCTTTGGGAAATAGCAGCAGCAAGTAACACATACCATTACAATGCATTGCATACAATTACAACACGATTAATTGTTGTAACAAATATAAATGACACACACAGTACAGCAGTTGCCAAACTGTGGGATCATTCCCACATAGTAACCTTGTGAAGTTGCTGCAGGTGTGTTTTTGCCATGAGACAAGGGGAGATACTTAACTTGAGACACACTTTACCACAAGCAAAGCATTGTCTCCACTGGTAACTTTAAGAGCCAAATTTCCATTTTCTAACTAGAAATTAGGCTCTTTAGGCCCCAATATGGACTGTGACATACACTGAGTAAGGTAGCACAGTGGTTAGCATCACAAAGCAATAGTTAACACATCCCATTACAAATCCCTTAGTAGTTTAGTGGAAAGAACAGTTATTTGTACTTTGTGATATGTTTTTTTATTTACATTTATACATCTTACCCCCTCTCTTTTAGACTGGTACATTCTGGGCCCTCAAAAAGTTCTCCTCTCTACGACACTGAGCTGGCATTTGCTTTGCGCTCTGGTACCCAGAAAGGGGTGGAAACACACCTTTTCAGTGTAGAGACGCAGCGGGAACTGGCAACCTGGACACGGACGCTGGTGGACGGCTGTCACAGTGCAGCTGAACTCATAAAGGAGGTGACCACAGGTGAGAGTTACGTTTTATGAGACTGGTAAGGAACATACAAAACCACGGAGGTAGATGCAATAGCTGTTGCGCGGTATAGTAGCCCATATTGACCAATCAGCCTGTTGCATTTACTGGCCAACTGTATGAAAGCAATTGGCTAAGGGTTACTGACCCACTGGAAAATGTGAGGCTGGTGGCACACAAGACCCTTCTGTTCTGACAACCTAAAAATGTCCTGGTGAGCAATCTAAAGGCAAATAAGCTGACTGGTGCTATTTCATGCCACTTAGCCCCCCTACACTGTGTTTATGTGGGTGACCTGTATCCCTTGTACCACCCATGCTGAAGACTACAATGATATGTATGGATCCCTAAGCAACAATTTCGCAGTGCTGCACACAAAACATTTACCGGTGGCAATTAAAATTGGGGAGGTGACCTCTGATGAAGCACCCAGTGGTGCAAAAAGTTTAAGAAGGGCGGAGCATGGCGGCCATGTGGCGCTAGGATGCACCACTGGTAGTTTGGTATGCACTTTTTGTTGCATAACGCTAATTGTCTCAAATGTAACTACTCGACAGTATATATTATATGAAGGAGACGTTATTTCCTATATACCGGTAAACACATCTCTCTTTCCTCCACGCAGCATGTACATGGGATGGGAATGAGTGCGCGCTGTCTATACACATTGATCAAGGTTTCACTCTCTTTGTGGAGGAACCCGGCCTTAACAAGGTGATACACTTCCACCAGCCATTTGAGAAGCTCCGTATGTCTTCTGATGATGGGGTCAGAATGCTGTATCTGGAATTCGGCAATCCTGAGGCAGAACTTGTAAGTACTAAATGGTCATAATTGTGCTAAATATGGAAATGTGACTTCACCACCTTCACCCATCACTATTCTTTTCAGGACCAACCTTATTAATTGCAAGGCATAATTTGGACCATTTTGGTGGGGCCCTTAAGACTTAAAAGGACTCTTAGGAATTACCTATAGGGACCTGCGGTAGTTTAGTGAATTACCCTTCACCACTTCAAGCAGGTATGTTAGCTTAAAGGGCATCTATCATAGGAGTATTGTTTCCTACACTAGAGGTACATGCTAATAGAGCCAGCTTTCAATTTGGGGGAAACAATACTATTTTGCCCAAGAAATGTTCGTAGTGGCTGCTATGCCACCTGCACTGGGAAGGATCTCTCTACGTGTGTGTGACTATTTATGTTCATGTATAATGTCGCACACATGCATATAATGAGAATTGCGCATTATTCGCATGCGAGTAACCAAACATGGCTGCCCACACTAGGAGATCCCTCCCAACATGGGCCGCATGGTGGCTACCAGTAGCATTTTATTGCAAAATAGAATTGTTTCCACCGACCGAAGTGTGGGTTCTATAGCCTGGGATTCAATTTTCCTGTGATATATGCCCAGTGATGCCCGTAGATGTCCTTTAACTGCCTGACTGGGTTACAAGCCAATATAAGCTGCTGCCCACCAATGCATGGCCAGGCAATGGGATCCTACAAGGGGAGCGGGCATAGACCTGTGGCAGATTGACAAGTAAGTATGAATGGTATATGCCAGACCTGTGGCAGATTGACAAGTAGCTCTGAATGTGATATGCCAGGGCATATAACATATATGTGGGCAGGGCTATATTTTACCTGCAGTTCAAGATAAAATCAACTGCAAGCCCCAATATGCATGAGAGTGCCTCCATAAGCATGGTGGTGCATTTACTAACTGAGACTTCTACTTTCTTCTAGCAACTTGATCTGCACTCCTGTCCAAAAACCGTTGTCTTCATCATTCACTCCTTCCTGTCGGCCAAAGTGTCCCGCCTTGGCCTTTACACCTAGGATATGGCAACAGGTTGCAATCTTGGAAAACTCCCTCGTGTCCATGGGCTAACCAAAATTAATCCCTAGAAGGTGCTGGACAGTTAGTCCAAAGTAAACAGCTCTCTGAAATGAATTAAATTCACACAAATGATATTTTTACTCACCCAATGGCCTTATTAACCACTTTTTAATTATGTCTGGATAAGTTTATTGCCAAGGAAATGTGAAACCATTTTTGTCTTTATGCGATTATATTTGCAAATTCTTTGTGAGTTGCAGTTCCGCTAACCATGAATTATAGTGCCTTATATATATATATATATATATATATATATATAAATATATATTTCTTTCTTAAAAAGTTTAATGCCATGGCTTCAGGGAGAATCCATGTCAGTCATTCTGATATACAGCGGGTTTTTTAGGGGACAAACAGAAGTACTGTGCCTTTAAATGACCAATATCTGCTACACATAATAAACAGCAGCACAAATTCCAATTAACAATCTGGTTTCATTGTTCCCCGTTCTGAGCACAGGTTAGGGTTTGTTATAAAATATTAATATATATATATTCATAAATGAGCATAGAGGCAGAAATATATCTAGTTTTATTATTTAATATTAAATGAGCTATCCAACATGACTGCATAAGCTGCATTAGAACAAGGGCATTTGAGGTTTATTTTGGTTAATTTTACAAATTATTCAGCGTGTGGATATTTATATATATATGTGTGAATATATTTCAGTTTCATAATCCTGATCATTTGGAAAGGAATGGAGGAATTGACTTGCCCTTCAGAGTTGTACAATAAACAGTAAAATGTCTGAGCAAAAGGATCTGTTACATTATTTGTGCAACAATACAGTATTTGTGTATATAACAGCTATATGTCTTTTTATATAAATCTATAAGAAATTTAATTTAACTGCAGGCAATGCTGAGCCAAGCACTATTGGCACCCAAGCAATCCTACTTTACCTGGCACACCTTCTGATCATCCGCTTCCCCAACCGATTTCCCTATGCGGATATCTTTCTCCCCCACCGCATGGTTCTCTTCCTTCCTCACCATTTGTTTGTGTCTGATTGCACTCCACATTTCATTTGCACCTCCCATTTCTTTTGCACCCAAGACCCACACCTCTTTTGCCTACCCCTAGGCAACTGCAACTCTAGGCAAATGACTACCATTTCAGGAGCAAACTCTGGAACCTATATACAGGGCCACTATTAGGGAAATATTGGGGGGATTGTAGCTGTGGTTGACCACCTCCCCATCAATAAAGTTGATGCTTTTGTCCTAGGAAAACCTGCGAGTTAATCTTTTGTTTAAGATTAGAAATGGACCCAGTAACAGCTAACTATGCCACGGCTTTCCTTACATCTGGGTGTATGTGGGTGTGCCTTCTGTCTGTCTGTAGCTGTCTCTGGTTTGCCTCAGGTTCATCAAAATACTATGACAATTACAGAAGCAATTAAGAGAACCCCCCAATGTAATTGCTCACTTCAGCAGAGCCTTTACCTGCAAGTGTCCCAATTGCCACCACTGTATAAGTCAGCTCTAACAGGGTTAGACAGTTATTGTGCTGCCAGACCGGAAACTTGAACCCTGACTTGCTTTGGTTTTGTTCAGTTACCTCCATGTGTTCTAGGAGCATGATACATGGGGCTAGCACTGTATTTATCCTGCTACAGGGGTTACAGGGGCGTAACTACAGAGGAAGCAGACCCTGCGGCTGCAGGGGGGCCCAGGAGGTACAGGGGGCTCCATGAGGCTCTCATTGATGAGCAATTTGAACATATATTGGTAAAACAGGACAAACACTGGATATGTTGGGGGCCCTAAAATTAATTTGATGTGGGGCCCAGCAACATCTAGTTACGCCACTGATTTGTTATGGAATGTATAATATTGTATCTATCTATTTGTGTGTTCTGAGGTATTATTTAACATACTGAAACTACATGTATCCTGTAAGATGTTCTAGGAATTTATATGAAATTGCTACTGCATTGTTCCTGGGACACTGTGAAGAAATTAGTGTAGGAAATGGCTTTAATTACTAGGGATACACCGAATCCACTATTTTGGATTCGGCCGAACCCCCCAAACCTTCACGGAAGATTCGGCCAAATACCGATCCGGATCCTAATTTGCATATGCAAATTGGGGTTGGGAAGGGGAAAACATTTTTTACATCCTTGTTTTGTGACAAAAAGTCATGTGATTTCCCTCCCCTCCCCTAATTTGCATATGCAAATTAGGATTCGGATTCGGTCAGGCAGAAGGATTCGGCCGAATACGAATCTTGCTGAAAAAGCCCGAATCCTGGCCGAATCCCGAACCAAATCCTGGATTCGGGGCATCCCTATTAATTACCACCCCAACACTAAAATCACCTGCTCCCCACTGGCAAAATTAGATACAGCTTAAACATTGTTTGGCTCAAGCATTTATACACAGTTAGCAGGTGATAAGTATTCTAGGGTTATTGGTTTTCGTTTGGGCTCTTCCCAAATGGACACAGAGACAGCTGGGGTAGTGCATTGAAGTGGCCCTTGCTGTATAGTGCCAGACAGGAAGAAGGATAACAGGAAGTCAGTGTGCTCTGCTGAAACCATGACAACACTAGCTACATATAATTGCCTATTGTTATTATAGGAGTGGTATCTGCTAGTAACCTCTGCCAGGACTCCTCACAGCACATTCTTCACATTATAGTCCTGCCTGGTAAAGAACCACATCAGATAACCAGCAGCAAGATGGATGACCAAAAATGTAAATAAAGATGAAGTAACTGGTACAGTATAAGGCACTGATGGAATACTCACAAATCAGATTCTGGGCTGAAGAAGACAGGATTTGCTAACCGCGTTCGTGTCCCATGGCAAGGATCCAGCTGACGGGCACAGTGCAACCCTCACTGTCTCACTAATCTACTCAGTAACCATTTTCCCTGATAGACCAGTGGGAATTAATGGTGTATAGCGGGCTTCATGAGGGTTTAAAGGGGTGATTCACCTCTGAAATAACTTTTAGTATGATATCAAGAGTGATATTCTGAGACAATTTGCAATTGGTTTTGATTTTGTATTATTTGTGGTTTTTGAGTTATTTAGCTTTTTATTCAGCAGCTCTCCAGTTTGCAATTTCAGCAATGTGGTTGCTAGGTTTCAAATTACCCTAGAAACCATGCACTGATTTGAATAAGAGACTGGAATATGAATAGAAGTGGGCCTGAATAGAAAGATGAGTTATACAAATTATGAATACAAAAGGGGGTTGTGGGAGCACTCACATTGCTAAGTAGAAATGTATATAAGTATAAGGGAAGTGCTACTGACATAACCAAATGGGTCTGTGCACATTCCCT
The DNA here is from genome assembly GCA_038501925.1 of Xenopus petersii. Taxonomy (NCBI): domain Eukaryota; kingdom Metazoa; phylum Chordata; class Amphibia; order Anura; family Pipidae; genus Xenopus; species Xenopus petersii. Next base: position 83,628,184 of record CM076689.1, read on the forward strand.
GGGCCCCTGTCTAAGTAATTCAGTAGATATGCAAATGCATGTGTTCACAAATTCAGGGGTTTTTTAGTTACAAAGTTATGATCATAAAGTTGAAAAGCCACCATACCACGTCAAGGTAAACTCCATATGGCAGTCCCTAACTTGTTTATCTCCAGTCATAGTATTGAGGATCCTGTGCCTCTCTGCATAATAGCATTAGTTGAAGTAGAAGTCTGTTGAACCTTGGTTTCTGTCTGAGGGCTAAATCCTCCCCCGCTGCTAACTTGCAGCTTTTAAGAGAGAGTGATTGCCCAAACCAACATCCATTTTTAAAAAAAAGTATATTATGAAAATGGTAAAGACAAAGTAAAATTAAATATATAAGTGCATACTTAGAAAGTGTATATATATATACTGTATATATGTTAATACAGGTATAAATAAGAAAAAATGTGATTTAAATAAGTAAAGAACAAGTTAAATAAGTGTAGTAATAGGTATAGTGAATGTAAATGGGTGTCAAAAGTGTGATTTGGTGCAGTTAAAAACATAGGGCCACCATTAGTTGATCGGGGTGGGTATAGAGGGTGCTACAAACCACATGAAGCTTAGCCAAAGCTTTCAGGCTACAATAGCAAATATATAAAATACAAATTACGAATACCAATACATTTGTAGCCTTACAGACATTTGAAAGCTGCAAAGAGTCAGAAGAAAAAGGCAAATAATTATAAAACTACAAAAAATAAATAATCAAAACCAATGGAAGAGTTGCTTAGAATTGGCCATTGCACAAAATACTAAATGTTACCTTGAGGGTATGAATCCACGAGCGATTTTGTCCTTATCCGACGCGCTGCGACAAAACACATGCGACAAAAATAAGGCAAGAGATAGAATTGTCGCATGGTGTCGCAGCGTTGATCCGAAGCAATCCGACTGTCGGATGCAGACGCTACGACCTGCGTCTGCATGAGATAGTCGGATTGCTTTGGATCAACGCTGCGACACCATGCGACAATTCTATCTCTTGCCTTATTTTTGTCGCATGTGTTTTGTCGCAGCGCGTCAGATAAGGACAAAATCGCTCTTTGGATCGCGACAAAATCGCTAGTGGAGTCCTACCCTAAAGGTGAACCACCCCTTTAACCAATTAAAGGGAGGATCGAGTGCGGATGAAATCATGTGAGCACTAAAATACACTAGAAACTGCCCTGTGCCATTATAATGTGAGTTCAGTCCACAACCATACATCACATGTATACATACGTCAGTGGGGGAAATGGCTGCAGCAACATGTACCAGAGGACAGATGTGTGCACCATCCTGTAATAAAGCAAAATAATAGGACAAGCAATGCATTCAATCTTGCATGTACATGTATGCCTGTGTGAGTGTGCAGGTCTATGTGTGTATATTTTGCATGGCTGGGTAACATGGTGACAGTAGGGCAAGACAAAAATAGGGTACATGTGTCTGTATGTTTTCTTCTGTTAAAGCCTGTGTAAGAGCATGTGATCAAGTGTCTGTAAATACAGTAAAGGTGGCCATACACGGAGAGATCTGCTTATTTGGCAATGTCGCCAAAGGAGCGGACCTCTCCGCAATATGCCCACCTTGAGGTGGGCAATATCGGGCTGATCTGATCGTGGGCCCTAGGGCCCAACAATCGTATACTAACGATGGCTAATGGGCGGTCGGGTCATGGGACCGCATCAATGAACAGATGCGGCCGCGATCCGACAGGATTTTTAGTCCCATCTGATCGACATCTGCCGGACTTTTGTCGTAGGGCCCCATACACGGCCCAATAAGCTGCCGACTCGGTCTGTCAGCAGCTTTTATCGGACCATGTATGGCCTCCTTAACTTTGTATAAGTTTGTCTGTATTGGGTTCATTTATAAAAAGTGGGCAAATTTGCTCCTGGGCAGTAACCCATAGCAACCAATCAGTGATTAGTTTTTTTCAGCCAGCTGCAGGTTTAGTACGGAAAGCAATCATCTAATTGGTTGCCATGGGTTACAGCCCAGGAACAAATTTGCCCACTGTTTATAAATAACTGTCTGTGTTTGACTGTGTGTGTCAAAAAAGTAAGTCTATGCCTGGATAAGACAGTTGGGGTCATTTATACAGTTTGCGCAGCGAATATTTATTCACAAATGGGTGTATTGCCCTTGCTTTTTCCTGAACGCTAAAATTTTGCACTGCTGTGCCCATCTTTCCGTTTTTTTTGCGAATTTGCTTTGTGCATGAATTTTCGCAAATGGATCGCAAATGAGACAGTGTGCGAAGTTGTTGCGCGTGAAAATAGCGTTGACAGTAAATGAAATTCGCAAAACTGTTTTGCGAATATTCTCTCCGCCACCAAAGTCGTGGTGTCACTCGGATGCAGAGAATGCAATTTGCATTTTTCGCCATATTTAAGAAGCTCTTATGAACATTCGCAGTATGAAAAAAGTACATGAAGTACACCACTCATCCAGCTTTATAAATATAACCACGCGCAGGGCAAATATTTTCAATGTGCGGATCATTCTGCCCTGCGCCAAGTTTATCAATGAGCCCCAGTGTGTGTGTGTACAAGTCTATAAGAGAGTGCAGCTGTGTGTATGTGTGAAGGTGTGTGTTGTTGGTGTGCCAGAGTGTGTGCCAGTCCAATAGAATTGAATGGGATCAGATTACCAGCCTGTAGGCAGAGAGAGCAATGGAGGCGAATGGGGGTAATTTAGGGGTTCTCTGATTTAAATACAATTACAAGCTCTTATGGGCTCATCCTTATCCAGCTAATTATGATATCAGTCTGGCTTTACGTTTTATATTTAAAAATAGAAATCATTGTGTTGTGCAGGGTGGGAAAGCGTTTAGTTTTTCATTACAGGATGGCTCTGAGCTGTATTACAGAGAGAATACATTGTCATACTCACTGTACCTGCATATGAGATGCGCACCCCCTTTGTACGGTTGGTTTGAGCGTCTCTTCTTATTTCCCATGCGATGGAAACCGCACTGTCCCAGGATATACTAACTATACCGATCTCAAGGGGGTGGTGGATAAATGCCTAACAATTACTCGTGGCTCACGCCGCCCGCAGGCTAGCTGACCCCTCTGCCTCTGGGATACGTATTCATATATTTAGGGGTAAGGAGCAGGCACAGTGTGCAGAAATTTTGGGATGAGGTGGGTTAATGTAAAATTTCCCATGAGCCCCCAGCGATGATTCCCTTCCGGATCGTTGTTTGCAAGGGAAGGTTCATTCAACTGCTCGCTAAAAACAGGGGAAATACCCCAGGGATGGGATTGTGAGCAGTCATACAGAAACAAGGGTCTCCCTGTGTATTTATGGTCTGTCCCGGGGGAGAGAGCAGGAAGCATGTCCAAGGCTCAGACAGGTATGTGATTGCTGGGAGAGAGGGTGTAGACACAATGGCAATGCTGCTGCGCTGTGTGGGAGTCAATGTGGAGTTCAGCGAGGCCTCTGTGTCGTGAAGGGACCATGTGCTCAATGTCTGTACCGCGACTCCCATCAACACCCGTTATACCTCCAGCAGTGCATGAGCTGTGAATGCTTCCAGGCTTACAATAACCGCCCCCATTCTTGTGGCTGGATATGCTGAGTGGCACCTTGCTTTGGGACTGGGTGATATCCATTTATGTTCATTCCCAAAAAACACTTTTTGGGCTGATTTCCAAGTATGGGAGACATTATACAGAAAAGCCATTATCCAGGAACACACAGCAGTGACAATAGAGTCTTATTTAACCCTGGGTCACAGGCTGGCTTCAATTATATACCCAATTGCCCCTGCTTTAAAGAGATACTGTCATGTCATGAAAAAAAACAAAGTTTTTTTTCAAAACACATCAGTTAATAGTGCTGCTCCAGCAGAATTCTTCACTGAAATCCATTTCTCAAAAGAGCAAACACATTTTTTTATATTCAATTTTGAAATCTGACATGGGGCTAGACATATTGTCAATTTCTCAGCTGCCCCTGGCCATGTGACTTGTGCCTGCACTTTAGGATGGAGCTACTTTCTAGCAGGCTGTTATTTCTCCTGCTTAATGTAACTGAATCAGTCTCAGTGGGACTTGGCTTTTACTATTGAGTGTTGTTTTTAGATCTACCAAGGAGCTGCTATCTTGTGTTAAGCTCCCCATAGACGAGACGATTCTTCTTGCCGATCGACCGATTTTAGGGAAGTCCGACCAATCCTTCGAAATTATCGTGCGGATAGTGGGATTCGAACGATCGTACGTCTTACGATTTTTCTGCCGACATCTGTCAGGAAATTGATCGGCCAGGTCAGAAAATCTTTGTCGGTCCCAGTGCAATCTATCTATGTTTGCAGGGCCAAGCAGGCAGCTCCTGGCAAATTGGTCTTTTTAGTTGATGGTAAATTCGTACGATCGTTCCGAGAAAATCATGGTCTCACGATTAGGATAGGATCTTTTAAAAATCTCAACATCTATGGCCAGCTTTAGGGAGCTGCTATCTGGTTACCTTCCCATTGTTCTGTTGTTAGGCTGCTGGGGGAGGGGGTGATATCACTCCAACTTGCAGTAAAGAGTGAGTAAAGTTTATCAGAGCACAAGTCACATGACTGGGGGCAGCTGGGAAACTGACAATATGTCTAGCCCAATGTCAGATTTAAAAATTGAATATAAAAAAATCTGTTTGCTCTTTTGAAAAATGGATTTCAGTGCAGAAATTTGCTGGAGCAGCACTATTAACTGATGCGTTTTGAAAAAAATGACTATCCCTTTAAGCCTCCCTGCCACCAGGGGGCAAGCCCACAATTTGGTTGCCACTGCGCTGTCTAAGGAAAATGGCAGGACTGTGGCACTTTGTTCTTAGACAAGAGCAAGCTATACTTTGGCTTTAGGTATATAAAGGACAGTTTCAGGTCAGCCATCAGCAACTGTAATGACGGTAAGGTGACTGACAACCAGTGTTTTTGACATTTAGGCTTTAAGTCTGCAATAATGTAAGTATTTATTGGAATTCAATTATAATCACTTTCATTCTTGCATAGAGATGTGTAATCAAAGATGACCACCTTTCTTACACAGCGCAGCAGTCTTACCCTGCTTTATGGCTATGTTTCATGCTTTCTTTATAACAGCATTCTGTCAGATACCAATTGTAAGCAGCAGCAATGCCCTTATGTATGGCTGAGATTCTAGCTATCTTTATAACAGAGCATTCTGTCACAGTAGCACAGATCCCATCTGATACCCATTGTAAGCAGCAGTCCTGCTCTGCTTTATGGCTGAGATTCTAGCTATCTTTATAACAGAGCATTCTGTCACAGTAGCACAGATCCTATCTGATATCCATTGTAAGCAGCAGTCCTGCTCTGCTTTATGGCTGAGATTCTAGCTATCTTTATAACAGAGCAGTCTCTCTATCTGATCCCTTTATGGCTGATAATCTAGCAGAACATTCATGCCATTGTGTTGTGAGGGTAGGCCAGAATTTATATTTATCTTTGTGTTTGTTTCAGAAGGAACCCCCGGTGCTTCCCAGCATCCATTTAAAAAAAGAAGAGACTCAACACTTGCGGAAAAGGTTAAAATCTTGGAACTCCTTCAACAGCCCAAGGCTTCCCAGTCATCTGTTGCAAGGAACTTGGGGTTGTCACAGTCAACAATTAGTCGGGTGATGAAAAACAGGGAAGAGATTTTAGAACGGTGGAGCCAAAATGAAAATCCATGTCGTAAACGGAACAGGCCTTTCAAACATGCCAAGGTGGATGAGGCTTTGCTGGAATGGCTTCTCTTCGCTAAGGCTAATAAGCTTCCTATTTCAGGGCCTATAATCATGAGGCGAGCAGAGGCCATAGCCAAGGAGATTGGTTGTCCTCAGTTTAAGCCCTCCAATGGGTGGCTGTGGAGGTGGAAAGAGAGATACCGACTGTTCTACAGAACAGAAGTCCTACCTTGTCAAAGGAGTGGAATGATGCAAGGGCAAGATGTACAGGAATCCAAAATAGATTATGACAAAATGACAGCAAAGGGCTATTGCCTCAATGCAGATGAAAGGAGTGAGGGCCTGACTCGATCAGAGGTCCATGACCGATCATCTCAATTATGCCCTAGGAATAGGTCCCTGACCCTTGCCCAGGTGGCTAGGGAATACCATTCCCAAGACATATTCTGTGGCATTGAATCTCTCTTTCAGTTTCGAGCTATGGCGGGTCAGGGTTTCATGTCTGAACACAAGAAGGAATCTGTCTGCATTTGGTTCTGTTGCAACATGAATGGAACAGAGAAACTCAAACTATTGGTGACTCACAACCTCCCTGCCAAGTTTGTTGGGGCCCACTCATTATCACCTGTGTTCCTGAAGCTCAGTCACAATGGGTATCTGACAGAAGGCCTCTTCATTGAGTGGCTTCTGACCTGGGACTCAAAACTTGCCAGGCAAGATAGAAAGGTCCTATTGTTTTTAATGGTGCATGGCACTGTACCAAAAGTTAAACTCCGGAACATCTCCCTCTGTCTCTTTCCTAAGAACAACACAAATATGTCTTCTACCAATCTCTTTGGGCAAGAATTGGTCAGCGAATTCAATGCTTTATACAAGCAACTGCTGCTCGAAAGGTTCCAGGAGGACACCAATGTCAGCAGGGGGTCTGGAGTGTCCTTCCTTAAGCAACTGTCGCATATGACACTTGTAGAGGCAAGTTATACAATGAACAAGGCTTGGTTAAGGATATCTTCCTGCACTATTAAAAACTGTTTCCAGAAGATATTAAGCACCCAGGCATTTTGCTCTGCAAGACCACAGCCGACTAGTCTCATGCCAAATAAAGACATTCCGACCTTAATGCTACAGGGAGCTGCAGAGAATTTACACAATTATGGACCATTTACTGCTGGATTGGGAACATACCGGAAAGTAACCATCAAAGAAGAGTGTGTTGTTGAGCAGGAAGACGATGATGAGTTTGAAGCTCCAAGCTCCTACTTATCTTACCCCATACAGAAGGTAAAGGTGGGGGACAATAAGGACATGGCACATCAAGCTGGCGTTGCCAAATCTGAGCGTGGCGGCTTTGATCTGTGCGTAACAACCAAAGATAATGATATGACTTCTACAGTTGGAATAAAGTCAGAGGTCCTTGAAGACTTTAGCAGTGTCCAAGAACTGAAAGGGGCATGTGGTGTTATCCAACGGTTCCTTTCTAGCCAGGGCCAAGATATGAGTATTTTCTGTGCGCTGCAGGGTCAGATAGAGAGATGCTTAGACAATCAGTGTAGGAAGAAACATGTTTAACCTGCAACACATACACATTTTAGTGTGTTGTCAAACAAACACATCACAGTAAATGGCATTGTCTCTAGTGTTTTTTCTTAGCTGGAGAAGTTTGTTGTACATATGATTTGCTGAAGCCTTAAACAGTTGTTGCAAACAGGCACTTTACTGGAAAGTTCTGACTAGTAGAGGAACAAACTAGGTATGAAAAAATCAGGCTAGGTATCCTATTAAAACAAATACAGAGTTTGCCAGAATTGTGCAGATCAAGAGGTTTGTTGGTCTGGTTTTGTCTATAACCCTAGCTCCTTTAATAGCGGTCTCCTCATGCCCAACATTTGAAGGCACTTTCTAAAAAATGCAAATTGGGATTATTTAGCTTTCTGCAAGAGTCTAGTATGTAAAACCTCAAGATATCTGCTAGGACACCACATATTCTGGACAAGACAATTTCAGTGCACTTCCTGTACAAGAACCTGGAGAAGGATGGCAGCAGGCCTCTTGTATGGACCAATGGACCCATTGCTTCATTAGATGCAAATTTCATAGGGCGTTACCCCAGTTGTTATGTGTGTTTCAGGGTGGCTTCCACTCTCCTTTCTCTAAAGACAAAAAGGTGCTACACAGTGATTCATCAGCCAGTTGAGAGTACAACCAAGTTATAATGTGGCCTTATTTTATCCCATAGTATAGTATCTAACCCACTTCTTTCATTAAATGTGAAGACTGCCTGGATGAACAACTAAGCTCTTTATCGTGGTTCCAGTTTCCCCAATGGACTCCTGCCTTAAAGGAACAGTTCAGTGTGAAAATAAAAACTGAGTAAATAGATAGGCTGTGCAAAATAAGAAATGTTTCTAATCTAGTTAGTTAGGCAAAAATGTAATCTGTAAAGGCTGGAGTGACTGGATGTCTATTAAAAAAGCCAGAACACTACTTCCTGCTTTTCAGCTCTATAACTCTGAGTTAGTCAGCGACTAACATGGTACATATCTGTTCAGTGAGTTTGTAATTGATGCTCAGCATTCAGCTCAGATTTCATAGCAACAGATATGACCCATGAAGCCCCCCTCAAGTCTCTCATTGGTTACTGCCTGGTAACCAGGGTAAACCAAGAGAGCTGAAAAACAGGAAGTAGTGTTCTGGCTACTATATAAGACATCCAGTCACTCCAGCCTTTATATATTACATTTTTGGCTAACTAACTATATTAGAAACATTTTTTATTTTGCACAGCCTATTTACCCAGTTTTTATTTTTACACTGAACAATTCCTTAGGATTTCAATTAGTAACTCTGTTTTGCATCATTCTGTATAACCCTGATCACCTAACAAATTGTTGCACATACAGGTTCTGCCTGCTCACCCACCTATAACCTATAAAACTGGTGCATTCCCTTCCAGGCTGCCCATTAATTGGCACTAGAGTGGCTTCAAGCGTAGCTGGACATCAATGAAGCCCAAAATATACATAATATTGTGAAAAGTATTTATAGTTTTGATGTCACAATTGCATTTTGACAACACTGATTAATTTCTGATTAATATGTGACATCACTCATGTATAAAGAATGATGTTCTTCCAGCTAAAATGTGTAATGTAATGTCACCACAGAGTTTGGTACCCTCTAGGGATGCATCAGGCCAAAAACATTTATTGTGATTTTGGCTCTCCACACTGAGCTTATATTCTGAACTGCACTGGTGTAGTTACATATAGTCAGCAATCAGCAGCCCTGGCTTATATGGACACAGAACCACTCAGTGACTTCTAATATCCTTATCATTTAAAGTAGGGGGGACATTATCCCTTATAATACATGAGTAATACCTAGAGTTCCCTGTATAACTTAGTCTGCAGCCTTGTGCCTTTATATAGTCACAGAACCCCTCAGCTGGCCATAGACGCAAAGATCCTATTGTATGAATCGAGGATTTGTGCGATTTTCGGACCGTGTGTGGAGAGTCCTGACATTTTTCGTCCGGCGTAGATCAGTTGTTTGGTCGATCGGACAGGTTAAAAGATTTCTGTCGGCTGCCGATAATATCTCTGCATGTATTGCCGATCGTACGATTTTCAGTGGGAGACTGTCACTGGCTTTTGTTGGATATAACTTTCGTACGATTGCTGTCAGGGGCAGAACATCGGCTGATCTGTTCTTTTCTACTTTATTTGATCGGTATGGTTAATGGCAGGTCGGGAGATGGGGAAGGCCGATCGTTCGAGGATTCAAATGATCGGATCTTTGCATCTATGGCCAGCTTAATAATTTATAGTACATTATCCCTTAAAACATAAGTGAGTTCCCTGCAACCTGTGTGACAGTATAATGTTAGATGGCAGGTAGGAACAGGTAGTGAAATGGTGACTTACCCCAGTCTATAATGGTGCAATGATGGAAATGGGCAAATGTACTATATTTATAGAACACAGCAAATCTAAACCCATCTTTGTCCACATTAAACATTGGAGAAACTACAAAATACAAATTTTTCAATTTGACTGCATTTCTACCTTCCAATAAATACAATGAAAAAATGCAATTGGAAGTATCTGTGTCCCAGTTGAACAAAAAAAAAAGGCTCATCTTCCACCGCCAGGCACTAAATTGGGTGCAGAAATACATCTGATAAAATGGCATACACAATGCACCTATCATAGCTCTGTGCGTAGAAACAGGTGGCAATTTACTAACCAAAAGGAATGCTGGGAAAGAATGTTGCATTCTGGACGTTTTTTGCACTTTACAAATTGCACTGAAGGGAAACTATAGACCCCTTTTGACATGAGCTCGTTCAGTTGGGTAGGTAGAAAAGTTGCTTAAACACTGGGATTTTCCTATATGAAATAAATGTATATGTGTTTATATATATATATATATATATATATTTATGTGTTTTACACCGACCTGGCTCAAGGTGGCCATACACTGTAAGATCTTTCCTCAGACAGAACTACCTTGGGTGGGCAATATTGTGGTAATGCCATTAGACCCAAACAATTGCATTACGATGAAGGGGATACAAAAAGTCGGATCAAGTACCCCATTAATGAGCTGTTGTGGGCCTTGATCTGACAGAAAAATCAAGCCTGCTCAAACAAGATTTGAGAAGAAGAAGCTTGTTTTTGGCCAGATATCATCAGATAAGATGCCAAATTGGTGTAAAAGACCTGAATCAGCAGATTAAATCTGCCCATGTATGGCCACCTTAATTCCACAGACTGAAAGGAAACCAGTTCCCCACCCCTTTTAGGCTTATGATGTCATGCAACCTCTCCCTCAACTTCTCTCATTATGAAGTGAATAATTTGGGGACATGAGGTCCTTCTCCTTTCCATAGTGGCTGGCACAGATTCCCTGGAAAACAGGGATTTCAAGTACAAAATTAATTGCTTCTTAATAAAACAGGGTAAAGGAATGGTTGCAGGACACCATGAGCCTACAGGAGATGGAGAGCTGGTTCGCAGAATATCATGGTTTCCTATTAATCTATGGAATCAGGTAGGTCAATGTAAAGAGAAACGTGCTTATATTTAGTGCATGTCACAACGTAATATTCCTTATTAAGCTTTTATTGCATTGCGAACCTTTAGCATCATCTTGAAGGTGGCGTAAACTTTTGGAGCAAACAATAATTTTTTCATTAAAACTGCACAAACAGTAACATTCACCATCACTATCCTACTGTCATGTTAAGGGCAATGTTCGCAAAGGCAAAATTGTTCACTTTGCAAAGATTTATTCCCATTGCAAACGATATTCCGCCAATGGTGTTAATGCACCTTTTCTACATAACCCCAACTGAATGAGCTCATGTCAGGTCTATATTGGCCCTTGAGAAGTAGGTGAGTGCAAGCTGCCCTGACCATCCTGTGGGTAAATAGAGGGCGTATGTCTGGATTTTCTCATGCGAGAACACAACTTGATTTTTTTTTTCTTTGTACCCAGTGAATAAACTATTAAATATTTCTTGTTATTATTATTGCAATTGTCTTCATTGCTGGGTTTCTGTTCCAGTGGTGCTGTCTGACTTGAGAGGGAATTGGCTTGGCCTTGTCTCTCATCTCGCTCTGTTGTTTATGGGGATAGAGCAGAACCAGGCAGGCACAAAACTGGGCACCAGTGCTGGCATAGCTGTATGTATGTATGTCTCTGCCCCTGCTATGAGCAAACATTTGGCTTGAAAGGGGATGGTAGACATATTATGAGGGGAGACAAGGTTGGGGTTGTTTTCTCTAGAAAAAGGGCTCTTGCGAGGGGACATGATTACACTTTACAAGTACATTAGAGGACATTATAGACAAATAGCAGGGGACCTTTTTACCCATAAAGTGGATCACCGTACCAGAGGCCACCCCTTTAGACTAGAAGAAAAGAACTTTCATTTGAAGCAACGTAGGTGGTTCTTCACAGTCAGGACAGTGAGGTTGTGGAATGCACTGCCGGGTGATGTTGTGATGCTGATTCAGTTAATGCTAATGTTTTTGGACAGACATAATATCAAAGGCTATTGTGCTACTAAAATCTATAGTTAGTATAGGTATGGGTATATAGAATTTAAGTGAGTGTATGGAGGGGTCAGTGTAAGTGTGTATAAGCACTGACTTTTATTGGAGGGGTTAAACTTGATGGACTTTGGTCCAGCAAGTTTAGAGCTGCATCACATGGGCCATTGCTGGTTATGTCCATATGGATATTTATTAGGTTCAATAGGCTTCTGACTCTCAAGTTACCCAGCATTCCAGTGTGGGTGCTGCATAATGTGTGCCTTGGTAATGCAGATGTAAAGTACAGGTCACCTTGGCCCTGTGTCTTATTAACCAAAGTAGGCAACTGCCAAACTGGCACAGCTATTAAAGAGTGCATTAGGCACAAGCAACTCTATCTAATGGGCAGAGATGTTTGCCTTTCTTTATCACCTAGTAAGATTATAAATAGTGATTATAAATGAGCCTTAGTGATGGGCAATCTGTCCCGTTTTGCTTTGTCAAAAATTCGCAAAATGGGCAAGAATTTGTGAAATGCATTGAAGTCAATCAAAATTTTTATTTGTGCGACTCGTGTCCAAATGGGCATCCAAATCATTTTGATGGGCAACAATTATGACAAAATTTTTTTTTTTGTCGCAGCAAATTTTTCCATGCCGAACTTTGGCAGCAGTTTAGAGAAAGCATTCACAGGCGGCGAAGTGCGGAAATTCACTGCGAATCCATGCCTGGCAAATAACTTTGCCCATCACTAATGAGCCCTAATGTCTCCACACTCATCAGTTCACTGGAATTGTAGTATCAAAAGCAGACACCAGATGGCACCATAACACCATAGCAAAACTGTTCCTGTAACTTGCTGTTTAAGGTACATTATCTCCAAGGGCAGGGGCACACGGGCAGATTCGGGGAGATTTAATTGCCTGGCAACTTATTGCCTCTTCTGTGGGGAAGTCGCCCAAAGTTTCCTCGTGAGGCAACTTCAGGCGACTTCGGAAATTGAAGAGCCGCGAGTGCATTGTCGCAGGTGTTTTCTCAATATAGTTGCCAGGTGACTAAATCTCCCTGAATCTGCCCGTGTGCCCCTGCCCTAATAATAATTGGTCTTGCTAGTAGAAAATCTCAGTACCCTACTAAAAGCCTTAGGGGTTATGGAAGTTGCAGTTGAACAATAGCAGACCATTTTTAGCACTGAGCATGTGCTGCTCCAGCTGTGCCCTGAGCCGTGGGCCAGTACCTAGCAGTATTCATGTACAGGAGCCTTTGAAACTCTGCACTACAGATCCACAAGCACAACCAATTGTCTCTGATCTCTAATTGAAGTCCATTGCCACAAGGACAGAATCAATAAGCCTCAGTAAATGCAGTCAGATCATAGAAAGCACCAGTTAAGTGGCAGAACAGATATAAACGTCACGTCTTTATCATTTTTCAAAGTGTTTTATCAGTTCCGCCTCAGGAAAACGATTCCCATTTAGTTAACGGGCATTTGTAATTACTGGTTCAGAATTCAGGGAGATGCACGTGGCTGCCGATGTACAGTGGCCCCTTGGTTCAATGTGAAACCAAAGCAATCGTACCAATTATCCACTTTAGCCTGCACTCTTCTGGCTCCCAGGGGATACTGGGAGTTCAATAACTAGTGGGTTTCTTTGATAAGGAGCGGTTATTTTCCAACAATATTAATAATATATTTCCAGCAATCAGGGGGACTCCACCAATGAGGCCCTTTTTGCCAGGGGCAGCAAAAATGTCTCTCCTGGTAACTAAGAGCCAAATTTCCGCTTTTCAACCCGGAAATTTGGCTATTCTAGTGCAGAGGGCGCAATTGCGTTCTCTGCACGAGCGACGTGGACCACCCCTGACCCCTCTGGTGCAACATGGACCACCCCCGACCCCCTCAGGCACTGAAGAGGTGAGTGCCGTGGAGAGGGGTGGGGGCAGAAAAAGCAAAGTTGCCTCAGGTGGCAAAATTACCAGGATCACCCCTGCCAGCAATATTATTAATAATAATATGTAATAATGTATTAGGAAAATAGGTTTGCAGAGTCAAATGGTACCTGTACTACAATCTCCAGCTACAAGGTGCTGTAGTTAAAGAATGGCCAATTCTGAGCAACTTTTCAATTGGTTTTTATTATTATAGTTTTATAGTTATTTGCCTTTTTCTTCTGACTCTTTGCAGCTCTCAAATGGGCGTCGCTGACTCCCTTCTAAAAAACAAATGCTCTGTTAGGGCTCTTACTCACGAGCGTTTTTACATGCGCTCCCCTGCGTTCCGTTTTTCGGCGTTCAGCCGCAGGGGAGCGCAGGAATAGACGCATTTCATTATTTCAAATGGGGCTGTACTCACACAGGCGCATGTAGGCGCCGAACGCAGGTTGAGACGCAACATGCTGCATTTTTCCTGCGTTCGTCGCCTACACGCGCCTGTGTGAGTACAGCCCCATTTGAAATAATGAAATGCGTCTATTCCTGCGCTCCCCTGCGGCTGAACGCCGAAAAACGGAACGCAGGGGAGCGCAGGTAAAAACGCTCGTGAGTAAGAGCCCTAAGTTAACTTTAAGAATGTTTTAGCATGACCAAGTCTAAGCAACATTTCAATTAGTCTTCATTTTTTTCATTTTTTTTAAATTATTTGCCTTTTTCTTCTGACTCTTTCCAGCTTTCAAATGGGGGTCACTTGCCCCATCTTAAAAAAACAAACAAATGCTCTGTAAGGCCACAAATGTATTGTTTATAGCTAATCTTTCTATTCAGGCCTGTCCTATTCATAGTGTCTTATTCAAATCAATGCCTGGTTGATAAGGTAATTTGGGTACTAGCAACCAGATGGCTGCAACTGCAAACTGGAGGTTGGAGGGTAAATAACTCAAAAACCACAAAAAATAATAAATGAAAACCAATTGCAAATTGTCTCAGAATATCACCCTCTACATCTTACTAAAAGTTAACCCAAAGGTGAACAACCCCTTTAATTATAACCATGCAATGGACCAGCATTGAAAAATACCCTAAAGTCCTCAGAGAATGGAGTAGTCAGAGACCAAAGTGCACCCGAAATATAACTAGTGGGTTAGTGGCCAATTAGTTTGCCCCTTTGGTGCATGGAGGTTGGGGGGGTAAAGCCAGTGTCATAACAGGGTGCACACGCTATAGAGTAGGGATGCACCGATTCCAGGATTCAGTTTGGGATTCGGCCAATATTCAGCCTTTTTCAGCAAGATTCGGATTCGGCCTAATCCTTGTGCCTGGCAGAAGGGAATCTGAATCATAATTTGCATATGTAAATTAGGGGCGGTAGGGAAATCACATGACTTTTTGTCACAAAAGAAGAATTTTTTCCACTTTTTCCTTTCCTGCCCCTAATTTGAATATGCAAATTAGGATTCAGATAAGGTTTGGTATTCGGCCGAATCTTTCACCAAGGATTTGGGGATTCGAACGAATCTCAAATAGTGGATTTGGTGCATCCCTACTGTAGAGTAAACAATGGTGGATGCAATTGTGCTGCTATATAATCTAATTTATACTCATATTCAAAGAGTGGGCCCTGGATGGCGGCTGTCTGGTGGGCTCTGACACTTGGGGGCACTGTATATCAGGACAGTGGGTGTATACAGGTATGGGACCTGTTATCCAGAATGCTCGGGACCAGGGTTTTTTCCAGATAATGGATCTTTTCGAAATTTGGATCTTCATATCTTAAGTCTACTAGAAAATCATGTAAACATTAAATAAACCCAATAGACTTGTTCTGCTTCCATTAACTATATCTTAGTTGGGATCAAGTGCGATGTACTGTCTTATTATTACTGAGAAAAAGGGAATAATATTAAAAAATTTGGATTATTTGATTATAATGGGAGATGGCCTTTCCGTAATTCAGAGCTTTCTGGATAATGGGTTTCCGGATAATGGATCCCATACCTAGGCACTCAGGTGACACACTTAGATGGGACAACAAAATGTTGATTATACTTATTTCCAATTACTTAGAAGTGAGGCCTTATTATGGCTCTTCAGCGGCTCTGGGAATAAGAGTGTTATTAGTATTTATACTATTGGCAATAAACCCATGACACAGTGTTGTGCATTATTCTATTGAGGATGTTGAAAGGGTTAAATGCCTGAAGCCTTTAATATCCCCGTACCTTTCTACCAAGCCTCCCTCCCTTCTCTCCCCCCATCACTTTATTCTGGTTTCCATGACAATGCTATTTTCCATTCTCTGTATAAAACAAAAGATAATATTTTTTTCCAGGCCTCGATCTAAATAGGGAAATAATAAGCAGATTTACTGCCTTGTCTGCCCAGGCCGGGGCCCCGCACGGGATGCGACATTGAGTTGGTGGGCGCTGCAATAATAACAGTGAGTGCATTCAGAGCAATAGCTACCGACGTTTATTGATAAATCCCTCCCGGGCCCAGAATTATATGGAATCACTCACTGAGAATATTGGTACCAACTACATTAGTGCCCAGTACTACTGGAACCCCTGGTAGCTGGACTTGGCTTGGAACTGCCTTATTGCTTACTCTTACGTAAACATTTAATGCTCCCAAACAAGGACCTAGTGATGGAAAAACCTTGGCCCATTAGGATCTAGTCTTGGGTAAATGAATATAACTTACTACCAACATACTGTACAAAGCTCTTCTTCTGTATAATCCCAGCTCCTGGCCTCTTATTTTCCCCTGATGCTTTGGAATGTGAGAGGTATTGGGCTGAGAAAGCCCCTACATTCCATTCCTGTATTCTCTTCTGTTCTCTGGGTAGCTTCATGTCTGTCAGTCGGCTGTGTTCTGCTACATTTTGTCAAGAGTCAGCACCAACAGTGCAGAGAAAATAAACTAGGGATGCACTGAATCCAGGATTCGGGCTTTTTCAGCAGGACTCGGATTCGGATGATCCAAATCCTAATTTGCATATGCAAATTAGGGGTAGGGAGGCAAATCTCATGACTTTTTCTCACAAAACAAGGAAGTAAAACATATTTTCCCCTTCCCACCGATAATTTGCAAATTAGGATTCAGATTCGGTTCGGTATTCAGCTGAATCTTTCGCAGAAGATTCGTTGGTTTCGGGCTGAATCCAAAATAATGAATTCGATGCATCCTTAATATAAACAGCAAAGCAGATGCTGTTTGTAATAGAAATTACCATTTACAAATAAAAGTACAGGTATGGGACCTGTTATCCAGAATGACCTGGGGTTTTCCGGATAATGGAACTTTTTTCGTAACTTGGATCTTCACACCTTACGTCTACTAGAAAATCATGTGAACATTAAATAAACCCAACAGGGTGGTTTTGCTTCCAATAAGGATTCATTATATCTTAGTTGGGATCGAGTACAAGGTACTGTTTTATTATTACAGAGAAAAGGAAATCATTTTTAAAAAGTTGGATTGTTGGATTATAATGGAGTCTATGGGAGAAAGCCTTTCTGTAATTCGGAGCTTTCTGGATAACAGGTTTCCGGATACCAGATCCCATAGCTGTATATCTTGAGGGGGGGCGTAGCTACCAGTCTGATGTAAACTGACGCACTTGCTCTTAGCTCCATTGCCTAATCTCATAAAAGATCCTGATTTTACCCAGTAGACCTGCACACAACTGGAGCATTCCTGGCAGCAACTACAGGCGGCTACTTATTTTTGGTAGCGCTGACAATGGAGGGAGGGCACAGTATGGAGCTAACCAAGTTGTTCTTTGGTTACAGCTTTTATTGAGCTTTCTGCACTGGCCACCCCTGTGTGTCTTAATAATTGAAGTTATGGGCGAATCTCTTCCTGCAATTGGGGTACAGGGAAAAAGGGGAGGGAAGGGGTTGTTCATAGTGTTTGGTGTTGGTTCTTTCTATGATTTCAGGGATATTATAACTGGTAAGATCACTAAGGATGTAACTACACGTTTCCTCATTGAAACACCTGCCTCCATGACCCTTAAGTTAATTAGCTGGAATGTGCGGGGGCTAAACAACCCCATTAAGCGCAGTCTAGTACTGGATTACATAAAACCAATGAATGTAGGCAGATTCCCTCCTCACAATGGTTTACCTATCACAGAATAAGAATGGCGGTACACAAAGCTCTTAGGGTAAGTCCACACTGGGCGTTCTGGGGAGATTTGGTCGCCTGTCGACAGATCGCCTAGTTTTCGCAGCGACCAATCTCCCCAAACGCCTTCCCTGACTCTGCGCTGGCTTAAAATGAAAAAACGCCGGCGCTAATGACACGCGGCGGTTCGGAAAATGAATTGCCGCGCGTGATTAGCGCCAGCGTTTTTTTTTTTTCATTTTAACCGGCACAGAGTGAGGGAAGACGTTTGGGGAGATTGGTTGCCGCAAAAACGAGGCGATTAGTCGCCAGGCGACCAACTCTCCCCAAAATGCCCAGTGTGGCCTGACCCTTAAAGTGAACAACTTAAGAGATACCAGCCATATGCTTGAGGTGCAATCTAGAGGAAGGCATGCTATTACATACCTTCTGGTCCTGACATACTGGGCAGCCATACAGGGCTAATGGCCAATAAGCATCTCATTATACACATGTCCCCGGTTATTGATTAGAGGGGCAAAACCTCATATGAGTTTGATCATAGACTAACTAACCCCATCTTTTACAGCTCTTGGTCTGCTCTGGGGTCTAGTTGAATTGCTACTAGAGATGGCGCGAACTGTTCGCCGGCGAACTTGTTCGCGCGAACATCGGGTGTTCGCGCTCGCCGGAAGTTCGCAAACGTCGCGCGACGTTCGCCATTTTGGGTTCGCCATTGTTGGCGCTTTTTTTTGCCCTCTCACCCCAGACCAGCAGGTACATGGCAGCCAATCAGGAAGCTCTCCCCTGGACCACTCCCCTTCCCTATAAAAACCGAAGCCCTGCAGCGTTTTTTTCACTCTGCCTGTGTGTGCTGAAGAGATAGTGTAGGGAGAGAGCTGCTGCCTGTTAGTGATTTCAGGGACAGTTGAAAGTTTGCTGGCTAGTAATCGTTTTGATACTGCTCTGTTATTGGAGGGACAGAAGTCTGCAGGGGTTTGAGGGACATTTAAGCTTAGGTAGCTTTGCTGGCTAGTAATCTACCTTCTACTGCAGTGCTCTGTATGTAGCTGCAGTGGGCAGCTGTCCTGCTTCTGATCTCATCTGCTGACTGCTGCAATAACAGTAGTCCTTGTAAGGACTGCTTTTATTTATTTTTTTGTTCCAATACAGAGCAGTATCAAGCAGATTACTAGCCAGCAAACTTACTGAAATCACTAACAGCTCTCCCCCTACACTATCTCTTCCAAGCACACACAGGCAGATTTTTCAGATACATTTTTGCCCTTGATCCCCCTCTGGCATGCCACTGTCCAGGTCGTTGCACCCTTTAAACAACTTTAAAATCATTTTTCTGGCCAGAAATGTCTTTTTTAGATGTTAAAGTTCGCCTTCCCATTGAAGTCTATGGGGTTCGCGAACCGTTCGCGAACCGCTCGCATTTTTGCGCAAGTTCGCGAATATGTTCGCGAACTTTTTTTCCGACGTTCGCTACATCCCTAATTGCTACCAGGCTGGTACAATATGGACCTGGCTCTTTGTTATTAATGCCAATGTTATTGATAGGGAAGCAAAATGGCAGAGACAGGAAAGCAGGCGTTCCATTCTAGACTTTCCTACATACATTAAAGGGGTTGTTCACCTTTGAGTTAAATTTTAGTATGATGTAGAGAGTAATATTCTGAGATAATTTGCAATTGGTTTTCATTTGATTTCCCAGTTTGCAATTTAAGCAATCTGGTTGCTAGGGTCTTCATTACCCTAGCAACAATGCATTGATTTGAATAAGAGAAATCCTGCAAGTTACCAGGGGTGGCAAAAAAGATGCTCTTGCAGTGGTGTAACTATAGAGGAAGCAGGCCCTGCAGTCGCAAGAGGGCCCGGACTGCCGAATCTGCTTCCTCTATAGTTAACAAGAAACCCCTCCTCCTTCCCCAGCCACTCTCTTACCTGCGGCGGGGAAGCAGAGACACGGGACGGAGAGTGGGCGGAGTCTGGGCAGAGAGTGAGCACAGTCAGGGTGGGAAGTGGGCGGAGGCAGGAAGTGGGCGGGAGGATGGGGTTTGGAGTGTGCTGGGCTCGGATTTCTTTGCAGTTCCGCCACTGCACTGGTAACTTTCAAATTCCAATTTTTAAATCCGAATTTTGGCTTTGCTAGTCCAGAGTGCACTTGTGCTCTTAGTATTAGCGATGTGGGCCCCACACACCTGCTCCAGCTCTCAAAATGGTATGCTGTGGCTGCAAGCAGTGGCTTCATCAGAGAGGCCGCCGCAGGGTGGCGAGGACCACCGAAACGCCCCTGGAAATAAAAAAAGGATCAATAACAATAAATGTGTAGCCTTACAGAGCTTTTTAGATGGGGTCAGTGACCCCCATTTGAAAGCTGGGAATAGGCAGAAGAAGAAGATGAATCTAAAAACTATACCAAATAAATAATGAAGGCCAATTGAAAAGTTGCTTAGGATGGGATATTCTATAACATTCTAAAATTTAACTCAAAAGTGAACGAGCCCTTTAAATTCCACATTCCCTGTGGTTTTACAGTGTCTGTCTGTCCTTTTCTGCTTCTGACTCTTGAATCAAGTCTTTCAAGAGTCAGAACCTGCAATGTAGAGAATAGAAACAGCCAGACCAGGGTCGGACTGGGGGGCCCGGGGCCCTCAAGGACCGCTGTCCAGGCCCACCCTCAGGCCTCCCCGCCTGCGCCCTACTGTGAGGCGCTGCTCCCAATATTGGGAGAGGGGGTCTGGCCCGACGCTGTGCCAGACAGATGCGATTTGCGATGAACGTACAGTATATTAGCAAGTTGCTTAGAATGACTTTATTTCTCATTAGGCAAAGTCAGGTTTTGTGTGAAGTTTCCCTTCAAATGTATTCACTGATTGCTAAATATTGTAATCAGGATTTCCTAACTAAATAACCTTTGTCGAATAATGATATCTTACATGAACTGCCCCCCGTCCCTTTATAAACGTAATTTCCATTTTCCTTGTGTGTGTGACGTTGTCATAGTAACGCCTCGTTACGCCAAATTCTACTAATGCTGTGACACAGAACATGAGTGTATGTGACTTATCTGGTTAGAAAATGGTTACTTTTTCATTTCTTTATTTAAATGGGCGTGCTTCCATCTGATTAAATCCAACGGCCCTTGTTTCTGTCTGTATGGGGCACATTTACTAAGGGTCGAAGTGAATTCGTAGTGAATTTACAAATTCAAAAACTTCGAATTTCGAAGTAATTTTTGGGTACTTCGACCAACGAATAGGCCAAAAACTTTGAATATTCGACCATTCGAAAATCTAAGTACTGTCTCTTCGAATTCGCCACCTTAAACTTGCCGAATTGCTATGATAGCCTATAGGGACCTCCTAGAACCTATAGCCAATATTTGGCTAAGTTTTTAGAAGTCAAAGTTTTTTTCTGAAAATCGTTTGATTGATCGATTAGATCGTTTGATCGATCGATTAGATCGTTCGAATTGTTCGATTCTAACGATTTGTACGATCGATCGAACGAGTTTAATTCCATCGAAAACAGCTGAATTCAAACAATAAAAAAAACTTAGGGCTCTTACGCACTGGCGTTCTGACCTGCGCTCCCCTGCGTTCCGTTTTATAACCGTTCAGCCGCAGGGGAGAGCAGGAATAGAGGCATGTCATTATTTCAAATGGGGCTGTACTCACTCAGACGCGTGTTGGCGCCGAACGCAGGTTGAGATGCAACATGCTGCATTTTTCCTGCGTTCGGCGCCTACACGCGTCTGAATGAGTACAGCCCCATATGAAATAATGACATGCGTCTATTCCTGCGCTCCCCTGCGGCTGAACGCCAAAAAACGGAACGCAGGGGAGCGCAGGTCAGAACGCCAGTGAGTAAGAGCCCTTAGACTATCGAACTTTTCAATTCGATGGTTGAATTTGGAATTTTTAGCACTTTGAAATTCAAACCCTTAGTAAATGTGCCCCTATATGTTAGGCACCCAGCAAGTGCTACCAATCCCTATTTCTGTAGGTGAAATGAGAGCAGAGCAGACAGTAACCCTTCCAACAATTTCCCCTTGTCTCCGTGTCTCTCTATATACAGCACCTATCTGCTACCAATCCCTATTGCAGCCTTTCAACAAGTGCTAATAGTTCTTTCCACAGCCCAGTTCCTAGTTCGATACTGACAACGCGCCTGTGATCCTCAGTTCAAGCAGTAGGGGGAGATGTGGGTTCGTGTCTCTGCTCAGTTCATTTGCAGTATTTTTCATATCGTCTGTTTATCATTTTTTTTTCTGCTTTTTTATATTGTACATTGAATTGTTTCTGCAGACTCAAAAATCCTTTCCATCAGTAGAAAATTTTTTAAAATGAAATGAATTTAACTGTATTTGTGCGCCGTGTTCCTCGTTGCACTTTAGCCGCTCAGAAAAAAAGCCAAACACATAAGATAAGGGATGTGGCAAAACTATTTGTGACAAAAACATACCGAATATGTGCATGTGAGTTTATATTGTTATTATATTATTTGTATAAGAACCCAGACCATGCCCTGTACAATTCTACCCCCTTCACCTAACTGATCGCTACCCTGCTATGAAGTAGCTCCACTTTCACACATCCCCAGATGGATACATACAGTACATATGTAATAAAAGCCACTAAGTTTGCCCAGGTGCAGTAACCCATAGCAACCAAAGTTGGCTGCCTATAGGTGACTGTAAACTGTAAACTCTTTTGACAAGGGCACTCTTTACCTCTTATATGGTCAGTGTATACACTCATTCATTGTACAGCACTGCAGAATATGTTAGTGCTTTATAAATATGTGCACAAATATTAATAATAGACTTGTAAATGGTGCACCTTGTAGTGCATAACCCCATTCATGTGCAACTGCATTAGGGGGCACTGTCTCATTTTATTTAATATATATATAATAATATATAATATATATATAATAAGAAGTGATCCCTCACCCATAATGGTCCTTTCCACCCAGTGAGTAACCTACTTATTAACCTCACCCCATTTCCTTCCTCTGCTTGTGCAACACAGAGTCACCTTATGTGTCCTGTAAATGCTCATATCTATCTGTCTATCTAGCCATCTGTCTGTCATCTGTTTCTTGGTCTGTCTATCATCATCATCACAAATAAATATCAAAACCTCCTTTCTTTCTCTCCGAGTGTAATGTTAATGTCCTGCTTT
Organism: Xenopus petersii; assembly: GCA_038501925.1. NCBI lineage: Eukaryota > Metazoa > Chordata > Amphibia > Anura > Pipidae > Xenopus > Xenopus petersii. Next base: position 83,651,150 of record CM076689.1, read on the forward strand.
ATGGCTGAGATTCTAGCTATCTTTATAACCAGGGTCGGACTGGAGTAATGGGGGCCCACCGGGACTGCCACATGAAGGCCCCTCCAGGCAGTCACCAGAGGCCCCCTCCTGGCTTACCTCTGTGCGCCTCTCTCTCGGGCCTCTGTCTCCATCTGCGTGCTCCTGCGTGAATGCTGGTGTGGTGTGCACCTGCACGAACGTCTGTGCAGTGCACGCCTGCACAAACTCCCTCGGACTGCATGCCTGCGCGGTAGCGCAGCAGAGACTTTTTTTCAAGGGGGAGCTTGATTGGGAAACATGGCTGGGCCGGCGGGGGCCTGAGGCGGCTCCTTCACTGCCCCCCTCCTCTGCGGCTTACCTGTCGGGAGGCAGGAACACTAGTGAAGAGAGCGCAATTGCGGTTTAAAAACCGGAAATTCGGCTCCTTAAGGTACCAGAGCGGCTTTTTGTCGCCCCTGGAAACCCCTCTGGTGCTGCCGCCTGAGTCGAACATCTCAGCTCGCCTCATTGGCAGAGCGCCCCTGGGCTGGGGCCCACCGGGTTTTTTCCCGGTGTCTTGCCAGCCCAGTCCAACACTGTTTATAACAGAGCATTCTGTCACAGTGGCAAAGATCTTGTCTGATGCCCATTGTAAGCAGCAGTCCTGCTTTGTGACTTAAAAAAGGGCTGATTATTAAGTTCTGATGCAATTTTTGCTGGTTTCTGAGCTGCCATTTAATGTTAATCTGAATGTATCATTTGCTACGCCTACTTGGCGTAATTGTTAGTTCCCCTAACAAAAGACTGCTTAGCACTAAATAAAAACATATACACATACACACATATAATATATAACAATTATTAAAAAGGAACATTTAAGCATGGTATGACCTTAAAGGACACCCCTTTAAAGAAGATACTTTGCATTTTAGCCCATGTTTGCTTTTTGGAGAACCAGTACTTGCACTGAGGAGCCTCTGGAACAGAGGGGGTTAAAATAAACACATGCAAATTCTTGGTTTTCTCAGCGCGGTTTCCAACAGTAAAACCTGTTCCTTTAAACTGATACGTACCTTTAAAAGTCAAACCCCTTAATTGTTCTTGTAAAAAAGCCCACACGCTTCCTGCCAGAGGAAGAACTTGGTGGGAAAAAAACGAGTGAACCCAATGCTGACCTTCACTTGTTCTACTAATGTCACTGGCACCTGCTTCACTGTGTTACACGCAAAGCAACCCACACAGTAGCACAAAGTAGGGTTATATGGAGCAATAGGAGGAGTTATAGGGAGGGTTATATGGAGCAATAGGAGGAGTTATGGGGAGGGTTATATGGAGCAATAGGAGGAGTTATAGGGAGGGTTATATGGAGCAATAGGAGGAGTTATGGGGAGGGTTATATGGAGCAATAGGAGGAGTTATAGGGAGGGTTATATGGAGCAATAGGAGGAATTATAGGGAGGGTTATATGGAGCAATAGGAGGAGTTATAGGGAGGGTTATATGGAGCAATAGGAGGAATTATAGGGAGGGTTACCATACCAGGAAACTGTGTGTAGGAATTACAGTGTGCATATAATAAAATTAATAAAATAATGCAGATATGTACTAATATCAGGCACGATTAGTCATTATAAACTTTTATCCAAAACAGAGGTCCCCAACCGTTTTTTACCCTCGAGCCACATTCAAATGTAAAAAGTTTTGGGGAGCAACACAAACATGAAAAAGTCCCTTGGCATGCCAAATAGGGGCTGTGATTGGTTATTTGATAGCCCCATGTGGACTGGCAGCCTAAACGAGACTCTGTTTGGCACTATACTTAGTTTTTATGCAATTAAAACTTGCTTCCAAGCCTGGAATTCAAAAATAAGCACCTGCTTTGAGGACACCGAGAGCAGCATCCAAGGGGTTGGAGAGCAACATTTTGCTCACGAGCTACTGGTTGGGGATCACTGATTTAGAATATCAAAAAGCAGAAAAATTTTTTTGCTATACAGCAGCAGATCAGGGCATTATTATTGTACCCACTGGTTTCAGGCAATACTCCTGAAATCTAATAAAGAGGATTCTGAATTTTCCCAGCAGCCCATGCTTTTAAATTCATACGTATCTAAATCAAACCTGAAGCCATTACAAACTTTGTCCATCAAGTGATTGTTTCTCTCTCTCCAGAAAAAGGACCTTACAGTCGTATTTATAATAAATGACAAAAGAAAGGGAAAAATCCCATTCCTGGGTTGGTGCTGCTCTGCGCAAGCTGCACTGGTCGCAAATTGTACACACCTGGTGCTAATCTTTGCTTACATTACTCAAGCAGGGGAGCAGTGCAAGAGGTAAATGCTGCCTTTATGCAACTTATTTTAATGTTGGGCAAACATGGTGGGTGCAGTTGATTCCGTTGCCTGCAGAGAAAAAAGTTGCCAGGGATAAAGGTTGATAGCAGGTAGGATTTCACTTGGACACCCCAGTATTTGGAGGGCTTTCCGGGTGAAATCTTCCTGTCCGGATTTCCAAATTAGGAAATTTGGACAGGACATTGCAAATTATGACATGGCGATCAGCCAATCGCTGATCCTCACATCATCAGTTCCACCCCCAAATTGTCATTATCTTGGCCCCCGACATCACCCATCCTGCCCCTGCTCCTGCCTTTGACGTCATCCACCCTTTCAACCTGCCCGTTTTCCGTCCCCAGAAAAGTCAGAAACCCTAATAGCAGGTCTGAACTGGTAGTCAAAATAGGCACAGGCATAGAAACTGGCAATATGAATCACTGAGCACTAGTGATGGGCTAATTTCCCTGAAATTCGCAAAACTGGCAAAAAAATTACGCCGGCGCCCATTAAAGTCAAAGATTAAAGTCAAAGGGCGTCCGATAATCATCCGCGGCGTCTGCATTGTCGCCAGCGTCCAAAAAACTGTGACGCCAGCAAATTTTTGCAGCAAATTCGCGAACTTATTCGCCGGCGTTGGAACGTGGAAATTTGCCCATCACTAGTGACCACCTAGTAACATAAGTACTGTGTAGATTGCTTTCTTATGGTAGTGGCACACAGGAGGATCCTTGTAGCCTCAAATCTCCCCTCTCATTAAATTAAGAGTGCATGGTATGGTTTTGTGTATCGGCTGAAAATTAACTTTGAAACCTTACTTGCAAGAAATGCTAGAAGCTATTATGCTTGGGCATTACTTATTCATACTGAGTGTATTAAAAAATTGTGTTGCACTCCTGCAACGCACTCCTCTATTTTATTGCATTCTGAACATGTAACAAAAAGGTCACACGGGGAGATTCGGGGAGATTTAGTCGCCTGGCGACTAAATCCTTTTTGACTTTAATGGGTGCCGGCGTAATTTTTTTGCCAGTGTCATCCCGCTACCGATTTTTCATTATAGCCGGCGGGAAGGCAGGGGAAAGCAGTTTGGGGAGATTGTCGCCCGGAAGAAGAGGCGATTAGTCGAATATCCCCATGTTGACCTTATCCTTAAACTTGGGTTTCTGGGTTCAACTTCCTATTGTGGCCCATTTCCGCGCTGAAATCTAAAGTAGGCTTATTTCTTGTTAAGAAAATTCTATAAAGTACTCCTGGGAGATAGTTCTATACAAGTCTGGAATCTCCATAAAACTATATTTATGTGATACCATGACACTTGGGGAATATGGGGCTTGCCAGATCAGATCAGGCAGATTTAGCAAGTTTATGTTGCCTTGGGGAAAACACAATATATTGTTTTGTAAGGTAAAGTAAAAGTTCCCCCAGGAAATGCCTCTGGGGGACAAAATGGTGAGAGATCTAATGGCATTTATGGCAGGGGTTTATGTATAGCCATGGACTACTGTACTCCTTTTCTATGGCAGCTGCTGTATACCACTTTTATCCATAGCTGCCATCCTGTGTTTTTATGACAGTTTACAAAGCCAACAAGACAGATGTATTTATCACCCGCTTAATGCTCAAAGCTCGTCGCTCAGGAGCATCTGACTAGTTCAATAATTATGCGGAGATTCAGTAGTTACTTAGGTGACAAATTGCTGGTGTAAATGGAACCTTGTTGTTCTAAGGTTGATATCAGACAGCGTGTTAATCTACTGTCCCTTCTGTCTTGGTATGTGAGAGAAGCTTTGGCTGATCTGTAGAAAGCCCTTTAATAAAGTCAGAAGAGACTAGGGGTTACAAATGCAAGAGCAGTGTGCAAAGTGAAATTATGGACACAAATAACCATGTTATTACCCACAATGCAGTGTTTTTCCGATAGTTCAGGAAAAAATTCGGGGAGATGTGTTAAAGCAGATACAGCTGCACTTGTGTTTGGATGTAATTTCAGAGTGGGGGTTGGGTCACTTCTGGAGCATACATTCAAAGTGCCATTTGCAATCAATTTGCTAGGGGCAAATGGCAAATATATTGTTGACACAACATGCTTTGCCTGAACCCTGGAGCTACTGTCAAGTCTGAAATCACAGCAGTTCCCCTGCGTCAGTAGGTGTAATTGAACGCTATCCATTTAGCTCATTGGAAAAAGTACTTTAATAAGTTGCATTCATTTTAGAGCACGCACATGTAGGTTTGTTTATAAATATACGTGAGGGAGGCACCACCACCTTTGCCGCTGCCTTGGCAAGTTGAACATTATTATTTATATTAATAAATATACCAAAACAAATGATTGAGGGTCGTGAGGTCCTGATCTCAACCATAGCTAGTCATCTGTACTAGAAGCTCAATCATGTAGAGGCAGCAGATTGTAACTGATTCAGGGGATGGCAGTCCTGTTCTTAAGATACCATTTAATTATAGAGAGTTTAGAGAGTTTAATCAATCAGGGATACCTTATTCCTTGAACACTCAATCCCTACCCGGCGCACAAACTCCCAGGGTCCTAAGCCCAATCACTACCAAAGGCTACATTTGCTTCCTTCCTACCTAACGATTTACTCTGAAATATATAATATATTTCCTTACATACAAATACAAAAATGGGGGGTTGTGCGTGCACACCTGAGGCCAATTTCAAAACGTTTAGAGCCCTGTCTAAGGGCTCTTACACATGAGCGCTCCGACCTGCGCTCCCCTGCGTTCCGTTTTTTGGCGTTCAGCCGCAGGGGAGCGCAGGAATAGACGCAAGTCATTATTTGAAATGGGGCTGTACTCACTCAGGCGCGTGTAGGTGCCGAACGCAGGTTCAGACGCAACATGCTGCATTTTTCCTGCGTTCGGCGCCTACACGCGCCTGAGTGAGTACAGCCCCATTTCAAATAATTAATTGCGTCTATTCCTGCGCTCCCCTGCGGCTGAACACCAAAAAACGGAACGCAGGGGAGCGCAGGTCGGAGCGCTCATGTGTAAGAGCCCTTAATGATTCAAGTAAAAATGTAAGTGCATGTAATTTTGAAACAGGGTTTTTTTTTGTTACAAAGTTATGATCATAATATTGATAAGCCACCATACCACGTCAAGGTAAAACCCCACATGGGTTATTAACCTCTAATCATAGTAAAAAAGGAATTTTACCTCTGTTTAGTAACAATTCTTTATGTAAACATCTCCTATGCCTTGGTTTCAAACGGGGTCCGTTTACTAAAGTGCGTTAAAAATATTTGCACAAAATATAGACAGTTTACTAACCTGCGGTAAATATAAATTTGCAAATTTTCTTGCGCAAGAATAATTGTACGCCATTTATCGCATTCACTGAAAATAACGCTACGTATACATTAACGCCTGGTTTACTAAACAGCGAAATGTGCTAAAGACAAAATTACCGCCAGAATATTCGCAAACATTTACCGCCACCTATGTAGTGGCGTAAAAGTATTTTTTTCACTAGAAAATTCTCAAGGGGCAGGAAATATCCCATAATACTAGTTTTTTTTACCCATCATTCTTTGCTGACAGGAGAGACAGATCTGTAGCTATTGCTGACAGGATGTTTTGGCTTCTGCTTCTATTTGCTGCAAAAGCAGCAGTTTCAGCTCAGAGTCGTATTATTGGCAGCGGGCATCAAAGTCCAAGGATTCGTCAGCCTCTACGCTTTTTTGGTGTCATTGTGATTGGCTACATTAAACTGTGCATTTCTATGAAGCAAAGAGATTGACTGGTATGATTTCTTGTTCATATGATTCTATTGGCACTCTGGTAATGTTGTTGGATGGTATAATTATCAGTTAATAAAGTTTATGAGTTTTGAAGATGCATTTGTGGCCATAAATGTCACAGTAAAAATTGCCATAATAACCGCCATAAAACAAGACTATTTTATAGCATAAATATTCAAAAAAACTTAACTTAACTTAACGTAGTTACCGCAAGTGATCGCAATGACTTCTGAGCGCATCGCTGTTTAGTAAACTTAGTCGCTGCGAATATTCTGGCGTAAAAATATTCTGAGCGATAACATGCGGAAACTTAGTCAGATTCACCGCACTTTAGTAAACAGACCCCTATGTGCTAAATCCTCCCCCGCCAACTGCTGAGCGGCTTTTAAGAGGCAGAGTGTAGTTGTATGCCTTATAGCCCTATTCAACTTAAATGGCTGTGCCTATGGCTACACAGCAGCTTACTTATATAAACTATAGTAGTGTTTCTGACTTACCAGTGCAGGCTAATCGTACTACTAAATTACCAGGGATGTCCCGAAAAGGGAGCCCAAGGCTGAGACTCATAGTGGTGGATCTAGTGCTGCCACCTTTTTATATTTTTATTACCAACTGGCTGTGACAAAAGGGGTGGTTTGTGTCAAAGGGGTAAATTGTAATACTGGCCCTGGCCTTGCAGGTGTTTTACTGGCTAGATGGCAACCTTACATGGACCCTGCCATCAAGTACAATGACAATGGGGCACATTTTTAAAATGCTTCCTGCATGCACAGCCACACCTAGGCCCGCCTTTGTGGCAAGGCCACAAAGGCCCGGGCCTAGAGCGGCAAAATATTAGGGGCGGCATGCCACCCAGCTGCTTTCCAGGGGGAACAGCTCCCAAGCACTCCGGTGCTGGTGCACATACGCACTCACTGGGAGAGAAGTATGCGGGCGCTAGGACCACACAGCCGGGTCCACTAAATCTGGCGCTGGCCACACCCCTAATCCACCTGGCCACTTGCCATTTATAACAAAACTCCACCCATGATCCACCCAAACCCCACCCACTTTCAGCATGTTCCAACCGATTTGCTGAAAAATTGTGCTTTGACATTTTGGGGCACTCCACGCCTCCTGATGGCAACCCTGCATATAAAATGTTCAAACTATTTGGTGTTACTGGTCCTTTAAAAGAACCATTACATAAATACCGGAATCAAATTCCCTTTATTCCCTAGCAATAGAAATAGTTCCTATGTGTTTTTTAAAAAAATAAAAGCACCACTTATTACATTACCATTACTCCTTTCTTTTAGGTGGAATTACATGTATTTTCTAGGCAAACTGTTATACTTGAGCAATAAGATTCCTTGGTACAGTCTGCAGTTAATCCAATACCGATGGAAAGAAATGACACATCTGGAAGTGTTTTTAATGCTTTTATTAAAAAGAAAAGTCAAATAAGCAGTTGTGAAACAAAATTAATATCCCGGCCTGGAGGCGACGGCGGCCGGCCACAAACATTTAAAAAATTTCATGAAATCAGAAATCGGACGTTTTTTTTCTCTCATAAATTAAATCATTGTCGACAATTTAAAATAAAGTGAGATTATTTATGACTGAAAAATAAAATAGCTCCGTCACCGCACGGAGAAAAAAAAATGCTTCTCTTGCTGAAAAAAAAAATTATTACAAATAAAACCAGAAAATTTGGCAGTATTTTTTTTTACACATCCTATGTATAACTAAAAAAATGTGCTACAATTAATATAAAATGCTGTACTAGAAATTAAGCTACTTGGTTCAATTCTATACACAAAAGGAAAAAAAATTGGAAAGATGTTTTTTTTTTTGCACAGTCCTAAATCACATGATAAATCTACTTACAACTATTCAACAAATTATATTTGTCATAATTTTATTTTTTCACGTTTTATTTTTCTGTGATTTTTTTTTTGTATATTTTTATTTAAGTATTTTCTCACTTTTTTTATTATCCCCATTTTTTTTTTCAAATGAGGATGAGGGTGTTTTCAAATATACAGTATTAACAGAGGTCTTTACATATTACATGTGCCTGGATGAACGTCAAAAGGCCGAAGCCCCCTCTCTCACTCACAATTCATCTTCAAGCTTCTGTGGCCAATATGGTGGCAAGAAGAGGCATTGCTTTTGTTCTTATAAAAAGGTTAAGGGACTTCTTATGTCTTCAAAGATGCTTTCCCAAGCAGAAGTGATTCTCTGGAGCTTCTTGGGAGCCAACAGCTGAAGCCTGTGTGTCTTGTGACCATGCTTTTTTTCTTGGTCTTGGTATCCAGTGCTTTAGACTTTCTGAAATGTCCATTTGTTCAGCCTTCATTAGCAAATACATCGGCGGTTCTAGGTGAGGTAGAGAGACTTGTCCCTTGTGAGAGAACTGGATGGAGAGAAGATTAGAAACCTTTTTAGTCATCCAGGCTACTTTGCAAAGGAAACTTGTAGGGCAGAGATTCAGGGAGATTAATCGCCCAGCGACAAATCACTTCTTCTTCTTCGGGGCAACTAATCTCCACGAACAGCCTTCCCCAACCTTCGCCTGTGGCTACAATGTAAATCGCTGGCGGGATGGCACTCGGAGCACTTCGTTTTCCAAAGTCGTCCGAAGTTTCCTTGTGAAGCAACTTCGGAAAATGAAGCTCTCCAAGTGCCATCCCGCTGGCAATTTTCATTCTAGCAGGCGGTTCAGGGAGATTAGTCACCCCAAAGAAGAGGAGATTTGTCGCCGGGCGACTAATCTCCCAGAATCTGACCGTGTGTCTCTGCCCTTAAAGTCTTTTCAAAAGTAAATTAAATTTATATCCTACATATCCTCAACGTTCAAGTCCTACCTGAGGATCCAACTTTTGTAATTCACCTGAAACCTGAAATAACCAAGTGAAGCAATTCAAAACCCTTTGAAATATGTAATATGGGTGATTTTTGGCACCTTGAGTTTTATTAAAGGAATACTATTATGGAAAAATATGTTTTTTTTTCCAAAACACATCAGTTAATAGTGCTGCTCCAGCAGACTTCTGCACTGAAATACATTTTCAAAAGAGCAAACATATTATCTTATATTTCATTTTAAAATCTGACATGGGGCCAGACATATGGTCAGTTTCCCATGTGCCCTCAGTTATGTGACTTGTGCTCTGATAAACTTTAGCCACACTTGTTGTACTCCAAGTTGAAGTAATGTCACCCCTCCCTACCCCCCAGCAGCCTAACAACAGAACAATGGGAAGGTAACAGATAGCAGCTCTCTGATACAAGAACAGCACTCAATAGCAAAAATCCAAGTCCCACTGTGACTCCTTCAGTTACATTGAGTTGGAGAAATAGTAGCCAGCAGCAATTCCAAGTGCTGGCTCTTTCTGAAAGCACATGACCATGCAAATTGACCTGAGATGGCTCCCTACACATCCAGTGGCGGAACTACTGGGGGAGCAGGGGGTGCGAGCGGGCCAGGGCCCCCGGCAGTCGGTTCTCTGCTGAAAATGCGGCCGTACGGAGGGGACGGGGCCCGGCTGCGCGTCACGCACCAGGGCCCGCCCTCCTCTAGGATCGCTATTGTACACATTAATATTACAACTAAAACAAATACACTTGCTGGTTCAGGAATTACATTTTACATGGTATAAAGTAAATTATTTGCAGTGTAAAGAGTGTAATTAAGAAATAAAAACTACACCATAAAAATAAAAACTACACCATAAAAATCATGACAGTATCCCTTTAAAAGATCAGTAACATGAAAAAAAATGATTAAAAAAATTGTTTCTACATAACAAAAAAAACCACCAACACACATTTAACTTAAAGGAATAGTTCAGTGTGAAAATAAAAACTGTGTAAATAGATAGGCTGTGCAAAATAAAAAATGTTTCTAATATAGTTAGTTAGCCAAAAATGTAATGTATAAAGGCTGGAGTGAACAGATGTCTAATAAAACAGCCAGAATCCAACTTCCTGCTTTTTAGCTCTATAACTCTGAGTTAGTCAGCGACTTGAAGGGGGGCCACATGGTACATTTCTGTTCAGTGAGTTTGTAATTGATCCTCAGCATTCAGCTCAGATTCAAAAGCAACAGATATGACCCATGTGCCCCCCCCTCAAGTCTCTGATTGGTTACTGCCTGGTTGCCAGGGTAACCAGTCAGTGTAAACCAAGAGAGCTGAAAAGCAGGAAGTAGTGTTGTGACTGACATGTTATACCTCAAATCACTCCAGCCTTTATACATTACATTTTTGGCTAACTAACTATATTAGAAACATTTTTTATTTTGCCCAGCCTATCTATTTACCCAGTTTTTATTTTTACACTGTACAATTCCTTTAAGTCTTTATTAAGAAATAACTCACTGATTCTCTGCTTGCACTCCCCTTCAGAAACAGCGACAGGGCGACGATCCATTGTGCAACGCTCGATTTCTCCTCCCTGCATTCTATAGGAGACAGCCAGGGAGGAGAAATCGAGCGCCGCACGTTGAACCATCGCCCTGTCGCCGTTTCTGACGGGGAGTACAATCGGAGACTCTGTAGGTTATTTCTTAATAAAGACTTTGCGAATCTAATGTTAAAACTGTCTTGTTTTGCACGATCCATTGTGCAGCGCTCGATTTCTCCTCCCTGCCTTCTAAAGTAGGGATGCACTGAATACACTATTTTGGATTCGGCCAAACCCCCGAATCCTTTTTGAAAGATTCGGCCGAATACCGAATTTGCAATACCGCATATGCAAATTAGGGTTCAGTTCGGCTGGGCAGAAGGATTCGGCCGAATCCGAATCCTGCTGAAAAAGGCTGAATCCTGGCCTTATCCCGAACCGAATCCTGGATTCGGTTCATCCCTATTCTAAAGGAGATAGCCAAGGAGGAGAAATCGAGCGCCGCGTGTTGGACCGTCGCCCTGTCGCCGTTTCTGATGATGATTGGAATCGGAGAATCGGTAAGTTATTTCTTAATGAAGACTTTGCGAATTTAAAGTTAAAAGTGTCTTGTTGGTTTTTTTTTTAAATTTTTAAAAACATTTTTTATGTTACTGGTCCTGTAAGTACCCCTACTGAAACCACACTATAGACTTTGTCAGGCACTGCACGTCAATAGGGAATGTTTTAGGAAGACTTGGTGCCTCATTCTTGAGCTAATTAAAAATAAAGAGGTAAAGTATCCAAATTGCCCCATATGTCATTGGCCTTAAAAGTGAGCCTCCACCCCAAAACTGATAGCACTCAAGATCAAGAAGGGATTTTTCCCTTTCTAAAGCAAACTGGAGAAGCTTAAGAATGGAGACAAGATGGACAAATAATGAACTTAATAGACCTACTGCAATGATTAAGAGCACTAAATAATTATGCACTACAGTAGAACAAACATGTCAATAATATAGGCAATGAAATTCTATGTTGCTGTAGCAGTGAAATAATGTATGATACACAAAAGCTATGGATATCCAGTATTGTACACCTCTGAAAGAGAACTGATGTCATCAGTTCATGATGTCATAAGTGCTTATGTCACGAGCCACAGAAATCTTTGCACCCACTTGTAAAGAAAATTGGAAGCCAACAAGGAGTTAGAGGACTTGTATGAAACTATTTTGTGGAAATGTAATATGTTTCGTTAGCACAAAAAATGTTCACAAAAATGTTTAGCGACCAAGATTTTGACCTCAACAACTTCCTCCCAAAGTTTGCAAACAATTGATTTTTGCAAACATGTGCAGGGTATGTAATAAAATTTCGCAGTCGCAAAACATTTTTTTTTTTTTGTAACAAAATATTTAACAAAACTCCGGAGCTGGTGTTAAGGTTAACTTTTGTTAGAAATGTAATATTCACCAGCGAATGATTTTGCATCGTGAGGAGAGCTAGACATTTGCAGAAATGCATTTTAAGCAACGCTTGCGATTTTAACTACATTACACTTTTGAATTCTGGACTTTTGATTTTGTAAAGTCACGTGACCATGTTTGACTAACAGCCTTATCATTTCCAGTAGGGGATACATAAGATCCCTTATAATACACGAGTGATACTCACAGTTCCCTGTATAACTCAGCCTGCAGCCTTGTGCCTTTATATGGTCACAGAGCCCCTCAGTGACTTCTAATATACTTATAATTTACAATAGTGGGTACATTATCCCTTATAATACATGAGTGATACTCACAGTTCCCTGTATAACTCAGCCTGCAGCCTTGTGCCTTTATATGGTCACAGAACCCCTCAGTGACTTCAAATATACTTACAATTTAGAGTAGGGGGTACAATATCCCTTATAATACATGAGTGATACTCACAGTTCCCTGTATAACTCAGTCTGCAGCCTTGTGCTTTTATATGGTCACAGAACCCCTCAGTGACTTCTAATATCATTATAATATACAATAGGGGTACAATATCCCTTATAATAAAGGAGTGATACTCACAGTTCCCTGTATGACTCAGCCTGCAGCTTTGTGCCTTTATATGGTCACAGAACCCCTCAGTAAGTTATAAAATGCTTGTAATTTAAAGTAGGGGTACAATATCCCTTAAAATACAGGAGTGATACTCAGAGTTCCCTGTAAAACTCAGCCTGCAGCCTTGTGTCTTTATATGGTCACAGACCCCCTCAGTGACTTCTCATATCCTTATAAATTAGAAGAGAGTTACATTACAGTAGTTAATATATTTATAAATATTGTTCTATAGAAAAAGATGGACACTTACCTGCAGGGATTGATCCCGCACTCTCTGTTGGGAAATTCATTCTCCCACTCTGGGTTCCCAGGTGGGTTGGAGGATGTTGGGGATCGAGGGCCTACGCTGCTCTGAAAATCAGATGGGAGATGGGAAAAGTCCTGTGGGTCAATGAGAAAACTATTTGAGTTTGGAGAAAAAACAAAAAAAGTGAGAGAGGCTGGGAGGATTGAGAAACAGGATGATTCAAGAGGGCAGTGTGAGGCAGGGACAAAGGAAAGCTATATACATAATTCTGCTGGATATATGGTGCTTGTATTCACATACTCTCTAGAACAGGGGTCCCCAACCTTTTTTACCCGTGAGCCACATTCAAATGTAAAAAGAGTTGGGGAGCAACACAAACATGAAAAAGTCCCTTGCTGTGCCAAATACGGGCTTTGATTGGGTATTGGTAGCCCTATGTGGACTGGCAGCCTACAAGAGGCTCTACTTGGCATTATACTTCATTTTTATGCAATAAAACTTGCTTCCAAGCCTGGAATTCAGAAATAAGCCCCTGCTTTGAGGACACTGAGAGCAACATCCAAGGGGTTGGAGAGCAACTTGTTGCACAAGAGCTACTGGTTGGGGATCATTGCTCTAGAATATATATTAAGTGGACATTTAGCATGAAAGACCAACCAGCCAAGTGGAATAAACCATTAGCTGCCTCACATAAACAGGACAAGATTATGATGGTATTTGTTGTATTCTTTTGTTCTTTTTACACAATCAAACACAATCATCACTAATTAAGTGGGGTTTATAAGAAGTAATATACAGATGCAGCCACTTTGGTTTGTCTGTTTGACACAGAATAACTAAACACAGATATCCCATTTATCTCATTTAACACAGAAAACTGCGTCACAACATCCCATCTAATTAAAGCATTCACCATTGTGAACAATGGAGCTTTGGTATGCTAATGAAAAGGTTAAATGCATTAAATGAGTTAAGATGACTTTAGATAACACAGTTTCTTCAATTACCCCTGAGTCATGACGCATTTAACTCACAAATCCAAGTGGCTTCATCTGTATATATATATATATATGACCCCCTTACATACACTGTAGGGGTGTTTGACTTCATTTATTGCTCTGTCATACTTGCATAGCGTTCTAGCCCCATGTTGCTAACTATTGGTGTCAGAACCATAAGTCTGTAATTGCCCGTGCTTTTCCTTGGAAAGAGAATGGATGAAGAGGGGCTTATGTTTTATAGAAAATGATAACAGGACATGGTTACAGGAGGAAAGGTCAGAAGAAACCAGCACTTACCTGTTGGCCTGTGGGAGAGGAGCTCATGGGTGACTGCAGTGCCATGGAAGGTGACATGATGGGAGGCTGTGGTACTTGCTGCATGTTGAGGGACTGATTGAGAAGAGAGCTTGGAGGGTGGCGCAGATGCTGGTGAAGGGGAGGGCTAATTTGGAAAGGGGGTGGTGGGGAGGCACTGATGCTGGGCAACATGGATTTGGCATTGAGAGTCCGGGAGAGGCCAGAATGGGGGTGTCCACGGTAGCTCTGAAGGTCTGTTGGTGACAAGAATGAGGCAAGACCAGGGTAGGGGGAGGAGGATTGTGGGGGAAGATTGTACATAGATTGCTTTGGGAGGATCATTTTGGAGGCCTGGCTTTGCTGTGAGTTCTGTGTCTCTCCTTGTTCGCTGTAGCTCTGTTGAAAGAAATAATATTGTATCTGTGAATGGTCTCTACACTACAGCATCAGCCAAGAATATCCTATAAATTATATCCTTAGAAACGGCTCTTAGTGCTGTCATCAGCTATAAACGGAGCTTAGTGATGTCATTTTTGTCACATGACTCACTATAACTTAATAAATAAAGTACCCCTTGTTGGAAAATATGAGTATATTAGAAGTAACCTCGGAGTTTCATGACCTGTATAAAAGCACTCTTTTATAATAAGGGGTACTTTATTCAATATATATATATATATATATATATATATATATACGTGTGTGTGTGTGTGTATATATATATATATATACACACACACACACACACACACACATATAGATGGGTGGGCCGGTGTAGATATATAAATAAATAAATAGTGAAGGCCACTACGTCTTGTAGCATCTATAAAGGTATAACTACAATTGTATGTTTAACATGCCCCCTATAATGATAACTTTACTTTCTTCCAAACTCATGCGTATCCTCCCAAAACCCTCAATGTTTTTTTTTCTTCTTCTTATGTAAAACCCTCAACAGAACACTGTTACAACATGTAACATTAACCCAATGTTTATCCATAAATGTCTGGATAAATGGCTCTACATGATCTTGGCTTATTATTTTTTGCTTGGTATAGCTATCAGCAGTAAGGCTGTATCAGCTGGATATATCAGGACCTGGATGGGTGAAAAGCCTCATTCCTAGGTACAGAAATATAAGTAATTTATTCTACTCTGGGCTTGGTCACTGTAATAAATGCAGAGAAGGAGCATCTGCAAAGGACTCACCAAGGCAGTGGTACCAATAATTATGTCTCTTGCCAGTACCCACCTTGTGATCTGTGATTACTACCTTTCCTATTTTAAAGGGCATACTACAATATTACCTACATACTATCCATATCTTGCTTCTTTTAACCAGACATCAATGAAAGAATCACATAGTCCTGTGTTTGGTTCTTTCCCATGTAGATTGTAGAGTGATGGTTATACTGTGCCCTATAACTTGCTGCTATTTACAAGTTTCTATCCCTTGGGATGGGCATGGATATGATATTGGAATTAGTTACCTTAGAAACGAGGCTGGCTCTGTATGCTGCAAGGGCCTTCAGATATTCCTTCTTGGCTGCCTCAGTCTTCCTTTTATAGGCCTAAAGTAGACATGGAGGTATGATCAGATTGAGTATACTCCCAGTATGAGAGGATAGTAGATAGTAGAAAGGATCTGTAGATTTTAAACTCCTATTTAATACAATATTGTTGATTGCAACCAGTGACAACACAAATGGACACAAAACAAAGATGGCTGCCCACCTGCTTTTGCTCTTCGCCTAGGCTATCCCACATGGACGCCACGATTTTAGAAACATCGCCAAACGTAGCATTTGGATTCTGTCCTTTAATGGCAGCCTGGGTGTCTCTAAAAAACAGGGCATACGCAGAAACAGGTTTCTGGGGCTCATTGGGGTCTTTCTTCTTCTTTTTCTTCTGACTCTTGGGTTTTTTACCTAGATCGTTTGAAGGTCGTTTCTCTCCTGCACCCTGGAGGCAAGAAGAATAGACAAAGCTGTATACATACTCATATGTACTGATTCTTGATACTTGTGATAATGAATACAATAAACCTCAAGAAGGAAATTATTAAATAGAATAATCAGAAAAGAGAACACACAGTATGAGAAACCTAATAAGGTATAATTATGTATTACAAGTATTAGGCTCTGAGTGTATCTACCTTATAATGAGACTCAATCTCTTCCTCCTGGGTGGAACTAGAAGGTGAGGGAGTAGCTGATTTGCTGCCCGGCGGAGAAGGGGATCCATGAGTGACTGCACTCCTCATTCCCATCTGTGATACCATCTGTGATTGGCTGAGGGCACTCATATGACTGGGCAACATTCCAGAGCGGTTTAACAGAGAAACCTGATGATTGGGATCATATGATGATCCTTCTGAGTGCACCAGCTCCTGAATCTGAAAGAAGAAAATGCTGTGCATGAGATATAGGGCATAGAGGTAGAAAAACACAAATCTAACAGGTACAGGTATAGGATCGGTTATCTGGAAACCCATTATCCAGAAAGCACTGAATTACGAAAAGGGTGTCTCCCATAGACTCCATTATTATCAAATAAACTAATGTTTAAAAAATTATTTCCTTTTTTCACTGTAATAATAGAACAGTACCATGCACTTCATTCAAATTAAGATATAATAAATCCTGATTGAAAGCAAAACCAGCCTATTGGGTTTATTCAATATTTACATGATTTTCTAGTAGACTTAAAGTATGAAGATCCAAATTACTGAAAGACTCGTTATCAGGAAAGCCCCAGGTTCCGAGCATTCTGGATAACAGGTCCCATACCTGTATCTGTTACATCAAAACCCTGCCTTTTTGCATTTATAATTTAGCAAGTCTATACTCCCATTGTACATTTCTATCTTGTGTATGGGGGATGGATATAAAGGTTTATCCTGGGCAATATAAGGGCAATAAGATACAAATTGGGGGGGGGATCTGAATTATTGGCATGGACCTTAACCTTAAGACCAGTGTGGGTGATATTTCTGGAGAACACCTACTTGGCTCTCCTAGATACGCATGGAAGCCCAGCTTGAGGGAAATCATGACCAAATGGCTGTTATGAACTAAGGAGGTCCCTGACCAAAGGTTGGAACTGCAAGGGAGGTTTAAACTGAAAAAGAATGACAACCACTGCTATAGAGGGAATATAATAATGTAATATGGAAGGGAGAAACCAGTAAAAGTTAATGTCATCCCAACATCGCATTGTCGGCCTCTGGTTCTCATTTCTGCCTACATCTCAGCTCAAGCCTAGATCAGAAACCCATGTTACTGGAGCTCTACACATGCCAAAACCCTCTTTTCCAAATCTCTCCCTTAAACACCACTACCAAACCACTCCACCATAGTCTTATGAGATCAACTTTTCTTTTAGCTTTCCTTTTACTCAGTAGAAGAAAAACATTCCTGGAATCAAATATCCTTTATGAAGCCCAGTATAATTAATCTCTTTTTTTTTGGGGGGGGGGGTTGAGGTTAAAGAAAAAGAAATTTATTTTAAACTAAGTAAAATGTAAACTCCCACCTGTCGGTTATTATTCTGCACTGCATAATCATCATCATCATCATCTATGGCTGTGATACTCCTCCAATGAATCTGTTTATTAATCATTTCCATTTATTCACCATGTTTCTTAATGTCCCCTTGTAAAATAACTTAGTGTGTCTTTTTAAAATCCCTCTGAAAGGCGATTCCAACAGCTCATTTTCTTTGACTGAAAATAATAGTCACTTTGCACCCGCTGTCTCCCATTGTAATTAGAATGTTCCGCCTTAATTTGAAACTTGAACGGATGGGTGCCCCTGTCATTTTGTACAATAATTAATTTAAAGTGAGCTGGGTAGCCGGTAACTGCACATTATAGATGTCTGCATTTTAGTATTCAGGATTAGTTCTATTTATTAATAAATATGGCAGCTGCCATATTTTTTTCGGTCAAGATCATGGATGGTGGCCTGTGGCGCATTTTGAAGGTTGACAGCACCCAACAAAACTGTTACAAGTCTTGCCTCCTCTCCTCCACCCCCACCCTGCTCACACTAATAACCAGGGCTCACCGTATATCAGCTAAGACCTGACCAAGTCTCAGTTAGGCTTGCATTAGAAATTAAAACTATAAAGTCCATTTACAAAGTGATTTTGATAGAACAGCTCAGACGCTGTGCCTATTTCTCAATAAAACCAAGGTCTTTAATTGCCAATTAATGACTCATTAGCAGCCTGACTGAACCACAAAATGAGGTGACGTGAGGGAAAGCATGTGGCACATGACTGATTAGAGTTGTTAATAGCATTGGGTCCTGGAATATTATTGATTATTACAGCTTACGGAAGGAGCTATGGGAGCGGGGTTCCACGGCATTAATAAAGCAGAAGAAGTAATTATTATGGAGCAGGGACAATGATCCTCTGGCTAACCTGCCTTGGTAAAGGCTTTAGTTCAACCAATCACAGCCAGTGATACTACAGTTATTAATGTTAATGTTAGGCCTGTGGAACAGAGGGTAATGTGACTGGTACCCTGTAGTGGGAAAAACCCTGCTTGCCATGGCAGGGCACACATTTGGCACATTCGGGTGCTTGCGTTGGTAGTACACAGTTAGTATAGCAACTAAGGTTGCCACCTTTTCTGGGAAAAAATACCGGCAACTGATTTTAGACAATTTGACCTCATTGTTTTCCCAACCTGAGCACAGTATAGGTAAGAATGTCCGATATGCCTTCTGTGTGGAAAGTCAACAACTGGACACATTTTCCACGAATGGCCAACCCTAACCCACCAACCCACAACCTGGACTCAACTTGGACCATCCTGCCACCATGAATTATAAATCTGCCACCATGAATTATAAATCTGCACCCATCTCTTACATCACCTGAGGATGGGCTTGTGGTTATAATTTGTAGACTGTGGGCAGAGGGGGTTGGGATATGGGGGGGGGGAGGACATAGAAGGTGTGGTGGGGGGTGTTAGGTCTGCCACCTGCTTGCAACCCACTGGAGGAAGAATACATTGGTTAGATAAGGAGAACAGACTGGCAATCTGTAGATTATGCCAAATGCCAGAGGAGTTGCTGTAAGATGCCATAGACACTATTCATTGGGCTGGTCAGGGGCTGTGTGGATCCCTGTGCACTTGAAATGCTAGGGCCAATTTTGAATCCCAGTCTGTAGTTACCTTTATTGACAATACGCCATGTATCTGAATGTTTGTCAAAACCTCAGTGATCTCCCCTTTATTCATCCAAATTCACTTATCTTCATAAAACTGGGGCCCAAGCCATAACGCATTCCCTGACGCAGAGATTCCTTTGCGTGGAACAGATGTGTCTCTCTCTGAGCAGAGTAATAGCTTCTCACACACAGGTGCCCAGCTGCTATTGTTAAACCAGCAAGAATTTAATTGAAACAAACGACCATAATAATGGTACATTATCTCCGTAGGCTGGAAGCCATAACAGTTTTAATTATTGAGTTAAGAGTCAAACTAATTTATTCGTTAAACTAACAGATGCAGCTTTGCTTGCTCTGATCGGCTTATTAGAAAAAGAAATATCAGGGGAACCGCGGGGCACGACTGCGAGATTTAATGATGTGGTGATCTCTTTAGAAATGCCTGTGGATGGTTGGATATGGTGGATTGTTTGGGGTGTGGGTAGGGTTATACTGGGAATATGACCCCCTTTCTACTATTCACATAGTAGAAGTTAAAGGGAGGGTTATATATGGAGCAATAGGAGGAGTTATAGGGAGCGTTAAATGGAGCAATGGGAGGAGTTATAGGGAGGGTTATATGGAGCAATAGGAGGAGTTATAGGGAGGGTTATATGGAGCAATAGGAGGAGTTATAGGGAGGGTTATATGGAGCAATAGGAGGAGTTATAGGGAGGGTTATATGGAGCAATAGGAGGAGTTATAGGGAGGGTTATATGGAGCAATAGAAGAAGTTATAGAGAGGGATATATGGAGCAATAGGAGGAGTTATAGGGAGGGTTATATGGAGCAATAGAAGAAGTTATAGAGAGGGATATATGGAGCAATAGGAGGAGTTATGGGGAGGGATATATGGAGCAATAGGAGGAGTTATGGGGAGGGTTATATGGAGCAATAGGAGGAGTTATAGGGAGGGTTATATGGAGCAATAGGAGGAGTTATAGGGAGGGTTATATGGAGCAATAGAAGAAGTTATAGAGAGGGATATATGGAGCAATAGGAGGAGTTATGGGGAGGGATATATGAAGCAATAGGAGGAGTTATGGGGAGGGTTATATGGAGCAATAGGAGGAGTTATAGGGAGGGTTATATGGAGCAATAGGAGGAGTTATAGGGAGGGTTATATCATACCTCCCAACATTTTGGAAACAGAAAAAGGGACAAAAGGATTTGCCGCACGTGAGTGTGGTGACAATTTTTTGACCACACCCATTTTGTGGCTACACCCCCTAATAACCATGTTAATTTTACAAAATTTAGCAGGTTATGAAAGTTTTAACACATTTCTGTGTTTTTTATGTGTTATTACAGTTTTGGAATGGAAAAAATGCACAAAAATATAAAAGTACGAGTGACTGAAGGCTGTCTATAAACCATAGGCAAGTAAATAAGTAGTTAAAGTGAGAACAGACAGGCTGACTGATATACAACATAGTGAATGATAAGCGCTACGTGGAAACAGATAAATAGATGACAGATAGAAGGACAGATAGACGAATGGCTTGCCACTGACACCCCGTCTCTCTCTCATACAGTAGCACGAGACAAAGGAAATACAAACAAGGTCACAGACAGCTGACGGGAATCCCAGCGGCTGGGCCTTTGGTCAGTGTATTTATCAGTTGCATTACTCCCATTGTCAGTGATTAGAGTGAAGTAATTGCGCTGGTGAAGAGCAGAGCCGGATCATGAAGGGCATTATTAATTACAGTGACATCCCAACCCCTAGCAGGGAAATCAGCAATGAATTTACCAGTAACAATTGCTGCCAAGATTCCACTGGACATACTGGAAATAAGAGGATTCTATGACTGTGATGCAGAGCGGTGTATTGTTTTTTTTCTTGCACGCAACACAAAACATGTTAGGCTTAGGACATGTAGACATATATAAAAATATTGAGTGCCTGTTCATGTTTGGGGCTTGGCACCAGGATAGCCAGGTCTAATTTTCCAAACCAACCAAAATCAGCTACAAAACCAGCCCAAAACTAGCCAAGAGGCTTAAAATAGTAGCGCAAAAATAGTACATGTGCAGTGAAAAAATAAATCAATATATATGAAAATATACCTTTTTCAAATTTTCCCATGAAGCAAAATGGGACAGATTCACCCATCACCAGGGGCGTAACTATAGAGGGGGGCCCTGGAGGTATAGGGGCCCCATAAGGACCCAATACATATTCAATTTCAATAAATATTGGTAAAACATTTTGGTGGCCAGCAGATTTTTGCCCTTAAATTGTCTGAAATGTAAGCATGCTTAAAGGAACAGTTACATCAAAAAATAAATGTTTTAAAGTAATGAAAATATAATGCAGCGTTGCCCTGCACTGGTAAACCTGCTGTGTTTGCTTAAGAAACACGACTATAGTTTATATAAATAAGCTGTTGTGTAGAAATGGGGGCAGCCATTCAAATGAGAAAAGGCTCAGGTTACATAGCAGATAGCAAATAAGCTCTGTCTGTCTAATGGTGTTATCTGTTATCCACTATTTAACCTGTGCCATATAGCCGTTTTTCAATTTCCACCATTGCTCCACAGCAGCTTGTTTATAAGAACTATAGTAGTGTTTCTGAAGCAAACAGATCAGTTTTACAAGTGGACGGCAACACTACACAATATTTTCATTACTTTAAAGCACTTTAATTTTTTGGTGTTACTGTTCCTTTAAGAGTGACGAGAGACTGGGGTACAGAGCTCAAAATCTGGTAACTTCTGACTTCTACACAAGTCAGTCCCATTGCATGCTGGGTATTGTAGTCTTACATTAAACTTGGCAGTCTGAAAATTGTTAAACAAAAACTACATTACCCAACATGCATTGGGAGATGCAGGCTGGGCAAATTCGGGCAAGAAAAACACTTTGTTGTTGGTTTCCAACATACAAACCAGCCAAAAAGTAGGCCCAAAAAGTAGCCTAGTAACCCGCCTGGGCTTTAAATTAGTAGCCAAATTTGACTAGAACACCGCCAACCTGGCAACCCTGCTTGGCACTGAAAACCCCTGTATTTCTACTGGTGAGCTCTGGCAATGGGGCACGAATTTGATGAGTGCAAACTAGGTAAATGTTTACATGACATTAATTCAAGGTTTTTATAATACAATCCCCCTTCTCCAATAGGCAGGAACAACATTCTTTCCCTGAACAGGATGAAGAAGAAGAGTAACTTACAATGAAAGCTAATCATTCAAATTTTGTGTTGTGGTTATTGTGTCAAACCTTCATTATACAAGCAATAAGGTACACTACATAATAACGACACTCCACAGATCACCGCATCAAAGGAAATAGAAGCCGGTGCCATCACCGCAAGATCTAAACACAGAATAAGAGCTTGGTTTTGACTACTGGTGGTGACAACTTGTGAGGTTGAACGAGATAAAGTCGAGATAGAGGGTGTGATTTATAAACACTGGGCTATGCTATATAAATGTACACTTGAAATGGAAGGGGATATATACGGAATATATACAAAAATACAACCAATAACCATTACAAGAGGTAAAGAGGGTCATGTTTAACAAAGTTTCTTACTTGCCAAGGGGCAAGTACCTGGGCAAGTTGGCATATGCTGGCTTTTTCTCTTTGTGTAGAAAGGACACAGTAATCAGAGTCAATCCAAAATTGGAATGTATCCAAGGCAAGCCCAGCCATCATCCATTCCCTGCTCCACCTTCTCCTGCCTCACTACATCCCATTCACCTGCTTTCTGATCCTGATGTGCAGGGCTAGAGTTACAGACTCTACTACACGCATAGGGTTTAAGCCAGTCTCAAACTGGGGAGCCAGGGCCAACCAGAAAACCTTAGACCATAGGCCCACTTTCAAACTTTTTTCTTCTCTCCGCGTTTTATTTGTAGATAATAATAAGCTCTGAAAGAATGTACTAGTCAGAAAGTAAGCAATAACCTCTGGTCTGGATCTTGGGTTGGCTTTGCTTCCACAAGTCTACTGTATGCTGGGGATTCAGGGTTCAGTTTGCAGCACACTCTTTGGAAGTACATGGTGTGGTGATGGATGGTTGGAAGGGAGGCGTTGGGGAGGGTGGCCTCTGTGGCAGGAGAGGTTGGCCCCAGTCATCCCAGTCTGATACACTCACCTACAGTGGTGTAACTACAGAGGAAGCAGACCCTATGGCTGCAAGGGGGGCAGGAAGTATAGGGGCCCCATGAGGTTCTAATTAATGAACCTTTTCAACATATATATTGGTAAAACAGGGCAACCTCTATATATGTTGAGGGCCTTAAAATTAATTTGCTGTGAGGCCCAGTAACATCTTGTTACTCCACTACTCATCTAGGTGAAAAATGTGCCATGAGCATATTAACACAAACGCCATTTCTCCTTTTCATCCTGATTTAATTTTTCTCACGTAACTAATTCTTGACTCTCAAGCAATATATACAGTATGTAATAAAAGCCGCTCTATAAATGTCTTCATATAAAGAAAGAAATACGTTTGTGCCATTCTTATACTATGTGTTTATAAAACTGTGCTGCTATACCTGCTCTCTTTGAATTTTTCATACATTTTTCCATGGATATATTATCTTGCATCTGAGCTTGCACTTGTATTGTGTTCAGTGCTACTCCACATTGGGGACAGATTTCTGGATGCTTAGCTTGAGTTCCTTTGCAAATTATAAATGCGCTTTGGCTTTGTGTTAGCAACAGAAAATCATGAAACCAGGTTCCCAATTATTTATAGAAAGTGAAATTAAATTCGATTTTAATACAGTTTGATGGTGTTGGCAGAATAGCATTGTCTTTTTATAAAGGAGCAAGACTTGTCTGTATTGATGGAAATGAAATAGACGTTGACATTGGAAAGAGAATTAAATGAAAATGGTTAAATGATGTTGAAGTCCTGTTTCTTCATTCCATTTCAATACCTTTTTCCTATTTGTACGGCTAGCTGGTGCTTATTGATCAGATGTTTGCTCATTGACAAAAATTAGCTTCTACTTAGCAACAAGCATGGAGGGTATATACGTAGAGATATCGTCAGGGATGTCAGATGGTCAATATTTCTTGATATTTTAGTAATTATAATTGGACAGGGTACCACGCTCACTGTTTATCCACCATCTTCCCTACCATGTGTTGCATATTCCCAGCATGTTCCATGGCCCCACCCCAGTAGTTATGACATTGACCTGCCTAATCCCTGATCCAACAGATAATCAAAGTACATAGATATACAGTAGGCATGATGAGGGGATGCTATGACCCAAGGCACATAGCCATTTTTACCTCTGCTACTGGCACCTATAATGGTTAAATCAATTTGCAAGTCATCATCTGAACTGTGCAAGTGGGTGAGGAAAAGGTGGTTCCGAGTGATGAACAACTGGCACAGAGGGGATGTAAGTAGAAAGGAGAGCCAGGAGAGTGCTAGAAGACACAGAGGCCTGGGGCATAAATACTGCTTGGGCAGCTCTGATGCAGGCAGCTTTACTAATAGGGACCAACATTTTGGAATGTTGGATTCAAATTATATTCCATCAATAAAAATCTTTCAAAGAAAATTGTGACAAATATTTTTTTCCTGTCCGTATGCAGGTAACTGTGGCCTCTCAGGCCATTTTTTCCCTATGACTGACGGTTTGTTCAGTGGACACATGGACCAACATGGACTGAAGAGCGACTGCCAATCTAGAGATGCATCTTGCAGCAACGACTGCTTGCATACATTTCCAGAGCTGCGATTTTGACAGTAATGCATAATGTGATGGATTGCTCTGCCCAGCATACACGTATATACGTTCAGAAGAAGCAGAACCCGACCTGCATTAGTCATTGCACTTCGGTTGTTGAATTTTCACAAAAACCAAAGTAGTGGCACAGAAAAAAAAAGTCCTGTTCTTTCCATACTCTGATCCTGCCTCTGTGATGTTCTTGTTTTGAAGAGAGAACAATTTGTATTCTCCGTAGGAAAGGTTTCAGCCTAATTACCTGACTCTGTAGCAACTACAAATTTGGCAGCCTTTCAAACACACGCCAAGTGATATTTTAATTACCCGATTAATATATCCACATACTGTTCTGTACAGTCAACCTCTTCACTGGCATTAGACAAATGCCTTATTTAATGAACTGTCACATGTGAGAAGGGAAGCCACAATTGTGTTCCCCAGCTCTGGTATTGCGTGTGTCTCCAGGGCTCCACCTGGGTTTTAAACACCCTTGGATGGCGAGGCCTCGTGTTTATTTAGTAGGTGTAAAAACACAACATTCGCAAGTGCTGTCTGAGTATTCCTGGCGTTTGTCAGAGCTCTCTCAATTAATTAAGAGGCAAGGAGACTATTTATTAGTACCCACATGTGCAGGAAGCATGTTTAGGATATACAGATATCACCAAGGTCATCGATTATGGGGTTGATATCAGGGTGTTTTGGAGCTTCACAGGTTAGGGTGAAAATGCTCAAAATGGCCCCCATTCCCCATGGTGCAAGAATCACTCGAAAATGTTGACTAGTACATATTCACATAACAATTGCCTGTCAATAAAATTTACCAATACTGCCATTCCAACTGAATAGAGGTGATTTTAAGCCTTTTGTCGAAAGATCTACAAAACTCTTAATAACCCTTTGTTTGCCATTGCCCTAAGGCAGAAACATATAGATAATTAAATAGGAGTGGTCCTATAATGGCTGTTCAAATTCAATAGAAAATCTGTGCACTTGGGTTGTTAACTACAAAGTACCCTTGGCTTGACCCTTTAAACCTACAATGTTCTTAAATGTTTCAACTGTACCAGCCATAGCCATGGAGCAATAGTGTACATCTAGAGAAAACCAGCCAGACATAAAGACAAACACATTGGGGGTTATGTAATAAAAGGCACTAAGTTTGCCCAGGAGCAGTAACCCAGAGCAACCAATCAGCAGGTAGAATTTCACGGGTCACATGTTTAAAAGCAAGCATCTTATTGGTTGCTCTGGGTTACTACCCTTGGGCAAACTTAGGGCCATTTATTACATATGGGGGAAAGGCTAGAAGGTTCAGAGAGAAACCATATATATGTTCTGGGTATGGTTAAATCATGTTTATATGTATAGCCAAAACACATACTAGTGCAAAAATTGAGTAATATGATCTCTTCTTATTCTTGATTTCTGGCTAGTTGAACAATCATGGGCACCTTAGGAAAAGATCACTGGAAGGAAACAGGGCTAGTCTTTTTGGGAAGTTCCAGATCAAATTTCCAGAACCAACCAGACTTACGGAACTGTCACTTTGAATTTAGCTTACTGTCTATATGTTTAATAAGTCATTTTCTGCAATTTGCAATTGGTCTTCACTTTTTATTATTTGTGGTTTTTGAGTTATTTAGCTTTATATTCAGCAGCCCTCCAGTTTGCAGTTTCAGCCATCTGGTTGCTGGGGTCCAATGTACCTGAGCATTGATTTGAATAACAGACTGGAATATGAATAGGGGAGGCCTGAATAGAAAGAGTAATAAAAAGTACCAATAGCAATACATTTGTAGCTTTACAGAGCATTTGTTTTTAGAAGTGGCCAGTGACCCCCATTTGAAACCTGGAAAGAGTCAGAAGAAAAAGGCAAATAATTAAAAAAAATATATAATTGAAATGTTGCTTAGAATTGGCCATTCTTTAACATACTAAAAGTTACCTTAAAGGTTAACCACCCCTTTAATGAAGAGAAGGCACCCTTTATAATGACAAAAAAATAAGATGGGATACTGCCAGAACATACACCCTTTCAGCTATAAATATGTGACTTGGTAATGTAAAATCTGTCATTGTGTAGAGAAGGAGGTTATAAATGACCCTCAGTGGAGAGGCTTGCTCATGCAAATCTAAACAAATGCAAATTCTCTCCGTAATGAAACATATTGAATAAATATTGTAATAGGATTCCTGAGTAAAATGCAAAATTGATGACAGAAATGTGATCCTCTCAGAGCAGAGTTTGTTCTGAGGCCTCCAGAGGAAACAACTCTCTTTTAACTCTCACGTTGCTGGAAGGAAAATGAGAAGAGGAAGGCAAACAATTAGAAAGTTAAGAGTAGGGTTTGCCCAATGGAAAGACTAATGAGAAGGGAGCAAGAGAATTAGTTAGATGGTATGGATTTATAGACAGCATTAGCTGGATAAAATGATAGGATTGGATGGTTGGTTAGAGAGATGGAGGATGCGCGAACAGACATACAGGAATGGTTGTTTGGTTCAATGGATGGATGAGTAAGATTGGGCAATGAACTAATCGGATTGGTTGGTGGTTAGATGAATGCATGGATGAATTACATTTAAAAGCCCATTGAAAAAAAACCCTTGGTCACAAGGATCTAGAAGTAGTTGTAGGTATCAGCAAGTTGGCCTGATTTATCTAGTGTTTATTACCCTCCTTATGAGGAAAGCAGTTCTCTTATAATGCTGTATACTGGCTAAGTCTATCTTTGTATATAATGACAAATGTACAGTGCTATGGTATCTACCTTGTACATCTAAAATAAATCAGAACTGAAGCTAAAACCCTTGTTCGGTTTTCGCCACATGCCAGTTTATACTTTAGACATGCCACTAAATAGCACTGCATCCCAGTATACTTATTAGAGAAAAAGATGGCTACCATGACTGTTGTAAAAAATGCTCTTGGCATTGCACAAGAGAAAGGAGTTTATAAATCTCCCATTATGGAAGCCTCGGCAGCTCCACTGAGTAATTGTGAGATAAAAAGTAATAGGTCAAAATGAGTTGGGCACATTGATACATGATAGATACATGAGATAAATGAATAGGTATTTAGATGACATTCATATACACAGAGCTGAAGAAAATATCACTAAAGCTCGTCAGTCACTAAGGGGAAATTTCCAGTTAAGACAATGCTGAATATATCACATAGAATCTATGTAGAGACATCCAGTTACCAGTGAGCCAGCCACAGGTCTGCCCAAATGTATGCAAACAAAATCTCAGTCCACCAGTGGAGGATTCTTAGGGTTCAAGCACACAAGCAGATTCGGGGAGATTTAGTCGCGTCGCCTGGCGACTAATCGCCTCTTCCCCGAACTGCCTTCCCCCTGCTTGCCGCCTGTTAAAATGACAAAATGCCAGCACCAATGCACTCACGGCGCTTCAATTTCCGAAGTCGCCCGAAGTTACCTTCTGAAGTTTCCTTCTGAAAAAGGAGAATCCTGACTGAATCCCGAGCCGAATCCAGTATTCGTTGCATCCCTAAAAATTACAAACATGGTGGTGCAGGGGCTAGCATTGCTGCCTTAAAGAGTTGAGGTCCTTGGTTTGATAATCGAAATGGGAACTATCTGCTCTATATGCTCTCCCTGTAGCTGCCTTGGCTTCTCTCAAGTCTCCCACACTCCTAAAATACAGTATAAAGGGAGGCTAATTTGCTCCAGATGAAACTGACCATAGTGTCTGCGATAAGGTCCTTAGACTGTAAGCTAGACTGGTGCAGAGACTAATGGGAATGATATATACTTTCTGGGAAGTGTTGCAGAATATGTGGGTAAAGACTGACACTGATATAAAGTGAGGGAGCCATCTTGTGCTAGAGTACCACAGTCATGAGGTAAATTTGTGGTGATTTATTCAGCATTTCAACAGTTGTCGTCAGGGCCGGATTGAGTGGGCTGCCCCGAGGCCGAGTGGTCCTGGTGCCCGACCACACGGTCCTGTCCGCGATAGCACCGGAGCGCTGGGGAGCTGCACTTCCAGGTAAGGGCCCTAGGCCCAAAAAATCCGGGCCTGGTTGTCCTGCCTACAACATCTACTCTGCAAGACCAATTATGTATGAGCTCCAGTTCAGTTGCCCCTGCTTGGGGCCCCCAAAGACAGCTCTGCATAAAAGATAAATACATATATATATATTTATTCCTACATAAACTTCAGTTGCACATATAAAATATCCTGTAAATAAACATTAACAGGAAAACATAAATATCTATTTATTTCTTCTATCCTTTAGGCCAGCCCCTCATTTATCATCATGTACATGTGAAACCTCTTTTCCCCAGAGATGATAAAGGAATTGAATTTTTTTCACTCCCCCCCCTCTTATCGGTCATCTATTTTCTGAGCTCAACCTATTACTTTCTCCCTCCGCCGTTGCTGGGCAACAAGAAATATTAATAGTTGCCTTTATTAGCTTAGCTGCAGCGGCCCCGGCTCCAGTACGAGAAAATTGGAAGCATAAACGTGTTACATAAATCTCTCAACCTTTCAGGCTCGCCGTTAGTCTCTGTTTTCATAATGATTTATGGAAGCGATGGTTCATTTATGAGAAAAAGAAGTGTGAAATAAGAAAATGGAACATTACCCCCAAAAGACTGTTTGGAAATAAATAACTGTGGGGTTGGGAAGCAGAAGATGAGGAGGAACATTCCACCATCTGTATTTTTTTTTTTTTTTTTTTTAAATCTCAGTAAACTGGAACGGACATACTTCTACTTGGGATATTGGCTATAAAAGTTTAAAAGGTCATCCCCCCGAGGAAACAAAATGGACTCCTGTCACTGCAATATTTTTCAGGGCTAAAAGGGCCGGTCTGATATGCGTGTAATGGGTTAAAATGGCAGTGCTATGTAAAAGCAATCTACTTGCAGTTAGACTTTTATTGAGTTAAAAGGTCAATTCCATGAAGGAATAAAATGACATAAAGCATGGAAGGGATGCTTTAAAGGAGAAGGAAAGCTACAGAGGCATTTTAATCCCAATAAATTAGCTGCAATAGTACAAGATAGAATGCTATATTTATTCTGCAGAATGCTTTACCATACCTAAGTAAAAAGCTCTAGAAGCTGTTTGTTTAGGATATCAGCTGCAGTATTAGCTTGGTGTGACATTACTTCCTGCCTGAGTCTCTCCCTGCTCACTTATAGCTCTGGGCTCAGATTACAGCAGAGAAGGGGGGGGGAGAGGAGCAAACTGAGCATGCTCACGCCCGGGGCAAGGAGGTTTAAGCTGAAAACAGGAAGTCTGATACAGAAGCCCATGTGTACACAATAGAAGGAAAGAAATGCTGTTTTTCTTTTGAAAGAGGACTCTGAGCAGCATTACTTTGAGGGTTTACTGGTATATTTAGTCTTCTGATAAAGCTTACTTCGTTTTAATTAAAACAAACAAAACTTTCTGAACATTTCACATTTCTTTAAAAATATATATTACATAAAACAGATCATGTAAAACACTTTTTTGTGTAAAATGTTCTTTTTCAGTAGTATGCGCCACTGGATAACCATATATACAAAAACTGCCATTTTCAGCGCAAAAGTCTGCCCTCTAGTTTGTATGAAGCTCTGTGCTCACACACAAACAAAGGGCACATATAAATGCTAGGTTACATCAGCCAATGAATGGACAGAGGTGTTTCTTTTGCAACCACTGTTAAACTTAGAACCTGCATTATTTCCTGTCAGGTGATCAGGGAAGGAGCACACATCATAAAATGGTCGCTTAAATGTATATGCTAATTTCATGAGATTCTTGAATTGTTCAATTATCAGGATGCAAATTATCTTTAATGGCAAGTAATTTTTATGGCAGTAGAGTTTTCCTTTAAGGAATAAAGTAGACTACTGATAATACAAATGTAATGAGTACCAAATGGCTAGATGAATATGGATGCGTTATGAATGGCTGTACAGAAACCGGTACAGTCTTCGACATGCATCTGAATTAAATGTGAATTAGTCATGCAAGAATCATTTAAATATGGCGCCAACCCTACTTTAATTACCAGTTCAATAACCTCTACTAAATGATCAGTCATAATGTATATGGTATTTATCATTGTCTAAGGTGTGGGTAAACAGCTGGTCATAAGGCACTGGGTTACTAAAAGGGTTATTGTCAGGTGACACTGATATGGGGACAGTTTCGAGAACAGATTGATTTTTTGGATTGCAAATCAGCAGAGGTTTGTATTGATTAAAGTAGAAGGTAGGCTCACACATGAGAGACACTGTGCCACAAGATAATACTAGGTCAATGTTTCCTTATCCATATGTTTCTGGACAACAACCCCCACAAAGATTTTATTCTTGGTTATTTTTGGAGAATTATGAGAGTTAAGCTGACCATAGATGCAAAGATCCGATCGTACGAATCATCGTACGATCGGACTTTCCCATCTCCCGACCCGCCACTAACCATTCAGATCAAAGTCTTACCAGTCAGATTAGTTTTAGAACAGATCAGCAATGTTCTGCCCCTGACAGCAATCGTACGATATCTATGTCCAACCAAAGCTAGTGACAGTCTCCCACTGAAAACAATACGATCGCCAATACACGCAGAGATATTATCGGCAGCCGACAGAAATTTTCTAACCTGTCCGATCGACCAAACGACGATCTCCGCCAGACGAAAAATGTCGGGACTCTCCACACACGGTCCGAAAATCGTACGAATCCTCGATTCGTATGATCAGATCTTTGCGTCTATGGCCAGCTTTAAAGGCCACTATAATGCTATTTTCCTTCTAGATTTGCTCAGTGGAAATATTGAGCCAAATGATACAGTTTATTTATAGCTTAGGGTAAAACTGTAAAGGGTAATCTAAGGCTCTGCCCCAACTGGCTCTGTGTGCATCAACATCTTTGAGTGCCATTTGTCCTGAGTACATTTTATATACAAAAAAATACATTCTGTATAAAAATAAAGCCTCCAATACACAAAATGAATTTATATATATATATATATATATATATATATATATATATATATATATATATATATATATATATATATATATATAATTAAGGCCATATTGTGATAAAAAATACACTAAAGATATACTTCTAGTTAAGAAAAAAACAAAATCAAATTTGTGCTTAAACGATGTTATAATATCACAAACTACATTCTGTAGATTTAAAAATGCATTTTGTTTCTCAAAAGTATGAATACATGTAACAACCAGCGATGTATAATGTTACTTACAGTATGAATTATGTATAAAAAACTAAGCCATTTCTACTTAGTTTATTGTATTTATAATTTTTCTTATAAAATAAATTCCCAGCTACAAAAAACCCTAGAAACATAAAAGTTTTTGACAACAGAATCATTCTTTCCATACAATTATTTCCATAATTTCTAATGGACTCCAATTAAGTATTGCTTGTTGTCAGTTGACAATATGCTTGCTTTTTATTGGTTCTGTAATTTGAATGACCTTTTTTTTTTTTACAAAATAGTTTTTGTGAAAATCAAACCACTAGTTTTGTGGAACAAAGTGATCATTTTGTTGGCATAACAAATTCTGTGATATGGAATCTGCCTCTGTAACAAGCATCTATTTTATCATTTAAATCTAGAAAATATATTAATATTAATTGTTAGCAATGTGATAATATATATTCTGTATACTGTAAGTAACATTACACTTCACTGTTACATAGATTGTATACATTTGGGAGACAAAATACATTTTAAAAATGATTCTATTCAAATTCAAAAAGAAAATCCACAGAAGGAATATATCTGGCACAATAATACCAGTTTATTTGACAGAAAAATGCAAATGTATTAATGAAAAAGACTTGGTATCTCCCACTGTATTACCTTTACATCATTTATCATACAAAACATTATTAAAAATATGGGGGCGTCCTCCCCATAACTGCATTTACAATAAGTATAAAAAAGAGACTGGTTAGCTTTTTGCACGTGCAACCACAATGAATATATTCTTATTCTTATAACACCACTTTTTATTAGCCGACATTGACAATTTAGATATTGTGGCATCAGCAGTATTTTGTCCAATTTTCCCACAATTATTTTCAAGAGCAATGAAGACCCTTGTGCCTGATATATTCCTACTGTTTTTTATTTTTGCATTTTTGAATAAAATAACTTTTTGTAATTTTATAATATTCTTTTGTGTACAACTTGATTCTTGACTATATCTTTTGTGTATTTTTAATCAGTGTTGACCACAATTACATATTACCCAGAGAGAAAATAATTTTGTGATTTGGGTATATTTTTGTACACAAAATGATTTGTTCAACAAATTGTACTTGGAACAAACAACACATCATAGGTCTAAGACAGGGGCCGGCATACTGGACTAGAGTACTGGACTGTAGCGGGTCGGGTACCCGTGGGTTATCTGCAAAAAAAGCTCGTACCCTGCGGGATGAGGGTAGGATTTTCGGGTGCTGTATAGATGCAGGTCTGCGGGTTGCGAGTCTCATCTATCTATATTTTTTATCTTATGTTATATTGTCTAACTTTTTTCTGTCTCCTCCTACTTTTGATGATGTCACTTCCGGTTTGCAGCAACAGCACTTCCTCTTCAATGCTGGTCGGCGGGTTGTGGATCAGGTTGCGGATAAGGCAGTTGCGAACGGGGGAGGGTAGCAGATCCAAGTGGGTAAATATGTGGGTAGCGGTTCGGGTCACATGCTGCGTGGGTTGATGGTTTGGGTTGGGTCCGGGTCTCAAAAATTGGTCCTGCGCAGAACTCTAAACTGGAGAATAAAAACTGAATTGGGGAGATCAAGGGTTCCATAAATTGATCTGCATATGACTGCTGCATATGGAAGGCTGTGCAGCAGCTCCATGCTTTGAAATAATTTGTTCTTGTGCCTTCATTCTCCTTCAGAGATTTGGAGTTGGGCAGCTTTGGTGAAAGTCTAATACTGTAACATATTTATTTACATTGACAGTGTAAATACACAGATTAAGTGAGACTTTTGGAAACAGAGACAATATTGTGAGGGCACCATATGGTACACTTGTACTTGCTAATAATTCTAATCTGTTTATTCCTTTCTGTGCTGTAACTACAGCTATCAGCCCTGTCCGGGGAACAGCATTGTACAGTGTCTTTATATCATTCCTGCAAGTAGGCACTGGGTCTAATAATCCATAGCAATCAGTATGACGGAACACCTGTTTGAAAACCAACATTTGATTGTTTCATATGGGTTACTAGTTTTAATGTATGCAATTCAGGGATATACTATAGAGGGAGCAGAGCCTGAGACTACTAAGGGGCTAAAAGGTATGGACTGGGCCAGGTTTATATAAATATAGTATGCCCATAGGCAGGCCCGGATTTGTGGAAAGGCCACCTAGGCCCGGGCCTAGGGTGGCAGGATTTTAGGGGGGCGGCATGCTGCCCAACCACACCCACATTGGTTCAAAAACACTGGGGATGTGCTGGAGATACAATCATTTTTTTAAATTTCCTGTGTGCCAATCCCCATTGCTCCTGTCCCCCTGGAGGGGACAGGGGCGACGAACGGTAGTGGGCCTAGGGGCGCCTACTATGTAAATCCGGCCCTGCCCATAGGATAGGGTGCTAGCCTGCTCCCTCCTGTCTACCCTCTTATTGTGCTGTGGGGTGCAGTAATTTCTAGTTATACCACTGGTGCAGTTTATAATGGTACCTGATATCAAATTGGGTACAGTGCCAGACAACTGCAGCTCAGTTGCATCTCAGATTGTATGCTCTTTGTCTAGGCTGTCAGTGTGGGGTATTCTGGGAATTGTAGTTTTACAACAGCAAAACGGCTGTTGCTCGATTTTACTCTAATGCGGGGCAGTACGTTTCTCACTGACGTGTGATAAATCTTGCTGCTATAGGAGGCATAAATATCCTCTAAAGTAAAGTGATTTTTATCGCTTAACACTACTAAAGCTATTTGGCAACCCAAGGGTTAAACAGAAGGGCTCCAATTCCTAATTTTCTTTAAAGTGGACCTGTCACCCAGGCACAAAAATCTGTATAAT
This sequence comes from Xenopus petersii, assembly GCA_038501925.1. Taxonomy (NCBI): domain Eukaryota; kingdom Metazoa; phylum Chordata; class Amphibia; order Anura; family Pipidae; genus Xenopus; species Xenopus petersii. The sequence continues at coordinate 83,686,201 of CM076689.1, forward strand.
AAAAGTCCTTTTCAAATTAAACATGAAATACAATTTCTATTTTTTATTAAAGCATTCATAGCTGTTGTAAGGTCATTTAAAAATCTCAGCTGTCAATCAAATATCGCCTGCCCCTCCTCTATGCCTTAGGCATAGAGGCGGGGCAGATAATTACTTTCACTGCTGTCATTGCTCTCCCCACGCATTCCCCCTTTCTCTTCACCGTTTAATTGTGTAGCCAGGGCCTGGGGATGGACATCAGGGCCCTCTATTCTGGTGCACAAACAAGATTCTGAGATGATGCAAGGCTTGTCTTAATAACAGTGTCCACAAAATGGCTCCTGCCTGCTTGCAATAATTATGAATTCCCAGACTGAAGGAAACAAGATTCAAATAATTTATACAGTGTAATTAAAGTTCATTTTGCTTGACTAATGTGATAAAATAGGATTTCGAATAATTTTTTTGGGTGACGGGTCCCCTTTAAAGTCATATCAAATGTATTTTCAGATATTTATCCTGAGGGTAAATATGTTTGGAGGAGAATAATAATTTCTGGATTCATTTCCAATGCAGATAAGAAACATTAAAAGTGCATTTCCTTACATTAAAGGAGAGAGAGGATGTGAAATTTCATTTTCTTTTCTGACAGGATGAGGTTTGATGTGAAACTGAAGCGCTCTCATCCCCGCTAACTCTGATTTATAGCGGCCCAAGCTTCATTTGTAAAACCCAATCATAAAACAGAAAAAGAGAACATTTTCCAAGGACTGCACAAAAAATAAATTATTTCCCAGCCCTAGAAACTGCTTAATAAATCCCAATCTCTCTCGTTTCCACCAACCTCCCCCCACCCCACTCCCAACTATTTGGTATTTTACGGACTGATTTATATATGTAATATCCTGGTTTGAGAATGAGGAGAGTAAATGATCATAATCTGAAAATAGGGTCAAATGCAGTAGTATCAGGAGGGGAATGACTTTAATGTGAAGCCCTAACAAGGATCCCCCTGACATATATATATATATATATATATATATATATATATATATATATATATATATATATAGTCTCTAACAGCAATGCAATTGCTATGCAATAATAAACATTCACTAGAACCATTGCAGGGAGGCAATACAACAACAGCGATGTTATATGGAGCAATAGGAGGGGTTATAGAGAGGGTTATATGGAGCATTAAGGGGAGTTATAGGGAGATTTATATGGAGCAATAGGCGGAGTTATAGGGGGGGTTATATGGAGCAATAGGAGGAGTAATAGGGAGGGTTATCAAGAGCAATAGAAGGTGTTATAGGGAGGGTTATATGGAGTAATAGGAGGAGTTATAGGGAGGGTTATATGGAGCAATAGGAGGAGTTATAGGGATGGTTATATGGAGCAATAGGGAGAGTTATAGGGAGGGCTATATGGAGCAATAGGGGAGTTATAGGGAGGGTTATATGGAGCAATAGGAGGAGTTATAGGGAGGTTTATATGGAGCAATAGGAGGAGTTATAGGGAGGGCTATATGGAGCAATAGGGGAGTTATAGGGAGGGTTATATGGAGCAATAGGAGGAGTTATAGGGAGGTTTATATGGAGCAATAGGAGGAGTTATAGGGAGGGCTATATGGAGCAATAGGAGGAGTTATAGGGAGGGTTATATGGAGCAATAGGAGGAGTTATAGGGAGGGTTATATGGAGCAATAGGAGGAGTTATAGGGAGGGTTATATGGAGCAATAGGAGGAGTTATAGGGAGGGTTATATGGAGCAATAGGAGGAGTTATAGGGAGGGTTATATGGAGCAATAGGAGGAGTTTTAGGGAGGGTTATATGGAGCAATAGGAGGAGTTATAGGGAGGGTTATATGGAGCAATAAGAGGAGTTATAGGGAGGGTTATATGGAGCAATAGGAGGAGTTATAGGGAGGGTTATATGGAGCAATAGGAGGAGTTATAGGGAGGGTTATATGGAGCAATGGCGGAGGCAACAGGGGGGTGGTTACCCTAGGGAGCAACAGGGTGGGGGGGGGTTCACAGTGAACTAGTAGTCGGCAGGAGAATGTGAAGAAGGAAAAAATAAATGTCTTGGTTTTTGTAGGTGATAAGGTTCTTAATTCTTGGAAAAACAAATTCATTGAAATTTATGGAAAAAACAAATCACAGCTGCAAAAAACAAATTGTGATTGTCCCAAACCATGACCAAATGTGAAACACAAAATAAATAAACCCGAACTTTAACAAAGTTGGATTTTGAGTATGATGAAATGAGTTTTAATATCACTTTTGGGATTAATGAGCTCAAGAGATATTATCATTAATGGGTTATTATCTAACCAATAGGAACACAGTTTGGTGGATCTAAATGGGTGGTAAGACATACCCCATATGAGTATATGTATCAGTATTGTATAGAATAACATTGCAGATAAATTCATTCAGAAGGCCAATGTGCAAGGCAAGGCACTGATATTGACTCCGGTGCTGAGATTTCCTGATATTCTCATATTCTGTGCAGAGACTGAATCCAATTAAGCCAAAGGGAGAGAAAAAATAATAAACATGCACTTTCTAAATGGAAGCTTGAAATACAAAATACATTGGGAGAATCATGCAAATTTACAACATGCGTTCTGTCCTCCTAGGATTGATTTGTCAAACATGCCCCATCAGACATTAGGTCCATTCTCTCCTTCAATCACCAATCAGCAGAGAACGCTCATACATATTCATTGCCAACAATTACTCTGGCTAAGGACACGGCAGTGCATTGTAGCTCTATTTTCCCTGTTCAGCATTCACTTTTGTTTTTCCATTATTTGATTGTCTGCTTTTCTTTTCTTTTTACATTTTTTTTTAAAATCTACATCTATTAGCAACATTTCTTAATTCTTTGGTACAGTAAAAATACAACAGTTATCTCAGAAGCCTGACGCGCAGTTGACATCTCAGGGGGTGAGTTGTCTAGGTAGAACAATTAAAAATTAAAACCTATTTGTAATATAGGTTTGGAGATCATTACTTGCAGTACCTCTTCATACTGATATCGCTCACATTAACATGCTTTGGAGTTCAGATTCAGAGGGGGTGTTAGAGCTCAGTGCCAAACTCTAAAACCTCACAGAAGAGATTGCCATTCAGTTGCTCAAAGCAAACACATATGTCAGTGTGTTCAATGCTTTCTTAAAAAATGTATTAAAGTGAATGACAGGACTGCAACTAGGGTTAGGTACGCAGAAGGTGCACTGGCCTCTGGCACAACTGGAGGGGGAGCAAGCAAATCCAGCAGTGAGGTTTGGAGCACAGCTGATGGGGAAGTTGGTAGAGATCAGCACTAGGAATGAAGTAGGGGGAAGGGGGGTTTTAGCAAGTCAATGGGGGCTTCCAGGCAGGGTGTTGGACCAAGTAACGTCGCCTAGGGTGCTGGTACTACTTGGCCCAGGTTGAATTTGAGTAAATCTGACCCTTCAAATATGGCATATAGAAAGAAACATGTATGTTCAGATGCCAGCTGCATGGTTCATGTTCCTCACATCCTTATGAAGGAAACAGTAGACTTACTGTGGGGAGCTGGGATGAGAGTAGATGTCCATCTTGGCTCAGCATGCTGGAGACCATTACTGCGGGAAAGTCCATGTTTTGGTAAGAGTATGCCGGGATCAAGCTGTTTGGAGGGAGGCTGTGACACAGTGAGTGGTATCCAGACTCATGGTCCACCAAGTGCAGTAAAGAAGGATCTGGCATGTTGGGAGGCGTTATAGGGGGGATCTCATAATCTTCGTTACTCTCACTTTGTCCATTGTATGTCTGAAAAATACAAAAAAACAAAGGCTTTATATTTATCCCACAGTGACAGAGGACCAAGCTTTGCCAGAGCTGGTTAGGTGAATATAATAATAACTGGCACAAAAACACTGCATAGTATGAAGACCCATTGGCACTGAGAAGCCGCTGTCCTCTCCACAGAAATATCCCATAACATACTAAATACAGCATATGCTATTCGTTCTTTTTATCTTATGGTACAACAAGGTCCTGATAAATCTGCATAATCTTTGCCTCTGACTTTGGCAGCCTTCTCTCTTGTATGGAGCCCAACAGTGTTATACTTATAGCACCCTTTTTATACATGTCATTACTGCAGCCCGTATGTAGGGAAATTACTATTTCCTTAATATATTATTCCATAGTCAGGGAGGGAACGCCAACATTATTGCAGAGCATTGTAGGCATTCATCCCCCATAATAGAAATGCAAATCAGCCCTTATCAGCCAGACATATGTGTTGTTGGAAGAACTTTGCATCAGTATGGGGGGGGGGGGTACTAATAATGTGGCTATTGTGTTGCTGGAACATTTAATCTTGGGAATAATTATCTTTGGGAAATCCCAGAACTTTCTGATTTTCTTTATTTGTAATAAAAAAGACTCCTGTGGTTTGGAGTATACATTATTTCATAGGCATTGAGGAATAAATAAATATACAAATATGTATATATTTCTCTCTATATGTTACATATATTATAAATTAATTCATTAATTTTATATATATATATATATATATATATATAATATTGACAAAAAAATTCAATAATAAAATACCCATTAAATGATATTATAGAGAAGGGGTTAAGTTTTAGAGCTCAGAGAACTCCAAGTATTACTAAAGACTAATTATATATAGTATAGTATAGTATTATAGTATTATAAAGCCTAATGAACCCCCTACTGTCAATTTTAAGGATATTAGAATTTACTGACGGGGTCTGTGACCATATAAAGACACAAGGCTGCAGGCTGAGTTATACAGGGAACTCTGAGTATCACTCATGTATTATAAGGGATAATGTACCCCTACTGTAAATTATAAAGATATTAGAAGTCATTGGGGGGTTCTGTGACCATATAAAGGCACAAGGCTACAGGCTGAGTTATACAGGGAACTCGGAGTATCACTTATGTATTATATGTGGGGTAATGTACCCCCTTTCAATTATTATTGACATAGAAATAAAGATTGACTAAGTCCATAGTTATTTGTTTCCTCTATAGCCCCACAGAGAAATGGCAACATTTTTGTAATTGTACATATGTTTATTGCACTGTTGATTCCAGCTGTCTGTATTGTTCATGGAATATACAAGTGTACAGCACAGCCATCAAAAGTTGCATTGTATAAAGTGATCCATATGTTCATCCCATATGAAATAAGGCAGAGAAAGAAAATGGGACACATAGGGTAGCATTGATTTTAGATCTAGAATTTTCCGTTAGAGACCTGGCATAGTGCCTCCATCTCATTCAACTGATGATTGGTTTTTGTATTGTTGCCACATACCTGTTCTCAAAAAACCTTGTAGGTTCAGGTGCTACAAGGAGGAACAGGGGCAACAACTGCAATTCTCCCAAAAATGGCAATCGTGGCTTTTTTTTTGTACAGTCTGATGATTATCAAAATCTAATCTCTACTGATTAGTAGGGGCATGAGAGCCTAGGGAAAAATGGTCAGAAGGCCATATAGCTAGAAGAACAAGAGCATTGAGAAGAACCAGAGAAGTCAACCCATGGTCTTATAAGGTACCCTTTCTCTCTTCTTTTTTTTTTTTTTTTTTTTTTTTCTCTCCTTTTGGGTCCTTTACCTCTTTCTATAGGTATTTTTTGTATGATATAAACATGTTTTATAATATAAATGTAACCTTAAACTAAGGAACATTTAGGACACTTCTTTTTGTACACGTCTTTTTTCTATGTGTTTTGTCACTTCACTAAAAAAAAAAAATACATAAATAAAGAATTTAAAAAAAAAAAAAAAAAAAAATTGCCCTCCTCCTCTTCTTCTTCTGAATGAGCAGCCAAGTCACACACGAGTAAAATCACACCGCACAATATCCAATCACCATAATGACAGCAGTGCAGTGCCTTATGTAACCCGCCAGTGTAAGGAATGTGCTGGGCATTTAGCCCAACCTTGGCTTGCTCTTAATATGGTATGTAAGTGGCATCTGCACTGGCAGGAACATACACAGACCCTGGTGAAGCCACCTAAGGAATGTGTGCAATCATTCCGCCTACTCTGGGGCCCCTGATTGATACCTGGTTAATGTACTTTTGCAGCAGGGCAGCTACCCTCATCAAGTAAAAAAGCCTGCCCTTAAAGGCAAATTGGAATATAGAATACTCCCAGTGCCACCTCTGTCTATCCAATGGCAAAGCAGGAATATGACTGTGCAAGGGCCACAGCAAAACATTAGTGATGGGCGAATAAATTTGCCCGACGCAAATTCCTAGTGAATTTCCTCATTTCAACATTGCTGAATAAATTTGCGAAACTGCAGAGAAAATTTGGCACGTCAAAAAAATTTGGGCGTGCATCAGAAAAAAATTGTTGCGTGCCAGAATTATTCATTGACTTTAATGCTTTTGGACAAAATAGGCGTGCATATAAAAAATTGTCGCGGGCGCAAGTATATAAAAAGCAGCAGATCCAGGCAGAAGTGCCCAAACCCGCCCAATCCGCGGGTCCCACGGGCACATCACTAATTCCTAGCATCAGATGAATGTCTAATATATAGGAAGAGAGACAAGGGGAAAGCATTAGAAGAGTTACTGTCTGCTCTGCCATCTTTTCCCTAATGGTGGCCATAGATGTAACAATTATGATCTTTCTTGGAAAAGGTCTTTCAAGGAAAGATGAAAGCTGAATCGTCAGATTTACAGGTAGAAAAAATAGAATTCTACAATAGAATTCTACCTGTATGTGACTATTCAGCAGCACTAACAATGGGCGATGTTTGGGTGCCTTCAAAGGTGCCCAATCAAAATCTTTCGCCTAGGCCAATTGAGGAGCCAACCTATATCCAAGTCTTCTGCCGATATCTGTTGGCTTGCCTCCCGCCATACATGCACCAAATTTCATATTTCGATAATATCTGTGCATCTATGGTCACCTTAAAGAAACAGGTGTTGGTGACACTAGATAGATGTTTTCTCTTCTTCTTTTTAGGCTTCCATATTGTTATCTAAATGTGTTTTAGAATTTAATTGTATTCCTATTATAGCATGAATGAAACCTTATTCAGGATTTATTTGTATACTAGCTATATCTATAAATTCAATTAATTCATCTGTATAAAGAAAAGGATGAAAGATTATAATGTATATGAATACACACATACTGTACTCCAATGCCTGTGTGCTGGTAAAAATTAACAATAAGATATAAGGTATAAGAGCCTTAAGACGGCTCAAGTAGTAGAGCTGAAACGTTGAAGAATAAAATCCTTTTTTATTTTGTACTAAGTCCTGTTGGTGCGGTTTATTTTTCTATATATATATATATATATATATATATATATATATATATATATATACACGCACTGTAGATTTAGGGAGAATGGAGCTTTGTGGGTAGTATTGCTGATGCCAGGGAAAGGGTTAAGCCAGCGGGTGAATGTGTAATGTAATAGAACAGAAAGGAACCTGAAAGCTTTTTCTAATGGAAGTCACTAATGGAACGGCCTGTAATCCCGGGTACATTTACTATTCAGAAAATGCATCACTGTGACTGAATATTTTATATACTGTCTCTCATATTCCATACAACAGGGGGGGCTGAGTGGTTCCAAATGGCATTTAATGCAGCTCTATGTTTGTGCCAGCATATAAACATTCTGCACCATTTCTCTCCATCCTAGACATACTAAGGGCTTATTATGCACATTTGTGCAAAGTTTGCGTTTTTGAGATGCACTTTTGATTATTTTTTTAAAGGGTAAAAAATGGTGCAATAAATTGGCGCAGTACTCACAGGCATTTATTCACGTGCTTGAAACAGCTGTGGCTTCTACAATTATCGTCCATGTGACGCATGCTCTAACTCATACCAGAACTGTTCAATATTGCAGAATGAACACACAATCTCATCATGTAGGCATTTTGTACAAACTCCATCATATGTCTGTAGCTGTGCACTGGCTTAATGTGACTCATGTACTATGCTGCATAGCACAGAATCTGCTGGACTCATTTGTACCACTAACCCTTACTCTCATGTATATTACTCTCATGGTATAAACTGATATATTGACAGGAGTTCTTGAAGAGCAGCAAAAAAGACACTATGATGAAATTGTGTATATACTGTAAAATGATATATATATATATATATATATATATATATATATATATATAGATATGATATATATATATATATTCACAGTTTTCCACCTCTGTGTATTATGGCAGCTCCCATCCCTATGTATAAATAGAGCATAAAAGGAAAGACTATCCTGGCCACGGTTATATAAGTTATATAACCTTATACTGTATTGCCTATTGAAAGAAAAACAAAAAGAAGGTAATGCTTGTTTATCTACTTCTCTTTATTCCTTTCCTTCCTCCTTTCCTGCTTCTTTCTTTCTATCCTGTGTGTCTTGTTTTGTTATACACATCCCTTGCTCTCCTGCATATTCATCTCCCTCCCCCATTCACTCTCATTTTCCTCCTCCCTCAACTCCCCTCCCCCCCTGCTCTATACATTCTGCTTTCCCACTGATGTCTCCCCCTACATGTACAGAGTTCATGGAGAACTAGGCCATGCCATAGAAGGTACTGGGCCCCAAATCAAATAACAATATGGGAATAATGTACACTACTATATAACACTACCATAGTTAGAAAGTAGTATATAAATAAGCTGCTGTGTTGTCATTAGGGTTGCCACCCGGCCTGTATTTTACCGGCCTAGCCGGTAAAACACCTGCCAAGGCCGGGCCGGTATTACAAATTTACCGGTAATGTAGCTGCTGGGAAATCTGTAATACCCCTATCAAAAGCCCTTGGCCTGCACCCAATTTGCTGAAAACTCACCTTCTTTTACAGCGTCTATCCAATCGTGTGCCGTGGCGCCGCCCCTTTGGTGTCAGGACATGCCCCCTTTGACATCACAACATGCCCCCTTTCTTCCCGCCCCCGCCACGGCCGGTGGAAATCTTTTTGAAAGGTGGCAACCCTAGTAGTCATGGGGCAGTCATTGAAAGGAGAAAAGGCTACGGTTACATAACAGATAAGCACTGTAGAATATAATGGTGTTCTACAGAACTTATCTGTTATCTGCTATGTAACTTCCGCCATTTAGCCCTATTTCAATTGCCTCCATTGCTACACAGTAAACAGATCAGTTTTACCAGTGTGGGGGAACAGTACAATTACATTTAAAAAACCTTTATTTTTGTTGGTGTTACTGTTCCTTTAAAGGGCATGTAAAGGCAAAAAAATACAATCCCATTTTTACTTTCTTTAATGAAAAATAAACCAATATATTTTATTAAAAAATGTGTACCGTTTTTTCAAGAAACCTCACTGTATGTAGTGAAATTCTCCCTTCATTTACTGCTGGGGATAGGAATTGTCAGATGGTCCCTAACTGCTCTGCAGGGAAACAATCATACTTATGAACAGCAGGGGGAGCCCCTGCCTTACTTCCCAGCCATGCAGAACTCAAGCAGCTTTGTTTGTTTCCCTGTAGAGCAGTCAGCGAGTGTGCAGAGATTTGTATTGGATTTTATTTTTGCCTTTACATCCCCTGTACTGTTTCCAACTCCAGCTGCAGGGACAAATATCATGGAGCCAGATTTAAACAGATTAACTGGGATTCTATTTTTAAGGATTATTTTGCTGCAGCTGCTGGTTCTGCAGAGTTGGAGAAAGTTTGTATTAAACAATACAAAAATTATAAAATCCATATTAGATTACATGACAACACAGGACTCAGTGCAGTCTGTATATTCTGATAATTATTCAGTCTTGCTGTAGCGGCTTCTGGCAGATATCTGGCTCACATTAGTGTATGTATTTTGGAATGACATGCAATTAAAAGTAGCCTCGTATGTTTTGACGCTGGCGATTTACATTATTCTCATTTGGGCTCCGGGCCCAAAAAAAATGTAATTTGAAAATAATATCGCTTGTTGACCTTTTCAGCAATAAAAGCGTTCATAAGCCCAGCCACCTTCTTCCATAGTTTAACATATCAAAATCTTACTATCAGAAATCCAAGGAAATATGCCGGGTCCGGGGGAATATATGCATAATAACGACTTGTCACTGCTGCAGTAAAATATTGCTGCATTTGCAAAGAAAAAGAAAAAAAATCTCCGTACGCAAGCGGTGCAATCATTTTTATGGGATGCTTTATCGGAGGGATGGTTATTGCATTTGAGAGAAAGAAATGTGCAGAACAATTTGATCAAAATAAGAAGAGACAGATTGGGCCAAGTAAAAGAGAGAGAGAAATGGGATTTCTATAGCAACGGATTTTATTAAGGGAAATCATTTGTGCAACTGCATCATACAGCGACTGGCGTTATGGAAAAAAAACAACGATTTTTATTTTTTGAAGAAGTAGAATGGATTCTACAGCGTGGAGCCTATAAAATGGCACTGTCTCTGCAAAAGCTTCTCAAGATCTTCCTGTTATTTGGGCTGATTCTGAGAACAATTGGTTAATCTATTTTGTGAAAGGGAAGACTAGCTAAGATTGCAATCTGTTATAGAATCTCAGCCATAAAGCAGGACAGGACTACTGCTTACAATAGGTATCAGATAGGATCTGTACCACTGTGACAGAATGCTCTGTTATAAAGATAGCTAGAATCTCCGCCATAAAGCAGGACAGGACTGCTGCTTACAATGGGTCTCGGATAGGATCTGTGCCACTGTGACAGAATGCTCTGTTATAAAGATAGCTAGAATCTCAGCCATAAAGCAGAACAGGACTGCTGTGGGAATCAGATAGGATCTATGCCATTGTGACAGAATACTCTGTTATAAAGATAACTAGAATCTCAACCATAAAGCAGGGCAGGACTGCTGTTTACAGCGGGTATCAGATAGGATCCATGCCACTGTTGCTCGTTCTAGTTATCCCCAGCAACTGCCTGATTCATGACTCAACCTGGAGGATGCTTTTGTAACACACAAAAGAAATAAGGAAAAAACAAAAGAAATATACGTTTCCGATAACATTCTCTATATCATATTTATACACATGCTCAAAACTATAGTGCCCAGAGCCGATTTCAGTATTTTCATCCTCAGAATTGAGGGACCAGGAGTATAACTTAGTCTCCCAGTTCCCCCAGCTTTTGTCAGTGGTATAATGGAAGTTGGAACCTACCAACAGCTGGAGGGTCAATGGTCAATGTTATACCTTCTCTACACAAATCACTAGTACATTGGTGGTATGGGAATATGAGCCCAGAACAATTTGAGACTAAACCAATTTGTATTGTGCAGCATAGTAATGCCTCCCCAGCAATGTCCAGAGCAATTTGCTACAGTACATGGTTGTGTAATGGGGTGTGAAGCCTGGATTAGTGCTGCACAACAGCAACGCACCAACAAAATGGGATTACATTATTTTGTATGGGAAGGTATTTCCAAGGGACCCCCCCCCATATTATCAGTTTGGATACAACCTTTCTTTGCAGTTCAAATATTTCTTTGCAATTCACAGCTGCAACATCGCATCCATTATTTTAATGGGCCAGCTGACCTTTGAATTCATTTTGAGTATAGCTTTATTACAGAGGATAACATATTTCTATTACTGTGTTTGGCATGCTTCAGCTTTGCATCGTTTCCATCCTGTGCCAATTATTATACCGGTTATAAAGCATAAACATGCTCATTTTCTTGAGAAAAGGGAAGGGACCGCAGTCACATCTCTGACAAAATTATTTTTTCAATGTCAGCAGAAAAGCTGTGGACCCCAGATGGCTGGAAACCATCAAATGCTGTTTTATACAGCTAAAAATCTGGTGAGAAGTGTTTCAGGCTGTGCTGTAACATCGCTCATTTCTGTGCCGTTATATATCCCCATCACTGTTTCCTTCTGGGTGAGAAATTCTTATTTTTCTCTGAAATCACTGCCTTGTTAGGTACAGTGCCAAGTCCTTATTTTATTATAGGACACATCCCTTTCCTGTAATTAGTGGTCAAAAGTCATTTCCTCCCATACTTAGCGATAAACCTGTATTACAATCGATTATAGTTGTAATATAATTATTCTTTATTTGTACAGTGAAGACCTTTTCTGCGGTGCTGTACAGAGATTAAACATCATTCCCATCAATCCCTGCCCCAGTGGAGCTTACAATCTAAGGTCCCTATCACTTTCACACACACACTATGGGCAGTTTTATCTGGAGCCAATTAACGTGCCTGTATGTTTATACAGTAGAAACACAGACATGGGGAGAACATACATATGTATTGCAAACAATGTTCCCTCTAAGGTGTGTGCTTGTGTGTAGGCTCAATGTGTGGACAGGCCACCAAGGGCCAGGCCCAGGGCGGCAGGATTCTAGGGGGCGGCATGAAGCCTAATCACTCCCATATTGGTTAAGAAACACTGGGGATGCGCAAGAGATGCTATAATTTTTTAAATTTCCCATATGCCAATCCCCATTTCTCCAGTCCAGATGATGAAAATTTGCCCAAATAAAAAGGAGGGGATGGGGGCAATTAACATCAGCGGGCCTAGGGGTGCCCACTATGTAATCCAACCCTGCTTGTGTTTGCACACATACATTTTGAGGCCAGCACACACAACAAATTGTGGTGTGCACAAAGAATTTTGTGTGAAACTGTTGTATTCATTTTAAACGAACCATCTAGTGATATGTGGGCTGGCTTAATACCTGCAGGGCCCGCGGATCGGTCGGGTTTGGGCCGACCTCACACCCCCATTTGCGGGTGGCAGGCAAGTTTAGGTGGAGCTCTTCTTCCTGCTCTCCCCACCCGTCATCTTGCACTGCTGGCTTCCGGTTTTATAGCCACGCCCAGTGTCGAACTGGGGGTCCTGGGCCCACTGGGGCTGTTACCTCGGGGGCCCCCACACAGTGTCAGACTGGAACACAAGGGGCCCACCCAAAGACCTTAGACCAGGGGCCCACTCTCAGTACTATTATTCTTCCTCTCCTCACTCAACCTCTATTCTCCTAGTCTCTTTTCTTTACCCATTATAATCTATTATTCCATCTATTTATCCTCTTTGGTCTCACAGAAATTGGTAATGGCCATGAAATAGGCCAAATGTTTAGAAGTAAGAGGGCTCACTGACACCTTGGCCCACCGGGAGTTTTCCTGGTATCCCAGTGGGCCAGTCCGACACTGGCCGCGCCTGCTCGCCCTGTCCCTTTTGTGACATAATCGGCTGGGTGGGTCGACACGGGTATATAAAAGGAATCGGGTGGAGGGACCGCGGATTCGGATCGGATGCGGGTCGTGTCTTACCCGACCCGCACATCACTTTTACCAACACGGTTTTTAAAAACTGCCCACAAAAAAAATATGTGTGCACAAAATAATTTTTTTGCACACATACTTGAGAAGTAATTAGAGGGAACATTGCATGCAAATAGTACACTGACTGGAACTGAACCTTGCTAGAGATACAGAAAGATACAGTTGTAGTAGACTGATATATGGATAGATAGATAGATAGATAGATAGATAGATAGATAGATAGATAGATAGATAGATAGATAGATAGACAATAGATAGCTAGACAATAGATAGATAGATAGATAGATAGATAGATAGATAGATAGATAGATAGATAGACAATAGATAGATAGATAGATAGATAGATAGATAGATAGACAATAGATAGATAGATAGATAGATAGATAGATAGATAGATAGATAGATAGATAGACAATAGATAGATAGATAGATAGATAGATAGATAGATAGATAGATAGATAGTTAGATAGATAGATAGATAGATAGATAGATAGATAGATAGATAGACAATAGATAGCTAGACAATAGATAGATAGACAATAGATAGATAGATAGATAGATAGATAGATAGATAGATAGATGATAGATAGATAGATAGATAGATAGATAGATAGATAGATAAATAGATAGATAGACAATAGATAGATAGATAGATAGATAGATAGATACTGTAGATAGACAATAGATAGATAGATAGATAGATAGATAGACAATAGATAGATAGATAGATAGATAGATAGATAGCTGATAAGACAGATATATTGTATGATAGATAATGGTGAAAGCGATGGAAAGATGGAGTGAAAGAGATAAAGAGAGTGAGAAAGAAAAAGAGGGAGAACAGAAGAAATACTAGACAGATAGACATAAAATTGTGGGCATAGTATCACCTTGGGGTTGAACAACAAGAAGTTGTCCACTTTTTTTTTTGGCTCCCTTGTTTTTAAATAGTTCATTTAAATAGTTATTTTCACTTTTCTATTTGTGATCATTTGTTATCTGTAGCCCTGCTGAGCAGAATCCCTGAGTGTCCTTAAAGGCAGAAGTTGTTACAATAGTTGTTAATATTCCACAGATGCTGCTGAGAAATGCATTGAACTAATGGAGCAAATTGTAACAGTTCAGAATCTGTTCCTGGATTACTGAGATGACAGACAGAAACACCAGAGACAGCAACATTGTTGCAAAAATTGTTAAAAATAAAACATGAAAAAAAGTCTTTATTTCTGGTGAACAATTTTTGAAAACAACCCCCTGCAAAAATATTTCTAAGCCCCTGGTGTAGACCTGTGATTTACCTACTCCCAAATTACTTGTAAATCCCTTAACATGATGCCCAGTGTTGTAATAATTGGTCATCCCTGGTCTTTACTCGTCCCCCTCAAACCCCATCTCCCTATGGACACAGCCTGCAAAATACATGCTTTGCCTTATTGCTATAGTACTGGAAATCTACAGTTGAAAAAGAATTTAGAAAAAATATAAATATTTAATATCACTGAAGGGACCTTATTATAACGAGTGTACTGTTCCAAATTAGTAAATAAACCCATCATTTGACTAGCAAAGTGTTTAAGCAGGCATCTCATTGGGGGTTTGATAGCAATAATAAGCAATATGATGTTGAATATATTTCATTATGATCCATTTCTGCAGAATATAGGACAGGTCTAAGCTCTCATTAGCCTTGGATCAGCACAAACGCACTGTACTTCATATAGGTATTAATCCTATTTTGCTTTGTTTGCATCTCTAATAATTACACCACTTAGTGTACGATGTGCCCCTGGTGACATCATTTTATTCCGTGTTTACATGGAGAATGCAGAATAATGGATGGGCAATGCACCATAAATTATTTGCCATCAGTTTATGGTAATATACTTGATTAACCCTTTTGCTTGCTGCCTCCTTTCTACCTTATTGGTAAAATAATGGGTGTATAGGGAAACTGGCACTTTACTTATTTATAAAGCTATTTTATTTTTCTGGAAGGGGGTTGCCTGGAAAACTATAAATATATTACTATATTTCCCAGCAGGATTAAGTACATGATGGAGGAGAAGAGGAGAGGGAAACACAGCTAACACAGAAAGAGATAATAGCATGTGTGTATATATATATATATATATATATATATATATATATATATATATATATATATACAGAGAGAGAGAGAGAGAGAGATAATAAGGAACTGTAGATGGGTAGATATATAAATAGAAAGGTGGGTAGAAAAATCAAAAGATGGATAATCAATTGTAACTAATAAAGGAAAGAACAATATTGAGATAAAATATAATAAAATGTATATGACACAGATAGAAGATAGATGAAGAAGTGTAGGTTTCCCAAATGATGGCATTCCCCTGCCCCTAATACTTCCCCTGCCCCTAATGTCACCCCTGCCCCCACTTTAAAGCAGTTAAGGTCACTGGTTACAGTATTTTCGTCCTTCTATAAATTCTTCTTTATTGTTCATTTAGAGAAAGCAACATTTCCTGAGATTCAAACTCTTGGTGAATTGTTGGAAGGAAGCAGATTTGTCCTTTGTAAACACAACAGCATTACATGTGTATGTGTGTGTGTGTGTATATAAGCATTGTGTCCTGCTGATAAAAAAGCACTGGTGTACATGATTTCAGATCAGATTTGGTTTTATGTAGCTGCTACATTATTTGTATAATTTGTTAAGGATGTACAGAATATAGACATAGCTGGGAAACAAAAGAGAGTTCTAAACAGACATAAACATTGAATAAGACTGTGTTCTCACACAGATACAAAATGGAACACAAAGAGCGTTCCATGTAAACTTTTTTCACATGAACATTAAACACAAAAGGGTTCCAAGTAGACATAAAACACAAGAGGATTTCACGTAGACATGGAACACAAGGGCTCCATATAGATTTAGGATACAAGAGCGTTTCAATATGACATCGAACACAAGAGACTTCCATGTAGATATGGGATAAAAGAGGGTTTCAAATCAACATTGAACAAGAAAGGTTTCCAGGTAAACATGGGACACGAGAAGTTTCCAAGTAGACATGTGACACAAGAGGATTCTAAGACAGGAGCACTAGAGGAATCTACAGAAAATCGTTAGCTTTTACAAGAGGCAAATAGTGCAGAATGCATGATGGGAGTTACCCATTAAAACCAGGGCACAGATTTGTTGAGGGTTTTTGGAAAATTCAGGGGCATGCAGAATAATTCATACTATATGGTGGTTATGAAGAATGTTTGCAGAGCAGTAGAGAATATGTTGAAAAGAATTTACAAATAGGCTATACAGAGCAAGAAGGAAACAAATGACAGCACATAGAGTAACTGAGGATACACTGAGTATTTGTAGAGTAGTGGTACATTTATAAGAGCAGAAAGGTTTAGGGCTCTTACACACAGGCGATTTTTACTGTGCTCAGGAGTACAGGAGTAAACGCACTCAATTATTGTCAAGAGGACTATACTCACACAGACGCATGTAAGCGATAAACGCAGGTGGAATGCAACATGCTGCGTCCCACCTGCGTTTGTCACTTAAATGCGTCTGTGTGAGTATAGTCCCCTTGACAATTATTGAGTGCGTTTTCTCCTGCGCTCCCCTGCGGCTGAACGGAAGAAAGCGGAACGCAGCAAAATACGCCCGTGTGTAAGAGCCCTTAAGGGCAGAAGAGCATTTGTAGAACAGGAATAGGTAATTAAGGGTTTGTAGAACAGTTTAAAGCTGAGGTTTCCGTATCTCTGACTCCAGCATGAATACAGATAGAACCCGCACATCCTAGCAACCTCTCTGAGTATAAACAAACAGAAAAATAAATCTGTGAGATATCTTTTAAAAAGGCTGACCCTTACCTTAAACACTACAATACAGAGTAATGGGTAACCATGCAACTAAACTCTCATATAAAGAAGCATCTCCATCTCTTCACAAGCATTAAAGTTAATAGAAATCAAACCATAATGAATCTGCAAAATGTACTGCTTGCGAATATACCTACAGTATGCTCAAAGGAATGGGGTCACTCTCAAGTCCAAATGGTACAACTCTTTAATTCAACTCTCAATTCTACACCAGTGGTTGTTGGACATGTTTAGTTCAATCTTCTCATGTAGGTCCCACCTTTGGCCAGGGCCCACATTGGTTTTTGACAAAGTTACAGATATTGATGTATTAATCATTCAGTCCAATAATATCTAGGCTAGCAAATAGGTTTTCACTACAAATCTGTCTGTAACTGACCCTCAAGCTGGGCTGTCAGGTGTCTAGGAGCACAAATAGACATTCATCCTATTAAACCATCTTAGACCATCGTGGAGAAATGTATTACACTCTGAGGCCTTAAAGGAGAACCAACCCCTTAATAATAAAAACCCCTACCCTACATGGACCCCCCTACCTGCTCCCCCCCCATCCAGCCTAGCTGTTACCTTCGGTAAATGCCCCTAACTCTTTGCTTACCTCTCTTTGCAGATTCAGCGCAGCAGAGCTCACATCTTCCGGCATCAATCTTCGGGTCTTTTTCCAGCAATTTCCTGAAATTTCGTCGCATGCACAGTTGTCAAAAACCCAAAGACTGCTTCAATTGCGCATGCCAGAAAACGGCACGTACTTCTCGGAGAAGACCGAAGTTAGGGGCATTTACTGAAGGTAACAGCTAAAACAGCTAGGCTGGGGGGGGGGAGCAAGGAGGGGGGTCTATGTAGGGTGGGGGGTAGAGGTTTTTATAATTAAGGGTTTGATTCTCCTTTAATGAATTAAGTTTTTAAATCAACCTTCTATGTATTGTGGTGGCAATGGTTACGTTTTCAATGTACTATATATATATATATAAACTATTATTGTACTACAAATGAATTTAATATATATATATATATATATAATTAAGCAACATAGTGAGTGGGTTCAAAAAAATCAGTTCACAAAATTGTGGTAATGACGTTCCTTGGGTATTGTTTTGTTGTTGTCATGTTTTCTTTACACTGGATGTTGTTCGTTAACCCTCATAAACATATCCCAGCATGCCCTCTTTTGTAGCCCACAAAACGCCTTCCCCATATCCCCACGCAGATTTTCTGCTTTGTCATTAGGATTCCACCAATGGCATCATGCCCAAAATGACACAATTGTTTGTACACTCCATTCATCCTTTAGAGAAAGGGCTTTCTTTGTATGGGCAAAACAATAGCAAGCTTCCTATACAATCCAAGTCGCACACAAATTACACCCCCTCCCCCCACCGTCCCACTCTCTTCTCTCTGTCGGGTCAGCAGGTCACTGCTGAATAACTGGATGTCATCTCTCATTAATGTCCATGTCTGTTTGGGAGAGAAAATCTAGTTCTACTTTGCAGTCAGGAGTGTCACCGTGATTTGATTTAAATAGGTGGAATTACATCATTTGTATTTCTCCCGAGGGCACGGACAGACCTAAAAGCGGCCGTAATGTGTTCTAGAAAGTGGTGGTGGTGGTGGGGGTAGTATTTCTGTAACTAATATGAATGAGGCCAACAAGATGGGTGCATGTACTGTAATTTAGTGGCTGTGACAGGAGGTACGTAGGGTTCATAATGACTTTAATAATATTTTTTAGCTTTCTGCTTTATTAGGTAATTCATTCCCTGGCAAAGTACACCATGCTGGCCAGATAATACTGCTTAATATAGTCCACCATTTTTAGTCTGATTTAAAAGACATGTGAGTGACAGAACGTGGCCAATGGAGAGATGTCACATTGTCAGAAGGCGGCACTCATTTTACAATCTATTGTTTAATAACAGGGACCAATGTTCCCTTTAATTCATTCTCAGCTATATGCACAAAAAATGACCCTGTGTGCAAAAAAAAAGTACTTTTCAAACTTGTGTGAGCAGTTTTTAAAAACGGTGTGCCCAGGTCAGAGTTGATAAAAACATTTTGTGTTTTCACACAAAATTCTCTATGCACACCACAATATTTTGTATGTGCTGCCCTCAAAATTTGTGTACGTGCTCACAAGCCCATACCTTAGAGGGGACATTGACAGGGACCCAGGAGGTGCAGGGAAACTGGGGCTTCATCTGAGAATGAAAATGTATGTCCAAACTGTGACCTTCCAACTGTTTAGTGGCTACAATTCTTACCTCCTTTCTTGATAAGTCCCATGATTTGTATAAAATGGAGGTTGACAAGTTGAATATCACTGATGTAATGACCCTTGTGTTACTGAGGACCCAGAGCAAATGGCATGTTTGCCCTACTCTAAAGAGTAAACCTGTCTCTAAATAAGGTAGACTTTGCACTTAGAAGATTGCCAGCTATTGTAATTGTACATCATTGTTCATCAACATCAGATTTATGTTGTACTTCACCAGAAAGTGTATTAGCCCTGCAGCCCTTGGCTCATGAAATAAGTACAAATATAGGAAAATATTGGTGTATCAATTAACCAGTAATAGCTTCAAGAGTATCAAGTAAAGTAAATAACTATTAGCCACAAATCTCACCCTAACTGACTTTCAAGCTGGGTATTTTTGGTGTATATATGAGGGCAAATGGCCATTCTTCACAATTATTACCCTGAATGTGCCTCCAGTCTAAGTCCCCCCCCCCCCATGCCACTGAAGCAGGCCCCTTCTGGGTTTGGGAACCACTAGCTTAGACTGAGTTCTGTACTGTGTTCACTAACAGAATGAATGTCTTTCTAAAGCTGGCTCCAAATCGGTGGACGTATGAAAAATTCAACTAATTAGCCTACTCATTTAAGCATTGTACACCTTTGGCTGCAAAATTGCAGTAATAGTACTGGCCAGCCCTTGAGTCAGTCAGTTTCCTTGCTGTGCACAAGTGTAGGCATATGCAATTTTTGGATGGTGGATAACCTCAACAAAATCAGGTGGGGCTTGGTTTTGGTCAAACATTTGCACCAACGGTTGGCTAACTGAATTGCCTCTTATGAAGCCCGATGCATAGGCTTAGGTTCATATGACAATTTTGAACAACAATGAGACATTTAGTCCATCTGTGTCCAGCTTTTCTGAATTCTACTTTTTCTCAGGCCACGGAAAACTCAGCTTAAGACTGATGTGGACATTACATTATAATCTAGAAATGAACTCTAACTAATGCCAAACACTGTTTCACAAGATAAAGGTATAATATAGAGGTCTTTAAAATGTTTAATATTGTAATACTACTCAACCATTGTTCACTGAACTTGTAGGTAAGATACCTATTACTGAGTAGACGATCCCCAGTGTACACAATACAATATTCTTCCAGTTCAATAACCAAGACTTCAGTCTGTAAGAAGAGCCAGAACTTGTTGCTGCATAGAATTATTTAACCACTTATACCACATAAGTGGAAATTAAGTGAAACAGAACTTACCTGGTTTGTCGAAAGGAAGTCCTGGTTGGTTTCATTCATGCTCATGTACATGTTCTCCCCATCAAACTGTAAGACAAAAAGAAGAAGGGATATCATACTGATACAGGGCTGATGATGAAGACAAAAGAAACCATAAACCTTGTTTTGCTCTCATGTACAATGCTCCAGTTAACCTAAAGAACAGTCAGGATAGAAGATCTACCTGGCCAGCTCTATCACACCATGACACTGCCTCAAATGAGTCTATGCGATAACTATTTTCTTTCTAGTATGGTAACAACAGCGATTGGCAGCAGTTGTAATGTAATGTTTGTTGACCTCGTGGCTCTTGTTTTGCTCTTCAGCTAATGTCAAGAAGGTAGAGGTACTGTTGAATGGAGTAACAGCTCTGGACACCATTGGAGATGTGAGCCCTAACAGATACAAAGCCTAGGACATTTGCAAAGGTGATTGACTCAATAAGTGCAGAGAGGGTTGACATAGCAGCAAATAGGGTGACATGAACATGAGACATGACATGAACCCCATCCAGTGTACCATTACAGTGTACAAAAATAACACATTGTAATCTCCCCATTGTCTCCATCCTTGACAATGCCTGGACTCGTCAAATTATATTTAAAAAAATGGAAGCAAACATAATTTTGAGAAGCCATGTCATTCAAACTTCTACTGACAGTGCCTTCTTCTCTTATTTCTCCTTCAAGACAAGCTTTACTTTAGATTAGGAAGTTTAGAAAAATTAAAACTGGTATTCCCGTCCCGCCATAAAAGTAGCATGACCACCAAATCGAATGGTTCCCACAATCAACATCCCACACCAACTTTCTCAGGCGTCCAAGGTTAGATCCTTCTCTTGCCCCTTGGTGAATAGAGGCCGTTATTAGGATCTCTGAGGATCGGGAGATGAAGAAACGTATTATAGAACTGCATATTTTGTGTCAAGCTCTCCAATACAGAAAAATACATTCTTTAGATTCCTGAAGTTATGAACAACAAGGCTGCGTGTTCCTAATTCAGGAAGATTTAAAGAATAAGAACAAGATGAAGTATCCACGTATATGTGTGTGTGTATTCATAGTATATATATATATATATATATAAATATATATATATATATATATATATATATATATATATATATAGATATATATATATATATATATCCAGTGCTTCTTGTGTCTCTTAATAAATAGCATTGTTATAATAAGTATTGTTAGCAGTTGTGATGGCAGTGAAGCTGTAGTCTTTCAGGAAACTGAGAGACTGCAAATCACTTGATGGGCTAGATCAGAGAATCTGGATGCAGAGTGGGTCTAAAGAGCTTGGGTGCCCAAAGCATGTGTGGCATAAGATGTCACCTCTCCCATGGTCAACTTACACAGGGAGACAGAGGAGCAACAAGGACCAAAATAACAGACAATAAAACTGCAATAAAAAAATTCTGCATTTGTGCCCCCAATATTCCAAAAAAGGTTATGACCTAGGGCTCTGTCTCTTCTATAACCTACCCTTAGTTGTAGGTTATAGGAAACAGATTCCTTGATCTAGGGTGTCACAAGATTTGTTGTCTTTCATACATTTAGAGACTATACTCTCATTATGCAGGGAGAGAAAATTTGCTTTTCTGGGTATAGTATTGGAAGCAGCAGTTGTTAAAGAGACAGCATAACCCCTTGTTCAAAATACATGCTATGAACAGGACTTGTGAACCCCTACTGCAAATGATAAGGATATTAGAAGTTACTGAGGGGTTCTGTGACCATATAAAGGCACAAGGCTGCAGGCTGAGTTATACAAGGAACTCTGAGTATCACTCATGTATTATAAGGGATAATGTACCCCCTACTGTAAATTATAAGGATATGAGAAGTCACTGAGGGGTTCTGTGACCATATAAAGGCACAAGGCTACAGGTGAAGTTATACAGGGAACTCAGAGTATCAGTTATGTATTATAAGGGATAATATACCCCCTACTGTAAATTATAAGTATATAATACGTCACTGAGGGGTTCTGTGACCATATAAAGGCACAAGGTTACAGGTTGAGTTATACAGGGACTCATGTATCATAAGGGATAATGTACCCCTACTGTAAATTACAAGGCATAAGGCCAAGTGAAATCACTATACACTGGATGTATTTATTAAATATATTTATGGTTATTCATATTCTTGTATAATATATTGTGTAATTACTCAAGCACATATAATTTTATAAAGGGATTATTTAAATGTTCTGTTACATTTCCTTCATTAACATTATACATTATAGGGGTATATATTATAATGTATATACTCATTTATAGTCTGTGTTTCTTCCCTGCCCATGCTAAGTTACAAGTGAAAGGGTTAAACCAGCAAATGGTATACTTCTTTCTTCAGTACGGGTTTCTACATGTTATAAACCATTATAAATTTAATTGCACGTTTAACAGGGGGGAATAAAATCCTGCGCGCACAATGGCTCATTAAGGACTAATTATGCACATGTTATCCACAAACATTCTTGTTTGGAAGCTGTTCTCAGTAATTGCTCAGCCTCATTAAATGGTACAGAAAAAAACCCCCAACCTCCTTTCAATTTGGGGACACGTGTTGAGAACGTACCAGCGTAAAGTGAGAGCAGAAAACAGACTGGAGGGTTCTGATTGGCTTGTTGGTTCTTTAACAACATAACAGGTGCTTTGTGTGCTAAACTTGGGGCAATACGATTGGCTCAGGGTGTTACCATAGATACAGCGACCTTTATTTTTTCCCCCCCTATTAAAAAGAGCATACCACCTACTTTAGCACAGAGGGGGAGACAATGTTCATGAAACTGTCAATTTTAGGACTTCTTCCCTTACTAAGAAGCTCTCTGCATTTCGCTCCCCCCACCGGTTTCTCACTTTGCCTTGTTCTTGCTTTGTTTTCTGAGACCTGTGCTTGTGTTGTGGTATGGCCTTTTATTTTGTACAGTTAAAGACACAACACCGAAAAAAAATATTCTTTACACAGCTCTGACATTCCACAGCACATTAAATGAATATTCATGATTAACATCAGTCCCTGCTCCAGCAAAGCTAAAAATCTAAGGCCCCCATCACATTCATACACACTGGGATCAGCTGTATCAGGAGCCAATGAGCCTGTCTGTATGTTTTTGGACTATAGGAGGAACCTGGAGTAGCCACATAGAGCCCACAATCCTTCCAATTAGTGCCCTGTCTGGAATCTAGGATCACAGCGCTGCACAGCAGCATTACTAACTCTATACTAAAATTAATGTGCTTCCATTGTTTAAGGGGTTTCGTAAAGGAGATACTGGCTCCTAAGCACCTTTAATGGTCCTTCAAATATCTAAACTGGATATGTGCAGGACCGGACCAATCCTACCGGGCGCCCAAGGCAACCAGGCAGGGGCACTTCCCCAATGAGGCGCCCCACTATGTACCAGGGGCGGCAAAAATGCTGCTCCTGGTACTTTAAGAGCCGAATTTCCGGTTTTCAAACCGGAAATTCGTCTCTTCTAGTGCAGAGAGCGCAGTTAGGCTCTCTGCACTAGTGCGCTGGCTCTCTCTGCTGCCCTGGTGGACCCCCCCGGACCCCCCCAGGCGCAAAAAGGTAAGCACATGGGGGAGGAGGGGCGGAAGCAACTGCTGCTGCCTCGGGTGGCGGAGGGGCCAGGATCGCCCCTGCAACCAGGCTGGCTACTTCACCCCCTCCCTGGCACGCAGAGCGGTGTAGGAAAGAAATGTCGTGGGGGGAACAAAGGTCAGGACCAGGGGTAGAGAAAAAAAGAGGTTCTTGTTTGGTGCCCACATTTTGTTGTGTCCTAGGCATGTGCCTCTTCTGCCTACCCCTAGTTCCGCCCCCCCGAATATGTGAAAGTAAAGCTGCCATATTTCTCTCTATAGCAAAGCCATTTATTCAATCGCAAATAATAGTACAACATGTTTATAGTCAATAGGGGTTCAAAAGACATCTATGAAAAACTGCCCCTTTCAAATCAGTTAATTGACTAACTCCCAACTAAATGCATGAATACAAATACACAGAGAAGCCATGTTCTCTGCCCTTCCTGTTACATGTACTAATACAAACATACACAGTTTGCCGTAACCCAAGTTCAGCTCTGACCAGTAAGTAAAGCCTTTTAATTAATTTTAGGAAATCTAAGGGCAGTGGAATAGAGAAATATGATTAGTGTCATATCAATTACAAATTCATGGAGTAGAAATGATCCCACTAACTCTTGTTGTTGGGCCACTTGATCATATACAGTATAAAGTGGATAGTTCTAGATGTAGCCAATCAAAACACTGGCCTATTCATGTAACTAGATCAATTTGTAGAGTATTATATATATATATATTATAACTTTCTCATGGTTAGTCAACACTGTAGCCCATCATATGCATTAGAACAGGGGTCCCCAACCTTTTTCACCCCTGAGCAACATTCAGATGTAAAAAGAGTTGGGGAGCAACACAAGCATAAGTTCCTGGGGGTGCACTGCCAAATAAGCGCTGTGATTGGCTATTGGTAGTCCCTATGTGGACTGGCAGCTTACATGACTCTCTGTTTGGCAGTACATCTGGTTATTATGCAACCAAAACTTGCCTCCAAGCCTGGAATTCAAAAATAAGCTCCTGCTTTGAGGCCACTGGGAGCAACATCCAAGGGGTTGGGGAGCAACATATTGCTCACGAGCTACTGGTTGGGGATCACTGCATTAGAATAATCCAATCTAAGTCAGTCAGAGCATTAGAACTTTTACATGGCTAGACCAACTTGTAGCCAATCTCAGCAATAAACCTGTGTGTGTAACAATCTGTAGCAAAGGCCAGGCCCACCAGAAAGCTACCCCCTCTGACTACACTGATCCCTAGTGGCAATTAAATTGCCCTCAAAGTATACCTAGACCAAACTGTAGGCAACCAGAGCATCAGAAAATTCTAAATGTTTAGGCCTATATGTATCTGTCAGCTTGTTTAGACCTATATGTATTTGTCAGATCTAAGGAAAACGCACAGCAAAGCCTACTGCAACACACAATATAAACAGTAGAGAAACAAGCCGTGTGTTATCATAATAAACCATCTCAGTGGGTGCCACCTTGACCCTGGGGTTGCCACCTAGTCAATTTTTTAGAGACCTGACTGGTAATAATGCTTGATGCCAATGTTAATAAAAGGGAAGAAAGATACAAATATAGGAAGGCCAGAAAAGGTGGCAACCCTATCTGACCCCCTGTACTCCTGAGCCTCACAGTGATTGCAAAGTCTCAGTGCAGGATCTTTAGTTTCACGTTGGAAGCAGAAACAAGCAATGTTAAACTTCCACTTGTACAAATGAAATCATTGGTAAGGTTTAGCCTGAGAGCACAAAGGCCTTTCATTGTCTGCACCTGAACGTTTATCTGGGAACATAAGTAAACAAAGACTTCTGCAGTCACCCTGACTCGAGACTAGATAGAGTCGGGGAGCGGATGCAGCGATCAAACCAATATAACTGAATGTGCTAAACACAGATGTACTGATAAGAGCGAGGGGCTGAGTACAGATACCTGCATTTCCTTCTCCCCCCTCACCACATCATCTGATAACGGCTATGCAAAACATACTTCTGGTTTCCTCCAGCACATAGTTACTTATCTTACTCCATCTTTACTTCCGGGAGAGACAAGTGCTACTACACACAGAGCTGGACTGCAAATGTGAATGGTGAAGCATCATTCACAAATTAGTGGTGGGAGGTCATGAGATGTTCACCTTCATTTTGACTTTTGTTATGATGTTTGAATTAAAGGAGATGTAAACTTATACTTTAATCATATGCAAAGACCCCCCATCTCCCCTCCCCAACTGCATCAAACAGACACACCAAAAAAGCCCAGATCCCCTGTATTTAAACTGAAGAGGTGCTTAATGGCCATACACGGGCAGATAAGCTGCCAATATCAGTCCTTTAGACCAATTCGCCAGCTTATCTGCCCATGTATGGGGGCTTCCGACGGGTCTTCCCGATCGATATCTGGCCACGATATTGGTAGGGAAGGTTTAATTTTTTCAGGCGATTGACCCGTTGGAGACCATTGCTCCTCGTTGCAATCCGATCATTTGGCCCTAGGGCTAAAAGTTGGGAATATAACCCTGCGTTGGTGGGCATATTGGGGAAAGATGCATTTGTTTGGTGAACTCACCAAACGAGTGGATCTTTTAGTGTATGGCCAGCTCTATATTCCTATTGGTTGACTGCTTTGGTGTGTTGAACACTGTTCTCATCTACTGCATCTCTGCACAGGGCTGCAGATGATTATCGATGGTCATCACACACCAACGATTCTCTTAACACAATTTGGCCCTGTGGACACTCATTTGGGAACCTCCCCATTGGCCACTACACATTGAAGGAAGACACAAAATCCCTAGGCTTCATGCCCTTTGAGTGCAGAGCTGTGTGTTTTTGTGTTAGAGTGGGTGGATGAGAGTAATAAGAGAGTGTTGGTAAGAGTGTGCTAGACAGCATAGGGCCCCTAGTGATTTCCTAAATCTGCAGGTGTGGAATAGAGACTTGGCCCAATGGGCGGGGATAGGGTGCTAGAGCACCACTATGTTAAGAAGCTTCGCTAAAATTATTAGGGAAGTAAACATTCTTCTTTAAATAAAGAAATAATCTGAGTGAGTGATTTCCATCCATGCACTGGCAATCTCTACCTGGGACGAGGGTTCGGATTTGGTTCAGAATTAGGACAAATCCTATATCAAAGAGTTCAGGTACAGAGAAGGCAGGGCAAGATAATAATTATAATATACCAAAAGCTAAAACCCACTTTAGTGAAACATTATATACAGTAGAACACCAGTGTGCATATTGGGCCAAATGCATCGAAGTCTGCACATCTATAGAGGTGGGAAGGAGTGCACTGGGTCACATTAAAGAACTGGCTGGACCCACAAATTAGAAAGGCAAGCTCTTGTTCTCAGGGCCCTTAGGGGGTTATTTACTAAGCTCTGAATACCTGAAATTCCCCAAAATCCGAAAAATTTGTGATTTTTTTTTATAAAATCTGACTTTTAAAAAAATCTTGAATTTTTTGGAATGTATTAAAATCTGAGGGCTAAAAAGCCTGAATATAAAAACACGGCATCTCAAACCTGTCGAGGTTGCATAAAAGTCAATGGGAACAGTCCCATTTTTTTGGTTGTGTCGGGGGTTTCAGGCAATTTCACAATGTTTTCAGAGCTTTCGAGTGAAAACTCCAAAAAATTTGGAGATTTCGGGGGAATACGCGGTGATGCGTTTTCTATCATCGCTCGACGTTGCCTCCTCACTGAGTCAACTTTGGGCGACTATTGAAAACGCATTGGCGCGTGTGCATTAGCGCAGGCAACTTTTCATTGTAGCCTATGGGGAAAAACGCTGAGGCAGTTCGGGGAGATAGTCGCTCAAAAGACGAGGCGATTAGTCGCCAGGCGACAAAATCTCCCCGAATCTCCTCGTGTGGCCTTACCCTTAACTGGTTTAGTACATGATTTATTTTGTGTTTTAAGAACATTTCCCTACTCCTTTCTAGCTATGTATATATATATATATATATATATATATATATATATATATATATATATATATTTTTTTTTTTTTTTTTTTTTCCCAGTATGTCAGTACGTGTGAACACAACTTCCAGAGACCTGCAGTAGGAAGTGTGGCTTTGTGGCAGGCCTGTATATCTCTCTTTATCTGTGACAGTTAAATCCGCAACCACTGCTAAACATATAACACCCAGGGCTATAAGAGGGGAAGTGCAGGGGTGAGGGGGGGACACAGGAGGCAGATTCGGTGAGCCAAGGACTGAGTTTATAAACCCTGTGACTTATTTTTCTAGTGAAATTCCCCAAGGAAGAGGCAATAAAGCCTTGAATGAAGGATGCTTAGATATTTTAAATACAACCAATGTTCAAATAAAAATGTTTCCTCTTTAAACCCAATATGAAACGCAGAATCAAAGGAAGTAAATACAATTGGAATTAAATTTCACTGAGTTAGTAGCTATACCAACCCCCACTTTGAGGCAAGAAAAAGTCTGTTGTGTGATTGGTCACATGAAAGAGCTACAGTTTCCGAGCTTTTGGGGTTTTTTTTTTGGGGGGGGGGGAGATCTAGTTGAAAGAAAAGTTGAAATGTGAATATATACAACTGAAAATCCGAAAAAAACCCTTTTTTATTATCTATCATAACATTGTTTTTGAATGCTATTTATAATTTGCTCTAAAAGTATTTGCCTGATGCTTTTACATTACCTTTCTTACCCCCATGTTCTTCTATGAGGATATTTGCCATATTTGTGCAGTAGTCTGTTAGCATTAGAAACTCACAGGTTAAGACAAGTTAAGAAGGGACAGTCAGGTTGGCAAAACAGTCAGATTTAGGAACTTCAAGTAACAATTACTTACAAAAGCAGAACTATCAGCGAAAAACTATCAACATGACCTATAGGTAACTTTTCATGTAGATTAATATTTTGAAAAGAAAATTGTTAGTGTCAGTATCACTTCAAGGGGACAATGTAATATACTCAGTATGGATATACACAGAAAAGACAGCGCTTTTGGTTTTTAAAGCCTATGGTGGACCCACGCCCTCTGACATCAAAGACAGTGCTAATGTCAACAGATGGTGCTCATATGACAACATTGTCCATGGTATAGATTAAGAAGACAAGCGTAGAGTAAAATCTTGATAAAAGTTTTAACTCCCTGTAGTTTGTTGGGCTGAACCTTCCCTACCAAATGGTAAATCAATGGGGCCTCACAGATTTACCACTAATACACAGGGACTGTCCTTAACAAGGATACACATATATATATATATTTCCATGTGCTTTGTTTTGTTGTGACAATAAGTTGTATCTGCTAGTGCACCAAGATCCTTTAGTTTCTGTATATTTGGGTTTACAAGTATTACTTAAACCAGTTTCAACAGCCATAATTTCTGTTAACATCACTGACTTTAATATTAAGAAGATATGATAAGGTTCCGGCATGACTTGGCAAGGCAATAACTTTTAAAACAAAAATCTCTCTTTCGTATGTACTGTAGGAACCACCTTGGTTTCCTCATCATAACTGACTGAAACCCTGATCTTTGTCACAGAGTTGATGCTACTACAACACAACATGGCTTAGAAGGTTGCCCTTTAGAGACAGAGCTTGTTGAGGTAAGGGTGCTGGAACAACATACTGTACAGATCAGCGGTAGAGGTTCTGTGCCATATCTGACCACATGAAGAAGCTCATACTCAAAATAGAGATGTTTCTAAATGCTTCACCTGTGATGTATGCATGCAGCTGTAGTTGAGTAAAGAGTTATGGTTGATATTGCATTCCAACATTGAGCTTTCAGAAGAAGTTGTTGAAAAACATAATGATGTCCTTTTTTTAGAATGCATTGGCTAGCTGAGCAGGAACATCTCAAGAACTCTTCTTCTAAAGGAAACCGAACTTGGCCATTTTCAGTTCTATAGGACAAATTTCAGGCTTTAAGCTGGACATCATCCTTTATACAGTATGTGTTAATGTGGTGGTAGTTGGCTTCGATAACAAATACAATATTCTGCAGTCACCCCAATACAGCAGAACATTTTTTGAAGCTTTTGGTAGGACTCATTTCTACAGGTTTACAGGTTTTCCTCAAACACACACCGTTTAGTGCACACAAAGACACATACTGACCCATAAAATGGAAACCTACATGAAACCTTTTGGTACCTTATCCGACAATAGTTTCACCTGCTGTTAAATGCAGAGTACGTAGAAGGATCCCCGGCACACAGGAATTTAGTTAGCAGGGCAAGCCCTTGCAATTTTATTAATGCAGTGCAACGTTTCGGGCACGCCCCTTTGTCAAGCTTGACAAAGGGGCTTGCCCCGAAACGTTGCATTCTTTGCTTCCATACTCCCTCTCCCCTTGAATTGCCAGGTCCTGTTTTGAATTTCTGTCCTGACCTGGACACAGACCAACTCACAGATAAAAGGAGAGGAGAAATAAGGAGCTGTTATTTATAGTTCATTGGAATAAACATAAAAGAAACATTTTCTACAAGTATGTCCCACCCCCTTTTCCCATTATGGCTGCCACCAAGTCTACCACTCCTAGTTCCATGTTTAGTAAACACATGCAGATATCACTTAGATAGGTTTTATACTGTTCTGCCATTTCCTACAACTGTATGTGGCCCCTCATAGTCCATTAACTTTTTTGAATGACATCAGTATTGTATTATATCTGTCCAACAAGCGTGGAATATAGAGAACACCTGCTCCCTCTATGGAAGCACTGAGCAGTAATTGGTTGGTAATACTCAGTCTCAGTATAAAAACCGCTGTGTCAGAGTCACCTGTATGAGTGAGACCTTTGTGTCATAATATTGATCAGTCACATGAAAATGAATGCGATAATTGTGTTAAACTAGTGTTCCCGCGGTAGGAAATGGCACAGCAAAACTCAGCAGGGCTGAAGGGAATTCTAATTTCTAGCCTAATTGTCCTCCTCAAATTATCTTCTTAGCGAGTTAAACATGCAATTTGTAACATCTCACAATAACACGCACGCCTTAAACACAGCACCTTCTGGCTCAGTAAATAAATAATCCCTTAAATAAATGCATGGCTATTGCCTCTATACACACTACCAAGATTTAAAGGGGAAGCCAAACAAAAATGCAATCATTCTAAGCTTCTTCTGCAGCTCTCAGGCTTGGCTCCTTGGGGTTCATTATCCTAACAACCAGGGAGCAGAGGTTAGCGACCCCCACATATTCTTATGAAAACTGGAAATAGACAGAATAGGAAGGCTGACACATTAACGTAAGAAAACCATTTACTAAGTCTGCATGTTATATACTCAAAGTTAATGAAAAGGTAAACTTCCCCTTTTTTGGTATTACAATTGAAATGGCACCAGTGGCAGTACACCAATCACTGTGCATTTACTTATCACTGCAGATGTACGTTAGTTCTTCATGCAGACCGTTGGGATTTAAAGCCAAAAAGTAAACTGATGTAATCTTACAGTGTTCCTCTGAGCACTTTTCCAGTTTACACGAATTGTCTATTTTTTGTGGTCTTGTAGATGTGTGCAGTTTTAGACTGCTGACTCCAGGCTTCCAGTGAAATAGGTCTCTTTTGGAGCCAAAGACCCAGAGACTCTATCCAACCATGCAGAACCTATGTGATTAGTTAACCCTAGGGTTGTTGACACTTAAAGAGAGTTATTTTGCTGCAAATCTGGTATTAGAAATGTAAAACCACTAATATATCAGAAATCACAAAAAAATAGAACTTTCATGTAAACTGCAATAGTGTTTAGAGGAGTGTATTCATTTATATCAATTCATTCATTTGGGTTTAGATTAGGGATGCACCGAATCCACTATTTGGGATTCGGCCGAATCCCCTAATCCTTGGTGAAAGATTCGGCCGAATACCGAATCCGAATCCTAATTTGCACATGCAAAGTGGGGGCAGGAAAGGAAAAAGTGGGGAAAATTCTTCTTTTGCGATGAAAAATCACATGGTTTCCCAACCCACCCCTAATTTACATATGCAAATTAGGATTCGGATTTGGTTCGGCCAGGCAGAAGGATTCGGCCGAATCCGAATCCAGGCCGAATCCTGAACTGAATCCTGGATTCGGCGCATCCCTAGTTTAGATCCTCTTTAATTGTACATACATTTAAAATTGCAAATGACAGTATATTTTCCATGCATTATGAATTTAGAAAGCCACATAAAGCTTTTCAACCTATTTTCAGAGCTGATAGAGAGGCTTCATTAAAAGACACAGCCCATTTGTATTTGGCCACTGGGTGGGTGACACAGCATTTGTATTTGGCCACTGGGTGGCACTATTTTACAAATCATTAATGGAGTTACTGCATCAGAGCAATCATGGCTGCTCCCACTGATGCATAAACACAGATATACAGATATATATAAGGCTCTCCGTGCAGTATAGATTATGCCTGCTTGTTCAATTTAGCATTTATAAGAAAATAAAGTGAAAGGAATAATAGTATACAGTGCCCCTTTAAGGCCGCTGTGTCCCTCACAACACAGCACTTTCACCTACTTGCAATATCTGCTGAGATGCTCTCTGCAAAACACTTGCTTGCAGAGGCCCCATCAAGCTTCCTGCCCCGGTTAGTTATTTACAATTGATATTTATAGGTATTGGACACGTGATCTGCTTTGTGGTCTCCCACTGCAGGTTTCCTCTTTCTCTCTTTTGCTGTAGAAGCTGCCGCTGTCCTAAATAGCCCTCTTAAATATCACCTTTTATCAGCCTGTCAGGGAACTTCCTGAGTTGTCTCATGTTCACCGCTTGGATATAATTTATGGGCTAAAGTGGCATGTGGTTTAAGCTTCCTTGGTAGACATCATGGAAGGCTTAGGAGGACCCAGCTTTTGAAGAAACCACTTCTTCTAGAGATGGATGGGTACATGCAAGGAGAATGGGCTCTCTAGATCAGAACTCTCCAATTCGTAAAATATCAGGGCTCATTTACGAACACAGGTGCAAGTGTGGGGTCCCCTGAGTAGTCCCCACCCCCTCATTCCAATGATTCCAATGAGAATGCTTGAACATGAGACTATTCCAGGGTTTGCTCAGGGTATTGCATCAATAACAGCAGTAGAATTGCACTTTAAAGAATGATATACAATTGGATTTAAACAGTAAAAGCTGAAAGTGACACCATTCCATCCACGACAAAACACAAGCACAATTCCATTTGTTTTCACGTAGCAGCCGCAACTCCCCATTCAGCCGCAACAATGCTCGAATGGGGGGGGGGTCGACGATTTGTGTCCAAAATAGCACTTGGCACACTGCCTGCACCATAAATTACCCTTAATTATAGAGAATAGCATTATTGTGGAGTTGAGATCATATAAAAGTCATGAAGTAAGTGCCGTTTATGGGAAGTATGAAGCCATAAAAGTCAAATGGCATGTGGATTAACTGCACCTCCCTGCTGCATACCTCCCAACTGTCTTATTTTTCTCGGGACAGTCCCGGTTTTGACAGCTCAAACTGCAGTTGGAAAGTTACTGAAATGTCCCGACTTTCTCTTTGATCTCCTGCACTGAACAGTCAGAAAAAGATACAAAGTTTCTAACGTAATTGGCTTTTGGCAGAGAGCCCAGAATATGTGCCATGTGCAAACAGATGCTTTTGTAACAATTTAAGATAAGCAAAGAAGCAACTGTAACAATTTAAGATAAGCGAGTCTCTTAAAGGGCAATTCACCTTCATTAGCAAAACTGTAATAACACATAAAAACCACAGAAATGTGTTCGAACTTTTATAACCTGCCTAATTTTGTAAAATGAACATGGTAATTCAGCACGGGTATTGTGGAATAATCAGGAATAAGTGCCTATTAGCAAGATATAGATAGAGAGATAGATAGATGGGACATAGGATAGACTGATTGATTTACACTGGAACCTTCTGTCACTAGAATACAGCTAGAAAAGATAGAGAGAGGGAAAGAGCTGTGCGTATTTCGTGGACTGTCCATTATAGAGGAATATTGATGTTGTATGGGCGCATGGTACAGACCACTGGAGCAAGCAGTCGGTATTCATCCTGAAGATAAATATTGCTCCTTTGAATGCTCAAGTGGCAGTGGCTGTTTCTTGTGCTGTGAAATAACAGTGTTGCATCAGTGTTGGGTTAGTCAAGGCAACATCATCACGCGTGAAAGAGAAAGTATTGCTGAGTTATATATCTATGCCTGTGTATTATTGGCTGTTGAGTGGTTTATGTATCTTGGGTATAAATGTTCTGGTTGCAGCAAATAGATGCTCAGATGCTAATTGTACAGGTAATAGTGATGTTCAGGTCAACCTGCACCGACCCTAACCTGCCTGCTCCCAACCTGACCCGCAAATCCTCTCTATTTAAAGCACCTATAAATAGAGGCTGCCAGAGGAAGAATTCTCCAAACGAAAAACTGGCACACAATAGTGCTGCAAATCGGTATAACCCCTACTTGTTTATTGACTCAATTAACACGTAGGGGTTATACCCCTTTGCAACGCTATTGTATGCCAGTACTTTGTTTGGAGAATCCTATTCTCGTGGGGAGAGTCATATCCCCTAAGGACTGAGCACCTAGCAACAGCTATCAAGGAGGGCCAGGGTGTGCAGGCGAACACATCACTAATGGATAGATATGTTTTAGGGTGGTCTAATGGTGGCATGGCAAGTAGGACTTTACCTCTCCAGATATCCCAGAAAGTCTCACATGATTTGTTGGTCTCTCTGCACCAATCGCAAAGATTGACAAGGTGGCTGTTGAGTTGATTCCCCTCGTATGGCCCTTAGGCATATAGACATCTACCCTCCTGCACATCATTTAGATAGACAAGTTAGGAGTGATGGCTGACACATGCTGCTATGGGTGTCTGTGCTGGTGGTACAGTATAGTGATGTACCCAAGGGACCTGCGGGTTTACAGTGCCGGATTTGCCAGGCACACAGGTCCAGGTCGAGTTTTTTCTTGTCCCGCACATCAGTACAGTACATTAGGGCCGGGGGGCTAAGGACAGGACAGGCCTGCACCCACCAACACTGTGATCTGCACCTTGTGGCAGAATTTTTTTTATGCAAGGTGTATGGATTTCTTTCATCTAACACAAGGTACAGAATGCAGCTGGTCCCTGAGCCAAGGTGGGTGTGCCCCAAAGTCTCTTTACTGAATGTATAGGGAGTGTTTTACAATAGAAATCAGATGGAAGAACAAGATATGTTTAAAGGGGAACTATTGCAAAAATAAAATTTTTAAATAAATTATATCATACTGAAGGAAGAAACTTTATTAATACAATCAATTAAAAATTCTGCATTGTTTCTGAAATAATCAAGTTTATCTTCATTATTCCTCTCTCAGCATCTGTTTCCTCTTCATTCTCTCTTCATGCAGCAGTTGGGTGTCAGATTAATCATCCAATATATCTTATAGGGGGCTCCCTTTCCTAGCAGATGTATTAGAGCTCACCCAAATAACTGATTCCGGTACAAACAAAATCCAACAAAATACTGTAACAGCCTTTTTGCACAAATTCTGCATGTAGAGAGACAGGATTTCTGTTGATTTTAGTAGAGTGAGCTGTAATACAAATTCTAGGTTAAAATAAAATTTATTGGATAATTCTGACACCCAACTCCTGAATGAAGACAGAATGAGGAGAAACAGATGCTAAGAGAGGGATAGTGAAGATACACTTGATTATTAAAGAAAGGGTACCAAATTTTTAATTGATTGTATTTAGAAAGTTTCAGTATGCTGAAGCTAAATTTTCATTTTCACAAAAGTTCTCCTTTAAGTAAAGAAAAATGTTTAAGAATAAAAAAAGTATGAAGAAGAAGAAAGAATAGAGTAAAGGTGAAGATGTCTCGGGGGCCCTGTGTACAAGTAAGAGGATTCAACAATAGGCAAGAATAAAAAGGCAGAAGCAAAAAGAGACCTTAAAAAAGCAATGGAAGTGAAAGAAGGAAACAGAGTGGCGAGCGCCTGTGCCGAGTAACTCTGATTCCTCCCGTGGCTGCTAAATTCGTGGCTTATTTCTCCCAAAGTATCTTTTCTATGGTTTTGTTTTTCCCTGGTGAGATATTTAAACCTTGTAAACTGTACTTGTGAGCTTGTAAACCGCCAAGAATTGGGGATTTTATATCCGGCAGAGAAAGAAAAGAGATTAATGAGAAGTTATTGCAGCTTTTTCTTTCAAGTGAGAGCTTTATTTAGCCACCGTTGCTCCTGTCATTCAGTGAGGTATTAGAACCAATGGGAGATTTTCTGATCAAAACAATATGGTTGTACTGCAGCACAAAACACTCAACTACTGGTGGTTTAGTTAAGGAACCATGGGTGCAAAACACCAGTTAGGCTGGCTAAGTAGATGCACAAAATTGAAAGAGTAATGGAGTAAAAGGTACAAAATCTGCTTGGATATAGTAACACATGCTACCAGCTGATTAGTTGCTATGGGTTACTACTAGATAAAAGTTTTTATAGAATATTTATAGTAAATAAATGTGGGTTGAGAGTGTTGCTCCTTTAAATAATGGTACCAGTATGGTTGTAACAGATACAGAAAAGGCAAATGTGCTAAATCAGTTCTTTTCTTCTGTGTATACAATAGAGGAGTTTCAAGACCCACCTCATAGCGGCACTGTTGGCTCACCTCAAACTAGTCAGGATATGGTTCATAAAGCTTTACTAAAAATGAATGTGAACAAGGTGCCACGGTCAGATGAAATACACCCTTAGGCTTAGTTCAGTTTTAGACTGGC
Source organism: Xenopus petersii (assembly GCA_038501925.1). Lineage (NCBI taxonomy): Eukaryota > Metazoa > Chordata > Amphibia > Anura > Pipidae > Xenopus > Xenopus petersii. Next base: position 83,723,210 of record CM076689.1, read on the forward strand.
TTCTATTTCTGATTTTCTCATCTGACTCTCTTTCATCTGGTATGGTACCTATGGATTGGAGGAAAGCTGATATAATTTCTATATCATCAACTATATATATATATATATATATATATTTTTTTTTTATGCTGCTCTGTTGTTAAAGTTTACTATTGCTTTAAGGCCGGACCTAACCACGAGTTGTCTCTGGCATAGACTGTGCGCAGTGGCAGTTCTGCATATAATAAATAATGCATTATTTTGTTAGCGTGTGTATGAATCATTAGTGGTTGGGGAGGTGGTCATCCTCACAGAGGTAGAAATTTGACTGACCTAGATTCTTTATTGGTAGTCTGCCTTCCAGCTAACAAGTGTGCGTGTGTACCTCATAATGTGTTGGTCTTTGTATTTTTATGTGAATGTGCAATATATTCAATACTATGCTATTTATTTGGTTTAATGTTACTAGGAGTATTTTTACTATCTGAATCATAACTTTTTGAGTAGAAAGCATTGGCCATTCCCCTTCTTGTATATGGTCTTCTGCTTTAGGCAGCAGCAGGACCAGACGTTAGGGAGGCCCCCAAGTATATCACTACTGATATCCCAGGCAGTTTTACCAAAACTGGCAGGTGCAGTGTCAAAAATATCTGGCTTCCCAGCTTCTGATATGGGCAGTACTGATGTCAACAACAAGTTGATCCGCACACAAACCTAACCCGCAGCTCCACCACTCGCACCCAACCCTAACCCGGAGCTCCTCTGAATTTATAGACCGGTGCCCGCCCCGCTATGATGTCAAAGAAGAGGTGGGGCCACGCAGGCACAAATCGATTAAAAAGAGCTCAATCCGGAAATAAGATCTGAAGCCGAACTCACAACAGGATAATCGCGTGTGAAAGTTGTCCCAAACCCACGAAGATCCTGCGGGTGTCAGCCCAGCCTCACATCACTAATGGGCATATATGGATTCTGGCAAATGCCAGAGGGGCTACTATAGGATGACATAAGCCAAGCAGGTTGGAAAGTGATTTTAGACAGGGGGTCTGGGGGTACATTTGAGCTCTGTGTGAAACCTTTTCTTTAATCCCTGGCTCCCTGCCCACCTCATCAAATTCCAGAATGAGGGGGAGAAATTCTAGGGGAGGTCACATACCCCATAGACCGTGGATTCCGAATGCCCATGCCATGGTTGGGGCCTCTGTGTACTTGAAATGAGAGATACTGATTTGAATCCAGACTCCATTCTTGCTCACAGTTATCAATATACATCAGTGGTCCCTGGACTGTGGGACTGGCATTACTAGCATTACTAGAGGGCTCTAGGATTGCACCTGTCCAGTTTTGAATCGGACAGTCTGGTTTTGCAGAGGCTATACAGATTTTCATAAAGCCCTGATTGCTGAGCAATTCAATGAGTCACAACCACTGTGTCATAGTCCCACCCCTGACACTAAAAATTACCCACTCCATCCCTAAGCACCATTGACCTGCCCACAATGCCACCTGTTATGGCCCCCTGTCCAGAATGGCCACCTATCAAAGATGTAAACCCTAGAGGCTCAGAGCATTGACAAGGATGTCCAGTCTGATGGACATATTTGACCAGAATGCCCCTTTCTGTACCAGCTGCTCTTGGAAGCCTATGTTGACAATCGGTTAGAGCTAGATTTGTTGTGAACACGTTTGATGCCCTAGATATTTTTGTGTATGTTTTCGATAGATCAGTTTTTTTCATGTGTCTGTTTGTTCGGCTTGATCATATAAGTTAGAAGAAGACAACTGATGTAGATGGTTATTGGTCAATATAAGGCTATCAAGTGAGGGTATTTTCGGGCACTCTCTCATAATCCTTGTTGAGTAGGGGCAGTGAATAGCTATATAATACTATACTATAGTACAGCACTTGCCCAGAATGCACTAAGAGTATAGATATTAATAATGTATGTCAGTGGCACCAAAACTGAATGCCTTATACTCATGTAAATGTAATCACTCACCATCATCATAATTAGAATGCATAATTTAATTCCAGATATGCCTACCTTCTCTTTGTAGGGATTTCTTCCCCAATTCATGGCAATATATCCGCTAAACTCACAGAATCATTGACCTATGCAGGGCTGGGTTTTATAAACAGTGACAATTCGGCTGAACATAGCGGAGCTGGAAGCCAACAAACTACAATTAAGACAGGACTTTTGCTTCATAGGAGACTTTTGCAAGTATAAGACAGAAATGACAGGTCAATAGTCAAGAGTCAATATAAACAAAGGATTTCCAATGATTATTTGAAGCAATGGTGCCCAAATGTTGGGGCTATCCCCTCTAGGGGGGCCCAGTTTGAAGACCACCTAAGATAAGTTTTGAGGAGAAGGTCCCCACTAGATACTACTGGAAGCTCAACATAAAATTACAAGGAAATCTGAAAGGAACACTTATTTGATGTACTTAATATGGTGGTAATTATAAGACAGTAACATGTTTATATGTCTGGAACCAGGGCCAAATTTTATATATATATATATATATATATATATATATATATATATATATATATATATATATATATATATATACACAGTTGGGGGCCCAACCTAGGCCAACATCATAAATTCAGCACTGTCTGTAATCTAAGTCGGGCATGGACCAGATGTTGAATCTCAAGAGAGAGCTTGAATCACAAAGGTCTAAAGGCTTACATGGGATGTAGAAATATACAGCTACAGTCGGTGTATATACAGGGAAATGCATGTAACTGAACTTGGGCACAATCCTGTATTTTACATACTGATTGTAACCTTAGGTATTTCTAAGTCACCAGCATTGATCATAAATCCTACACATACAAACAAAATAAACAATGGAACATTACAGTAATGAGTGTGATTTGTTCAGTTTATTCTCAAGTTTATATGATTGTAATACATTGTAATACATTTGTCTATCCACTAACCAGCCGTCCCGCTCTGCATTTAAAGTTCCAGCTGCATACCCTTCATTCGTCACTTTCTAATTTCTGAGTTTTAGCCATTATTAATGGGCACTTTGTCTGTCAGGGGCCCCTAAACTACTCTCACTGGGGTGAAATAGTGCCTATACTGGTACTAGGCATTCCACACTATGGAAAGTTCCTATAGCAGGTATAGTAGGGAGAGATGGTGCCTATAGTAGCAGTGGGGATAATAGTCTCTGGGAAGGGTCTGTAGCTGTGGGATAGCAGGTATAGTAGGGAGAGATGGTGCCTATAGTAGCAGTGGGATAATAGTCTCTGGGAAGGGTCTGTAGCTGTGGTACAGAAGGGAGAGGGGACTATGAAGACTATCCTGGGAGCTACAACATGTAATCTTTTAGATGATCTCTTTAGGATGTAATACAAAACATTAACCTTAACCACAAGATGCCTCATGTACAAACTCCTTAGATGCCACAGGGCAATTAGATTGACTACATCCCTTGTGCATCTTGAGCTCCTTGTGTTGTGCAACCTGTCCACTCCATTTCCTCCTGTGCCCAAACTGTTCCAGTGATTCCCATCAGCAGGGAACCCGGATTAAAGCAAGATTACTAACCATAAGCCTTTGTTTCCCAGTGCCTCCAATAAACACTTAATTAACCAATTAACTCATCTCAGACAGCTTGCTCTGCAACAGTTGCTTTAAAGCCCCAAACCATGTCAGTGCTTGAAGCGCTCTCACGGCGAGACATTTGATATTTTCTTGTTAAACCATAGGGTGTAAGGAGGGGGGGGCACATGAACCCTGAATGTGAGATTTAATTTTTCTCTTTAATACGATGCACAAACCAATTTCACGGAATCTTATCCCTGACCTACCAAAATACAGGGAGGGGAGCACAGTGCCACCATGTGGGCACAGCATGTTCAGCAGCTACAAAATATCATATAAGTATGTTGGTTTATAGGTAGGTAGGGTTTACATATTTTATCCTATACTATTTCCCAAATATAAAAGTAATGATATCTCCAATTTACTGGATTCAGATTCCAGGCTTCCAATACTGTGGCGTTGGGCAAGTCACTTATACTCTCTATGCCCCCCGTTAGCTCTATGGGGCAGGGGAATCATTGCTGTGAAATAGCTGAGTGCAATGCCTATAATACAGTGAGTTAACGGGACGTTACTGGGCCTCAAAGAATAATTCTCTCAGGGCCCCCCTAGGAAATGGAAATTGTTATTAGAATACAATGCCATTTTTTCAGTCAGTTCCCCACTTAGTCCCCTATTCCTCCAGGGCCCCAAGCAGTTGCAGGGTCGCTGTGTGCGGATGGGAAAAACTAGGAGTCTTTTAAAATTATATTTACAGCATTTTAATTTATATTTTTTTACCACCTCTGTTACTTTACAGCAGGGATGTCCCAAGCTTTGACACTGCAGTCTTAAACTACAACTCCCAGCAGGATTTAAGGAGGAGTCTGAGCTTGGCAACCTCTACTGCAAAGTAGAGTGAAAAAATTACATCTTTCTTTTTCAATTAATTTACGTAGCACATTATATTTCCCAGGCCTTTGTATTATAAAATGTAATCACTCCCCAGTGGGCTCAAAAATATCTTCCTTTTCCAAGGAGATTTTTGTTTACCTTCCTGCTGGTTTGCTGTTCTACCACTGCTTCAGGCTTTAACCCTACTAGTCACCCTCTAACATAGCCGGCAGGGCCGGTGAACTCACAGTGATGCTCTGAAACCTTTACACTTTTTACAGGTGGTACTAATGGCTTTATTTTGATTTTCCATTTCCCTTGGCAGAGGTGAAGCACTGTTCATACAACAGGGGTGCTTAAGTTAAGTCCCTGGTGTCAACGATCTTCTGCCATCAAGTTAATGTGCCCAGTGACTTAGCTCAAATTACTGCTGGGAAACTGTACCTCGCTGTGGCAAGGAGCCCATGTAACAAGCACAAGGCGAGGAACCGGGCAAATTGCAGAGTACAAAGGTAACTATGAATGTAATGCCTTTTATTGTATCACTTAGCTACATATCAGTGCTATATAGTGCCATAGATAGATTAGCTAGATTAGATAGATAGATGATGATGATAGATAGATAGATAGATAGATAGATAGATAGATAGATAGATAGATAGATAGATAGATAGATAGATAGATAGAAGGATGATAGATAGACGGATGATAGAGATAGATGATAGATAGATAGATAGATAGATAGATAGATAGATAGATAGATAGATAGAAGGATGATAGATAGATAGATAGATAGATAGATAGATAGGTGATAGACAGATGATAGATATAGATAGATAGATAGACAGACAGACAGACAGACAGACAGACAGACAGACAGACAGACAGATAGATAGATAGATAGATAGATAGATAGATAGATAGATGATAGATGATATATAGATAGATAGATAGATAGATAGATAGATAGATAGATAGATAGATAGATAGATAGATAGATAGATAGATAGATGTTTATACCAATCATACAACATACTGTTTACATGCAGGTATACGAAATCCGGGGTTGTGTACATAGGAAGAAAGTGCTTTAGCGTAGGGTATGGAGAGAACCCCCCTCCTCGTCTTTCAGGTTGGGATATCTGAACAGTCAGAGTTGGGGTGCAGCTTTCTTGATTTACCAAGGGCCCTGTTTTTAACTCTGGTGCTTTGTGCCACTGCTACGACACTAATTATATTACACTATTATATATACATACACACAGAGAGGAAATACTAAACTCCCATCTCTATGTATATAAAGGTCCATATAATTCTGAATTCAGGATTTGTATAAATACAAGTATTATTGCAATGGATCGCTCAGATTGGGTACTACTGCATTGTGGGGAAATATACGTATGTATAAAATGCTGAAATGACCCTTTCTCTGTTGTTATATATGCTATCTGTAAATGTGACAATTGTACTGAAAAATTATTGTTAAAAAAAAAAAGAAAAAGTCCATATAAACCTGCGCAGTTGATAAGATTATAGTCAGGGAGAAATAACCTGGCACACATATATGGTAATATAGACCAACATTATCTATATTATTCAGTCTATATGAACGCTATTCAAATGTTTATTGCTCAGTAAAAACCTGACTAAACACTGACAGCTTTCTACCCCGCACCCTCCTCGTGTCTAAATAATGTCATCATTTTATAGCCCAGGGGCACAGCTTAATGACCCCCTTCTCCATTCTTTTAGGCAGGAGTGGGGACAGGTAATCTCAGGCCTGTGACTCAATTTAAGTCACAAAATTCATAACAAACTAAGATAATATTTTCCACAAACCCTAAACTAACTAAATTAGTTTGGGGTCCATATAGGATCATAATTCATCCCGACAGACAGACCCATGTAAGACTGTGTTTTATTTAGCAAAAGCCTGCGTATAATAACAACGTCCCACAATTGAGTCTTGCTAGAGTTCCTCATCAGTCCCTGAGGAATACAAAGCTCTCACTCACGTGGGCCGACTTGCGCACTGTCAACATTGAACACCTTGCTCCTAAATATTCCAGTGTCTGGGCTCTGCCATGAATAGTGACAATGACAAGAATGGTGATTAACAAAGGCTCGACAGCAATACGGCCTATCTAATTACTAGCCTTACCTGAAAGCACTCTCTACTCCCAGAAGGCTAGAGATCAGCAGCAGCCACTGTGTATTTATATACAAAGGACAACATTTTATAGGTATTATTATGAATAATATGTATTAACGAATGTATATATCAGATATACATGCTTGCTCAGCAGAGCTTACAATCTAAAAGTGGCATCTGCACATAAGCATCTACATGCTTTGTTCCAGGACAACTAAAGATGCTTGTTTAAGTGACTATCCATCTCTCTCTCAACAAACTTTTCCTATCAGACCACGTACAAAAAGAAATAGTCGCCAACAATTTTTTTTAAAAAAATCATCGACTCCCTGACCGTTACAGAAATATTTTTTTTCCCCCTCCCCTCCTGTTAGCATTGAAAATAATAAACTATTACCATGTAAAGATTACAAAACAAAGTCGGGACTGTAAAAAATGGTGAGTTTTCCGAGCACCCCTGAAACCCCAGATTTATATTGCATATTAACTTGTCCAGATCTTTATTCTGCATTGGGTCCCCCATTGTCGTTCCTTTTTGCAGACAAACTGTTAATACTGTGTTCACATGTTACAGGGTTCACTGTAAAAATCAAAAGCCGTGCAATGATAATGCGTAGCAAAGTCAGGAACGTTAGTAGGTCACTTACCCCTTGCTGCTATGGGGCAATAAGACACTGTGCAGCCCCCAGGCATGCATAAATCAGTTGGCTGCAACTACAACACTATCCAACACCAAGTACCCAGCCAGCAGTCTATGAAACCCTGGTTTAGTGATGTATTGCTCCATCTACAATGCACCCTAACACTGGATACTGTGTTCTCAATCACTCTTTGCACAAAAAGGTTTTTTTTTTCCAAATGACAAAACACAAAATAAAAAGGTAAGTACTCACCCTAAGATACTTCTCTAATATCCGAAACATGGTTTGGTCTGAAGCCTCCAGTTACCTCTAGGATCTGTAAGCTCCAGTGCCACACACACACGTCTTACCAGGGGACGGTGCAACTTTCAACTAAGAACCCAGCGCTGCAAATGTCTGCTGGCGTTTTCCTATTCGCTTTGCAAAATTCATATTTGCTGGATTTTTTTTAAAAAAAATTGAAATGTAAAAAAAAACACCTTGTGCAATTAAATATGTTATTGTCACAGCTGGCAGTGACGCTTTAATTTGTTGATTTTTTGTTTTTGCTTAACTTGGAGCTGGGATGAGAGGAGTTAATAAAAAGTGTTCATTTCCATACACATGCAAATGGAGGTGTGATCCTATAATCATTTATTTTTAATGGGCTGGAAGGAGGGGGGAGGGGGGATTGGTGTATCAGGGATGTTATTTTGGGGGGATATGGAAGTGGGAAGGACAGTTTATAGACTGAAGCCAATAGAAGAGTCAATTTGAGGAATGAGTTACAAGGTGTCCGTATCCCATAGGGACACTTGGTGCCATCCCTCTTAATTAATTATACAGGGGGGTAGGGGTGCCATGTCATTCCAAAGGAGTTTTTTTTGTCTTTGCACCCTTGTTGTTTTTTAACCTGTTCTGTGCTGAAAGAGGGAGCAATGTTGTGAGTGCACCACTACGCTGCTGTCATCTCCACCACTTACCCACTAGGCATGTCATTGTATTTCAACTCTAAGCACCCAGCATGGACACTCAAAAGTACCAACTCGGCCGCCGCACATCAGGAGTGAGTATGACAGGGTCCAGCGTGGTTACTATTGCTGAGGTTCAGACTAGCAGCAAGCAGAATCACATATAGCTGATAACCCCATGGTGTGACAAAGGGGCTAAGCACAGGGGCAGTCATATTGCCTAAGGGTCATTAATTAAGGGTGATACAGACAGCAAACCAGTACCTCTGAGACAGCATTTCCATACATTCTGCTCAACCCAAACTTTGTGCATTCTGCCCCCTCCAGCCCCAATTTCTCACCAAAACCAGGACTTAACCCACTCCCTCCCAAAGCCAAATGACAAGAGTCAGAGCAGTCCCAGAGCAGGACAAGAAGCAGCAGTATAGAGCAGTAAGACTGTACCTTGTTGCAGTGGTAAAAGTCCAGTGGGCTGATGCAGGTGGGGTCTGCAGATAAGGTGCCCACGCTGGTGGGGGCAGGAGGGTAAAACCTAACGTCCATCACACGGCGGCTGGAGGGGCATTAAAACGGTTTGGTCTTGTGTTTTGTGTGTGTGAGTGTGTGTGTGTTTTTTTTAATTCTCTCCGCTTAGCTCCTGTATGAGCTGTGCTGCCTCTTGCTGAGTGTGTGTGTGTGTATGATAGAGGGAGGGAGACTGTGTCTATTGTTTGAAACAACAAGACAGAGAGGGAGAGAGAGAGAGGAGGGAGAGGGATGGGGGGTTGGGCATCTTTCAGTCCCCTTCTCTCTAACATCCGTTCTGTGGTCTCTCTCTGTTTCTCTCAGTTTCTCTTTCTCTCTCTGTTTTCCTCTGTATGATTCTCTTTCCCATCTCTTCCCCCACTCTCCTAACACCTTTCTCTCCTTCATTCATTACCCCATCTCCTAGCATCACCACATTCTCTCTATCCCTTCTCTCTAGTTCTCCCTCACCTCTCACATTGCTTCTCTCTACTCCCATAATCCCTTTCTTTTCTATTGCCATGCTCTCCCCAACTCTCCACATTTCCCTTTTTCAGTCTCTCACACTTCTCTCCACTCTCCCATCCTCTGTTTCTCAAGCCACCCCTCCCCACCTCTCACATTCCTTTTCACTTCCAACATCCCTGTTCATCTGTTCAATCCAGCCATGCTCCCCCGTTTTCCTTTCTTTTACACTTCTCCCCATAATACTTCTGTTCTCTGTAACCATACTACTCTCCCCATCTCTTACACTTTTCCCATCATGCTTCTGTTCTCTATGCATCTCAGATATTCCTCCCCCATCTCTTACACTTTTCCCATCATGCTTCTGTTCTATATAACCATGTCCCTTTCTGATACCCTTCTCCCCATTTATTACTCTTTTCCCATCATGCTTCTGTTCTCTATAACCATATCCATCTATTATATTGTAAATCTCATCTATTATACTTTTCCCATCATGCTTCTGTTCTATATAACCATACCCCTTCTCCCTATTTATTACTCTGTTCCCATCATGCTTCTATTCTCTATAACCATACCCCTTTCTGATATCCCTCTCCCCATCTCTTACACTTTTGTGAAGGGTTCAAGCTGATACACTGATGCCGATTCTGGATCTCAATATCCGTGCAACTATGTGACGCGTGTTATTTTCCACACTATAAGTGCTACTTTGCACATTGAGCACAAACTCTGCATTAGAGAAATTGATTTTTGCTTAGGCCTCATGCAACTCGATGTATTTTTAAGGAACAATTCAGTGTAAAATAAAAACTGGGTAAACAAATAGGCTGTGCAAAATAAAAAAAAATTCTAATGTAGTTAGTTAGCCAAATTGCAATGTATAAAGGCTGGAGTGACTGGATGTGCAACATAATAGCCAGAACACTACTTCATGCTTTTCAGCTATCTAACTCTGAGTAAAGGTCCCCATAGACGCAAAGATTTTTATTGCCGAACGACCAATTTTAGCGAGGTCCGACCAATCCTTCGAAATTATCGTGCGGTTAATCTTTTTTTCAACCATCTGTCAGAAAATTGATCGGCCAGGTTAAAAAATCTTTATCGGTCCCAGTGCAATTTATCTATGGTTGTATGGACAAGCAGGCAGCTCCCCTTTGTTTTCCTGGCAATATCACCTGAAATGGTCTTTTTAGTTGATGGACAATTCGTACGATCGTTTCGAGATAATCGTGGTCTCACGATGACGATCGGATTGTTTACATCTATGGCCATCTTAAGTCAGTGACTTGAAGGGGGGCTACATGGGACATAACTGTTCAGTGAATTTGCAATTGGTCTTTAGCATGCAGCTCAGATCAAAAGTAAACGGTTATGACCCATGTGGCCCCCCCTCAAGTCACTGATTGGTTACTGCCTGGTAACCAATCAGTGGAAACCAAGAGAGCTGCAAAGCAGGAAGTTGTTTTCTGTTCTGTTATGTTAGACATCTAGTCACTCCAGTCTTTATACATTATATTTTTGCCTAACTAACTATATTAACAATATTAGAAAAATGTTTTCATTTTGCACAGCCTATTTAGTTATCCAGTTTTTATTTTTATACTAAACAATTCCTTTAAGGTAAAATCCTACCCCTGGAAGGACATTTTTTCAAAGTGCACATGAAAGAGAGAAAGCATGACGTTAGCAGTGTTTTAGTTTCCCTTTAAAATATCATTAAATGACGAAAGTCTTTTAAATTGATGAAACAGTAATGTCCTGTTGTGCCGCACTGGTAAAACTCGTGTGTTTTGCTTTAGAAACTCTGTTATACTTTATATAAGCAAGCTGTTGTGTATGGTTACCCCCATGGCTACGCAGCAGCTTGTTAATATAAACTATAATTATGTTTCTGAAGCAAATGCACCAGTTTTACCAGTGCAGTACTTATATTGTCATTCCTTTAAACACTTTAATTTTTTGGGGGTTACTGTTCCTTTAAACACATATAAATTGATACCCTCAAGACTCAAGAGTACATGCAGGAGCACTTATACACCAACCTAAATACAAACTTGCACATACCAACACATATTTGTATGCATCTTCAGAATTTCAAATTTCTCTCCATACCATTGTGCTTTATTATATAGGTATGGAACCTGTTATCCAGAATGCTTGGGACCAGGGGTTTTCCGGATAACAGATCTTTCCGTAATTTGGATCTTCATACCTTAAGTCTACTAGAAAATCATGTAAACATTAAATAACGTCAATAGGCTGGTTTTGCCTCCAATAAGGATTAATTATATCTTAGTTTGGATCACATACAAACTACTGTTTTATTGAATGATTATTTGGATAAAATGGAGTCTATGGGAGATGGCCTTTCCGTAATTTGGAACTTTCTGGATAACGAATTTCTGGATAATGGATCCCATAAGTGTATACACATCATATATTTGAATTCAGCCTTAGCTCAGCCCCACACAAGGGTCAGGAGTCACTAAGGCAGTCACATGATACTACTGTAATATCTCTTGTATGAGCTTAACCACTAACCTATCACTGGCAATTGTGGCCACAGATATGTTAATAAAAAAAGTTACACAAAAGGATATATACATCTTAATTATAAACAAATATTACGTTGCACACTGATGGTTTAGAACATGTGTTATTATAGGCTTGATCAGTTAGGAGGTGCATATCAAAATCAGATTCTAATCCCTTTCCAGTGGGGAATGTTGAGTCACTGCAATTACTAACAAATGTATTTTAAAGTAACAATATGGAAGCTGCCACACAAATGTCACGGCCTGGGGTTGCCACCTGGCTGGTACATTACAGGCCTGACTAGTAAAAATGGTGCTTGAAGCCATTGTTATTAATGTTGAAAGTGGACAGGGTTGGACTGGTGAGAATAGTAAGGAATGTCCCAGAGGGTTCAGGCCCTAGTGGACCTAGTATTCGAATCCAGTTCTGCCCCAACCACCAGACCTGGGCCATGAATTATGGCCTTGCAAAATCAGGTGCCCTGATGGCTAGAAAGGGATACCTAGAATTCAGTTGGACTGAGTCATCAGTGCTCTAGGGATACCACCAGTTGCTGAATCTACTTTATGTTCCTTCCTGTAGGACTACCACCACAAAGCCATTTTATCTCATAGTTGGCATGACTGAATATTTATAGGCCCCTAAGAAAGAGAGGGTCATAGCCAATACATAGTAACATAGAAAGTTAGGTTGAAAAACACACGCCCATCAAGTTCAACCTTTAAACCCCTTTTTTTTAACCTGCCTAACTGCTAGATGATCCAGATCAAGGCAAAATCCCAACTGAAGCCTCTCAAATTTGCCTCGGGGGGGGGGGGGAATTCGTTCCTTACTCCAAAATGGCAATCGGACCAGTCCATGGATCAACTTGTACTATGAGCTATCTCCCATAACCCTGTATTCCCTCACTTGCTAAAAAGCCATCCAACCCCTTCTTAAAGCTATCTAATGTATCAAGCCTGTACAACTGATTCAGGGAGAGAATTCCACATCTTCACAGCTCTCACTGTAAAAACCCCCATCCGAATATTTGGGCGGAACCTCCTTTCTTATAATTGGAATGGGTGACCTTGTGTCAGCTGGAAAGACCAAAACTGTACGGCATATTCTAGATGGGACCTTACCAGTGATCTATAACGTGGAAGAATGACCCCTTCCTGCCGCAAATCTATGTCCTTTTTAATACAGTTCAAGACCTTTTTTGCCCTTGATGCTGCTGACTGGCATTGCTTGCTACAGCCAAGTTTATTATCTACAAGGACATAATGGATTTGCCTAGTGCTGTCCCATTAAGGATATAAGTGGCTTGGATATTTTTACATCCCAGGTGCATGACTTTACATTTATCAACATTGAATCTCATTTGCCACTTACTTGCCCAGATTGCCAGTTTGTCAAGATCATGTTGCAAGGATGCCACATCCTGGATGGAATTAATTGGGCTGGATAATTTTGTGTCATCTGCAAACACTGATACATTACTTACAAAATCCTCCCTAAGTTATTAATGAACAAGTTAAATAAAAGTGGACCCAATACCGAGCCCTGTTTCCTTCTGATGATGCTGCAACATTTCTATTGGCTTCTATGAGTGGCCATAGACCTTCCCAATAGATTCAGTATAACTGGTGCTCTAAGGAGGCATTAAAATGAAGTGCAACAGAAATAGCTGGTCTCCCAGAAGCTTCCAGTGCAGTCATTTAAATCCAGGAGCTTTCTCTAATAAGGGAAAATAATATATCTATGTAAATAGAATTGAACAAGACAGATTGCTGCTTTTAAACAGTGGCATTTGTGAAGATGAAGCGAAGATTCTCTTTCCTGGATGCCGACCAAAAAATCTGCTTCTAAATGAAGGCAGGAGCCATCTGTTGTGGAAATAAAGGGAACCAGTGTTACTTGTGATTTTTAAGCAACATTAAATGCCAAAATGGTAACCTTGTTTTAGGTGCCAAATTGAATTTGTTGGGAGTTGTGACTGCTTAAAACCGCATTTGCATATATTGTGCGACGCAAATCCCATTGAAATCCACCCAGTCAAAATACACTTCCAAATGTGATGTTGGAGATATTAATATTGTAGTCAAACATTTAGTGGTAGATTGCATTACCATGTATCAAACCGGGGAGAAAATAAAGGGTGTTGGGGAACAGCACAGTGGGTTCTTAGCAGATGGTACTTTGCCTCTGTGTTTATTTTGGTACAGGAGCAAATGGAATAATTGAATCCAAAAGAAAACTGCCACTTACTAATATACTGAATATTGACTGGGTTTTATTCTGGGAAGAGATTTCCCTGTTGGTGATTGGTTGTTTATAGGGCTATTCTTGTGGCCTTGCGGGGGGAATCAAGGGCCTTATATCTATAGGGCAAAGAAGTAAAACACCAAATGATTGTAGCACTGGGGTAGGGAATAGTGAGGCTTTTGATGTAGGGCTTATTTATAAACACTGGGTAAATTTTAACCTTGGCGGTAAACCATAGCAACCAATCAGTGGCTGGCTTTTTAAAAGCAGCTGCAGGTTGAATAATCAAAGCAAACATATGATTGGTTGCCACTGCCAGGGGTTATTGCCCATGTGCAGATTTGCCAAGTGCTTATAAACAAGCTCCATTTGTGGGAGCTGCACCCAGGCCTGAAAATTGCTATTTGACCAGCATAGACCTTTAACCTATACCCAAACCACTTGTTTGCTTCTTGAGCCCACTAAATGCAGCACCACCTACTCAAAAGCATATGGTTAAGGCATCCAATGTAGCATAGTAACATAGTAAGTTAGGCTGAAAAAAGACACGTCCATCAAGTTCAACCTTTTCAGTCCTTATATAACCTGCCTAACTGCTAGTTCATCCAGAGGAAGCAAAAAAACAATTTGAAGCCTCTCCAATTTTTCATAGAGGGGAATATATTCCTTCCTGACTCCAAGGTGGCAATCGGACCAGTCTCTAGATCAACTTATACTATGAGCTATCTTCCATAACCCTGTATTCCCTCACTTACTACTGATAAATAAAGCATTAGAGAGATTATTATATGATCCCCTTATATATTTATACATAATTATCACCTTCAGTGCCTCTTCTCCAGCATGGACAACCCCAACTTGGCCAGTCTTTCCTGATAGCTAAGATTTTCCATACCTTTTATCAGCTTAGTTGCCCTTCTCTGCACCATTTCTAATTCAATAATGTCCCGGAAATTATTCTAGAGTGGGGAGAAAATAGTTGGAATGCATGCATGAGGTGTCAAAAACATGCCCCCAAGTGAAGTGTACCTAGAAAAACCACCCCACAATATGGAAATAAACCCCCATTTTTTGGCATCAACTTGTACCCATGAGTATCTGACCAAATCTGACTTTCATGTGATGTACTCATACAGTTGTAGATAGGGTTGCCACCTTTTCTGTAAAAAAATACTGGCCTTCCTTTATATTAATCTTTTTTTTCCTATTGATAACATTGGGATCAACCATCATTTTTACCGTCCAGGCCTGTAAAATACTGGCCAGGTGGGAACACTAGTTGTAGATAAGTAGCAGTTTTGGTAAATGACAAGTTGCAGTACATGTTTTTGTGGCTATGGACGCATGCTGCTACAGTTTTAAAGCTTACTCTTTATCTCACCTCTTGTTCTATATTATATATATATATATATAATAAGCTTCCCATCTCTTTACTATCTTTACTACTATACTCTTTACCCTTGAAACGATGAGCAAAAGTGTTGGGTTTATTATACAATGGCGCTTCCAGTGGTGTAGCTGGAAATTACAATAAAATTTTTTAGGACCCTACCCCCAAAACTTGTATTGTTTGTATTCCTCAGGACACTCAGGGGACCCTTTTTAGCCCCACAGCAACTGCTGGTTGCATTGTAAAGCCAAAACAGTATCCTACTATTTTTATAATGATATGGGCATATGAAGGAGGCCAAGGTTATGCTGTAGTCTGTGGATTATATTTTATTTTCACTACGTATAGCAGCTTGCATATATAAGAGACTGAAACATGCAGACTTAATAAAAGTCTTTGTATAAAGAAGATCTATTGTCTATATGCTAGATGTTTCTCTCTAATCATGTTTTCTTTATGAGTATGTGTTAAGAAAATGTTTGTAACTGTGAATAGCCAGTAGGCGTATGCTGTTTATTATTACACACTCTTAGCCACAAATTCTGCCCATATATTTTGCATATAAATGGCCTACACCCAGCCTACCAGGGTGCTGCACAGGTCTTGGTAAGCAAGGGAACATTCATACCCTTGTGATGCTGTTTAACATGACGCCCTGCAGCAAAAGACCATGCTCACAATGGCAACTTTTTCCACCTAAAGAATCACATGCTAGGAACACTGGAAATTGTGTAAACCCAACTTTTGGGCCATTGCACTCGATTATGAAAAAATGCAACCATAATTCAGCACATTTGAATGCATTGAGTGCAATTGAAAATCCAGATGTGGCCACAACTACGCTGGGAAAAGCTGTAAAACAATGGCAAATTAATAACCAAACTGCACACTGTGTGCACACTGTACCAATCCTGGCACTCATACCATATTTAACTTCCTACTGTTTAACTGCAGTTTCAGTGTACTGGAAATTAGCCCTAAAGCTCTAATGACAATTGACCCGAATATTATGTTTCCTGATACACAGATATATCAGCTGTAACAGACCAGAATATTACAATTACAGGTATGGGATTAGTTATTTGGAAACCTGTTATGCTATAAGCAAAGGATTTGTTATACCCCCTATCTCTCCAAAACAGATATAGTAGTTGGAATACAAGAGATCATCAACAAGGGGGGTGAAATATTAACCATCAGCTCCTCCTTTCTTTATTACAAGGGGGTAGAACAGAAATGGATTATTGGTAATTGGGACTGGGTTGTATGGGACTTGGCTGGGGGTCTTCGCTTTTTCTGCACAAGTGAGATTTACAGACCCCTAAGGGACAACGTTGAAAACAAAACTCACATTGCCATGTTGGAAAGAAAAAAATCTAGTAACTCAAACCAAAGGGCTTATTTATGGAGGGGTAGGCCAGCCAACCAGGATGCCAGGAAAACTCCCAGTGGACCCTCCTGCTCATTTAACCTTTTGCATGGTATGCCTATATCATGGCCAATTGCCATTTCTATATGAGAACAAAGACAAGAACTGTAGTTAGACGTCATTATGAGACTAAAGAAAGTGAAAGAAAAGAGAAGGAATAAATGTTTGGAGAGTGGGCCTGGCACCCCAGTCTGACACTGGGAACACAAAGACAAACTTAAAAATATGTTTCACAGAAGCCAGCAAAGCCTTCCACAAAGGTTATTTATTACACATTCATTTCTTAGAATTTCCCTTGGACATATATAAGGTAAGAATAAAATACAAGTTACATAGTAACATAGCAACATAGTAAGTTAGGATGAAAAAAGACATATGTCCATCAAGTTCAACCTTTTCAGTCTGTATATAACCTACCTAACTGCTAGTTCATCCAGAGGAAGCAAAAAAAAAATAAACAATTTGAAGCCTCTCCAATTTGCAATAGAGGGGGAAAAATTCCTTCCTGACTCCAAGGTGGCAATTGGATTGTCCCTGGATCAACTTGTACTATGAGCTATCTTCCATAACCCTGTATTCCCTCACTTGCTAAATGGCCATCCAACCCCTTCTTAAAGCTATCTAATGTATCAGCCTATACAACTGATTCACGGAGAAAATTCCACATCTTCACAGCTCTCACTGTAAAAATCCCCTTCCGAATACATAGGCGGAACCTCCTTTCTTCTAATCGGAATGGGTGACCTCGCATCAGATGGAAAGACCTACTGGTAAATAAAGCATTAGAGAGATTATTACATGATCCCCTTATATATTTATACATAGTTATCATTTCACCCCTTAAGTGTCTCTTCTCCAGATTGAACAACCCCAACTTGTCCAGTCTTCCCTTATAGCTAAGATTTTCCATACCTTTTACCAGCTTAGTTGCCCTTCTCTGTACCCTCTCTAATACAATAATGTCCTGTTTGAGTGATGGAGACCAAAACTGTACGGCATATTCTAGATGGGGCCTTACCAGTGCTCTATACATGAGAAGAATGACCCCTTTCTGCCGTGAATTAAGTTGCTTTTTAATTCTTTTAAAGTATAAATGTATTCTTTTACTGAACCAGGATTATCACAAGCTCATAAGGCACAATAATTATATTTTGTGGAGGTTTCAGAAAAAAAAGCTTCGGTTCCCTACAACTTGATGGTACAATATAAAGTCAATATTGACTTTTATATCCTATCAAAAAAATGACAAGCATAGAACATTTGTTTCTTTACAGCCCAGAGGGAGGTATAGAAGGGGAAATAATACAAATTCTGACATGGACTGTGTGGAGTTCAACAAAATAATGGCGGAAAGTATATCTCATGCAGAGGAACACTAGTGGGGCCTTACAGGAATGGCTGAGAACTTATGAGACATCTTGCAAGGAAATCTAGAAGGCCTACGTAACAAAATAATAAGAACATGGAATGGACAGATACTATATATATATATATATATATATATATATATATATATATATATATATATATATATATATTGGAATTATTTAATTATAATGGAGTCTGACTATAATTCAGAGCTTTCTGGATGATTGGTTTCCAGATAACAGATCATATACCTGTATAAACACAAGGGAAGACTCTTTCTTAGGCTCATATAGACTATTATTGGGCCAAACTGGATAAATATGATTTTGCCTGTCATATTCCTAGGCAGTCTGATGCACTAATAAACTCTTAGAATGCTACATGCATCCTTGCCCGACATCCATCCAATAGGGGACAACCCTTTAGAGTTTAGAATTGCTAATAGTTATCTAAAGGTGTGTTCCAGGATATTGATGCTGAAATAAAAATGAAGGCAGATTAAACTTTTGGTCTAGTACTTGTTATTGTTTGTCCATCTGTTGTTCATGGGATGTCTCACAGTCACTGAGTTTAGTAGAGTTTGTGTGCTCCTTTGTGCAGCCCCCAACAACAGGTTACATATGGGTGCATAAAGGGAAATAGAGGGCCCTACAGTCATATATTTTTTAGGGTCCCCTCTTCCGCAATGACACATGCCATCAATTTTGCACATTTTGGATCTAGGCCCCCCATAGCCCCTAAGTCTGCTCTGTCCGCCTTGAGCATTTGGAAATTGGAATTATTCCATTTGTGACTAAATAGTGGTCTATTGTCTGGATCCTGAAACGTATTAGAGTTCCAGGTACTCTGGTGTTATCTATGGGGTTGGACACTTCCTGCAGGGTCTCTAAGTGGCCCTGGTGGGTGGGAATATAGTATTATGAGCAGCACCCAAACCATATTGTCTGTTGTAGGACTGTTATTCTTTTAGCTGTGTTTATATATGAACCAAGAGGAAGCCCTGGAAAGAATCTTGCAGGTAGAACATAAGGACACACCTCGACAGCCAACAGTTCAACAGTTGCTAAACCTTTGCTATTTAATTGAAATTTTAATAAAAGGGGGATTTGTCATTCTTTCCATTTTGCTCCTCTGTCTTAGCTTACACTTTTAGTTTGGCCTAAGCTTCCATTGTCTATCTTGACCCAGCCTTATTCCCACCTTCTAGTTCCTTATAGGAAGAATAAAAGAGGTTACAAATAACCTAACACAGTTGTTATAGAGAGACACCATACCTCTACACCAGCCCAGGTACTGCCCTTTACTGTGCTCAATTCAGCAGGAACCTCATACTTTGCACAGAGAGGAGCCATAAAATCTTGTCACTTGGTACTCACTGTGCTAAGCAATATTTAGCAGGAACAGCCCGTGCACAAAGAGAAGAACCTTAAAACTATGCCCCTTACTGTAATTGTTCCTCTGTACTAAGCAAAATACTTATTATAGGGTATTTTGGACCTTTAATACACATCACACCAGTCATAAATGTGCCCATCAAACCCAAAGCCCAATGTACATACCATGTTATCTTTAGGCCAAAATGTCTCTTATTAGTGGCCCATATTGGGCCAGCTAGACTGACACACTGTATGAAATTCCATATTTCCCTCATCTATAATATGTGGATAGGAGGCTGCAATTGAGAGGGAGTAATCTGTGCTCCCAGCAACATTAAATGGAGTAGACGCATGAAGGAAATGATAGTGTTTGCTTTTCCTTAGCTGTTCGTCATGCTCCCCTCTGTATTTCTCCTTTACTAGATCAATGTTTTGACAGATATCTGTCAGTGCAGAATTACAACTTGTCTCCCAATCATGCTTGTTATTTAGTCAAACAATTTAATTTGTCTTAATTATGGCAGTGTGTGGGCAAGAGCGGGTGGTGAGGGAAAGTGAAAAGAAACACATGGGAAAGAGAGAGCTAATGGGGTTAAACAAAAGGAGGGGAAGGGGGAGAGGAAAAAAATCTATTGCTGAAAATATGTAAAGATTAATATGTGATGATAAATACATCTGTTCTTTGGACTCTAAGTGGCAGGCCTGGATTTGTGCTGAGGCCACAGAGGCCCGGGCCTAGGACGGCAAACTTTTAGGGGAGGCATGCCGCCCGGCCGCTTGCTGAGGAGCACCAGTTCTCCGAAATTGAGGGAGTTGCAGGTGGACAGCACTAGGAACGCGCGGCCGCACCGCGGACGGGCACTTGGTCTGCATGGCCTTGGGGCAGCCGAAATACAAATCCGGCCCTGCTAAGGGGCAGATTTACTAAAGGGCGAAGTGACTAACGTTAGCCAAAATTCGCTAGTGTGACATAATTTCGTTTACTTAAGGGCGCAGGCGCAACTTCACTAGCGAAGGAGACTCTAGTGGTAATTCACTCCCTTACGCCTGGCGAAGTTGAGCTCTGACGAATGGACGTAACTACGCAGATTCACTAAGATACGGATTTTACTGAACTTCGCCACCTCAGACCAGGTGAAGTGCAATAGAGTAGATAGGACTTCCTCAAAAAATAGTTGAACATTTTTATAAGTGCCAAAAAACGCTGGCGACTTTCCCTTTTGTCAGGGTGATAGGCTGCAAAAGATCGTAAATTTTTTCTTGGGTACCTGGCTTTCCCCCTAAGATCATGCTAGATGGGGGTCTATGGAGATCTGTTGGGAGAAGGCCTGCTCCCATTGAGGCATTAGGTCA
Organism: Xenopus petersii; assembly: GCA_038501925.1. Taxonomy (NCBI): domain Eukaryota; kingdom Metazoa; phylum Chordata; class Amphibia; order Anura; family Pipidae; genus Xenopus; species Xenopus petersii. Next base: position 83,744,044 of record CM076689.1, read on the forward strand.
AACCTCCTGATAATTGCTTGACAAATAAATATAACACAGGAGGAGGGCACTTCGGAAAACGAATCGCCGCATATGATTAGTGCCGCCATTTTTTTTTAATTTTAGCCGGCGCAGAGTGAGGGAAGGCGTTTGGGGAGTTTGGTCGCCGCAAAGGCGAAGAGAATAGTCGCCAGGTGACTAAATCTCCCCAAAACGACCAGTGTGGCCTTACCCTTAAACATCAGCAAGATAAGCTATCTCATCACAGTAATCCCTTCCTCATAAATTATCCCCTACCTTAGTATTGGTAGCAGTGTTCCTTTAAAAGGGGTTGTTCATCTTTAAATTAACTTTTAGCATGATGTCGAGAGGACAAGTCTGAGAATTCACGTAATTTTTTATTATTTATGTTTTTTGAATTTATTCAGCAGCACTCCAGCAACCATGCATTGATTTGTATAAGAGACTGGAATATGAATAGGAAAGGGCTTGAATAGAAAGATGAGTAATAAAAAGTAACAAAAAAAAAAAAGTAACAATAACTATATATATGTAGCCTTTGTGACCACTATTTGAAAGCTGGAAAGAGGCAGAAGAAGGCAAATAATTCAAAAACTATATAAAAAAAATGAAGGCCAATTGAAAAGTTGCTTAGAAGTAGCCATTCTATAACATACTAAAAAATATCTTAAAGGTGAAGCACCCTTTTAATTGGGGAGCTTGTTAGTATACACATCAAACTTTGAGCTCAGTGTCTCCTAGGCCCAAAGTGTACTATTCTAGTATAATATAGAAAACAGTATTCTGAGCCTGCAATGGAATTTGCAATTAACTTTTATTTTATCTGGGGGGTGGCTTTTTAAATTATTTACAATTTTTGTTTTCTACAATTCTTCATTTTGTTCGCTACAATTTCAACTGCTATCTGGTTGCTAAGGCTTGATTACCATAGCACCCAGGCAACAGTTTGTAAGTCAAAAATTGAAGAGGAGTAATATAAGGCTAATGACACAGTGGTAGTTTCTAACAAAAGATAAAATGGTACTAGGAGTTTATCCAATTATCGCTGATAACATTATATCTAACACTTCTTTCCATGTTTCGTTTAAGCCACAAATCTGAATTTAACTTTAGCTATCCTGTCATCACAAGAACAGTGGAAATTGCTTGTAATAACAACTATAATAAGAACAATATTCTGAATGGCAGGTGCAACAGCACGTAGAGCAGGTACATTTAGTTTAACTGAGACAGCCCCATTGTCAGTAGTGGAACACTCCGGCCACAGCAGTCACACATTATTGGAAGACACAGCCCCTTGCAAGTTTCATAATAAAACTGGGGGGGGGGTCTTTCCACTGAGTTGAGATCACAAACCACAATAATGGAACCAAAATGTCACCAGGAGAATAAAAAGCACTCTGATATTTAACCTGTAAAGTGCCAGAAAGAGTGGTCAGGCAAAGTAAGGTAAAAAAAAATGTCAACGGCAGATAAGGAAATCTGCTCTTCAGGGCAGAGACATACGAGAAGACTTGGGGTGCTTTAGACGCCCAGCAACAAATCAGCTCTTCTGGGGGCGACTAATCTCCCCGAACTGCCTTCCGGCTGGCGAGAGTCTAAATCATCGGCGGGATGGCACTCAAATCATTTAGTTTTCCTCGTGAGGCAACTTCTGGTGTCTTCAGAAAATGAATCGTTCTGAGTGCCATCCCGCCAGCGATTTAGGTTTTAGATGACGGGAACGCTTTTCAGGGAGATTGGATCCCTGAAGAAGAGGCAATTTGTTGGGGGGCGACCAAATCTCCCCATGTGTCTCTGCCCTCAATCCCCCTATTTATCTATGCAGCCCAGTCTCAGGCAACTGTCATTGCTACCGAAGTTTAGTAGAACTGGTATTAGAGATAAACCAATGGATATGGCTGATGTTCTGCTGCAATAAACCAATGCTACCCAAGTGTGTCAAATGATGCATTGAGAAAGGTAGAAAGTCAGAGTTAAACTTGCCCAGATTTATATAATCAGTGTTGAACAAGACCAGCGGAAGAAATGGACCTATAGGCTTGCCCCTCTGCCACTTATTGTTCCTCCCCCTTCCCCAGGACAGGGCCGGAACTAGGGGTAGTCAGAAGAGGCACATGCCTAGGGCGCAAAGGTTAAGGGTCGCCAGGCACGTAACTCCTTCTCTTAGTTTGGGCCCTTGTCTCCCCCAACTGCGATCTTCCATGCATGTATGTTTATGTGCGCATACTAGAGGGGGAGGCAGCATAGCTGGCCTGGTTGCCTAGGGCACCCAGTAGGCACTGCCCCAGGGTGCCACCAGGGCCGGATTTACATAGCGGACGCCCCTAGGCCCACTGCAATTTGCCGCCCCTGTCCCCTCCCCTTTATTCGTGCAAATTTTCATGGAGATTGTATCTCCTGTGCGTCCCCAGTGTTTTTTAACCAATGTGGGTGTGGTTGGACAGCATGCCGCCCCCCTAAAATCCTGCCACCCTAGGCCCGGGCCTAGGTGGCCTTCCCACAAATCCGGGCCTGGGTGCCACTATGTCTTCGATTATCATATTCCTTGCCATGTTTTCTTAGCAGTACCTAAATCCAGCTACCGGAACATTTCAAGATTAAGAAAAAAAAATGTAAAAAAATATATTAATAAACTCTCTAGTTGAAATGATTTGACTCATCATAGCCTCCCTGTTAATCATCATTTCAACTTAATTCATGTTTCAGAAACGTGGCCTATTAGATTATACAGCATTTCTCACTAGTTGGTAATACTTTGTACTGATACTGAGGAATGTCACACGGAGCCTAGTTTAAGAAAAACTATACCTTGGAAACATGGATGTCTCTGTAAAAATATATTGCATAAAATAGCTCATACAGTATGGAAAACCCTGCTTCATGTAAATATAAAATACGATACTTTTTTAGTAGTATGTGCCATTGGGTAACCCTAAATAGAAAATTGCCATTTTAAGAAATAAGGGCCACCCCCTGGGATCCTAGGATTTACTGCGCACACAAACAAACCATGCATGTTCGGTCACATGAGCCAATTAAGGGACATAGTTCTGACTTTTACTCCCACACTTCTTCCTGGTTGGAGCTGCAGTATTTCTGGTCAGGTGATCTCTCAGGCAGCACACAGACCATCACGTAATGGGGCTAAAGGGAAAATATATAAAAAGGCAATACATACAAGTTTGATAAGATTCTTTAATATTACACTTACTGTACTTTGATATAAAAAATCTGTTGCTAAACTATTAATTTTGGGGGTATAGTTTTCCTTTGAAATGTAGTAGTAGACATAATAAGGACCAAATGACTTTATATCCCTTATCGAGAAATCCCCAGTTCCCAATCATTTTACCTGTACTATATATCTTTGACTACTGTGTCAACCAAAATATTAGGAATGCACCAAACCCACATTTTTACAGATGCTGAATCTCAGATCGAACCTGAACCCTGGTTTGCATTATGCAAACTAGCAAAGTCCTAGAAAATAGTAAAGCAAAATGAAAAAAAATCAACTTCCAAACTATATAAAGGTATGATACCCATTATCCATCATGCTTGGGACATGGGACAGATCTTTCCATAATCTTCATACCTTGATTCTACTAGAAAATCATGTAAACATAAGGGAAACCCGATAGGCTGGTTTTGCTTCCAATAAGGATTAATTAGATCTTTGTTTGGATCAAGTAAAAGGTACTGTTTTATTATTAAAGAGAAAAAGGAAATCATTTTAAAAAATGTGGAATATGTTGATAAAATAGAGTCTATTCCTTAATTTGGAGCTTTTTACATAACGGGTTTCTGGATAGCAGATCATTTACCTGTATGCATATAGGAGATGGAATATAATTAGAAGCACTATTCTTTATGTATAATATAGTTACATCATATACATGCAATGGGCCAATTATTTCTCATATTTCATGTTTATTATGAGGTCATGCAAAAGAAAAGTCTAAAGCCTAATATATAAACATTCCCCATCATTTACTATTTAGCCTGCCCTTTTGGAACATGGTATAGACTTCATTACTTCCTACCAGTCGTGTGATTCATTTAAACCACGTTTCAGCATCAAAGGTTTTTGTTGTTACTGACCAATGCAGCACAGCGTTGTTCTTTGAGTGGACTCAAAACAATGGTGGAACTCTATCATAATCCCTTGGAATAGTCAAGTGGAATTTTGTTTGACAAATGTGAAAATAGTACTGACTGTTGGTCATACAGTCCTGTTTGTCCTGTCTCAAGGCTACACACATGCGGGGCCTTTCACTTTCAAATAGCTCTTGTTTTTCAAATTCAACTCAAATTTTAAAGATTTATTTAAAAAAACGTTTAATGAATTAAATGAAGTAGACAGACAAAAACCTATCAAGCTTCTTTAAGTCAGTGGGAGGTGTTTTTGGAACTTTTTTTTGCACAGTCCAGTTCAGAAAACATGATGGAATGATATGATTTTCATGGTCATGAATGTTTTTTACACAAATAATGCAATGTAAGGCTGTAGACATGCCAGTTATCAATATAGGAACCATGAGATTTGGGTGTAGTTTAAACAGGCAATTCTCCCTTGGTAGTAGAACACTGAAGGGTCCTTTAGTATACTCAGTCAGCTATGTCCCTTTTCCTAGGTCCATTGGGATTTACTGTAGGCAAGGGTTGCCCACTAGGTGGCAGCATGTAAAAGTATAAAGGGGTTTAGCCCCATGTGCAAAGGGTCTGCCCTGGGACCTTACCTCACTGTGAGGTGTTACAGGTCCAGGTCTTCCAGTGCAACAAGTAGTTAGAATTATTAGTGATAGTAAGTTATGGTTATAGTTGCTCTAGGAGCAATAGAGAGGCTCAGGGTATGTAGTGAGAAGTTTCCGCTGCAAAGAGAAGAAGTAGTGGGGTTCGGACCCCGTGGTGAGTACACCACTAGCTCAGGTATTCAGTGGGTGAGGTGAGGACCAGTGAGCTGATTATTCCTGGGCAGGAAGCTTTACTCTCTGTGCTATTTCACCTGCTAAAGAAGGGATCCTGTTATCATTACTCTGATTGACATCAACGTGCCTGTGAATGCCATCATTGCAACTATTCTTTGTAAATAAACAAGTTATTTTGCTGCAAGAATCATCTGTGATCTTTGCTGCACTGAACCACACCAGGTACCGGGAGTTGCAGGGAGTTGCACAGTTACACTGGGGTCCTGGGCACAAGTCATGCAGTTTAGCCTAGTCACACACAGCCATAATACACAGCAAAAGCACACTCAATGGTGGGCTACATGAAGAAAACAAAGGCAGCAATGACTGTAAAAAAAATAATGTAGAGGAAACTCAAATTGAAATGCGAAAATTTAAAAATCTGGCATTCTGACATTGGGTTGGGTGCCCATACAATACCTGCTAAACTGTCAAGTTTCAAGCAGAAAGTCTCCAATTCCCCGACCATTTCTGCAGGAAATCCAGGTTGATTGAAGGCTGGCATTCTCCCCACCTAGTTGAGTTAAAAGGTATTTTTGCTCCCTGACTTGGTTGATGGTGATGTCATTTCCGGTTTCAGAAGGTAGGGCAGGTAAGATTGGGTATCAGGAAGGGGACAGACATATAGCGAGTCAGTGGGTCTGGGTTGGTTGTGAGTCAGCAGATGTGGGTTGGACACTAGTCTGTCCAACCAGCCCCCCCCCCCCCAGGACTCTACTCTAAGCATCACACCAAGCATATTGGGGTCCAAGTTTTCCTCTTTGGTTAATTAGCCTGTGTCAAACTATGACCAGTGTTGCAGACAAACATAATCAGATAGAACTCCATTCACAGTTATACAGAATATGATGGGCACTTACACTATCAGATCCCTACTCTGTTGAATGCTGGGAAATTACATTACAGAGGGTGTTGTTAACCCCTTTATAGAATGCGTTTGTTTCACACACTAGCAAAGTAAGGCTGAATAGATGGAGTTACTGCTTCATATACAAGCTTTCAGTCTCTGCCATGCTTTACATAAAAAGCACATCAAAATATAATGAGATCTTTCCTGTTTCCAATTTGTTTTTATAGCTCTGCGTTTTGCAGGCAGCCATCTGGAACGGGAGCCAAATGGCCAGGTATTGGAGACTGCGCAGGAATGGCTCTGTGATGCTTGTTTATAGATGAGAGTAGCACCTTATTTTAGTTCTATATATACTGTAGATACAAGAAATGTCAACCTATATAGTATAAAATCACCAGTTTGACTGGGTGTTGGTGACATGCACCGTTTGCCCCCATAATTAATGAGCTTCTCTCCTTTCAAAAGTACAAAAAAAATTTTTTTTTTGGGGGGGGGGCAGTTAGACTACTGTTCATTGCATGTTTTATCCACCTATGTTTTTATTTTTTGGGGGGATTAGTATAACAGAAAGCTTAAGAAACTGAGGGATTCCTCCAAATTTACATTCTAACAGTGTAGGCAGTGCTGCGGCAGTGGGAACAACCAACAGCTACCCAGTGTTTATGGATTTGTGAGTTACAGTTATTCAGTATATGGCATATTGTGTGGTATCCACATACCCCCACATACCCCCACATACCCCAGCCCAATCCTTGTTGTATCTCGTGATTCTTGTGTGCCCAAAGCCTTAGCAGTCACATAAGCAAGTGCCTGTTAAAACATAGTCCATGTGTAAAAGTGTTTTGTAACATCCTCTTGTGTACTGCCAACTGCTATCATCTTTCAGCTGAAAATACTGCTAATAGGCACTGCTTATATAAAATAAAGGTCTTTATGTACAACAAAATAAAAAAAATCAACATTTAAATAGATATTATTACACTGTTGATGTGTAGGGTGGACTAACGAAGTGTGGAAAGCTGTCCAAGCCACTGGGAGGTGCTCTAGTGGACTGTTGGATTGTTGTGTATGAGAATTATATTAGTGCACATATGTATGGATATATTTATATAGAGCTAGAATGTACAGCTCTGTATATAGATTAGAGCTCTGTCAGGGAGAACAAACAGGGCAATTAAAAAAGGTAGGGTTTGAGTTTTGAAGAGGAATTCAGGTATAGATCTTCAGACATAACAAGCACCAACACCTAATGATTTGAGGCAGGAGAAGGAAGCTGATGAGGGTGGTATGTAAAGGAGGTGGCTCCGGGGGGATACAACCAGGAACATATACAGTGTAGACAAACAGGTAAAGAGTGCACAGAATGCAGGGACTTTGAACATTAAAAGAAGGGTTTTTGTATGTTATCCAGGGAAACACAATGAAGATATTATCAGGAGAGGAGTAAATTCTCTCTCTTAGACGTGTGGCCCATGGGTCGTCAGGATTATTGGCGTTTGCAATTGTGGTGGTGGCTAGGGGTATGTGGTAGGAGGGGAGAGGGGGTTTGGAGACGGAGGGGAGCCTCAGTCACAGGGGTGGTGGGCCTTTGATGTTGCTCTCAGTGTCCTCAAAGCAGGGGCTTATTTTTAAATTCCTAGCTTGGAGGCAAGTTTTATTGCAGAAAAACTAAGTATAGTGCCAAGTAGAGCCTTCTGTTAGCTGCCAGACCACATAGGGCCTACCAAATAGTCACATCCTTTATTTGGCACCCCAAGGGACTTTTTCATGCTTGTGTTGCTCCCCAGCTCTTTTTACATTTGAATGTAGCTCATGGGTAAAAAGGTTGGGGACCACTGCCATAGAGTATCCAAAGATAAAACTAACAGATGGGCCTCTTTTGGACATAGGGCCGCTGGATTAGAGGTGATTTGGAGCTAATGAGCCAACAAAGTCTTCATCCAGCTGTGCCATAGGGTGAGGAAAAGTCACTTCTCGGCACGGCAGGTATTGACTACATTGACTACAGAGAGGATGAGCCCACAGGAGCCTGTTAGTGGAGAATATGGATGTCAGTTGAGTACAAGTAACAGGACTGTCTATCTGGAGGGCAACCATCTCATCAGTGAACTATACTATATTAAATATTATATATATGGATGATGTATATCATCCCCAGGAATGTCTGTGCTAAGATGCATTATACAGAGCTACATTAGAAAGAAATCCATTTATCTAGACTCTCAAGTGCACAACTCTTGTGACTTTTATGCTCCCGGCTCTACAGTACCGATAAGTGCTACCTGTGTTCCTATCCCACTGATTTAATTGAAAGCCCAATTAATTACTTTACAAACATGCATGTAAAAAAAGTATACAAATTGCACAAAAAATCCCAAACTTCTTGCATTTTTGTGTTACCAAGCAGAGGGATAAGCTATTAAGAATAAAATGACTGATGGAGTTATAAATGGCTGAAAGGCGGAGATGATGATGCATAAAGTCCTTTTCCCTGGGTGGAGTGGAATGTGAGTGACTCTCAACACGGCACCAAGCTATTAGGGAACTGAGCAAAGTGGAATCAGGTACTTGATACACTTCTCTGCTATACCCATTTCTCTTTCCTTTATTGATCTACCAACCCCATTGTTGAAGCCTTTTGTCAAGAGGCTGATGGGATGGAGAAGTTAGCAGGTTGCAAGGTGTAAATAAAATCCACACCACCTCCTCGTTGTTAAAGGAACACTAACATTATACACGGTTTGCTTTATACTGAGAAGCCACTGTTGCCTTATGCATATAGTTGTTGGGTCAATGCTCCATTCTTTTATCAAACTCATCAACTGTGGCTCTTTAGGTCTTAAGTGTGTGGCTCCTTATGCCAATCATCTTGGCATATTGCAGTAGAGTGGATGAACATGAATCTGATTCAAAGATGGCTTGCCACTGTTATAGCATAACATCCCTCCCCATGACTAAGCAAAATGACAATGCAGGTAGATGCTCCTACACCAGGTCTTGTATTGCTGCAAAGCCAATGAATTCTGCAAAAATAGATGAGGAGTATATCATTGTATTTGGATGGGAATGTTTCCACCAATATAATTAGGAGGACAAAGCACTGTCAGCCTACAAGTCTTTAGAAATAAACATGCAAAAACATATAGAATCTGCCATAGCCAGGCCAACAATGCTACCTCAACAAAAATATAATTTTGTGTACAAACCTGAGAATGGTTAGAACTATCCAGGCACACTATGTGACTAGAACTACCTAGGCAAACTATATGGCTAGAACTATCCTGACAAGTTATACCGCTAGAACTATTCTGGCACACTATATAGCTAGAACTATCTTGGTACACTATATAGCTAGAACTATCTTGGCACACTATATAGCTAGAACTATCTTGGCACACTATATAGCTAGAACTATCTTGGCACACTATATAGCTAGAACTATCCTGGCACACTATATGGCTAGAACGATCTAGATCAGTGCTGTCCAACTTCTACGGTACCGAGGGCTGGAACTTTTCCAATCTACATGGTGGAGGGCCGATAACAGAAGCCAGTTTTAGCCACTCCCTGTTTTTAGACCACACCCACTGTAAACCACACCCATGTTACCGCAAGACAATGTCTACATTAATAGCACACCAAAAAAACCAAATGGTTGGTGTTCACTGTAGGGATCAGGGCTGGAACTAGGGGTAGGCAGAGTAAGCATCTGTCTAGGGCGCCATCATTGAGGGGCACACTTTTTTCAAGCGTATTTAATAATTTGTTTCAGTAATCATGGTCACCCAGTTGGGTGGAATCCATCTCCTTCCCCTTCTCCCTCTTGCCGGCAAGTAATAGCTCCTTCTGTGCGGTGAACCTCGATGTGCGTACACGATTCAAAGAAGTCACTGATGTGTTGGATGGCAGAGAGCGGATGGCCTGCTTGGTGTGGCTCTTGCTACTCTCAGCCTTGCACAGTTGCACTGAACTGAAGACATTCTTTCTATTACTGTAAAGTGTTGAAGCTTCCTGATGGCACAGCCAGGTACAGATTTGGGGCCATATGTTTGCTGTTGCTGGTTGGCACTGACACATGTACATAAATACTTGGGGGCAATATGATGTGATCAGATTTATTTTTGGCTGCTGCTGACACAGGAAAAGATTGGGGGCAATATGATGGCTGCTGGAGGGCTGTATGATGGATGGCTGCTGAGCTTGCTGGTACAGGGGCAGTAATATCAATGAAAAAGTGTTGTACATTTTCTTGCTTTCTTTATTTAAAAACCATCATGGTAAGGAGGGAAATGGTAATGCAGGAGAGGGGGGCAATGATTGAAGCTCTTGTCTAGGGTGCCAAACTACCTTGTGCCTGTCCTGGCAAGGATGTCACTCTGTCACATATGTGAAAAAAGCTAAGTCATATTAGGACATACCCATAAATCCATATGCCTCCTCCTCCCCTGTGTATAATACAGTACCCCAGCATATGATTAAACACCTTAGGGGCCCACTAACAATAATTTTCAAATGCTAACAAACCCCCAGAACAAATACCAAAGTATGACACACACAGGAGCATAGGGAAGGCAGAACAGAACAGGAGACAGGAAAATCAGGACCAGACTAATATGTACTACATACAGTGACACAGTGCTGGTGCCCCATTAGCATTTTGAATAAAGTGTGAACATGTGAACCATGTGGACAGTTTCAGTCTGTTTTTCAGGTGTGAACAGTACAGGCCTTTAGGATGTGAACAATAGAGGTGTCACAAGTGTGAACAATACAGGGGATTAGTCTGAATTTGAGGTTTAGACAATGCAGGGGCCAGTTAATCTCTGTAGTGATACCTTTTAAAGGTTACATATGGTAAACAGACACAGCAGGCAGACTTTGATGTGGAGGGCCATATAAGGGGGGTCACCAGTTGGACAGCCCTGATCTAGATCTTTTAAACTTGCACCTCTTCATTGCCCTATCCTCAACTGTGGCTGAGTCTGCACATATAGAATGATGTGTGTGTATACTAAATCTACAGTCTTCTCCACTTTGGTTGTATTGGTATACTAACAGGTGTGGTGGGGAGAATGAGCATTTCTATGAAACTAAGGGAACATTTATCTATTGACTAGTCTGATTATTGTAGTTAGGAACCTTTATGCCTTTATTAAGAATTATTTGAACAAAGGTTTGAACTTGTTTGTTCATATCTTAGTCCCAAATCATAGGGGCAGATCAACATGTGACTTCAGAAGCAGATTTATTACTAATAATAATAATAATAATAATAATAATAAATTAAGCTGTTGAACCACGAAAGCTACTATGTCACTGTAATTAAAAAAGCTTACAAGCTTATTTCATAATTACCCTTCTGAAATGATGAAACAAATGAGTGAATAAATAGTAGACTGACCAAATGAGACTGCAACCTGGTTAAGTTCACAGAACTTATTTTTTACAACAACCCCCCTGCCCACACACACATTTCTAAATACTGATGCTTTCCGAAATGACCATTGAGGGCCCCTCCCTTACAGGCTCACTCAACAGTCTCCCACCCCATCTTTGGAGAATCAGAATTGTAGAGGGGATTTGCATATATAGTATTGAGATCAAGATGATAGGAGGTTTAAATGCAAATTTCAAGGTTTCAATGAATAATTCAGCAGTGAGAGGAATTCCCTTCCCCCCACCACCAGTAATGTTATAAGGCAGATTGTAATCTTCCAGAGGAGAATGCTGTGACTCATGTAGGAGTAAGGGTAACCCTTATAATGCCAAAAGGGGCCCACCTAAAAACCTTAGATCAGGGGCCCACTCTCAGTACTATTATAATTCCTCTCCTCACACAACCTCTATTCTGCTAGTCTCTTTTCTTTACATACTATAATCTATTGTTCAATCTATTTAGTCTCTTTGTTCTCATAGAAATAGGTAAAGGCCATGGAATAAGACAAATGTTTTGAAGCAGGAGGGACCACTGACACCTGGGCCCACCAGAGTTTTCCTGGTATCCCTGTGGGCCAGTCTGACACTGTATATATCTATATATCTATATCTATATATCTATATATTTTAAAAGCATTAGGCGGGGGTGCAATGAGGCTGTGACCACAAAATACATGTAAGACAAATACAAGAGGTCTTCTGCAATCATACAAGTATTTGTCTATTTGTATTTTGTGGTCACAGCCTCATTGCACCCCCGCCTAATGCTTTTAAAAATTAGTGGTGAGCACAACTTTCCCTTGTTTGTTTTATATATATATAGATCACTGACCCCAGTGTTTGCATATGAGCAAAGTTCCAGTGTAGTTGGGCGGCAGGATGCCTCCATCATCTTCTCGCACCTTTCCAAAATGTAATCAGCAAAAAAAATTGTCTTTTATTAACTGCTTCCTGATTAGATAGGACACAGAAGGGTTACCACCTATCCAAATGGCAAGCAGTTCTGCACAATGAGATCTTTTTTGGCAGGTGCATTGCCAGCAGAACCAAGTCAATGTCAGGGCTTTTTATGGCCCCAATTATTTCTGAGCTTCTTGCATTAAACGGGTTCCTTGTTCACCTAACGGGTAATCCGTTGAAACACTAGGGCATATTCAAAGGGTGGAAAAAGTTCTGCTGGCCTGATAGAGCTGATGGTCAGAGGGGTCTTTCTATGCTCTGGTGTACCTCAGCCAGTAGAGAATCACTCTCATTGTGCCTTGCATTTACTTGAATGGGATGGGTGTGACATCACTGGTACTAGTACTATTTGGCCTTAAAAAGGCTTTACAAGAACGAAGACGGCCATGTTGGATTTGGGGCACTTTGCTTCTGGCAGAGGATACACTAAATGTGTCACCAGACCTGGATTTGTGGAAAGGCCACCAAGGCACGGGCCTAGGGCGGCAGGATTTTAGGGGCGGCATACGGCCCAAGCTCACCCAGATTGGTTCAGAAACACTGGGGATACACAGGATATAAGATAGTGCCAATCCCCATTTCTCCAATCCCAATAATGAGAATTTGAGTGAATAAAAGGAAGGGGACAGAGGGGAAAGAACGACAGCGGGCCTAGCGGCTCCCGCTATGTAAACCAGCCCTGTGTATCACCGCACTTATAGAGCACCCTGTGGTATACTGTAGCATCTCTGGGCCCCCAGCACATTCTATTTCTTGGTTCCACTCTGTGGCCCCCACGGTTGCAAGGTCTGCTCCTCCTAATGATTACTTCTGTTCCCAAAATCAGCTCTGATTAAGTAGTTTATATAAACAGGGCCCTAGTTAATCTAGCTAATCTACCTAGGAGGAATTATTGGTGCCCCTCTGCACATGTATGTTCCTTCTACTCAAACTGGCTGCAGCCTTTGTAACCAAAAATATGTGACTTTGATCATCACAGAGTGTGTGCTTCTTAAAGGGCAATAGGGACTTGCGTTTAGTGCAGGAGAATGCTATACAGTCTGCTATTGATGTGCTTAGTCTTATATTATGGTCAGGAAGAGAGTTTTTTTAAGGATAAAAACTGAAAGCAGAGTTTTTCATGATTAAAACAATAGCCAAAAATAATATTCATCAAAATCTCTATTCAGTAACCTCACGCTGAGCTGCCCTTATAATGCACAATAAGTTCCCGTCCCTTTTTTATAGATACAAATACACATACACAAAGAAAGAAATGCTCTGTGCACTAGTGATGTGTGGGTTCAGAAATTCCAACCCTAACCCGCCCCCTCCCAAACCACCCCTGGCCAAGCCCACTGCTTCGCTCAATTTATAGACCCGCGCCCTCCCTGCCCTGCAGTGACGTCATAAAATTGTGGCGTCGGAAGCCAAAATTGCTAGGTTGCGGGCGGGGAGAGCAGGAGAAGAACTTGACTTGGACCCCACCACAACCAGAAGATTTTGTGCAGGAGTCAGCCCGACACCGCCCAACCCGTGGGTTTAGGGCCGGCCCGCACATCACTACACAGCTACACTGTAATACTGTATCAAGAAAACGATATGGCAGGTTACACCCATCATTATAAATACTAATATACAGAGAAGTAATGTTGTGGGCACAGCTCCAACACATATGTATAAATACATATATACAGAGGCGGAATGTTCTGGGCATAACATGAGCTATATGTATGAATATAAAGAGAAGGAATGTCCTGAGCATAGAGTAGCTTTACCCCTATACTGTACTGTCTATAAGGGAAGCAAAATTGCAGCGCCAACAGATATTTATAACTATACAGAAAAGGAATGTTTTATGCACCAATAAGCCATACCCTCATACCGCACTATCTTTAAAGGGATACTGTCATGGGAAAAAAAATTTTTTTTCAAAACAAATTAGTTAATAGTGCTGCTCCAGCAGAATTCTGCACTGAAATCTGTTTCTCAAAAGAGCAAACAGATTTTGAAATCTGACATGGGGCTAGACATATTGTCAATTTCCCAGCTGCCCCAAATGTGACTTGTGCTCTGATAAACTTCAATCACTCTTTACTGCTGTACTGCAAATTAGAGTGATATCACCCCCTCCCTTTCCCCCCCCCAGTAGCCAAACAAAAGAACAATGGGAAGGTAACCAGATAACAGCTCCCTAACACAAGATAACAGCTGCCTGGTAGATCTAAGAACAACACTCAATAGTAAAAACCCATGTCCCACTGAGACACATTCAGTTACATTGAGAAGGAAAAACAGCAGCCTGCCAGAAAGCATTTCTCTCCTAAAGTGCAGGTACAAGTCACATGACTGGGAGCAGCTGGGGAATTGATAAAATGTCTAGCCCCATGTCAGATTTCAAAATTGAATAAATAAAAATCTGTTTGCTATGGATTTCAGTGCAGAATTCTGCTGGAGTAGCAATATTAACTGATGCGTTTTTAAAAAAACATGTTTTCCGATGACAGGATCCCTTTAAGCCCCTATTAGCCTACATAGCTATTTACATTCTCAATGTATACATTTAATGTACATATTTGCAGTCCAAATGGAAATTTAGTAAAAAAAAACAAAAAAACTTCACTTGTTCCTTTTCCTTGTTTGCCCCCTTGTACTTCAGGTCCACCCATGTGTTCTATGTGACAAGCTTGCATGCTTTATGCCACGTTTCTTATCTGATATTTGGATGGAGATTCCCAGTGTGGAGCACAGAAGCTCTGACTGAGACCCGGCTCAACTCCTAGCAGGAAAGTGACAACTGCTGTAAAGTGAGATATCCCATGGCCGTGCTTTAATTCACTGTTTAACATTTCTCCAGATATATTTACTCTATGGCACAATTTGCTATTACACAGAAACCTGTGTTTAACATCCACACGTGCACATGTAAACATCCCTAGCCATGTGCAGCAGCTCTCTTTTTCTACACTTACACCCTACAGAACAGGGGAACCAAGAGACTTTCAGCCTTCTAGACAGATGTTCCTACTTATTGTCTTTTTAGAGTCACCAGAAGAAGTCAAATGGCAGGGTGGGTATTAGGGGTATTGACTAAATCTGAGGGTCCAGGGTGTTTTTAATCTAACAGTATCTTGGTATAACCTTAATGTTTGTCCAGTAGTATTGCAGGGTAAAATCAGAAGAAAAGTCATAAGGAAACTGGTAGAGACATCGCCTAAGAGTGTTCAGAAGGTCGGTAGAAGGGTGTAGAAGCCTTTTTATAACCTGTGACCCAACCTAAGAACTGCCAACCTCTTAAACCATATCCCTTCCCATAGATACATTAAATCCCCCAGTTTTTTTCAACCAATTGCAGGATTATAAATAATATATATATATATATATATATATATATATATATATATATATATATATATATATATATACCATTTATCGAAAAAAGATCAGCACTCACAGGTCTTAAGATGAGTGCTGATCTTTTCTGGATGAATGGAAATGACTCGTTGATCTTGCACCCAGTTATATTAACATTTTTTGTTGAGAGTGCCGGCTTCTCATTGGATTATATACTGTGCATATATAGATATTTATATATGTATATAACTATAGACAAATAAAAGAGTCCTCTGCACTCAACCCATTATCAATATATTTAAGACATAGACATTTTGTGCATACTGCTACTGAAAAATGCAAAAATTTTGGGCACTAGAAATACGGGTATGTATCAGTGTTTAAATTGTGTACAATGCAAACATGTAATCCGAGGAAACAACTTTGTACATCCTGATACCGGTGAGACAATAAATATTAGGGGCTACCATACTTGTTTTTCACAGTATGTGGTCTACGTGATCGTATGCCCGTGTCATAAATTGTATGTTGGGGAAACCGTGCTGAAAGTAAAGTCACGGATTTCCCAACATAAATCAACAATCAAATCAGGCAATCTAGCATTACCACTATCTAGGCATTTTCGGGAACATGGACACACAAGTGACCAGCTACGATTCATGGTGTTGGAAACTGTACCTCCACTGAAAAGAGGGGGTGATCGAGAGCTAAGATTGAAACAGCGGGAGGTGTGGTGGATCAATAAATTAAACACACTTCACCCTCACGGTCTTAACAAAGATTATGATTTGTATTTATTCTTATAGTTAACTTGTTGTATTTCTTATAGACAATATGTATGTGTGAAAATAGCTGCAATTATATTAAATATGTATTAATTGTATCTGATTCCATTCAGGTTATGTGTGAAAAATACATTATATGTCACTTCCTTCTCTGGACTTTAAATTCCAGTATGGATACGGACTATACCTTTATACCATTGTTACACATGGCTTGAGAAAGGGCCTAGATGGCTCGAAACGTCGCCGATTGATATGTGCACATATATGGTGATGTGAAGTTTTTATCTTTTAATACAGAATTCAAGCATTAACAGTGAGTGCTGTCCATCTTTTCGTTTGTACATATATATATATATATATATTTGCTTGTGTCTGTGTGTAAGACATGTCCCATTAGCAATATTTGCTGCTAAAGGAAATGAACGATGTGGTTTCTTTAACAGGAACTCAACATTTTTACACCCATAAAGTTGAAGCTGTCAGAGCTAGCAGGCTCATAGGGAACAGCTGTGAGCAGCTTCCATCCCAGTTCACATTCAGGAATTGAACTTCAAAAATGTTCTCCTGGTAGATTTCTGAGTTATGGTTCTACTAATGCCTTGAGTGGCACCTGGAAAACAACAAATAGTTGTGTAATAGAATAGTGAGCATCTGTTCTGGGTTGCACAACATTTATGTACAGCACAGTTTCTGCCTCTTGGACTACTGTTGGCATCTTTCCCCCTTATTCCCTTGTTCTTCCTACCCACGACTGCTCCTTAGCTTCACGCCTCTATATAAAGGGCCCCATTAAGTCACCCAATTAAAAGAATTGTCACCCCCTAAAGAAAAATCGGATGAAAGACATAATTGTTTTGGTAGTGCACATATATGTTGCATATGTTGTGCACACATATATATTCTATGAATATCTCTTAACATTCACTCTGTTACACCTTCCTATAACTCCTTGATATCACCTCCATTCCTCCCAGCGCCACATATTTCAAGGCTCCTGTACTTCCATTCTGAGAACAAGAAAGTCTATTAGGTGTCTATCTTTTTAAAGGCTCTTGTCACTTCGCTATGTTCTAGTAACTGTTACTTTGATAATGTACCCATAGGCTATAATGCAACTTATAGTAAGGGCATGTTATCGCATACAGATCTGTTCAAAATAATAGCAGTGCAACAGCACTACGCTGATCAATCAATGTTTTTGGTAGAAATTCTATTTCTACATGGCAAATAATTTACTAGTTGGTGTAGTAGAGTAATAGAAAACCAAAAGACCCAACAGTCATGACATGCTGCTGATTCTGTGTAATTGAATCATCAATTGAGGCTTGTCCCAAATAATAACAGTTTTCCAAATAATAGCAGTGTGGAGTTCAATTAGTGAGATCATTAATTTTTAAAAAAACAGGTGCTATCTGCAAAAAGCCCCACAAAGTCCCAATGTTAAAAAAAGACGTGCTGAAGAGCTTACAATTTGCCAAATAACAGATTGACTGGCCTAAAGAGAAATGGAGCAACATTTTGTGGACTGATGAAAGGAAGATTGTTCTTTTTGGGTGTAGGGGCCACAGACAGTTTGTCAGACAACCCCCACACACTGAATTCAAGTCACAGTACAATGTGAAGACAGTGAAACATGGTGGCACAAGCATCATACTATGGTGTTGGGTCTATTTATCAAATACTAGGGATCATGGATCAGTTTCAATACATCAAAATACTTGAAGAGGTCATTTTGCCTTATGCCTAAAAGGAATTGTCCTTGAAATGGGGGTTTCAACAAGGCAATAATCCAAAACACAGCAGTAAACAAGCAACATCTTCGTTCCAGACCAACAAAATTGACATTATGGAGTGGCCAGCCCAATCTCTGGACCGTAATCCAATAGAAAACTTCTTGGGTGACATCAAAAATGGTGTTTCTGAGGCAAAAGCAAGAAATGCAGAAGAATTGTGGAATGTAACAGGTGCCAGAAGTTGGTGGACTCCATACAACACAGATGTGCAGCAGTTCTCAGAAACACTGATTATACAACTGAATATTAGTTCAGTGATTCAAAGGAAAGCAAAACCTTGAAATATTTTTCAGTTTATACAGTGAATGTTTGAATTAGTAAAGAAAAATGCAGACACTGCTATTTTTTTGTAAAAGGCTTATATTCCCTTTTCTTCACTTTCTGTAAAGGAATAACACAGATTTGATAAATTTTTCTTCATGTTTTAATTTGAAATAGAATAGAATCCAATCCCTGTGCTTGGTTGCTTGCTAGTAACTATACAATTTGAATCAAATACTGCAAAATGTGACTTTTACATTGTGAATAAGGGTACTGCTATACTTGGAAGGGATCTCTTTGCTGCATTAAACCTACAATTAGTTAATGTCTCATTACTACAGCAGCAGTGCCTGCCACACAGCCAGTGTCTAAAATGTCACCACAAAGCGACACTTCACTGGGTTGTGCAAAGAACTTTGTTCACAATGTTAAGTTGAGACCAGATGTAAAACCAGTACCATTCCCTGATTCAGCATGGGAAAAACTTGCTATTGATATTGCGGGTCATTTTACAGATGTAATATGTTTCTCATATTACATCAGCTACAGTAATAACATTTCTGTCTACAGTCTTCAGCAGAGAAGGTAATACAAAGGAGTTTATATCAGACAATGGACCACAGTTTGTTTCATATGAGTTTGAATCCTTTCTTATAGAGAGGAATATTGTGCATAGGAAATCTTCAGTGTATTACCCATAAGCAAATGGAGTGTAATAAAATTACCTGGTGGTCTAGTGGTGCGGCGGCGTGGACGGCCGCCACGCCACCGTGCTCCTGTTCCGGCCTCCAGCGCCGGCGCCACCTTGGTTCTCTAGGGTGCGCCTCTTAAAGGTACAGGCGCACTGGCGCGATTACGCCAGTGCGCATTGGGCACGTTTTGGCACAAAATTTGGAGGTATTTAAGGCCCATTCTTACTCCCAGCCAGTGCCCATGATAGAATCTTGATTCTGGTGGTTCCTGAAGCCTTGTGCTGTCTGTTCCTGTGAAATTTGTATCTGTTATTCCGGTTTTGATCCCTGCCTGTTCCTGACTATTCTGATATCCGAATCCTGACCTTTGCCTGCATCTCGACTACTCTTTCTGCCTGACCCCATCTGTTTGATTACCCGGTTTGACCCTTGCCTGCCTGACGATTCTAGATATCTGCCTGCCTCGACCCTGCACCATGTCGATTGGAAAAATTCCGGCCCTCGGTACCATAGAAGTTGGACAGCACTGTTCTGGGGGAAAGGGATCAGAGCACTTCCAAGACACAAAATATTAATTTCTCCTGTACACATTAGGGGCCATTTCCTTTAGTGAGAGTGTGCTAAAGGGGGAGTAAAACTGAGCCCTTTAGTTCTCATTTAGTTCCGGGTCTGGATGCACACTGGATGGACCCATGGCAGTCTAAATCTGCTGCCCCATATGTGCCTTCCGCCCCTCATGGGACAGCTAAATTTATCAGCACACAAGTGTTCCGTATTATTCTATCAATTCTCTAAAATATTGTACAGTGAGAATACTTGCACTGATGCTCATACTTTGTTTACTAAATGCACATTATTCATCCAGATGCACAAATGCCCCCAATTATTCTAGATTCACATTTTTGCCCAAAAGCTGCTTTTCTTCAATGCAACATACTACATTTTCTTCTCTCCAGTGAATGATTCCTGTTCTTGTGAGAAATGCTTAGAGTTCCTATCGAGTCCCTTCACCCTTCATACATAAAAACATCATATTTAATCCCTAAGGCAGCTGGGGGGGAATTGGGGGGAGTAACAATAATAAAAAATATATATATAAAATTGGCAAGGCACAGACTACAACAGGAGAACATGCATTAACATAGAGCAGAGGATTGAAATGAAACATTTGTTAGAAGCAATGGAACTGAGCACAGAAAGTTTGCCTTTTCTTTCTACCTCTCTGCAGAGTGCTGATAAAACCAACTCATTTAAAGGCTCTTTGCTGCATACAATGAATTGGAGAAATCTTGTAGTGTCTCGCTAATCCAGATGCACCACACTATTCTCCCAAATCCAATAAGAATGGGGTGGTTCTTGTAAAGGGGAACGCGAGAGATAATATTTTTTGCAGCCATTAAATTAACATCTGTTTGACAAAAGATGCAGAATAGAATTGTGGGTACCTGATGACAGGACATGGTTGTAGGGAATGGCATATTTTTAACCCTTTGCTGTGAGGTTGCCTGCAGCTTATCCATTCATGCTGCTGACTTGTGGCAAAGTACGGAGCATGGTTTCCTATTGTGAGGCCTGGCCCAGCCTGAAGGTAATTTAGGGTGAGATTTGGAGTGATGCTTATTTGTGCCCTGGGTACCCCTGGAACTATAGCAGGGTGGCTGTTACCTCAATCTTTCTATATATCTGTAACCTTATGAGCTAAGGGGCCCAGCCTGTAGGCCAGTTAGTGAGAGATTTGGGGTGAGTGCTTATTTGTGCCATGGGTACCCCTGGAACTATAGCAGGGTGACTGTTACCCCAATATTACTATATATCTGTAACCTTGTTATAAGCTAAGGGGCCCAGCCTGAACAGGGCCGGATTTACATAGTGGGCACCCCTAGGCCCACTGCCGTTCGTTGCCCCTGTACCCTCCCCTTTAATTTCTACACATTTTCATCATCTGGACCGGAGCAATGGGGATTGGCGCACAGGAAATTTTAAAAATGATTGTACCTCCAGCGCATCCCCAGTGGGTGGGTGTGGTTGGGCAGCATGCCGCCCCCTAAAATCCTGCCACCCTAGGCCCGGGCCTAGATGGCCTTTCCACAAATCCAGGCCTGAGCCTGAAGGCCAGTTAGGGTGAGATTTGGGATGATGCTTATTTGTGCCCTGGTTACCCCTGAAACTATAGCAGGGTGACTGTTACCCCAATGTTTCTATATATCTGTAACCGTGTGAGCTAAGGGGCTCAGCCTGAAGGCCAGTGTAACCTTCTTATGAAATCAGGGTGTTGTTGAAAATGTCTGATAACCACAGCTGTAAGAAAACAAATATAAATAAATGCTATAATAGAGTTTTATTTTACTTGTATAAACATTTTGGGCTGCAAATAAATGAATGTGCAATATAATTCGATCTTTCAGTGGAATGCATTTGAAATGTTACGTTGAGTCAATTTGTAGCTTTTTTTTCTCATTCCGGTTATAATTGTGGTTTTAACACCTTCACAACTGTAACAAGTAATTCTATGTCCTGCTAAAGGTGTGATGTGGTTAGTGGGCTGAATCGAATGTTGCAGTGACATAGACACCCCCCATGGTCAGAAACACATATTTAGGGCAGTGAGTGTTTCAAAAATGAAACTTTTGTATTGTACCCGTCCATGTTACTTGTTATACAGAGGAATGCAGGGGCTGGAGAGATCATTGGGAAGCATTTATATGAAGTGTTCAAGCATAGGGAGATGGAGTAGAGAAGCAGGGAGCAGGCAGGGAGAATTGTTTACATATCTGCCAAGCCTCAAGTAGGCTCATTGCTACTCAAATTTGACTTAAGCATGATATTGCATTTGAATGAAGTGTAGGAATGGCCCACCTATGATCCACCAGAGAACCTGACTCTAAGTGCCCACTGTCCCAACCATTAGGTAAACATGGTGCTAAATGTCATAGGTGGGGTATTGTCCTGTCTTGGAAATGGGCTGGTGTGATTTGTCCTTGGCAAGAGCCCCTGGTATTGTGACACACAACTCTGACCCTGTTCTAAGCTTTAGTATTACCACCACTGGGAGATTCTATAAATGTATATTATAGTAATAATTACAACATAGCAAGACCTTACAACCACCATTTGATGAATGAGGCCATGGAGACTAATTGACTTAAACAGTTGACATGGGAATTTTATTGGAATTAAAACAATATACAAAATCAATCATGACAGAAAAATATCAAACAAAACTTATAGCATCAATTAATAAAGCATCAAATCATGACATTAACCCTTCACATGTGATTTCTCAATTTCCCATGTTTTGCTACCAACTATATCACAAACATTGCATTTGCAACACCCACTCAGAAACTGATAACATTTGCTGCAAACATTAATTATTTAAGGACTGATGCTTTTTTATATTTTTTCTTGAAAGTATTCAGCCCCCCAGTTCTGACTCTCTTTACCTGAACCCTTGCCCCCAGAGCCGGACCAACCCGGCCGGGCGCCCTAGGCACCCTGGCGGGCCACGGCGCTGGCTCAGTGCGTGCTTGACTGCGCATGCGCGAATGTTTGCTTCAGCGCGCATGCGCCAAATGTGTGCAGAAGCTCATTTACATGAAAGACACCAGCGGCAGTCGCGGAGAGACTGGATCGGACACGGGGTAGGAGACAGAGCAGGTACGTGCCTGGCACCCCCTCAGCTTTGTGCCCTAGGCACGTGCCTACTCTGCCTACCCCTAGTTCCGGCCCTGCTTGCCCCTAAACCCAATTCTTCACTGATTTCCATTAGTTCCCCTTCATCAAGTGACTCCTATTCTAAGCCCTTAGACTGCTGCTCCTGATCTTTCTTACTTTTCTTTATACTCTCCCAGGCAGTCTTCTCCATCCTCTCCAGCTCCTCTGATTCCTGTTCCATCAGTTCCCCAGTGAAACCTTCCCCAGCACCGAGAACCCACTGGGTTCATTTTTCTTTTTCCTTTCTCTTGTCTCCTTACCCACCACCTTCCAGTCCTCCCCTCCTCTGCCTTTATCTCTAATGGGCCTATAAACCTCCCTCCTTGGCCTCTCCTGCCCCTCCTGGGGTAACACAGAACCTTCTGTAGAAGTGCTTGGGCTGGCCATGTCCTGCTCTGACTCACTCTCACCAAGATCTCTGCTCATCAGCTCCTCTATATTGGGGATATTGGGGCAAGACTTCCTAATGTTCTTCCAAACCTCAGGGCAGTTTAAACAGTTGTCCTTGGGCCTTGTTTGATATTAATGGACACAGCACAACCACAAATGCAGACACAAAGGAGGCCTGTCCTATATACATTCCATTGACCAGGCATTGAGTACAGGAGCAGTGTGCCAACTCAGGTTCTTTCTTGACACCCAATAAAATTGTGTGCAATTAAAAGGCATGTATTTGCCCATTCCTTGATTGTGTGACCTGCCCCCCCAATATCAAGCAGAGGGCTGGATTGAACATTATGATGACAGTTTACAGAGTGAGGGCCATTGGTAAGCGGCAGGGCAGGCTTAGTGAGTTTTTAATGCAAGTAGTAGGCTGGACTAGATAACTGTGATGGCAACTTACAGATGGAGGGTGATGACAGATTTGGTTTTAATGAATGAAAAAGTCTGATTCGATCTGATTTGAATTTTTGCCCCATTTACCCATGTTCCTTTTTTCTATTCTTCCTCTTTCATGTAATCAGCAGTGCCATGTTCAAAAATCCATTACCAAGAGGGTGAAGCTCACACCCACCCTCTCCCAGAGCACAATGCCATCATGGGAAAGGAATTTATAGTGAGTGAGAGTGGCAGCATCTCGGCATCTTTGCATAATGGCCCAATACTGAATGTCAATGACCATTATTAACTCAACAATTCATCCTCTGGGACAACAAAACAAGAACTAATTGCTGGGGGCGGGCACATTAATCGTCTGTTAATTACAACAAAGGCAGTCTCGTCTGGGGACGACAGTCGGTTTGCTGAGTAACACTTTATTTTAGGCCATATTCCTTGGTGTGCCACCAGCAGCCATATCAGGCTAATTAAACAAACCTGTTTATTACTTCTTGTTCAAATAACTCTATGCCCGAGGGTCGGGACACTGGCAAAGGAATACCAGGGGAATCCAGAAAAAACAAGTGAATGTGAAGGAGCTGTAGCCTTGTATTATTTATTTTCTGCTTGCACAAAATAAACTGACTGCCCCATTAGTTCTCTTGCTTTTTTTATAACTATTTTAACAGTATCTATTTTTATCTTCCCTTCTGCATGTTATACTTTTTTCTGCTCTTCTCTTTCATTTTTCTGTTACTTTTTTGTTTTGCTCTTACCTTGTGCCCTGGTTCTTGCAGTCTCCTTGTACATATCATATCTCATATCAGTCACATCCACCAAGCCACAAATAATTTTGCTTTTAAATTAGTTAGCCACTATTATGTTCTTTTCTGGTTGTCTTTCCCTTCTACTCTCTCATTTCTCTGTAGAATGCTTCTACTTTCTTATGTTTCCCCTTTCACATAGGCCTTCCTCTCCTCTTTCTTTTGCTTTACCTTTTGGTTAATGTTGGCTCTGCTCCTGCTCTTCGTCCCTTTCCTTATTTGCTATCATCAACTAGTGTCTTGTGATTTGAGTTGCAATGTGATGAGGAGGGGTTATTGGAGTTGGACTGGGGTGTCCGAACCCCTTAGGGGCCTTGTCCTCAGGACCCTGTATAGTCAAGCTTAAACTATAAATTAGTGGACGGAGTGCATATGGTCAAAGCTTTGAGTAATTAGACATCTTACTTTTCAGAGCATTCACATTATATTTAATAAAATGTTTTCTCTAGCAAGTTCCTAGCACCTTTTTTATTATGTTCACACCAGTGATGAGCAGGTCAGTAATTTGTTTTTAATCACCTACTCCTTTCTTTTAATATTTGCAAATTGGTTCAGCATATCAAGAGCAGGGCCTCTCAGCAAGTTCCTACACACTCACCATAACCATTTTACATGAGCAGATAAAAGTAGCATCTGGAATTCAGTGCTTTAGAAATACAGTGTGTGAATCACTCGATGGTGTGGACATGCAGTTATTGTTCTACAGTCCATAATGGTACAGTAACCAACAAGTCTAGTGCAGTTAGAATAATGAAATCAGACTACATGTTACTGGATTGGGACAAATGTTGCCTCTTTTACTGTATACCCCCTTATATTGTTCATAAATATTGTCCTAATTATGGCAGTTATCTGTACAAATATTTGTTAACTTCAATCTCCATAATACAAAATCTTTTCAGCAGCAGATCAGGAGGAAGATTGAACTTGACTTCTCCACCATGAAAGCAACAGGCACACACCTTCCCCGAGACTCATACTTGTATAAATACATGGAGTCAATGCTTTTGTTCTCAGCTTGTGCTGTCTACACGGCATATCACCTCTCTTCTCATAGTGCTGGGCAGCCGGCCAAGAGATAATGAGATTCTGTATTTCTCTGGCTTGTAGTATGGGGAGATGGAAAGCCAAGGCAAGAAGAGTACAGTAGATGGACCTAACATTTTCTTCTTCTTAGGATTATCAATTATTTATAAGGCACTGACATTTTGCTGTGGTTTACATTTGAGAATTAATAATTACATAGTAAATATAAAGATGCCGTACTTAGAGATACACAGAGATACTGAGCTGAGGAACCAATAGGATGAGACTATGGGGCAGATTCACTAAGTGCCGAATTTGCGTTAGCGTCTGTTTCACTCACATCACAACACTTCGCCAGGCATAAATTCGTCCAGACTATGCTAATTCACTAACATGCAAAGTTACATCCATGGTGGACGAACGCTGGCGAAGTTGTGCTAGCGTCACTTCAGCAAGCAAAGCGAAGTTGCGCTAGCGTTGGCTAATTTGCATATGATGGGAAGTGAAAGTTCAATGCAAGTATATGATGCAGCAAATACAAGCCCAGGGAACCTTAAAAAAAATAAAAAAGAGTTTTTATAATGCCCTACACATGAGCCCAGTGTATAGTTTATGTGCCATATGTTAGGAAATGTAGGGGGTCTCCAAAAAAAATTTTTTTTTTAGAAAGTTCTTCAACAAAAAAATTGGGGAAGTTTTAGTGAATTTGATCAGTTACGTCCGTTTGCCAGAGCAAAAATTCGCCTGGCGTTAGAGTGCGAAGTTGTGCTAGTGTAGTAAATCGGCAAAGTACCGAAATGACGTCACTCATTTCACTTCGCCCTTTAGTAAATTTGCCCCTATATCTTAGGGGGAGATTACAACATGGAGTTGAGTTTTGCTGTAGTTGGCTATTTACTAGATATTTCTGCTCAATATATGAATAAACTTAACACTGGGCATGCAATTTAATTAACAAATATAATTGCAGTTGTGTCCTCTTTAGTCCTATTTCATTCTTGAATGGCTGCCCCCATTTCTACACAGCAGCTGGATTAAATAATATGTAGTAGTTCTCCTTAAAGTGGAAGTAAAGTCTAAAATAGAATCAGTCTAGAAATGCTGTATTTTGTATACTAAACATAAACATGAACTTACTACACCCCAACCTTATAAAAACAAATGATTTATGCTTTCAAAGTTTTCCACAGGGGGTCACCATCCTGTAACTTTGTTAAATATCTTTGCAAGACCAAGACTGTGCACATGCTCAGTGTGGTCTGGGCTGCTTAGGGATCATCATAAATGATCAAAACAGCACAAGTCAATCAATATCTGCCAGAAGCCGATGCAGCAATGATTAATAATCAGAATATACAGACTGCACTGGGTCCTGTGTTTTCATGTAATCTAATGGATTTTGTCGTTTTTGTATTGTTTAATACAAACTTTATCCAACTCTGCAGCTGGAGTTGGAAACAGTAAAGGGGATATAAAGGCAAAAATGAAATCCAATACAAATCTCTACATAGTGGCCAACTGCTCTACAGGAAAACAAACAAAGCTGCTTGAGTTCTGCATGGCTGGGAAGTAAGGTGGGGGCTCCCCCTGCTGTTCATAAGTATGATTGTTTCCCTGCAGAGTAGTTAGGGACTGTCTGACAATTCCTATCCACAGCAGTAAATTTCACTGCATACAGTCAGTTTTTTTTTTTTATAAAAATGGTACACATTTTTAATTAAAGTATATTGTAGATAGGTTTCTTTTTCATTAAAGAAAGTAAAAATGGGATTTTATTTTCTTTTTGCCTTTACATGCCCTTTAAGTAGAAGGGGTCATGTACTGATCTATGGGGCTCAAGCACTAGAATGCTATGGGGCACAAGAGTGCACCACTTAATGCACTTGCACCCCAGAGAATGTTGCACTTTGCAAAGAGTGGGGGATTCAGTCTAGCCCTGTCCTTAAGGCCTGCCGTAGGGTAAGTGGTAAGGACTAGAGTTGCCACCTTTTTTCAACCCAAAAGAAATGTTGTATTTGAAAGGTACCAGTTTTGGACACACACTTTTGTAGAAAACAAAGGCATGAAATATAGCCCAGCAGTAGTGATGGGCGAATTTTTCCCGTTTTGCTTCACCGCGATTTTCACGAATTTCGCACAAAATTTGCGAAACGGGTGAAAAATTTGCGAAACGCCAACAATTTGGCGTCATCAAAATGGGTGCCGGCGTCAAAGTGGGTGTCCGTTAATCATCGTCAGCATATTATCCCGGGAAATTCCCAAATTTTTTTGCCGCCAGTGAAACATGAAAATTCCGAGGGAATAAATTCGCCCATCAATACCCAGCACAGTTGTTAATATGTCGCATGTTGTGATCCAATTTGCCAGCATCAGCAGTGACATAACTACTATTACTGGGCCCCACAGCAAATTATTTTTCAGGCCCCCAAAATGTCTAGACATTGACTTGTTTTATCAATATTTAATGAAATGGTATATGAATTAGAACCTCATGGAGCCCATATACCTCCTGTGCCCCCTGCTTCCGCTGTAGTTATTCCCCTGAGCATCTATGTTAAAGCCAAAAGTTCCACAGAATGCCTGTTCTTATTTACAAAGTCATCAAGCAAACCAAAAGAGATACTATGATTGAAGACCTCTCACTCCTTTTCAGAGGGGAGATGGAAATAAGACAGGGCTGGCAGTCAGCATTTGCACAAAAAGTAACAGCTGAACCCAGGTCTTACGATCTAATAACACCTCAAGGAAAATGCTACAGGAGAAGTAGAAGACACCTCAGGCCAGACAAAATACCTGTGCAGCAGGATACTGGTCCAGAGATATATGAAAACATTGAGACCAATGACACACAAGAAGACCAGGTCCAACAAGCTGCAACTTGTCCACAGCAAGCACCAACAGAGGATCATTCTGAAGCCAGTACAGAAGACTCTGCTGAGCCCCATCATAAAACAGTCACAAAAAGTGGTTGGATAGTAAGGGCACCCAGTCGCTATAAAGACTTTGTTTATGATGTTTGCAATTATTCTATTGTTCTACTTTTTAGTGTATTTGTCTGTGACTTTACCACTGGAGTAATATAGAGGGTGCAGAGCTCTTTCTTCAGTGCCTCTCTCTCTATTGTATAGCAGGCTTGCACTCTAATGTTTAATGATGTAGGGTTGCCACTTGTCTGGTTTTGATCCGGACAGCCCGTTATTTTGAAGGCCTGTCCTGGCCTAAACAGCCTTCCTGATTTTTCCAAATCAGACACGATTTCCTATGATTGATGTGATTATTGGCCAATCGTCGATCGCCACATCATAGCCCGGCCCCTGACATCATGACGCCTACCCCGTTGCATCACTGCCCACCACCGTTACATCATGGTTCCACCTCCTGCCTGGAGTGGAGGCCAAAAGGTGGCAACCCTAGTTAGATGTTCCTTGCTGAATAAACATGCAGAAAGTTGCTGTTTCCGGAGCCTTAATATAATATGCAGAACACCGAAAGGCTGAACAGAGAATACAACAATGGGTGATTCAAAATCCCAGGTCACCCATGATGCCTGAAAAATCGAGTGTCACTTACGATGCCTGAAAAAGCACAATTCCACAATTTTGTGTGAGCTTTGGGTAACCCTCAACCCCACCCTTGCAGGACCCCTGTATAGAGGAAGAAGACTCAGACTCCCTCCACTGCTTGCTCTATTGCTCATGGGTTTACTCCAGTGCAAAATACAAAACTGTTTCTTACCAGTCCTTTCCTAGTCTCATTATTTCTTGTTGATATTGGTGTTTGGAGCAGGCAAGTGGCTTTATGATTGGTAACTGATAAGTGCTGTTCTCGCTTCTGTGGTTTCTGGTTAGCTGAGAGTTGCTATTCCCTAGCAGGCCTGGCCATTCCATTAATGCAGGATTTTTTTTTTTCCATTTGCTTTGTATGTTGCTACTGGTCACACAGACTAATGTGAATGGAGATCGATTGATTGGCTCTCGCTTGCATTTTATAGATGAAATGGAAAATATGGCAGTTTGAGGTTTTGCTGCAAACTGTTGGGCACAGGGTAAAGCGGAGCAACGAGATCTTAAATATGAGATTATATGGAAGAAAAATAAATCCAAAATAGTTTTCCTTGTATTTATTGTTGATATTGAGAATAAAGAATGAACATAACTATTAGCATAGAACATTCCTTTACAGTGTATTTAAAGGTACATTTTTATCCCTTTATATGTTTGTGTAGACAAGGTCAGACTGGGTATCCTATGCCATCCAGAGCTCACTCCCGGTTCATGAATCATTTTATGCTCCCCATTTCCCATTTTCCTACATGCTCACACAAAGTTGGAACAAGAGGTACTTCCATCCTAGGAAAGGGGCCTGTACATTCAACTCGCTCCCCAGAACTCGGCATCCCACCCCTCGTATACACACTTGCCACATGTCTGCTCACCTGCCCGCCCACTCGTTCCTGCTCCATCTCTGTTCTGCCATACTGGTCATTTATAGAAATCAGTAAGTAAGCAAGACCCTCTGCTGCCCCCCAAAATGTGTAGTGCTTGCTGCTCTCTAATATAAGAAACAAAAAGCTAATTAAAGGAGAACTTAACCCTAAAAACAAATATGGCTGAAAATGCCACATTTTATATAATAAACTGATTGCACCAGCCTAAAGTTTAAGCTTGTCAATAGCAGCAATGATCCAGGACTTCAAACTTGTCACAGGGGGTCGCCATCTTGGAAAGTGACAATCACATGCTCAGTAGGCTCTGAGCAGCTGTTGAGAAGCTAAACTTAGGGGTCGTCACAAATTATCAAGCTGAAAAGGAGGTTGGCCTGTAATATAAGCTGATGCTGCATGGCTGTTTATTAGACTCTCATGTTATTTACACTGATGTATGTGCTGCCATATAATAATTATCTGTATTACCTATATTAATTACTAATCAATCTTATATTGTGACATTTCTATTCTATGTGTACTGTATATTGTGAGTGGGTCCCTAAGCTCAGTAAGTGACAGCAGCACAGAGCATGTGCAGTGAATCAGCAGAAAAGAAGATGAGGAGCTACTGGGGCATCTTTGGAGACACAGATCTTTACTGCTAAAGGACTGTGGTTGCATTGGGCTGGTACAGAAGCCTAAAACATAATTTATAACATTTCTAGCTTCTTCTTTAGTTAGGCTTTAGTTCTCCTTTAAGCCAATGGCTGTGACATTACACCTGGGTTGGTTTGAAAATCAATGTCACAATAGCAGCAATAACTGCCATGGGAATTTTAGGCTGGCACCTGGAAGAAGCTGAAGGGGGTCATTCCCAGAGATGGATCCATGACAGAACAGGTGACAGGACACTTGCAAGCTCAAGCAATTGGGGAAATGATTTTATCTTTCAAGATGGATTTTGCCTGTGAGAAGAAAGTGTGTTTTATTGTCATTAAAATGAATTCATTTTCTGGCTAATGGCCTAGCTAATTCCTCTGTTCATACAAATGTGTCTGTGCTAATTAGTTATATGCATAAATCTGCATAAATACTGTACACAAACAAGAAAACAAACACGGCTTACATGGAAACACACAGGGGGTAATTAGCTGTGGCACTAGTGTCGCTTCTTTATCTGATCGATATTTAATAGGGATGCACCGAATCCAGGATTCGGTTCGGGATTCGGCAAGGATTCGGCCTTTTTCAGCAGGATTCGGATTCAGCCGAATCCTTTTGCCTGGCCGAACCGAATCCTAATTTGCATATGCAAATTAGGGGTGGCGAGGGAAATCGCGTGACTTTTTGTCACAAAACAAGGAAGTAAAAAAAATGTCCCCTTCCCACCCCTAATTTGCATATGCAAATTAGGGTTTGGATTCGGTTCAGTATTCGGCCAAATCCTTTGCGAAGGATTCGGGGGTTCGGCCGAATCCAAAATAGTGGATTCGGCGCATCCCTAATATTTAAGGTATCAGATTTGATCGGATATTAGTTATCCCTTCCCAATTCTCACAGGTTGTATCTGGGAGCAACATTCATCCAACATATTGCTCAAAAGCCACTTGTTGGGAACCACTGCACTAGTGCATCCCTAGTTATGTGCCCACACCCTGAACCAACAGGGGCCCCACATCAACAATAGGAATTGACAGTAGCCCAATGCCACAAAATGCATCTAGAAAAGCAATGTGTCTTGAATGTGGCTGCTTAACCTTTTACCACAGATCCTATAAGGAGCCCAAGGAACCATCTGTGAGCAGCAGTTCTTATAGCTGAGATTCTAGCTATCTTTATAACAGAGCATTCTGTCACAGTAGCACAGATCCTATCTGATACCCATTGTAAGCAGCAGTCATGTCCTGCTTTATGGCTGAGATTCTAGCTATCTTTATACCAGATATGACAGATTATGTCACAGTGGCACAGATCCTATCTTAGAGTCCTTAAAAGTGTTGTGAAATTCTATCCAAAACCCATGTTTTACATCACTAATGGATTTTAAGCCAAACATATTTCTGTATATTTTTTTTATAACATTTGCACATGACTACAGTGATTCTATGGTGGGAAGTGGATCTAATAGCCCTTCCAGATACCCTCTTTTATCTCACTGGTATCAGCCCAATCAGATGAATTATTGCCCCTGCACATCAATCAGACAATGTGAGAGTGGCAAGCTCCCGATCCTGAAGGCACCAGTGCAAGCTGAGTCTCTCGGAGTCTTGTAATAAGAAGGACAGACAAGGCAATATATATATAATTCATTGCAGTGACTCTGGCCTTACTAGTGTATGCCAATCAATACGTGGACTCAAAGCTCATTATATATTTGCCATAAATACTTTTCAGCTTGACATCTCCCATTCATTATTTAGCAAATCCAGTGCCACACACACTTTTTAGCAGGAGCTTCTGTTAGAATAAAGTCCCATGGAGCAGCACAACTATAATTACCCACAGCTTGGAACAAAGTTGTATGAAATAATATTTACTACTGAATGTGTTTTCATAGTGCAGCACAACATGTATAGTAACTGAAGTCACCTTTGACACAGACAGAAGCAAGACAGGAAGTGAAGAAATGCTATGAATTCTAGCTGACGCTGGCTTGTTGGGGGCTTGAACGGAAAAAGTCCAACACCCAGTAACTTAAGTTGGCCATTAATGGTGAGATGGACTCATTTGATGGGTTGCCAAAGAATGGATCTCTGCCAGATTTAGCCTACCAAATGCTGGGCCAAAGTTTAAAGGGCCAAAGATTGAATCATACAGAAGGCCTACAGAAAGGTAATGCAACAGGCTCCGGCCAGTTATAAGGGGCAGCAAAAAGTTGCCTCCTGTAACTTTAAAAGTTGGATTTCCAGATTTTAATTTAGAAATACGGCTCCCTTAGTGCAGAGAGTGATATTGCTCTCATTGCATTAGTGATGTGGCCCCCCTGCCTTAGGCGGCAGCAGCCCCAGGATAGCCCCTGGCTATGGACAAATTTCAAGAGACCTATTTTGGCACTTTGCATATTATCCTAGTGGGATGTGCCTAAATGCTCTGAATACTCCCTGAAATTGCTTCAAGAATAGAGTTTAAAGAATTGCACTTTGCTCTAAATACTGTGCAGAATTCAACATACTCTCACGTATTCGGCGCCGATCCAGGACATCACAAGGACAACAGCGTTAAGTGCAAAATTTGAGGCTTTATTTCATCATACACACAGGTAAGGGTTTTAGCGGTGGGCGTGCATGGCTGACTTAGTCGGGTGAGCTTGATGTTATCCGCATCTTTCCTTGTTTTTTGATCTCTAAATACTGTGCCCTACAATCAGAGAGGATGGGAGGTGGGGTGCCACGTGGGAACTAGAGACTGCAAGGTGCAAGACACCCCATAGGCACACATTAAGTACAGGGCTTTCCTGCTCCTGAAAATGCTGTTAATTTTTTGAAAATTTTTGAAAAATTTCCATGCAGTTTAACGCCCATTGACTTCTATGTGTTTGGCTAATTTTTGCTGTTTCACAAATTTTTGGCAAAGCAAAACTGGTCAGATTCGACCAAAACTAGCAATTCCACCTAATTTTATCGCTTTTGCTAAACCCTTAGTAGAATTTATTGGAATTTATATATATCCCCTACCACCTGGTGTAAAGGAGGACTACAAGGGGGAATGAAGCCCGTTTAGGACTGAATGAGGTTAGGCAAGGCCCCCTTCCCCCTAAGGTGCGGCAATTTTTAGCCTCTCCTAACCCTTCCCAGCTAGCCCTCAAAGGGCTAGCTGGGAAGGGTTAGGAACAAAGGAAGGGGGCTAGCAATGGCGGGAAAAAAAGTGGGCGGGTTGGGGGAGAAGACAGAGGTGGAGCATGGAGCAGGGCAGGGTTCTTAAGGGGATGCTGTGTGTAAAGAGCTCATAATTACTTGCATTTTTTTGTTTCCCACCCTCCCTCCCTAGGTAAGACAGATCTAGTCGAGAACAAGGTGCTCCAGGGTTGTCACAACCGATCACCTGGATGGGGTTAGGAAGGAATTTTTCTCGTATCTCTAATTGGCTGAAAAGTGCTAGAGTTTTCGCCTTCCTCTGGAGTACCATTATCAGTGGTGGTCAGTGCGACTCTAGGTCTACGAATTGGTTACAGTGCAGGCCTACCTTGCGTTAGTCTTCTCTGATGCAGGCAAGTGACTGGGCTAGCGCCATTATGCACAACGAGGGAGCAGGGGAATGGGCAAAAAGGCCGTCACTGAGTGGACCCGGCCCCATGATCCCTACTTCATGTTTGGAAAATTTTGGGCATTGAGCCCACTTTTTTAAGTTGCAGAATTTTTTGGGCAGTGAGCCCACGTTTGGTGAATAAGAGCCGCAGCTGGGGTCAGGGTGTACCTAAACTTTGATTATTTAACTGTTAAATAAAGCCTGTGACTTCCACAGATTTTTTGGCATAATATGTCTCTGTTTTTTTAATTGAATGGTAAAGGCACAACTTGGGGGGGATAGGGGGTTCCTTGGCCCACAGGAACGTATCACACCAATCTTCAAAAGCAGGTTGGACATTCATTATTTAGGACAGACTTCCTTTCATGGCCTCTCTTGAGGCCTAGTTAAAATAAGAATTACTTAAAGGAAGAAAGATATTAAATGGGCTGGCTATCTAGAGGATCAGAGAATGGAAAAGGTATCCTTGGCCTGAGAGTCTTGTTAAACAGAAAGACAATCAGAGATAGAAAAGATGTAACTCAAAGCAGCTCCACTCTTAGAAACCAACACTAGATGAAAATAAGCTTCCGCAGAAAGGAGAACGTTCCTCAAGGCACCCCAAGGCAGATCATTAAGCTCATTATATATGTTGAGCAAAGTGGAAAATGACTGTATACTTATTACCAAGGAAAAGTTGGTTTTTGTCCAACAGATTATTATCACCTATGATCGGTTGCTGGTGAGGATAGAGGATTAGAACATTGCATCTTCCCCAAGGAACCAAAGAGTTGACCACCAAGGATTAAACCCAGCATTCCTGATTCAGAGCCAAATCCCTTAGGGGTTTGTTTAAACCCAGTCCATCTGTGTTTTTTCTTTACTTTCACTCTCCACCTCTGAATTGGAATGGCACATGGTACATGTGATTATGGAGCAAAGGTCATAATGATGGTGCCATGTCTCTAGGTCTGCCATAGAGTATCCAAAGAGCTAAAAAGGTTGTACGAAAACTTGTTCCAGCGACAATTAAGACTGACTTTTTCCAAGAGAATTATGGTACTGGGACCCTATGGAACCTCTTTTGTTATTTGGGATGAAGGACACAGCATCCCTCCTTTTTATTTGGAAATAAAACATTAATTTGCTATACATAGATCAACCTCTTCTAAAGCAATATGGGCCCTTAAAAAGAGATTTTGGTTTCAGTTCTAGATTGATTTTGAGCTATATTATTCCTTAAATAGATTTTATCTTAAAGGAAAAAAAAATACACAATGAGGTTTCAAGAACCACCACAGTCCTGACCTGACACGTTGACCCAACAAACTCTCTTAATGGGTTTGCAACTGTAAAAAATCATTATTAAAATGTGTTTTCTTATGAGCTTTACCCAGTATTTGTGGTCCTGCCATCCTGTTATATCAGCAGTTATTTTGTAGCTTTTAAATAGCATTCCACAGAGGCCACAATTTTAGTCCTTGAGATCTCAGTGTTTGGGAAGGCTGTATTCTCTTCGTCATTCCACTAAGTGATGAATACACACAAACATCTGTTGTTTTGCGTTTTCCTCTTAGTTTATAACTCTCCCATCTGATTCATCCAGAATTCTGAGCCAAGGTGCAAATCAGTTGAACAATCCAATTTGTTACTGGCTGAAAACTATCCTGTAGAGCTGTATGCTTAATATGGAGGGCATAATATTATGTAATAGGTAGGATATGATATAATGGAACAAGGCTGCAGGGAATTTCGATTATCACTAATGTATTATAAGGGATATTGTACCCCCTACTGTAAATTATAAGGATATTAGAAGTCACTGAGGGGTTATGTGACCATATAAAGGCACAATGCTGAGTTATACAGGGGACTCAGAGTATCATTTGTGTATTATAAGGGATAATGTACCACCCTACTGTAAATTATAAGGATATTAGAAGTCACAGAGGAGTCATGTGACCATATAAAGACACAAGGCTACAGGCTGAGTTATACAGGGAACTCTGAGTATCACTCATGTATTATAAGGGATATTGTACCCCCTATTGTACATTATAAGGATATTAGAAATCACTGATGAGTTGTGTGACCATATAAAGGCACAAGGCTGCAGGCT
This sequence comes from Xenopus petersii, assembly GCA_038501925.1. Lineage (NCBI taxonomy): Eukaryota > Metazoa > Chordata > Amphibia > Anura > Pipidae > Xenopus > Xenopus petersii. The sequence continues at coordinate 83,780,276 of CM076689.1, forward strand.
GAGTTATACAGGTAACTCTGAGTATCACTCATGTATTATAAGGGATAATGTACCCCTACTGTAAATTATAAGGATATTAGAAGTCACTGAGGAGTTATGTGACCATATAAAGGCACAAGACTGAGTTATACAGATTGGGCCACACATGTGGTGACTCTTGGCCAAAGATAGTATCGCAAAGAGACCTCTGTAGAGGGGCCTTTGCAGATCCATAGTCAGAGTCCCAATTATACAGTGCTGGACCAAGCCGACCGGGCAACCTAGGCTACCCAGCTGGCCAGCCTGCTCCCCCATGTGCAAACTTCTCAAGTGTGTACGAACGCAAATTGCACGCGCTGTACAGAGGGAAGGTCAGGGGAACAAGGGGAGAGCTGCTGGTGGGAGGGGAAACTGGCAGGATGGGAGGAAAGAAAGCTTGACACAGGTCAGCGAACAGGGACTAGAGGAAGGCAGAAGGAGCTTTTACAAGTACGTGCCTGACGCCCCCCCCCTGTTGCTGCACCCTAGGCAGTTACCTCTTCTGCCTACCCTAGTTCTGGCCCTGCAATTATATATTGATTAAGGAAACTTTGGCCCTATGCAGAGGCTAAAACACTGCTCAGGATGAAGCCCATTGTACATATCTCCTTGGCAGATCCACATCCAATTTTTATCATAAGAATGAATATGGTGCATAATTCAGCCACTAATAACATATCCTGTGACAATTCTTGCTCAGGGATAATTTGCATTATCAGAATGAGCTGCTATTTATATAACGACAATGTAGAAATTGACCAGTTTTTGGAAAGGCCATTCCCCCCCCACCCTAGCTCAGTACCATGCAACCCAGTTAACAAAATGCAAGTTTATTTTTATCCATGAATTGTATTGAGCCCAGCACTCTACCCGCCCACCGTACAAAGGCGAGGAGGAAAAGGTTACGTTTTCAAAAAGACGTCTTAAAGTTTTCATCTCGCTGTCTAATTATCCTTGTGCGGTATTCAATAGAAAATGAATAGTTGCCATGGCAACTCCTGGAGACCATACAGTAAACTGTATTACGGAGGGGGGGTATTATGTACAGTTTAGGTAAAGTTGGAGAGTTGGTAATGGGGTGGCGCAGGGGAGGGAGATCAGTCATTACGTCGCTGGCAGAGCAGCCACAACTATTTATAAAGGGAATATTTATATAAACTATTTATAAAGGGAAACTATTATTACTTTTCTATTTACATTTTGTCTTTTCTAGTTAAATGTAACTGAGAGGCACAACGGGAGCTACATTGTTCCTTTGCTTTTAATTATGAATGATGAATTTCTTAAACACCCCCACTGTAATCATGTAAGTAGTTAGGAACAGGTGCATGGCAGGGCCCTGGGCCCCAGAAGGACTGTAGTAAGGACATATTATGCAACTGAAATACTAGTAGATATTTCAATAGATGTGTCCAAACCCTAGCCGTCTGGCTGTTGTTGAACACCAACTCTTATCATCCCACTGGCAGCTGAATCAGTTAAATTAGGTATTTTGCATTCACTAATTAAGATATTCTATAAGGGCTGAAGTCCATGGATCCAAGATGCTGAGAGGAAGCGCATGCAACGAGGCGAATATAAGGTAAGTAATAGAAATCTTGGACCTTGTCGCTGCATGCATCCGACACGACTGTCGAAGAAGCAATGTGCGGCGTTCACATCCGACAGTCGTGTCATGTGGGATGCACGCCGCCACATGTCCGACATTTCTATTGCTTACATTGTATTTGGCGCATCTGTCCCGTGGCATGCCCTTACTCGGATCAGACCTGCTCGCACCATGGGGTTCAGCCCTAAGAGACCTGAAGTTGGGCAAGAACTCATTGGGACCCAGAAAAATAAATGAAGATTTGGGCCCAGTCTTGGGTTGTTGGACACAAAATTGGCCTGTGGGATTCCAAGTACAGGTATGTGATCCTTTATCTGGAAACCCATTATCCAGAAAGCTCCGGAATTACGGAAACGCCGTCTCCCGTAATCCCTACTATAATCAAACATTCCAAATTTTTATAAATGTTTTCCTTTTTCCTCTGTAATAATAAAACAGTAGCTTGTACTTGATCCAGACTACAATATATAATTCATCTTTATTGGAAGAAAACCAGCCTATTGGGTTTATGTAATGTTTGAATGATTTTCTAGTAGACATAAGGTATGGAGATCCAAATTAGGGAAAGATCCATTATCTGGAAAACCCCAGGTCCCAAGCATTCTGGATAACAGGTCGCATACCTGTATCTCAACTACCCATCAACCCTCCCCTGGGTAAAGTCCATGGAGATGGTCAAATCGAAAGACATCACACATACAGCAGTAGGGGGTGCAACAGATCAGGTTCTTAGAGGTCCCTTCTCTTTGTGGGCTCTCCCAAGGCCTCAGGGTTCTGCTCCCCACTAGTTATGTCATTGTTTCTATGCCTCCATGTCTACATTTGCTCCTCACTTGATGTCAAAACTGGACTGAAGAAAACCACTGCCCCCATTCTCCTACTCAACACCTGCTTTTTTGAAGTCACCCGCCTCCAGATACAACTTACCTCCGCAGCACCAATCACCCATCACTAGTGCTCCATACAGAAAGGGTGTAGAGGAAGCAACTTTGCAGTTATCCCCCCTCAAGTTGTGCCCTAAGCCCTTGCCACTAGTACTAGCCCTGTAGGACATCACTATTTTTTGGTGGGTAGCAGATAGATGAAAGATACACTGCCACTAATTAATCTGCCAAACAAATACACTTATACATGCAAGGGCCCCCATATTCTCACTTACCGGGGCAGCCAATTAAAACTCATCGGTAGGCCAAAACAGTGGCCTCCTGTGGCCAAACAAATATGCTTGAATGCCTTTGTCCCTTCAGCTGGTAATTAAACAGCAGTATACTGATCACAATTGATCAGTATACTTTGCCTTTAAGAACCCTCCTATAATTTATTTATTGCTTACTTTTGTCTCATTCCTGTACCCAGCAGTTTGTATGGCAACATTACTGTGCAGCTGATACACGCCACAGATACTTATTAGAAGTAACAAGGCGTTGCAGTGCAGTGTTGGGAAGGCTCTGCGTAGGGACATTGCTCCACTGCGGGAAATTGTTTGAGTTATAAGAATCATGTCGCCACTTTTGAGCAATTTATATTTCTGTTCCTCTGCTGCTCTGGCGTGTGTGCAGTCATCCAGTTGTACAAGAGCTTTAGCTTATCCTTCCACAGGGACAGAATTAAATTATAAAAATGGTTTCTTGGCAATCGCGCAAAGTTAAAATCACTACTACATATCCCTTTTATTCAAATATTTGTTTCATTTTTATGTATTTCCAATCAATGCTGAATGGTTTTCTTTGGCAAAATCAATCCAATTTTCTCAAAAAAAGGCATACTGTATTATAAAACTGACATGGTGATGTTTCTTTTGCTTTATTGACCTTTCTTTTCTGACAGTTTTTCTTTCAGTTTATTAATATTGCTTCGTGCTCAAAATCGTGCTTCAATGTATACACTGGGTTTGAGTGGATTTTTGACCACTGACTAGTGATGGGCGAATTTATTTGCAGGAATGGTCTAGTGATGGGCGAATTTATTTGCAGGAATGGTTTTGCAACGAATTTCCACATTTCGCGAATGGTTTTCACAAACTGCTGCAAAAATTCACCACCAAAAATATCTACTGCGACAAAAAAAGTTGCATGCGTAAAAATTGGTTTATTTAGAATGATTGAATTTGATGCCCATTGATTTTAATGCATTTGGTTGAAAAAATTGTGCATGTAAAATTTGTTGTGTGTGTAAAATTTGTTGAGCTTCAAAATGATTTTGATGCCCTTTGACTTCAGTGTGTTTTGTACAATTTTTACGGTTTTGCAAATATTTTGGAGTTTCGCAAATTGTTTGGCAAAGCGAAATGGAACAAATTCGCCAACCACTGCTAATGAGCTAAAGCATGACTAATGTTTATAGATCTATGCCACTGGGACAGAGTACTCTGTTATAAAGATAGCTAGAATCTCAGCCATAAAGCAGGACAGGACTGCTGCAGCGGGTTTAGCTATACTTCCCTATGCGATCACAAACCTTTTTTTTTTTTTTTGCAAGACAACTCTATTTTAGTTGACATATTGTTTTCCAGAACAAACACAAACGTTACTTTTTGATGCTAAAACTAAGCCCTGTTTTCAGAGAGCCGAGGCAAGAAAATGAAACACCAACCTGTAATGAGAGTTCTAGAGATAGTTTTATTGCGCATTGCATACATATAACCTAATGTCCAAGCACTAATCTTTCCCGGGGATTGAATTTATCAGGACAGATGAATCTAAGACAGGTGCACTGGAGAGAGAAGATGAAAAGAAGGGATAGAATTAATTACTTACCTTAAATACTCCGATTTTAATTTAATTACAGATACAATTCGGCCTAGATACAAAGAAGAGCTAAATTAATGGATGTTTCTTTCCCAGTGATACAGCAACCTTATTTCAATTAATTAAAAATACACAGGGAGAATGTGATTTACCCCAGCGAGTAGAACAGCTGGATAGGGTTTCTCTTGATAGGTGGGAAATATTACAGAAAAGTCACAGAAAACTCCTAGGGGAGCTAAACAATTATACCCAAAATGTACAGGGTAAAGAGGACGTCAACAGCTTTTTTACCTTGAAGATTTGTTGCAGAATTGTGCTTAGTACAGGGAGGATTACCTATGGTATCTCTCTGGACAGACTATAAGCAAACTCGGGGGCTGTTTCTGCTGAATACGCATAGTATATGGGAATACGCAATGCTAGTTTTGTGTTATTGCCATGCTACTATCAGCTAGCATTCCACTATCAGCATTGTTGGATTGGCCAAGTCTCTACATATTACATCAACTTGACCACTAAGCTGCTCCTCCTGTTGGTTCCATTTATAACACAATAGGAGGACTAAGGGCAATGCTGCAAACAACTTCATTGACAAGTTCATACACAATATAGGGAAAGAAGAAAAATTAAATATAATTATAATCCCATTAGATACTTTTTACCCTTTAGGATAAGGAATCCTTCAATGATCCCACCCATATTCCATTTATTTTTAAGTTTAATTGTCAAAGGTAATGTCAATGCAAATACCACTGAAAGCAGTATCAGGCTGTTTTCACTCCTTGCACTGCTGGTTCTGACTCCAGAAATGATGTAGCTGAAGCCAGGCAATTGATAGACCTGGAGGAGGCTCAACATTGTTTTAAGAGTCAGACTCATAGAAACAGAGGACAGAGGGATGTTGCTTTCCAGTAGCAATTACACCATTGGTATCATATTGTCTTAAACGGGTTGTTCACCTTCAAAACTTTTTTCAGTTCAGTTGGTTTCAGACAGTTCACCAGAAATAAAGACTTTTTCCAATTACTTTCTATTTGTGATTGTTTTTCTAATATTAAAGTGTAAAGTTTAATTTTTCACCTTCTAAAGCAGCTCGGGGGGGTCAATGACTCTTTAACTGTTTTAAATTGATACCTTTAGTTGATACATTTGTTATCTTTGTCCCTGCTGAGCAGAATCTCTGGGTTTCATTACAGGCAGCTGTTAGAATTGATACAATAGTTGCTAATATTACACCGATACTGCTGAAAAATTGATCGACTAATTGAATCAACTAAATGTAGCAAATTGTAACAGTTCAGATGAAACTGACTGAAACACCAGAGACTGGAAAATTCAACTTAAATCTTGGGAAAATGGTAAAAAATAAAAGATGAAAAGCAATTGAAAAAAAGTCTTTGTTTATGGGGAACAATCTGAAAACAACTGAATTGAAAAAAAGTGTTTGGAAGGCGAACAACCTTTCCCAGAAAACAAAAGGATTGCCCAGTTACCCATTGGTTGCTTTTCCAACGATGAAAGCTTTTCAGGAACCCATAGTTCCATAGTGCAATACATGATAGGATGGAGAGGGGAAGGGAGTCCCACAATTAAATTACATGTTGCCAAGCAACAGCACAGTTGCTTGTGTACAGGATTCCACATACGTAGATGGGTTCATAGTGACTGAGGCTGAAAAATTACTCCTATCCATTGAGCTTTATTCTCAATTCTTCCACTATAACAGGAGTTTATTGACCCTTTATGGGGGGGGAGACCAAGAATCCACCCGTTTGGGATCTGATGGAAATTCGGGCAGATATTTGGCAGATTTGACAATCCCATTGCTTTTGGGTGAGGATCACCTGATAAGCATCAGTTTGATCTTTCAGGCTATTCTCATGGGGCCAACAGAGCCATTTGAGCCCTTGCTCTTAGGTTTGTCCTCTTAGCATTAGAGAATTGCTAAACCTTGTTTTATAGCCTAAATCTTTCATCCCATTCATTAATTTGGTTGCCTGCCTCTTACATTTTTAATAGCAGAATAAAATGAAACTGGAAAGTTTGTTGAAAGATAGGGATGTAGCGAACGTCGGAAAAAATGTTTGCGAACATATTCGCGAACTTGCGTCAAAAATGCGAACGGTTCGCGAACATCGCGAACCCCATAGACTTCAATGGGAAGGCGAATTTTAAAAGCTAGAAAAGACATTTCTGGCCAGAAAAATGATTTTAAAGTTGTTTAAAGGGTGCAACGACCTGGACAGTGCCATGCCAGAGGGGGATCAAGGGCAAAAATGTATCTGAAAAATACATTGTTGACACAGCGCTGCATTTTGTGCTGTAAAGGGCAGAAATCACACTACGTCACTCAGGTGATGTTTCTGGACACGGAATGTAAAAAAACTCACACAGCTAGGTGGCAGTTGTTTGAAACAATGCCTGCAAGGTCAACGTATACACTACAGCAGTGGATACGGAATATATTATTGCTGCTTGAAAAACGTCACTCAGGTGGTGGTTCTGGAGACGGTATTATTATTGATATTTAGACAGAATGTGAAAAAGCTCACACAGCTAGGTGCCAGTTGTTTGAAGAACACACTGGGCAAACAATGCCTGCAAGTGCACTACTATTGGTGCACTACTATGAAGAACAGCAAACAGCACTGGACACGTTAAAGAACAGTAAGATAAGTAAAATAAAAATATATATATATATATATATTAAAAAAAAAAAATTACTCAATTAAGCAGTCCTTACAAGGACTATTGGGTTATTACAGCAGTCAGCAGATGAGATCAGAAGCAGTGCCCACAGCAGCTACATACAGAGCACTGCAGTAGAAGGTAGATTACTAATATTCAGCAAAGCTAACTAACCTAAACTCACTGTCCCTCAAATCCCTGCAGAGTTCTGTCCCTACAATACAGAGCAGTATCAAGTAGATTACTAGCCAGCAAAGTTACTATCAACTGTCCCTCAAATCACTAAACAGCTCTCTCCCTACACTAGCTCTTCCAAGCACACACAGGCAGAATGAAAAAACGCTGCAGGGCTTCAGTTTATATATGGAAGGGGAGTGGTCCAGGGGGTGTGGGGGTGGTCCAGGAGGGAGAGCTTCCTGATTGGCTGCCATGTATCTGCTGGTCCGGGGTGAGAGGTAAAAAATAAGCGCCAGCTAAGGCGAACCCAAATTGGCGAATGTCGCGCGACGTTCGCGAACATTCGGCGAACGCGAACAGTCAATGTTCGCGGGCGAACAGTCCGCAACATCCCTATTGAAAGATCCTGAACTTCCAAGGGCCCACCAGAGAACCCTGATTTACAGGGCCTATCTCACAACAATTTGAAAGCTATAGAAGTTATATTGGTTTATGGTGCATAAAGCTCACCAGGTCCTGGAATATCCTCTGTTAATCTGGTAGACCATATTTTTGTTTTCTAATCACTTCTGATTGACCCTCCAAACTCAACTAGAGTAGTTATGTGATGCCGGTACTGGCCACCATGGTTGACACCCATTAACTTTCCTATTGTAAGAGCAGAGCTAGACGACTCAGAGGCAGGTTAACCATAGTGACGCACAGGGCCGCCATTAGAAATCACGGGGCCCCGTACAACAAAATTTTTGGGGCCCCCTGGGCCCCGCCCACACTGACGACCAAGCTCCACCCCATTTCCCGCCCACTCCACATCGCAGTTAAAAGACCACACAGACATCAGCGCTAAAAAAGTAACCCCCCCCACACAAGTTGTAAAAAGCTATTGATGGTCAGGGCCCCCTTATAAAAAATTGGGGCCCCAAAAAAAAAAAAATTTAAAATTTTTTTTTTTAAAAAAAAACATTGGTGGCAGGGGCCCCCTTACAAGTTAAAAACAAATTGGGGCCCCAAAAAAAAATTAAAAAAAAAAAACATTGGCGTCAGGGGCCCCCTTATAAGTTAAAAACAAATTGGGGCCCCAAAAAAAAATTTAAAAAAAAAAAAATTTTTTTTGAAAAAAAAAAAAACATTGGCGGCAGGGGCCCCCTTATAAGTTAAAAACAAATTGGGGCCCCAAAAAAAAATTTGAAAAAAAAAAAAAATTTTTTTGAAAAAAAAAAAAAACATTGGCGTCAGGGGCGCTGCTTCAGGACTTCGGCTTCGGCTGTTTTCGTGACTTCGGGTCTTTTCGGCGCTTCGTGACTTCGGCTTTTTCCGTGACTTCGGGTCTTTTCGGCGCATCGGCTTCGGCTTTTCGGCACTTCCGCATTCGGCAGCACAGAGGCAAGACGTACGGCTCGGGCGCTCGTAAGGGGGGCCCGGATCTTCAAAAAATGCAGCGCTGCCGGGCCCCCCTTCATGCCCGGGCCCGGTACGCTTGTCCCCCCTGTCCCCCCCTGATGGCGGCCCTGGTGACGCATTTCACTCTAACACTTCCTCAGATTTGGTTTTTAACACAGATTGTATCTGAATATTATGTTTTCGAAACGAGTCACGTTAATTCTTATTAACCTGTCACACGAAAGGTGTCAAAATTATTTTTGACATGAGCGACAATTTTGACATGAGCGACACTTTTTATACACGCTACTCTTTTGTCCAAATGCATTAATGTCAATAGGCATCCGACTAATTTTGACGCATGTCAATTTTTACATGCATGATTCTTTTGTCCAATGCATTTTGACATGCAACAATTTAAACAAACGACAATTTCTTTTGTCGCAGTACATTTCTCCACTCCAAATTTTTGCAGCAGTTTCTCGAAAACATTTGCATTGGGCGAAATCCGGAAATTTCCTACGAATCCAGGCCTGGCAAATAAATTCGCTCATCACTAGCTCTAACTAATAGCAGTTCAAAGAATTACTTCGAAATTCGAACTTTTTGTACTTCGAGAATTCACTCGAACCTTAGTAAATCTGCCCCTCAATGTATATTTCAGGAGGCATGTAAAGGCATCAATGCAGAATAAGAACATGAAGGGATGAAAGGAATGTAAAGGAATCCATGCTTCTATAAAGCTGCAAAACAGAATTTGCTTATAAGGAGAAGTGCTGGGAACACCCACACACACAAACGTGACTCACTTCTGCTCAGGCCGATAGGGTTTTTCATGTAAGTAACCAGAACTCGGAGAAGGTGTGATAACACGTGAACAGTAAGCACCAAGAACAGATTTGGGGAAAAGGTTTTTTTTTAAAGAAAATATAATTCATACCAACTTCCCATATACATGAAATCATTAAAATGTTTTTAAATATACAGTATCTCCATATGTAATTGCTATTGAAAGCAAAGTACCGGTATCTCTGTCCCTCTGGGAACAAATCTTGCTTAACTAATATACATATAAAAAATGGAAACATTTTTACCTAATCAGAAGTATCTGTACCAAGAACCAGGGTGCCTTGTTAGGGTTTGGTTTGAACTAAAATGAAATTAAGGGGGGGGGAAAGGTCAGACAACAAATTGCACTCGTACTTTTTGTAGAGAGGTAAATTAAAGAGATCTTGAGAGGTGTTTTTTTTCTCCAAAGAAAGGTAAATTGAATAAATCTTACAAGGGTTGTCTGTCTTCTCCCCTTCATTAGTGATGGGCGAATTTATTCGCCAGGCGTGAATTCGCGGCGAATTTGCGCATTTCGCCATCAGCGAATAAATTCACGAAACGCCAGCGAAAATTCGCGGAAAAAATTCACCGGCGTCAAAATTTATTTTCGAAAAAACGGACGCCGGCGTCAAAAATGGGCGCTGGCGTCAAAAACAGGTGCCGGCGTCGAAAAAACGGGCGCCGGCGTCAAAAACTAGATGCCGGCGCAGTTTCGCAAAATTTTTGCCGTTTCGCGAATTTCGCGAAGCAAAACGGCGCAAATTCACCCATCACTACCCTTCATATCATTAACAAATATAGGGTAAGGTATATTCCCTTAGTAAATAAGGAAAGAATAAAAGGAGCTTAGCAATGAGGAACAAAATTAATCAGAAATTATTTTTTAAATACGTTAATAGGCTTATTAAAATGTAAATCATATATCAATGAGTAACAGTTCACAATTTGGTAAATACAATTCTAAAAATTCTACAGGAATGAATAGAAAGCGAGTGAATTTTTTTTGTGGCAGTCTAATCTCACATTTTGGTAATTCTGCCCCTTAGTATTGGAGGTGGTCAATTGGTTGATGAAAGCAGAGAAAAGGAAGAGATTGTCAACTAATTTACATAGACCCAATTCTAATAATATTTATGGATGAATGAACACGTGAAAAAAAGGTTTATAGTACCAGATACCAGATTCTAAGATGGTATTATTCCCAAAGGTACTAAATGAGTTTAGCTCTGTGATTGCCAAGCCTTTTTACTTACTGTAAGTCCCAGGATTCTTTGAGGTCTGGTATGGCGCAGAAGGATTGGTGACATGCTACTGTGCAGTCACTATGCAAAAAGGTATCCCATTCTTAGCCTGGAAACGACAGGCCTGTTAGTTTGACATCAGTGGTAGGAAAGCTTTTAAAGGGAGTAATAACAGGTAATACAAGGTTTTATGTGGAATAGATTTTGCCAGATTTATATAAGTGCCTTCTATTAAAAACTGTGTAGGAACCTAGACTCGGTAATGGCAATGGATGTGATCTGCTGCTAAAGCATCTGATACAATATCACACTGAAAATTACTGATTAAATTATGGAATATTGGTTTGAAACATATTATTCTATTTGTACTTGTACTGGCAGAAGGATAGGTTACAGAGAGTGGTGGTAATTGAAACATTTTCTAATTGGACCAGTGTTGTTAGTGGATTATTGCAGGGATCTGTCCTCGACCCATTGCATTTTAACCTGTTTATTAACCCTTTAACCGCCAAGCACGTACGGCGTACGTGCTGGCGGTTCAGGGCTCAGGCTGCCAAGAACGTACCTCGTATGTTCTTTTGCAGCTGAGCCCTTCTCTCTGCATCGGCGGCTTTTGCCGCCTCTGCAGAGAGTCAGGAGGGTAGACAGCCCCCTGGGCAACGTGGCTGGGGGGCTGTCAAGTCGGATCTGCGACGCGATTGTCGCAGATCCGACTTCAAAGTAGCAGAAGCGCAATGTAAGCGCTGCTGCTGCTGGCTTACCTCCTCCTCGTCGCACCACGCGCCCAGTCACTTCCTGCTGCGCAGTAACTCTGCAGACACGCTGCCAGGAGTCGTCCTTCGGTTCCAGCGATCCTCCTGCTACAAAAACGGTAAGTGCACTTTTTTTTACACACTTACCTGCACTTACACATACCTACAGTACATTTATACACTTAGATGAACATTTTAGTAAAAATTTGTGTTTTTTTATTTTTTATTTTTTTATTTTAGCACACTTAGTCGATTTTGTACACTTATTTACACTTAATTACATGTATTTGCACACTCAGACAACTTTTATTAGTGCACAAATATGTATACACAAAAACTCACAAACAGGGGTTTTTTTTTTTTTTTTACTTATTCATTGTACTGTTTGTTTTGCCTAAAAGCATGTTATTTTGACAGCGTGACTATTGGATAATCGATTTCGGCCACTAATTACGCTGCCGGATCAATTATTTTGTTATTTCATTGATTTACGCTATTTTTGTGGTTTTATTGCAATTTTATCCATGCATTATTGTTCCTTATGTATCTTTAGTATAGTTTTGCTGTTTGGTGCTTTGGTATAGAAAGATTTATTTTACTTAGTTTGATTCGCCAGAATATATGCTTTCCAAAAATATATGGGTTTCTGGGGGTCTTTTTACAGTTTTGGGGTCTTATGGCACATAACGCACAGTTGGGGCTCTCTTTTCTGCAGCTTAGTTGGCTAGCGTGAAAATTCATAGGCATGTTTTTCATTTGGGGTCCGTACACGCCACATACTTTGGTAAATCTATGCATATTGGGCATCAAACTATTTAGTAGACCTCTGACGTCCATATTTAGGGTGATTTTTCTTTATACGTAAAACATTGTGTGTGATAAATGCGGCAAACTGCAACAATTTTAGGCGATTTTCAGAAATGTAAAAACCTCTGCGTTTAGAAAAGCTTTGCAGTTTGGTGTAGAAAGACGTCTTTATCTTTTTTGGATTCGTCAGAATGTGTACTTTCCAAAAATATATGGTTTTGGGGGGGTCTTTGCTGTTAGGAGGGTCTTGAGGCATATAATATGAAGTCAAGGGTCTATGTTCACAGAAGGCGAATCGGCAGCGGAGAAAAATCATATGCACTATTTTCATTTTGGGTCCGCACATGCCAGCTGCCTTGGTATATCAATGCATATTGGGCATCAAACGGTTCAATTGACCCTTGGCATCAGTATTTATGGTGTTTTAGAATTGTATGTAAGAAATTGGGTGAGATAAATGCGGCCAATTGCAATATTTTTAGGCAATTTTCAAAAATGTAAAAACTGTTGCTTTTATCGCCAAATTTAGGAAAGGCTTGCGGCTTGGTACTTTGGAGTACAAGGACATGCATACCCAATTTGGATTCGTGGGAATGTGTACTTTCCGAAAATATATGGTTTTCTGGGGTGAATGCACTTTTTTTTACCTTTGCTCCCCCCAAAACTATGTATATGTGTTGATTTTGCAGTACCTGAAATGACAGACCATATGGGGGTCTTCCTTTTGGGGCCCCTATATGCCACGTGCTTGGGTACATCTATACATATTGGGCATCAAACTGTTCAGAGGACCCTAGGCTTTCATATTTGGAGTGATTTGTCTTGATACCTAAAAGTATGTGGGTAATACGATGCTGCAGGGTAGATATTTTGAGGTGATTTTTGGAAATGTCACCTAAATCACCAAATTTAGGAATGATTTGTGGCTTGGTACTTTGGCGTAGAAAGACATGCATACCCAATTTGGATTCGTTGGAATGTGTACTTTCCGAAAATATATGGTTTTCTGGGGTGAACTTACTGTTTTCTACTTTTGCCCCCCCCAAAACGATGTAAATTTGTTGATTTTGCAGTACCTGAAATGACAGACCATATGGGGGTCTTCCTTTTGGGGCCCCTATATGCCACGTGCTTGGGTACATCTATACATATTGGGCATCAAACTGTTCAGAGGACCCTAGGCTTTCATATTTGGGGTGATTTGTCTTGATACCAAAAAGTATGTGGGTAATACGATGCTGCAGGGTAGATATTTTGAGGTGATTTTTGGAAATGTCACCTAAATCACCAAATTTAGGAATGATTTGTGGCTTGGTACTTTGGCGTAGAAAGACATGCATACCCAATTTGGATTCGTTGGAATGTGTACTTTCCGAAAATATATGGTTTTCTGGGGTGAACTTACTGTTTTCTACTTTTGCCCCCCCCAAAACGATGTAAATGTGTTGATTTTGCAGTATCTGAAATGACAGACTATATGGGGGTCTTCCTTTTGGGGCCCCTGTATGCCACGTGCTTGGGTACACCTATACATATCGGGCATCAAACTGTTCAGAGGACCCTAGGCTTTCATATTTGGGGTGATTTGTCTTGATACCTAAAAGTATGTGGGTAATACGATGCTGCAGGGTAGATATTTTGAGGTGATTTTTGGAAATGTCACCTAAATCCCCAAATTTAGGAATGATTTGCGGCTTGGTACTTTGGCGTAGAAAGACATGCATACCCAATTTGGATTCGTTGGAATGTGTACTTTCCGAAAATATATGGTTTTCTGGGGTGAACTTACTGTTTTCTACTTTTGCCCCCCCCCCCAAAACGATGTAAATGTGTTGATTTTGCAGTACCTGAAATGACAGACTATATGGGGGTCTTCCTTTTGGGGCCCCTGTATGCCACGTGCTTGGGTACACCTATACATATCGGGCATCAAACTGTTCAGAGGACCCTAGGCTTTCATATTTGGGGTGATTTCTCTGCATACCTAAAAGTATGTGGGTAATACGATGCTGCAGGGTAGATATTTTGAGGTGATTTTTGGAAATGTCACCAAAATCACCAAATTTAGGAATGATTTGCGGCTTGGTACTTTGACGTAGAAAGACATGCATACCCAATTTGAATTCGTGGGAATGTGTACTTTCCGAAAATATATGGTTTTCTGGGGTGAACTTACTGTTTTCTACTTTTGCCCCCCCAAAACAATGTAAATGTGTTGATTTTGCAGTACCTGAAATGTCAGACTATATGGGTGTCTTCCTTTTAGGGCCCCTATATGCCACATGCTTGGGTACACCTATACATATTGGGCATCAAACTGTTCAGAGGACCCTAGGCTTTCATATTTGGGGTGATTTGTCTTGATACCTAAAAGTATGTGGGTAATACGATGCTGCAGGGTAGATATTTTGAGGTGATTTTTGGAAATGTCACCTAAATCACCAAATTTAGGAATGATTTGCGGCTTGGTACTTTGGCGTAGAAAGACATGCATACCCAATTTGGATTCGTTGGAATGTGTACTTTCCGAAAATATATGGTTTTCTGGGGTGAACTTACTGTTTTCTACTTTTGCCCCCCCCCCAAAACGATGTAAATGTGTTGATTTTGCAGTATCTGAAATGACAGACTATATGGGGGTCTTCCTTTTGGGGCCCCTGTATGCCACGTGCTTGGGTACACCTATACATATCGGGCATCAAACTGTTCAGAGGACCCTAGGCTTTCATATTTGGGGTGATTTGTCTTGATACCTAAAAGTATGTGGGTAATACGATGCTGCAGGGTAGATATTTTGAGGTGATTTTTGAAAATGTCACCTAAATCACCAAATTTAGGAATGATTTGCGGCTTGGTACTTTGGCGTAGAAAGAAATGCATACCCAATTTGGATTCGTTGGAATGTGTACTTTCCGAAAATATATGGTTTTCTGGGGTGAACTTACTGTTTTCTACTTTTGCCCCCCCCAAAACGATGTAAATGTGTTGATTTTGCAGTACCTGAAATGACAGACTATATGGGGGTCTTCCTTTTAGGGCCCCTATATGCCACATGCTTCGGTACACCTATACATATCGGGCATCAAACTGTTCAGAGGACCCTAGGCTTTCATATTTGGGGTGATTTGTCTTGATACCTAAAAGTATGTGGGTAATACGATGCTGCAGGGTAGATATTTTGAGGTGATTTTTGGAAATGTCACCTAAATCACCAAATTTAGGAATGATTTGCGGCTTGGTACTTTGGCGTAGAAAGACATGCATACCCAATTTGAATTCGTGGGAATGTGTACTTTCCAAAAATATATGGTTTTCTGGGGTGAACTTACTTTTTTCTACCTTTGCCCCCCCCAAAACGATGTAAATGTGTTGATTTTGCAGTACCTGAAATGACAGACCATATGGGGGTCTTCGTTTTGCGGCCCCTATACGCCACGTGCTTGGGTACACCTATACATATTGGGCATCAAACTGTTCAGAGGACCCCAGGCTTTCATATTTGGGGTGATTTGTCTTGATACCTAAAAGTATGTGGGTAATACGATGCTGCAGGGTCGAAATTTTGAAGTCATTTTTGGAAATGTCCCCAAAATCACCAAATTTAGGAATGGTTTGCGGCTTGGTACTTTGTAGTAGAAAGACATGCATACCCAATTTAGATTCGTGGGAATGTGTACTTTCCGAAAATATATGGTTTTCTGGGGTGAACTTACTTTTTTCTACCTTTGCCCCCCCCAAAACGATGTAAATGTGTTGATTTTGCAGTACCTGAAATGACAGAACATACAAGGAGGGGTCTTCATTTTAGGGCCCCTATATGCCACGTGCTTGGGTACACCTATACATATCGGGCATCAAACTGTTCAGAGGACCCTAGGCTTTCATATTTGGGGTGATTTCTCTTGATACCTAAAAGTATGTGGGTAATACGATGCTGCAGAGTAGATATTTTGAGGTCATTTTTGGAAATGTCACCAAAATCACCAGATTTAGGAATGATTTGCGGCTTGGTACTTTGGCGTAGAAAGACATGCATACCCAATTTGGATTCGTTGGAATGTGTACTTTCCGAAAATATATGGTTTTCTGGGGTGAACTTACTGTTTTCTACTTTTGCCCCCCCCCAAAACGATGTAAATGTGTTGATTTTGCAGTACCTGAAATGACAGACTATATGGGGGTCTTCCTTTTGGGGCCCCTGTATGCCACGTGCTTGGGTACACCTATACATATCGGGCATCAAACTGTTCAGAGGACCCTAGGCTTTCATATTTGGGGTGATTTCTCTGCATACCTAAAAGTATGTGGGTAATACGATGCTGCAGGGTAGATATTTTGAGGTGATTTTTGGAAATGTCACCAAAATCACCAAATTTAGGAATGATTTGCGGCTTGGTACTTTGACGTAGAAAGACATGCATACCCAATTTGAATTCGTGGGAATGTGTACTTTCCGAAAATATATGGTTTTCTGGGGTGAACTTACTGTTTTCTACTTTTGCCCCCCCAAAACAATGTAAATGTGTTGATTTTGCAGTACCTGAAATGTCAGACTATATGGGTGTCTTCCTTTTAGGGCCCCTAT
Organism: Xenopus petersii; assembly: GCA_038501925.1. Taxonomy (NCBI): domain Eukaryota; kingdom Metazoa; phylum Chordata; class Amphibia; order Anura; family Pipidae; genus Xenopus; species Xenopus petersii. Next base: position 83,797,111 of record CM076689.1, read on the forward strand.
ATGCCACATGCTTGGGTACACCTATACATATTGGGCATCAAACTGTTCAGAGGACCCTAGGCTTTCATATTTGGGGTGATTTGTCTTGATACCTAAAAGTATGTGGGTAATACGATGCTGCAGGGTAGATATTTTGAGGTGATTTTTGGAAATGTCACCTAAATCACCAAATTTAGGAATGATTTGCGGCTTGGTACTTTGGCGTAGAAAGACATGCATACCCAATTTGGATTCGTTGGAATGTGTACTTTCCGAAAATATATGGTTTTCTGGGGTGAACTTACTGTTTTCTACTTTTGCCCCCCCCCCAAAACGATGTAAATGTGTTGATTTTGCAGTATCTGAAATGACAGACTATATGGGGGTCTTCCTTTTGGGGCCCCTGTATGCCACGTGCTTGGGTACACCTATACATATCGGGCATCAAACTGTTCAGAGGACCCTAGGCTTTCATATTTGGGGTGATTTGTCTTGATACCTAAAAGTATGTGGGTAATACGATGCTGCAGGGTAGATATTTTGAGGTGATTTTTGAAAATGTCACCTAAATCACCAAATTTAGGAATGATTTGCGGCTTGGTACTTTGGCGTAGAAAGAAATGCATACCCAATTTGGATTCGTTGGAATGTGTACTTTCCGAAAATATATGGTTTTCTGGGGTGAACTTACTGTTTTCTACTTTTGCCCCCCCCAAAACGATGTAAATGTGTTGATTTTGCAGTACCTGAAATGACAGACTATATGGGGGTCTTCCTTTTGGGGCCCCTGTATGCCACGTGCTTGGGTACACCTATACATATCGGGCATCAAACTGTTCAGAGGACCCTAGGCTTTCATATTTGGGGTGATTTCTCTTGATACCTAAAAGTATGTGGGTAATACGATGCTGCAGGGTAGATATTTTGAGGTGATTTTTGGAAATGTCCCCAAAATCACCAAATTTAGGTATGATTTGCGGCTTGGTACTTTGGCGTAGAAAGACATGCATACCCAATTTAGATTCGTGGCAATGTGTACTTTCCGAAAATATATGGTTTTCTGGGGTGAACTTACTGTTTTCTACTTTTGCCCCCCCAAAACAATGGAAATGTGTTGATTTTGCAGTACCTGAAATGTCAGACTATATGGGGGTCTTCCTTTTAGGGCCCCTATATGCCACATGCTTCGGTACACCTATACATATTGGGCATCAAACTGTTCAGAGGACCCTAGGCTTTCATATTTGGGGTGATTTGTCTTGATACCTAAAAGTATGTGGGTAATACGATGCTGCAGGGTAGATATTTTGAGGTGATTTTTGGAAATTTCACCTAAATCACCAAATTTAGGAATGATTTGCGGCTTGGTACTTTGGCGTAGAAAGACATGCATACCCAATTTGGATTCGTGGCAATGTGTACTTTCCGAAAATATATGGTTTTCTGGGGTGAACTTACTGTTTTCTACTTTTGCCCCCCCAAAACAATGTAAATGTGTTGATTTTGCAGTACCTGAAATGTCAGACTATATGGGGGTCTTCCTTTTAGGGCCCCTATATGCCACATGCTTCGGTACACCTATACATATTGGGCATCAAACTGTTCAGAGGACCCTAGGCTTTCATATTTGGGGTGATTTGTCTTGATACCTAAAAGTATGTGGGTAATACGATGCTGCAGGGTAGATATTTTGAGGTGATTTTTGGAAATTTCACCTAAATCACCAAATTTAGGAATGATTTGCGGCTTGGTACTTTGGCGTAGAAAGACATGCATACCCAATTTGAATTCGTGGGAATGTGTACTTTCCGAAAATATATGGTTTTCTGGGGTGAACTTACTGTTTTCTACTTTTGCCCCCCCAAAACAATGTAAATGTGTTGATTTTGCAGTACCTGAAATGTCAGACTATATGGGGGTCTTCCTTTTAGGGCCCCTATATGCCACATGCTTCGGTACACCTATACATATTGGGCATCAAACTGTTCAGAGGACCCTAGGCTTTCATATTTGGGGTGATTTGTCTTGATACCTAAAAGTATGTGGGTAATACGATGCTGCAGGGTAGATATTTTGAGGTGATTTTTGGAAATGTCACCTAAATCACCAAATTTAGGAATGATTTGCGGCTTGGTACTTTGGCGTAGAAAGACATGCATACCCAATTTGGATTTGTTGGAATGTGTACTTTCCGAAAATATATGGTTTTCTGGGGTGAACTTACTGTTTTCTACTTTTGCCCCCCCCCAAAACGATGTAAATGTGTTGATTTTGCAGTACCTCAAATGACAGACCATATGGGAGTCTTCCTTTTGGGGCCCCTATATGCCACGTGCTTGGGTACACCTATATATATTGGGCATCAAACTGTTCAGAGGACCCTAGGCTTTCATATTTGGGGTGATTTCTCTTGATACCTAAAAGTATGTGGGAAATACGATGCTGCAGGGTAGACATTTTTAAGTGATTTTTGGAAATGTCACCAAATCACCAAATTTAGGAATGATTTGCGGCTTGGTACTTTGGAGTACAAAGACATGCATACCCAATTTAGATTCGTGGCAATGTGTACTTTCCGAAAATATATGGTTTTCTGGGGTGAACTTACTGTTTTCTACATTTGCCCCCCTCAAAACGATGTAAATGTGTTGATTTTGAAGTATCTGAAATGACAGACCATATGGGGGTCTTCCTTTTCAGGCCTCTATATGCCACTTGCTTGGGTACACCTATACATATTGGGCATCAAACTGTTCAGAGGACCCTAGGCTTTCATATTTGGGGTGATTTGTCTTGATACCTAAAAGTATGTGGGTAATACGATGCTGCAGGGTAGAAATTTTTAAGTGATTTTTGGAAATGTCGCCAAAATCACCAACTTTAGGAATGGTTTGCCGCTTGGTACTTTGGTGTATAAAGACATGCATACCCAATTTGGATTCAGGGGAATGTGTACTTTCCGAAAATATATGGTTTTCTGGGGTGAACATACTTTTTTCTACCTTTGCCGCCCCCCAAAACGATGTAAATGTGTTGATTTTGCAGTATCTGAAATGACAGAACAAACGGGGGGTCTTCCTTTTGGGGCCTCCTATGCCACGTGCTTGGGTACATCTATTCATATTGGGCATCAAACTGTTCAGTGGACCCAGGATTTTATATTTGGGGTGTTTTACATTGATACCTAATGATGTGTGGGAGATATGTTGCTGTAGAGTGGAAGCTTTGAGGTCATTTTTCAAAAAATTCACCAATTTCTATAAAACATTATAACTTTAGGAAACAATTGCAACTTGGTGGTTTGGAGTACAAAGATATTTCTACCCATTTTTGATTCACCAGAATCTGTTCTTTCTAGTAATGGGTAGTTTTCTAGGGTAAACCTACTGTTAGCGGAATGTTTGGCCTTGAAATCAAAAGTATGCCGTTTGGGAAGTGTTGCTTTGGAAATTTGGTTGTGTACTGCTTGTAGATTTTGAGCTATACAAGTGAGAAATCTCCATAAAACTATATATATTTGGTATTGTCGCGTTCAGGAGACATAGACCTTTCTAAATCGGCTGTGTTCTCGTACATAAAATGAATGATGTTTCTGATATATGTGATTGTTCTTCGTGCAACATGATTTTTTTCATTTTATTTGACACTTAGAATCCAATATTTTATTAGAGAAGTAGAATTACACCAAAATTCTTGCATATTGTGAAAGTTCAGGTTGTCCTGAAAAAAACAATATATTGTTTTCCTGGGTTAACTAAAAGACCACCCCAGGAAAGGCCCTTAAAGTGAAAGAGTGCAAAATATCTAAAAACTGCTTGGCAGTAGATGTTCGCATCTAGGACAAAACGGCTGGCAGGGAAAGGGTTAAAGACTTTGAGGGGGGTAGTGTTAATTAGTGTCTTTATTTCTTGCTTATGGTGCTAAATTGTTCCATTCAGGATGCTGCTACTTTCCAGAGATTTGAGTAAACTGAAAGACTGGGCAGCAAAGTTGCAAATAGGATCAATGTTGATAAGTGCAAGTGCACTGTAGTATAAATAACATAAATATGATTTATGCGTGTTGGGGTATCCTTAATTGAAAAGGATCTGGGGATTTTTGTGGCTAATAAGCTGTGTAACTCTAGGTAATACCAATCAGTGGCTACTAAAGTAAATAAAGTTCTGTCTTGCATAAAAATCCATTAACTCTGTGTAATAAAATTACCTGCACGGCGGGGTCGGCCGCCGCTCCACCGACGGGGACGCCCGCCACGTGTCTCCTAGACGCCATCTTTGTTATTAGGGCGCGCGCGGCGCACCTCTTAAAGGCGCAGGTGCGCTGGCGTGTTTGCGCCAGCGCGTTTTTGCGCACGTTTTGGCGCAAATTTTGAATACTATTTAAGGCCCATTCAGTGTACTGTCCCTTGCCCGTGATAGAACTTGTTTCTTGTGGTTTCCTGAGCCTAGTGCATCTGAATCTTGTCTGTCTGATAACCTGTGTTTGACCCTGCCTGTATCCTGACTACTCTGAACTCTGTATCCTGACCTTAGCCTGCCTACGACAACTCTCCTGCTTAACCCCTTGATTGACAACCCGGTTTGACCCTTGCCTGCCTGACGACTCTGATATCCGCCTGCCTCGACCCAGCCTGTCTGACCATCCTTCTGTCTAATCCTTTTGTACCGTGACCTTCGGCCCAAAAGACTTTGCTAACAGCCTGTCCCTTCGCCAGCCAGAACATCTCGCCTTGCACCCCTCGTAAAGTCCAGGTGGCACCCAAGTAAGCTGAGGGCTCCTCCCGAAGCCCAACGGTGGTCACACTACTGGTGAAGCCGAGCCAAGACCAGGTTGCTTGGCATTTGTTCTGGTATCGGGTGCCGGCCGTGACATTATCACGGGCCATGGAGGATGAAAGTCACGATGCTGCTGCTCCTCCTTCTTCAGCTCTTCCAATTACCACCGAAGCGCTTCTTACCACCTTGCTACATCACTTGGAGGACCAAGAGCAGGAGCAGAACAATCTCCTACAGGGTTTTCACAGCCTAACCGTCAGCTGGAGAATCCGCAAGTTTTGCAGCAGCTGCCTGTTCCTGTTCCTCCTGTGGGTTCATCTGCTATGTGGGGTAATACTATCAGGCCCCATGAATCCAAAATTGTGTTCCCCGAAAAGTTTAGTGGGGATCGCACCAAATTTTTTGTGTTTAAGGAGGCATGCAAACTGTACCTTGGTTTCTTCCCTCACTCATTTTCTTCTGGTGAGGAGAAAGTAAGGTTTGCTATGACCCTGCTTTTGGGCGACCCCCAAATTTGGGCCCTAAGGCTGCCTATTTCTGCACGCTATTCCCTTGAGTCATTTTTTAGCTGATCCTGTCAAGGACAGTCTTGTTAATTACCCCCTATCTTCCAACCTGGATGACCTTATGTCTCTCGCCATCCAGGTAGATAGGAGACAAAGGGAGAGAAGGGGCGGAGAGTTGTGTTTCTACTTATTCTGGGGTTACTAATGTCAAGTCTAATATGGTGACCAATGTTAAGTTTTCAAACCCCTCTGTGCCTCTGCCTCAGGAGGAACCTATACAGTTAGGTATTTTTCATCTAACTCCAGAGGAAAAGGCACGCAGGCATTCCCAAGGTTTATGTATTTATTGTGGGGGAAAGGGTCATTTCTTGAACCTATGTCCAACGAGGAAAGGGAGACTCCCTAACCTAAATGGAGAAGGGGAGCTCCATTTGGGCACAGGAGTTTCCTCTCCCCAATCTTCCTCTAAGGTTTTGTTACCGGTTAAGCTAACCTGGCCTACAGGTTCTGTCAAGGTGTCGGCATTTGTGGACTCAGGCGCGGAGGGTAATTACTGCTTTTGCAGCTAAATTCTGTATCCCTGTAGTTCCTCTAAATGCCCCCATGAGAATAATGGCAGTGGACAGAAGACTCTTAGGGTCAGGTGTAATTTCTAAGGAGATGGTAACTCTTTCCATGTGTATTAATAATTTGCATTGTGAGGAAATAGCTTTTAACCTCATAGAGGGTGCTTCCTCTCCTCTTATTTTGGGGTTACCGTGGCTCCAGAGGCATAACCCTCTGATTGACTGGGTCTCAAGGGAGGTGGTTCAATGGGGTACTATGTGTGGTGGAGTTTGTTTTCCCTCTGTAGTAGCAACTACATCGCTTGAAGGGTTACCTGCTGCATATGCAGAATTCGCTGATGTCTTTTCTAAAAAGGCAGCAGAAACCTTACCCCCACACCGGCAGTATGACTGCCCAATAGATCTGGTCCCTGGGTCAACCCCTCCTCGTGGTAGAACCTATCCTCTTTCATTGCCCGAAGCCCAGGCAATGAAAGAGTATATAAAGGAAAATCTAGAAAGGGGTTTCATCAGACCTTCTAGTTCCCCTGCGGGGAAGGGCTTCTTTTTTGTTGGGGAAAAAAGATGGTGGTCTTCGCCCCTGTATTGATTATAGGGGGCTCAATAAGATCACCATAAAAAACCACTACCCTCTCCCTTTAATTTCTGAACTCTTTGATCAGGTCAAAGATGCTAAGATCTTTCCAAGCTTGATCTTAGGGGGGCTTATAACCTGATCCGTATTAGGGAGGGTGATGAGTGGAAGACTGCATTTAACACCAGGGATGGCCACTACGAGTATCTCGTTATGCCTTTTGGCCTTTGTAATGCCCCCGCAGTGTTTCAGGAGTTTGTTAATGACATCTTCCGGGACCTGCTGGGAATCTTCGTAGTGGTCTACCTAGACAATATTCTGATTTTTTCCTCTAACATGAAGGAACATCAAAGTAATGTTTGTGAAGTCTTACGAAGGCTAAGGGGAAATAATCTTTATGTGAAACTAGAAAAATGTACTTTTGGGGTTTCTTCTGTTCAGTTTTTGGGGTTTAACATTTCCAGCAAGGGTCTAGAAATGGATCCAGGCAAGGTGAGAGCAGTCCTGGATTGGACCCAACCCCTTTAGTTATGTGCAACCCAAAGGTTTCTTGGTTTTGCTATTTATTACCGTCAATTTATCAAAAAATTTTCCCTCATTGTGGCCCCCATCACTAATCTGACTAAAAAGGGCACTGACCCCAGCATGTGGCCCCCTGAGGCCGTTCAAGCGTTTGAATTCCTCAAAAAGGAATTCAGTTCTGCCCCAATCCTTCGTCACCCCGGCACTGCGCTTCCTTTTATTGTGGAGGTTGACGCCTCTGACGTGGGAGCTGGGGCAGTCCTTTCTCAAAGGCACCCGACTACCAACAAGTTACATCCCTGTGCTTTCTTCTCCAGGAAGTTTTCACCTGCAGAGGTGAATTATGATATAGGTAACAGGGAATTGTTGGCAGTCAAATGGGCCTTTGAGGAATGGCGGCATCTCCTGGAGGGTGCAAAACATCTGGTGACGGTCTATACTGACCACAAAAATCTATTATATATAGAGTCTGCTAAACGCCTTAATCCAAGTCAGGCTAGGTGGGCTCTATTTTTCACAAGGTTTAATTTTTATTTGACTTTCAGGCCTGGGACTAAAAACACCAAGGCGGATGCACTCTCTAGGAGTTTTGAATCCATCTCTTCTGACTCTCATTATTCCCAGAGATATGATCATAGCAACCCTTGAATCTGACCTTCTTCTTTGTTGCTCCCTCTTCAGACATCTGCTCCTGCAGATACCCCTTCGGGGAGATGGTTTGTACCACAGGAGTTAAGGGAGCAAGTATTGAGGGAGGTGCATGATTCTAAAATGGCAGGGCATCCAGGCATTTCTAAGATGGTGTCCCTGTTATCCCGTCATGTTTGGTGGCCATCATTCAAACTGGATGCTAAAGCCTTCATTAATTCCTGCCCAGTCTGCCAAAGATCAAAGTCTTCTCAAAATTCTTCCCAGGGTCTGTTAATCCCCTAACCCATTCCAGTAAAACCTTGGTCCCATTTTTCAATGGACTTCATTGTTGATTTACCCCCTTTTCAGGGGAAAACGGTGATCTGGGTGGTGGTGGATAGGTTTAGCAAGATGAGCCATTTTGTTCCCCTTCCACACCTCCTTTCTGCTAAGACTTTGGCTGACCTATTTGTTACCCACATTTTTAAGTTTCATGGTTTTCCTGAAAATATTGTTTCTGACAGGGGGGTTCAATTTGTTTCGAAGTTTTGGCGTGCCTTCTGTTCTTTGGTTGGGATTGAGTTATCATTTTCCTCTGCTTATCACCCCCAAACAAATGGTCAAACTGAGAGGGTAAACCAGTCCCTAGAACAGTACCTCAGGTGTTATGTGTCTGACAACCAGTCCACGTGGGCGGAACTGTTACCCTGGACAGAATTTGCATACAATAATGCTACCCATTCTTCCTCTGGGGAGTCCCCTTTCTTTACTGTAAATGGGTTGCATCCCAAAGCTTTTTCTTTTTCTGGGTCTGGTTCCCCTGTACCTTCTGCCAATTCTTCTGTCGAACAATTCTCTAAGGTTTGGTCTCAAGTGCATGAATCTCTGTCAGCAGCTACTGCTGCTCAAAAAAAAGCTGCTGACAGATCACGTAGAGAGGCACCCCAGTATAAAGTGGGGGATCAGGTCTGGTTGTCTACCAAAAATATCAAGTTAAAGGTGCCCTCTCTCAAACTAGGACCCAGGTTTATTGGTCCATATCCCATTTCCAAAATCATTAACCCATCTTCAGTTCGCCTTCAATTACCTGTTAATTTTAAGATTTCCAATTCATTTCATGTATCCCTCCTGAAACCTGCCTCTGATATTCGTTCTTTGTCTGTTCCTCCCCCAGTGTTGGTTGAAGGTCAGCCTGAGTTTGAGATCCAAGAGCTCCTCGATTCCAGCCTCGTACGAGGTAAGCTACAATACCTTATTAAGTGGAAGGGCTATGGCCCTGAGGAGAACACTTGGGTCTCAGTAGAGGACATCAAGGCTGACAAACTCAGAAAGCAATTCCACCAAAAGTTTCCCTGAGGAAGGTTCTAGTATAAGAACCGAAACGTCGGATCTAATAAACCTTATTTAACTAGCAATATTGCCTATTTCAACTTTTGTTCTTCTGGGAGTGCCGTCACCTGTATGTATATAGAATTGAACCTGATATCGCATTGGCACCCAGGCTTCTTACCACTTATGGTTGTGCGTTCCACTCGATGTATCTATATATATATATATATATATAGTATATTAGTTTTAGTATATGTACTGCTAGAAGTTTGTTGTCAAATCTCAGAGTGTAGTTCCAGACTGAGGAGAGCTGTTGAGGGGTTTGAACGTATTGGGCATTTGATGGTATTTGTGATTAAGTCAAAAACATGAGTCCAATATGTTAGCAGTTTAGGACAGGTCCACCAGATATGATGAAGAGAGCCTATTTCCCCACATTGTCTCCAACATAGTTTAGATGATGTTTGAGGATAAATGTTATTTAGTTTAGAGGGCACAAGATACCAGCAGTACATCAGTTTAATAGTTGTCTGCAGTAGTCTAACCGATTTAGTAGTTTCCAGTAGTGATGGGCGAATCTGTCCCATTTTGCTTCTCCAAATAATTGGCAAAACGGTGAAAAAATTTGCAAAACGACAAAAATTTGCTAAACGCATTGAAGTCAACGAGCAACAAAATAATTTTGATGTGCGACAATATTGATGCGAGCGTCAATTTTTATACATGCAACTATTTTGTCCACATGCAAAAGTCAATAGGTGTCCGAATAATTTTGACGCGTGGTGATTTTTATGTGCACGGCAATTTTGACGCACGACAATTTTTTTTTGTCGCTGCAGATTTTTCGTGAATCCATGCCTGCCAAATTTATTCGCCCATCACTAGTCGACAGACTTGTTGAAAAAGCTACATTTATACCTATTGGATCTATTGGCGATAGTATAGCTTGTTTCCATTTGATGATGTGGGAGGTTTATAGTTGCATGTATGTTAAAAAGAAGGTATTTGGTAGCCTTCATTTAAATTTCAGATCCTTAAAGGAGAACTAAACACTAAAAATGGTTATGGCTAAACATGGCCTATTTTATGTAGTGAACTTATTGCACCAGCCTAAAGTTTCAGCTTGTCAATAGCAGCAATTCAAACTTCCAGGACTTCAAACTTGTCACAGGGGGTGACAATCACTGTCTATGACACTCACAGTGGCCTATGAGCAGCTGTTAGGCTAAGCTTAGGGGTTATCACTAATTATCAAGCAGAAAATGAAGTTGGTCTGTAATATAAGCTGATGCTACAGGGCTAAATTCTGATGTTATTTGCACTGGTTTCTGTGCTGCCATGTAGTAATTATCTGTATTAATTACTGATCAGCCTCATATTGTGACATTTATATTCTATGTGTATATTGTCTATATATTGTCTATATTGTATATTGTTGGTCCCTAAACTCAGTAAGTGACAAGTAGGATTCTCAGGTAAGATATCTACCAGGTGTTTGATAAGCACATTAGTTTTACCAGTGCAGGGCAACACTACATGATATTTTCATTACTTTAAAACACTTTAATTTTTTGGTGCTACTGTTCCTTTAAGATCAATGAATTTAAACTGTGTGTAGACCGTACAGAAGGGACTCAGAGCGCTTTATAACGTCCCAAATTTTTAACAATGCTAGGAGGAAGTAGGGAGGAACTGAGTTTAACTTGTCAAGTAAAGTTTTGGTGGTGTCCATATGGTATGTTCTCTTCTTGGAGAATCCATTGTGGTTGATTTTTACTGAAGAGAATCCTTTGAATCAAGTTTAGGTGGGTAGCTTGATCATACCTAGTAAACTGAGGTATGAACTGAGATCTTAATTCTTGAGTGATATCCATATTATTACTGTGTTTTGTAAGGTATCCCAAACCCAGAACAAACAAATCATAGGTTCCGGGCTTGGCTCACGCTTCTGACTATAACAGCTGTCTTTCACTTTGGGAGGAGCCCTCCGCTATTCGATTGCCACCAGGTCTTCTACTGAGAGGACCAAGGAGAGAGTTCTAGGCAGACAATGGAACCAAACTTGTACAGGAAGAATGGTGAGCAAGTAACATGGTCAAGGGACAGGCTGGGTCAATAACAGGTTGAGGTCACAGGCCGGAGTCAAAACCAATAATAGCGCAGTACAGAAATGGGATCCGAGAGAATGGTCAATAAACAGGCAGAGGTGAGAACAGGCAGCAAATTAGGGATGGTCAGGAACAGGCTAGGTCAAAAACAGTCAGGAGAGGCTAGAAAACACACCCAGGAATTATTAGAAATAGACCTACTTTGGCCACTTTAAATATTTGAGTTTTTTGCCAAGCGCGATGATGTCAGACCCGGCGCACCAAATAAAGCAGACACAAATGTGGGTGCGCATTTTAATGCTGTATTTATTTTCTTAATTGCCAAATTAGTACTATAAGTACTGCTGAATATTGTTAATGAACTGGGACATCATTTTGTTTACACACTGTGTGAAATAAGCAATAGGTTACCAGTGCTGCTTGAGATATAGATACGTCACTATTTTCCCTTGTTATCAAGGAAAAAATGGAAGAAGGCAGAACACAAATAGTATAGCTTTGGCCAAATGTCAACCCAAACAAGAAAGATTTAGATGCAATGGGTGGATAATAGGAGTGCATATAAACTTGCCTTCTGTCTGTTGCAGATATCAGTAGTAGTAGTTCTAAGCTCCCTTGGTGGTTCATCATTAATCAGGTCTTCTTAACCTGTAATAATGTTACCAACATATAAAAATATGAGTGCGAATACCACCCCACTGTAGTTCCTAGAATATATTTGATGGCATTTTTATCTTTTCTCAACATTTTTTTCAACATATCAACATTTGTATCATTCATTCTCTACTACTACTACTACTAAAAAGATAGAATGTTGATAGAAAGCCAATTTAATTAATGAGCCCCTCAGAGGTGAGTCCCTTTAAAAGGGGGTGTTATGTTCAGAGTAGAGGTACTCCATGGCAGGTTAGGTAGATAGCGGTAAGTTGGACCACTTTGAATATGTGACCCCCAGCAACAAGGAAAGGCTTTGGGTATCCAAGGGGTTCTTAGCAATTTGATAATTTGTTATAGATGAGGTGTAGGATTAGATTTTTATGTTAAGGTCATGGATAGATTAGACAATAGATCATAACGGGATAGGTTTTTTTTTTGCAGGGGGTAGCATGTTCAGCCAAGGAGGTCCGTCATTGCATGTTACATAGAGGGAGGGTAATGGATGACTTTGTTGAGCATGTGACCCCTAACAACAATATATATACATAAATATATATACACATGCATGTTGGTAGATAGGTAGCAGGACTGGATTTGTGGAGAGGCCACCTAGGCCTGGGCCTAGGATGGCAGGATTTTAGGGGGGGCATGCTGCCCAACCACACCCACATTGCTTTGAAAACACTGGGGATGCGCTGGAAATACAATGATTTTTTAAATTTCCCGTGCGCCAATCCCCATTGCTCCAGTTCAGATGATGAAAATTTGCACGAATAAAGGGGAGGGGACAGGGGCGTCGAACGGCAGTGGGCCTAGGGGCGCCCAATATGTAAATCCGGCCCTGATAGGTAGTGGCATATCATTAAGCAAGGAATTACACAGCTAATTATATTACTCTGAAAGAGAATTAGGATCTGTATAAATAATCCAGTACATTGACCATTTTTATTACAAAGCTAGAGAGATTTTTTTGGAATGGCTCACAGTGAAATCTTAGTTTTAGTGGTTGGCAGAGGAATAGGGATTTTCAGCATGCCTTCAATGGAAAATGCTATTTATCTTCCCAATAAATGCCACAGCTGTTCTGAGAGGACATATTCGAAGTGTTTGAGTACACTAAAAATAATTCTGTTTGATGCAGCCTGGAGTTGTGATGACATGTACTTAGCGAAGAAGAAATCCTACGGTGGTTTAGGGACCAGATGCACCATTAAAATAAAGTCCGCAACCACAGAAGGCAACAAAGGGGATAATTAGACATGGGTTCTACAGCCATGAGATGGCCAGAGCCCTTTAAAATATGAATGCACAGACCCGTGACATCGCTTTTGACAGATAAAGGGCTGATTACTGCAACATAACTGGGTGATCTTACACAGAGGCCTATTTATCAAAGTCCAAAACCAATTTTCCCTTTTTCCTTTTCGCTGTCTTTCTTTCAATTTAGTATTATTCGCACATGTCATTAACCACGAAAAAAATTTTGCTGCAGGGAATTTGAATATTTTTGGAGCTAATTTTTAAATTTTTATAGCATGGTCTTGTAAAAAAAAAAAAAAAAAGAGTCTGCACTCCTGGATCTTATGTTGCAAAAAAAGCTTTAGTGTTTATTCAACGTTTCGGCTCCTGAACGTGAGCCGTCCTCTGCTTTTTTGCAATATAAGACCCGTGAGTGCAGACCTCTTTATGCTTTATTGAATGTACAAATTTAAGTACCAGCATCTGGGCATTGACCAGTGATCTGTGTGCACCAGGCCAGCGCCACCAGTATATATAGATAGATAGATAGATAGATAGATAGATAAACACATACAGGTATGGGACCTGTTCCCCAGAATGCTCAGGACCTGGTGTTTTCCGGATAACGGATCTTTCTGTATACCTTAAGTCTACTAGAAAATCATGTAAACATTAAATAAACCCAATAAACTGGTTTTGCTTCCAATGATTAATTAAATCTTAGTTTGGATCAAGAGACTTCTTCCTTGTCACTCCATTTTTCAGTAACTTTTAATTGCTAGATCCCACCTGCCCTATCTCTACATTTCTCCTGACCTAGCATATATTCTTATTTAAATATAAATATTCGACACCTTTTGTGCCATCACAACCCATGCACTCCTTGAAACTAAGCCCCTCGTAGCTGAAATTACTTTGAACCCACACTTCTATTAGTAAGTACTGTTAGTGTGTGCCGGTCGGTTAAGAAATAATGAGAATATACAGTTTAAAATTGATATCATACTGCAAACCCCTTTATAGATTCCTTTCCATTTAATTTGCATCTTAGAATCTTATGGCAACTATAAAAAAAAAATCACCATCTATTTCATTGATTTTATCCTCAAAGAATTAATTATATGCAGATAATGGAGTGCCTTTGCAGTCACTACAAGTAAAATAATACAATCAATATTGAATTAAAACAACCCTGCTTGTTCTGTCAACTTGATTGTTCATCGGTTATTATTGAAAAACACATTTTCCTCTGTGAACAGAGAAAATACACACACACAAAAAAATGTTCACATATTCATCTTGAATCATGATAACAATATGGGTGTATAGTACAAAGAAACAGCTCTGATCTTATGTTCACCTGTTCGGCATTGCTTTAGAATAGACGGGCTGATGTGCGAACACTGGGCAGATTTTCACTCGTGTAGTTACACTTAGTAACCAATCAGCAGTCATCTTTGATGGAGGAATAATGAAAGGAAATCTCTGTTTGGTGGATATGAGTTGCTTCAAATATTTAGGTACAGCTGGAGTGACTATAATTGGACATTATCTTTAAAAATGTTGCCTTTTTTTGGCAAATACAAAGCTTGATGGGTCCATTGAACAATGCCTTGTCAATAAGAAGCATGAGCTAGACATGGGCATGTAAAGCTTTGAGAGCATAATGTTAATACCACAAGTAGTTATGTCCCGCAGGCAGGGGTAGATGCTTTTTTGCCCAAAAACCATAAACATATTGGAAGATAATGGCTTATACCTTCCCCTTGTGTTTGCCATTGAAGCCAGTGGGAGCATCAGTAGGTGGTGCCATGTTTTTCTCCTCTGCTAAATCTGACATTATCTTAAAGAAGGTGAGGACTGCAATAAGGAGCAACTTCTTCAGGAAGTGGTCTACTGGGTAAGAAGTGTCCTGTTTTATAGAAAACCCCCATGCAAGGATAATGGATCTAAGGGATCAGCGAGCAGTGTTGTATTCATGGGGGAATGATGGATCATTTTTAATGGTGCAGGGCAGGGTACTTAAAAACTGACTTGCTCAAACCACAGATCTTGGGAATTGCCTTCTACAGAGCATGGGTTTCACCTCACTTTTCATCCCTCAATAGAAAATATGGCGGAGCGGCAGTGTGCTTTATTATGGCTTTATGGGGTCACTTGCAGAATTTGTTTGCACTGGATGATAAGATATATACATTGATATCTACAATGTAGGTCACTGCCATCAGTACACTTTGAGTTTAGGAGGGACAGAGCCCTTAAACATGTCACTGCCATTAGTACACGTTGGGCCTAGGAGGGACTGAGCTCTTAAAGGACAAGGAAAGTTAAACTAAAGAAATATTGTACATTATGTTTTGGGCTTCTGTACCAGCCCCAGGCAACCATAGCCTTTTAGCAGGGAATATCTGTCTCTCCAATGATGCCCCAGTAGCTCTCCATCTTCTTTGCTGCTGATTCACTGCACATGCTCTGTGCTGCTGTCACTTACTGAGCTTAGGGACCAACTCGCAATATACAGTACACATAGAATAGAAATGTCACAATATAAGGCCGATTAGTAATTAATACAGATCATTACTACATGGCAGCACAGAAACCAGTGCAATTAGCATCAGAATTTAATAATCAGCCCTGTAGCATGAGCTTATATTACAGAAAACTCTCATTTTCTCCTTGATAATTTGTGACAACCCCTAAGCTTAGCTTCTCAACAGCTGCTCAGAGCCCACTGAGCATGTGAGTGTCACAGACACTTTCCAAGATGGTGACCCCCTGTGACAAGTTTGAAGTCCTGGATCATTGCTGCTATTGACAAGCTGAAACTTTAGGCTGGTGCAATAAGTTCAGTATATAAAACATGGCATTTTTAGCCCTATTCATTTTTAGGGTTTAGTTCTCCTTTAAACATGTCATTGCCATTAGTAAATGAAACTACATAGTCCCTGGATGTTGTAATGCCATCTGTTTCTTTAAGATCACTTGTACTGGCTGTTTCCAAGTGCAAGCCATCAGAACAAAGCAGAACACAGGCAGTGACAGTTACTATATAAGGAGTGTGGCTTATTTGATAGTTTATATGATACTTGCAATAAAAAATGAAGAATGTATAATGTGCCAAAACAAGGCAAAACAGTATCCACTTCTGTATAAACACTTGTCAGCCTGGGAGAAATGATTAGAAATACATTGCAGAAAGGTGATTTATGTGAGTGAAGTTCAGAGAAGGGATTTACTATCTACTTGCTGCAGAAATATTCACAATCCCAGAAAAAAGAGGAGGGGGATGTTATACAACCTATGGATAAAGGCAATAAGCAACAGAACCCTGTGCCCATGATAACATCTTCTTGCAGCAATGATGCCATTTCCAAATGCCAGATTCAGGGGCATCATGTCTTTGGGGCCCAGGCCCCCTCTGTAAAAAAGAAATTCCAGGCCTTCTCTGCCCCACTGTTATTTGTGTGGGTGGGATTTCATGGAGAGGTGTAACACCAAGGGCTGCCTTCAGCTGTCATGGGGCCAAATGCAACTAAGCTATTGGCCATGCCAATAACAAGCAAAGAATCCCAGTGTACGGAACACATTTTAGGACATCATCAGGAGAACACACGCTCCTCGTCTCTTATTCTACTCACTAATCTGAAGAAACTGCAGTGAAACCTCCGTGCTGCCCACATTTGCTGTTGCAATCCCCCCCCCCTCATGGCTCAGCCCTCCCTCCTCGGCCCTCAGCCCTCCCTCCTCAGCTTGCAGCCCTCCCTGCTCAGACCTCAGCTCGTAACCCTGTCTGATAGCTGAGGAGGGAGGGCTTTTGTAATGAGGGCTTAGGAGGGAGGGCTGAGGACCGAGGAGGGAGGTCTGAAGACGAGGAGGTAGGGCTGAGAAATGAGCCACGAGGGGGGGGGGATTGCAACAGCAAATGTGGGCATCAAGGAGGTGTGACTGCAGTTTCTTCAGATAAGTGAATAGTAGAATAAGAGATGAGTCTGCATACTTCTTCTTTACGAGAGTGCCAGGGCCGGATTTACATAGCAGTCGCCCCTAGGCCCACTGCCGTTTGTCCCCTACGCATTATTCATGCAAATTTTCATGGAGATGGTATCTCCTGCGCATCCCCAGTGTTTTTGAACCAATGTGGGTGTGGTTGGGCAGCGTGCCGCCCCCCTAAAATCCTGCCACCCTAGGCCCGGGCCTAGGTGGCCTTCCCACACATGGAGAGTGCATGCAGAAGCGTGTGTTCTCTCTGACATATCCCTGATCCCCACTGGTCCCGCCACAATTAATCCAAAACTCTACCCATTAGTGATGTGTGACTTCAACACAATCTTTGTGGGCGGGTTCACCATGTGACTGCATAATGCCCTGCTTCCGCATCCAGTCTGCATGACCTGCCCCTTTCTGTGACATCACATAAAGACATCTATAAAGATTGAGGCTTGCCAGGTTAGGGTGTGGGTAGGGAACAGGCGAGTTAGGGTCAGTGCGGGTTGACCAGCACATCACTACCACCCATGATCCATGCAAACCCTTCTAATCCTGCAAGCCACTTCTCTTATGTGACCAGAGGATCATATCTTTTCCACTTGAAAACCTTACTTCCAGGATTGCCAGTGCCATAGATTTTCCTTATTCCTCCTTGATCTACTGTATGCTGTTCCGTGCATTGTATGGCAACATGGCAAAATCCAGGATGGGAAGGAGTTAATAGCATCAAATTTGTCCCTGAGTCCAATTCACTTGCATAACAGACAGCAGCACATTGTTATTACAATAAAATATTTATAAAATTTTCCATTATTCATTTATTTTCTAATACATGCTAATTACTTTGTCATTCAGAGAAATCAGGAGTCAATCAAATATTCTCTTTGAATTGTTCACACAAATGCTTCCCAAATGTTTTGATCTGTGTTTGTACCATATCAAAGTGCATAGGATGTGCTTTTTATTATTTGTCCCAGATTTTGTTGCGCCCAACAGCAAGGTAAGTATTAGAAATTAAAGGAGTAGTTATAGGCCCGGATTTGTGGAAAGGCCACCAAGGCCTAGGGCAGCAGGATTTTAGGGGGGACATTCTGCCCAACCACACCCACATTGTGTAAAAAACTCTGGAGATATGTAGGAGATACAATCATTTTTAAAAATTCCTGTACACCAGTAGCCATTGCTCCGGTCTTGACGATGAAAATTTGCATGAAAAAGGGGAGGGGACAGGGGCCACGAACGGCAGTGGGCCTAGGAGCTCCTGCTATGTAAATCCGGCCCTGAGTTGTTTACCTTTAAGTGTGTTCCGTGTTATAGAGTGCGTATCATATGAGTGACCCATAGACATGGATGCCTACATTTTGTTATTTTATTGGGACTAGCAGTAAAAAGACTCTTTAGTTCATTGTCTGCTGATGCACTAAGACCCAAAAGGGTACCAACCCCTGTCACTACAGTTGGGCAGTATGGGTGCAATTGGCAGACCTTCCTGACCAAATCATGGCCTCAATGCAGGGTTGCATCAGGAATCACAGAGTTAACTGACCCATGCACACAGTGGGTCCCAGTCAGATCACTGGACACTGGCCCCCATACCAACAAGTAGAGTGTTGAGGCCATAAATAAAAAACTGTAGGCACATGACTGCACCCCTGATCATTCGCTACAGACAATGCATTATGATTAGATCTGAAGTCACCTTTAGCTATACCCCTGGTCTGAGTAGCATTTTGGTGCGTTTCATGCATTTCTGTCCTGGTAGGTTGATCTATGCTGATGTACTTACAACTTATCTCTATGAGAGTCACAGGCCTGGTCTCCTGAGAATGCTAAAACTGGCAGTAGAAAATGCTAGAAAACACCTATATAAAACAGCATGAACTCGAGATATAAATCCCCTGAGTGTGTAATTTTTATGTCAACTTAGCCTCAGGAAATTACCCCAGCCAAGAAATAATCTTTTGACACTCTTATTCACCAATACTACAAATCTACACATGTTATTTTTTATCCTTTGGTCTAGAATCAAAAGGTCTTGTATCTGCTAAAGGGCCTGGAGCTGCAGCTCCATCTGCATCATTGTTAACTCAGTCCTGAACTCAATG
Organism: Xenopus petersii; assembly: GCA_038501925.1. Classification (NCBI taxonomy): domain Eukaryota; kingdom Metazoa; phylum Chordata; class Amphibia; order Anura; family Pipidae; genus Xenopus; species Xenopus petersii. The sequence goes on from CM076689.1 coordinate 83,816,088, forward strand.
GGGAACTCAATGGGGGGGGGTAATGTAATAACAAGCACAGCATTTCTCAAAGGTCTGGTTACCCATAGCCATCCAAACAGTCATCCAATCAGATGTTATTTTTCCTGTTATTGTATTACTCCAACTTTGGGTTTGTCTTAACTCCCGATTGGGAAGGGTTTGGTGGCACTTGCGATTGGATTGGGGGCCCCCAAGCAGCACCCCTGATGTTCCCAGACACCCCATTCCGACACGGCTAGTATCTCATTAATCTCCATCTCTGTCCACAGTTAGTTAGAAGGAGGCATCGGCTTAGTTGCATATGAATAAAATAGATCTATAGCCAGATTACAATTTCAGTGGAATCCCAATTCCTGTTACACCTATGTATTTACCTATTGTTGCCCATTTCCAGATGGCTACAACTCATTGACCTACTCATCATTTCACGTAGACACAGGTTCATATATCTATATTGGTACTCAGGAGCACATAGAACAACATTACACCTAGGGTGTCAGCTTTGGGTGGGCTACCCTCTATTGCTCCTCCCCTGCGAGATAAATTCAACAGACCCACCACCCATCACTACTAAATACGGTCCTGCCTGGGTCTTGTAGAGGTAGCAAGAGATAGCAGAAGAAATTCTGGGAGAAAAAAGCCCAGGGTCACATGGAATACCGTTGAAGCTATTGCTCATCCATATCCATTAGGGTTTAAAGGACAGCCAGGGTAGTGTTATGCTCCCAACCAAAGACCCGTTTGTTTTTTTTGTGTTGCAAGAGGATTTTATCCCTATGGGAGATGTTAAAGGTGATGAAGATAGTTGTTTCATAATGGCATTTATACTGTATATGGCAGTGATCCCCAACCAGTAGCTCGTGAGCAACATGTTGCTCCCCAACCCCTTGGATGTTGCTCTCAGTGGTCTCAAAGCAGGTGATTATTTCTCAATTCCTGGCTTGGAGACAAGTTTTGGTCGCATAAAAACCAGATGTACTGCCAAACAGAACCTCCTGTAGGCTACCAGTCCACATAAGGACTACCAATAGCCAATCACAGTGCTTATTTGGCACCACCCAGGAACATTTTTCATGCTTATGTTGCTCCCCAACTCTTTTTACATCTGAATGTTGCTCACGGGTGAAAAAGGTTGGGGATCCCTGGTATATGGTGTCTAAGGTAGCAAGCACAGAGAGAGGCATATCATATATTAGTTTATTGTTAAAATCTAAATTAGACAAATATAAAAGGAAATTTTTTAAAAAAATAAAGGTTTGTTGTCCTTTAATTTCCTGGCAAGTGGCTGCCTGACCTTACCAATCTCTGTTCATGTTATCAATGCATAATTCACACACTGTCACCCATTTCCTAATTCTGGCTGGTACAGCCAGATTTTCCTCTTGACATTTTTTTTTTCACCGCAGAAAGTTATGACTCACCCCCCCGAATGTTCACAAATCCTCAGAAAAACATGTTTTCAAATGAAGAGAAGCCAGAGTCATGTTTAAAAAAAAAAAACCAACAGAGTTTGGGGGGCAAAGAAATCTGCATACAAATTTTGGCGATGATAGGACCTACTTCTCATAGGAGGGAGATTTTATATTTCTGCGACTTCAAGAGGAAAAAAAATTGCCTTGCAAATTCCTTCCTATTAAGTTCAATTAAATAAGCTCTTAGCCTCTTAGGCATATCGGAGTAGAAATGTTTTGTCAGAAAGGCTTAAATCTAATTCTCTCTCTGCGGAGCCTGCCTCCCCCACATCGATAGTAGGGATATTTATCTGTTTAACTCTTAACGTCACTTTTTCCACTTAGCGGCGCCGGGAAATTGTGAAGACGGCTAAACTGAAACACTTTAAAGGGGGCAATAGTTTCTTTTCATGAACCCTTGCAGGGGCAAAAACAAGAGATTGTCATCTTTACCATTATTTAGTTTGACAGGACAGTCTTGGATTTAAAAACACCGCAGGGGTGGGGCTTAGTAGTAAAAAAACAGGATTGGGGGCATTTGGGAGTGGATTGATTAAAGGGGAACTAAAGTCTAAAATAGAATAATGCTAGAAATGCTGTATTTTGTATACTAAACATAAACATGAACTTACTGCAGTAGAAGCCTAATTAAACAAATGATTTATGTTTTCAAAGTTGGGCGCAGGGGGCTGTCATCTTGTTACGTTGTTCAACATCTTTGCAAGACCAAGACTACGCACATGTTCGGTGTGGTCTGGGCTCTAATTGGGAGGTTAAGCTTAGGGATCATCATAAATGATCAAAACATCACAAGTCAAATAATATCTGCCATAGAAGCTGATACAGCAAGACTGATTAATAATCAGAATATGTTTGTGAAAGTTCTCATTCATCCAGGTCATGGTATATCTATAGAAGTAAGTCAAATCAGCTGGACTTGCTGTGTTTGTTTTTCTTGAAGACGTTTCACCAGTCAACCAACTGGCTTTCTCAATTCAGAATAACTTGTACATTGAATCTTGCTTCACTTTATGTCCTCTGGAATGTTGCTCGAATCAGCATAATCTGTTTATTATAATCCACATTGATGTTTTTAAATTAGGTGTTGATTATATTGGCAAGATTGGAGCTTTGATGTGTTATTAAACCTTCCAGGGAGAGGTGCCAAAACAGCATTGTATGTGGCAGACAATAGATGTCGCCCCCCCCCATATATGGCTTCTTTAACACCTCTTTTAAACCAGTCACTCTCCCTTTGTCTTTTAGATGTAGGTAAACAGCTGAGTCCTGACCAGAGGAGCTGGCTCTTCTGTGCTGCACCATACGCTGGTGTAACTGATGTTTGGTTCCCCCACATACAAATCAGAGCACTCTGCATTGCACTGCATACACCCTGTTACTCTTCTTTGGGTTCGGGTTTGGGGTTGGGTCTTGGGTGAACTAATTGCTGAAAGATAATTTAAAGGAGAACAACCGCTTTAAGTAACAAGTCCATGGAATAATGCAGAAGTTCTGGGGGAAGAAAGAATATGCATTGTGAGTAAAAAACTAATGGTGGTTATTTCCATTTTGCCTGCTGTTTGCTAATGAGGTTTATGAAATGATATCAAAAGAACTGCAATGACAGACTGAAACTGCCAAAATGTGTTGGAATCACAGACACAAATGCAACAGTATTTTTGTTTTTCACCTTGGCCCAACATCGATACTGTTAGATGGAGACTGAAAATTGCATTCAGTGGTGTAACTACATGTGAACCCCACTCTCAGCTGCACACATGCAGCACCCCTGCCTCCATCCCCTGTCCTGTTTGGCCTTCCTCTTGCCTAACAATTCATTGCAGGGGGAGGCAAACATTAGGGAAGTATAAGCCAATCAAGAGGGCATTCAATATGGAACATTTCACTTGCAAAACAGCAACATATCGGCCGTTTTGAAACGTTAATTTTTTTATGAAACTTGACATTTTCAAATGATTCTATGAATGATTATATCTGCTCTACCCAATACCTTATGTTGTATTCACCGAATATCCATACCAACTGTGCAAAAAGTGCCATCCTGTGGTTTTTTTCACCCAGCTAGTATTGGCTTAAGGGCATGAAGGGCCACATTTACATTTGAGTGCTGGAACTATAGCAGGGTGAGTGTAACCGCAATGTTTCTATGTATCTGTAACCTTGTTATGACTCAGCCTGAAGGACGGGTAGGGTGAGATTTGGGGTGAGTTCTTATTTGTGCCCTTGGTACCCCTGGAACTATAGCAGGATGACTGTTACCCAATGTTTCTCTAGATCTGTATTCTTGATATCAACTAAGGGGCCCAGCCTGAAGGCCAGTTAGAGTGAGAATTGGGGTGATGCTTATTTGTGCCCGGGGTACCCCTGGAACTATAGCAGGGTGAATGTAAACACAATCTTTCTATATATCTGTAACCTTGTTATGAGCTAAGGGGACTCAGCCTGAAGGATGGGTAGGGTGAGATTTGGGGTGAGTACTTATTTGTGTCCCCCCTGGAACTATAGCAGGATGACTGTTACCCAATGTTTCTCTAGATCTGTGTTCTTGATATCAACTAAGGGGCCCAGCCTGAAGGCCAGTTAGGGTGAGATTTGGGGTGATGGTTATTTGTGCCCGGGGTACCCCTGGAACTATAGCAGGGTGACTGTTACCCCAATGTTTCTATATACCTGTAACATTGTTATGAGCTAAGGGGGGCAGCTTGAAGGCCAGTTAGGGTGTAATTTGGGGTGATGCTTATTTGTGCTCTGTGTACCCCTGGAACTATAGCAGGGTGAATGTTAGGGGACCCAGCCAGTGTAGGAACTGTATCCCTAGAACCCAAAGAATTCGCCTCTATCCACCCTGCTTGCTAATTGTTCCCTAGATGAAGCAAATTCAATTAATACGAGGAAAATTCCCCTCAATTTGAGTCTCATTTAGTGCCATGACCTGCAGCAACCAAATCATGGCTACCATCTTGCCCGGCAGCACAGTTTATGCAGCCATTTCAATCCCTATTGATCCCCCCCCACACACATTGATTGACAGTGGGAGTGCCTGTGTGTGTGCCAATAGTACAGCTTCCGACCACTGGCAGACAGAGCAGAAATAGGTCAGAGTTCTCTCTCTCACAGCCTCCGTGGCACACATTTTACTTCCAAATTATATTAAAGAGCAACATTGAGAAAATCATCTTCAGAAATGGAAACTGGCGGCTGGGGTTTCATATTCTGAATGTAAATGTTTCGGTAATTATTTTATAATGTCTGTTCATTTTTTCCATCACTGCATTGCTATGGCACCGATGTCAGGTCGCAGCTATACAAGGGCTGAGTTAGACAAACATATGCGCATATATACATAGATTTTCCACTGGCTACGTGTTTTTGCAGAGAAAAAGACATAAATATACAGTAGAAATATGGGCGTGTAGTTTCGTACAATGGGGGCATACAGAAGTGCAAGGTGCGCCTTTGTACGCGCGTTCTTTTAACCAATATTATCACTTCACACAATAACTGTGGTTGCAGACAGAGGAACACGTGGCTGAGTCCCAGTAATACAGGCGCCCAAACTATAAAAGATGTAAAAAAAAAAATGTTGCTCCACCAGGAGCTGGTCAATAGGCCGTGTTTATTGATCTGCTGTGTGTGAGCAAAAATATCTGATTGGTTGCTATGGGTTACTAAATCTGAAGCCACACTTGGGCTCGTTATTATCGGTTCCCTGGAGACTCACTAATAACCAGGATGCTTTGATCTTATAATACAGGAACTCTTTAGGCATCTTCACGAGCAATCAGTAAAGTGCACTCTCAGACCCAATTGCCCAACTTCTACCCACAATGCAGTGTGTTTGCCATATTTCCAGCGTAACAGAGGCATTAGGGGGTGGCACACTTTAAGCTAAAGGGGCACAATAATGCTGCTTGGATGTTTGTGCCAATTCTTACGTTTGCCATGTCCCTTGAAGAGTTGGTATCTTTTGGGTTCATCTGCATCTATAAATGTTCTGTGCTCATTTTGGTATGGAAGGTGGAATAGTTCAAGCAATGCCAAATATAACTATAGAAGTGCAAAAAATTTTTGATGCAAGTACCTTTAATTAATATATCTATTCTCGATTATCTTTCAATCTATAATGTATTTATAATCGATCTATAATTTATCTTCTATCTTCTATCTATACACTATTGTTTAGCTATCTTATATCTACTGTATCTATCTATTCTCTACTCTACAATTTATCTTATATTTTTAATTATCTACCTTCTATCTATAATCTATCCATCTATCATCTCTCTATCTTTAAAGAGGTGTGTAACTTTTATTTAGTATGTAATAGAATGGCCAGTTCTAAGCAACTTTTCAATTGGCCTGAATTCTTTTTTTTTTTAGTTTTTTTAATGATTTGCCTTCTTCTTCTGAAGCTTTCCAGCTTTGAAATGGGGGTCACTGACCCCATTAAAAAACAAATGCTCAGTGAGGCTTCACATTTATTGTTATTGCTATTTATTTATTACTCATCTCTCTATTCAGGCCTTCTCTGATTAATATTCCAGTCTCTTATTCAAATCAATTCATGGTTGTTAGGGTAATTAGTGCCTAAGCAAGCAGATCGCTGAAATTAAAAACTGGAGAACTGCTGAATAAAAAGCTAAATAACTCGAAAAAATTAAAACCAGTTGCAATTTGTTTCATAATATCACTCTCTACATCATTCTAAAAGTTAATATAAAGTTAAAACAGCCTATCTATAATCTGTCTGTTTATATCTATATATATAGATACGTCTTGATAATGGTCCTAGAGGTGGACCGAAACGTTGACCAGTTTTAATGTAATTTAATAAATATTAGATTTTTAATTAAAATCCCAGTGTGCACTCAAGCTTTCTGGATTAGTTATGCTTTTTGTTATATGAGTGGCACCTGGGTGCCTTGCTGATTCCAGTGGAGTGCGGACTACCAAGGATTTTTTATATATATCTATATATATATATCTATATATATATCTATATATATATATATATATCTATATATATATATATATATATATCTATATCTATATATATATATATCTATATATATATATATATATATTTTTTTTATATATATATATATATATATATCTATATATATCTATGTATATATATCTATATACCGTATATATCTCTATCTCTCTCTCTGTCTGTCTAACTAAATATATCTATCATCTATCTAAAATCTATTTATTATCTACAGTATGTATCAATCTGTCTGTCTATTTGTCTATCTACCAATCATCTATCTTGCTCCAATTTTACACGAGAGCAGTATGCAGTGGAACTATTTCTGTTGTTTTCTTTGTTTATCGTGTTAAGAGGAACAACATTTAAATGATTCATGACATTGTAAAAACATCCCCATACCTGCCCCCTGTCACAGACCTGGAGCCAAATCAGAATTAGGATTATGAATCTCAGAATGCAAAATCATTGGATCTATAATCATTTTTGCCTCTATAAAGCAAATTCATAATTTTTGTATCTGGCAGGAAACTAAACCCTCCATAAAAATTTGGCCAAGCACCAAATCCTAATTTGCATATTGAAATGTGATAACATGCTCTCAATTTTTGGAACCAACTACATTTTTCATTAAAGTGACACAACAAAAATGGGAATTTTATGGCTAGTTCCAGCGAAAGCTAAGGCTAAGACTTTTAAGCCGCAATCGCTGGGGAAACTTTTGCGCTGGCGTCTATGGGGAATCGCGAAAAATCGCCAGCGTAAAAACACACGCGGCGATCTTTTTTCTATTGTCGCTCGAAATCGCCTAGTGTGGCCTTAGCCTTATGGATTTGATCAAATATAGCAAGCAGGAATCAAAGGACGGAATCCTATTTGGTGCATCAATAACCCTCACTTGCTGCTGCTGACAATGGTCCTTAATGGTGGTCTTTTCTGTAGTGATGGGCAAATAAATTCGCCAGGCGCAAATTCGTGGTGAATTTCAACGTTTCACGACGGCGAACAAATTCGTAAAACTCAGGCGAAAATTTGCCAGCGTCAAACACATTTTGGCGTGCATCGGAATAGTCGCTTGCATCAAAACGGTTGCTTGTCAAAATTATTCGGAAGCCGATTGACTTTAATGCGGGCGTCAAAATTTACGAGAATTGACACGGACGTCAAAATTGAGAAGGGTGTCACAATCAAGTTACAAGGATTTTTCGCCGTTCCGAAATTTTTTCCCCTTTTCGCAAATTTCACAGGATTCGGGAGAAATTCGCTCATTACTGCTTTTCTGTTTCTTTAACAGGTTTTTATCTTGGTACAACCTTCCATTGCAGCCATTATCTCTCAAAACTAAACTCTTCTTCTCCTTTCACTTTCCATTTGCATTGACTAAAGTAAGGTCTCCATCATGCACAGCAAATATATCTTTTATTTTTCCTCTCTCCTTATCTCTAAATCCTAAATAAACGGTAGCTAACACCACCAAAACCTCCAGTCTCTGGATGAAAACACTTAATTGATGCGATTTATAATATCAACAAACAGCCGGAACCCTAATTAAAAACAAAGACAATCTGTTCTGCGTTTCATCCAGCAGGAATTAGAAAAGCATAATTAGCTCAGTAATTTTGTTTTTCTGACTCTGTATATTTTTTTGACAGCTTACTTACAGCCAATTGGAGGCAGGGAGACGAGGGGCCATGCTGGTAGTTTGTGGTGCACGGGGTTGAAACCTAGTGTGGGTAGAGTTACATGTACGCTGCAGTGATATTATCAACAAGCTATATATGCCTGTGCACATTAATCAACAAAAAAATAGATGCACATACAGTATAATCATGTTTAATTAAAGTCCATATTTTCTGATTTAATCTTACCTTAGCTATAGGTTTGCCACCTCAACCCTTTAAATCTGAACACATATGGAATCCACAGCCTGCATGGATAATTAGCAATTCCTTTAGATGCATGCTGCAGACTGAACTGATTTATGTGCAGCCATGCATCTAAATTAATTGCTAATTAGCCATGCGGGCTGTGGATTCCATATGTGTTCAGTTTTCAAGGGATGAAATGGCAAACCTACTTAGATTCCACCTCCATGATTTTTAAGTTCTATTTCAGGAGGTGTGACGATATTCTTCCCGATTCAGAATCTTCCTTCCAGTTAAACCAACTGTTTTATAAAACCATGGTAATCCAAATGGTGGTATACCCAAAGATTATGAGTCTAGGTTTCTAGTTTAACATAATTCAGGCCGCTGAATGAACATTACCTCTCTTAATTGTATATATATTGATACATACAAATAGGAGCAGCCTAATTGCTTCACTTTGTCATACTATAAAGTACAGGGGTCCCCAACTGCCGCTGGACCCCTTGCCTTACAAAAAATTTTGCTTTTGCACCGGTCCCCGGTCCAAAAAAGGTTGGGGAATGGTAATATAGATGTTAATTTATATATATATATATATCTATCTTATTGTGCATAGAATATATATGTATAGTGTAAACTGTATACTGTATATACGTATAATATATATTTGCATTTTTAGATAAAGGAAAGTCGGGGTGCTAACAGGGGTAAGGAGGCAAAAATCCTGACTCAGGCAGCAGCCCTTTACAGGTTACCGGGGGCATTGGGAAGGCTGGCTCAGGATGTCCCTAGGAGCTCATTTAAAAGACAGTCCCAAGACAACCCCAGGTACTGGCATTGAGGCGCCATCTTCCATGCTGAACCAATAGTTCATTGTGGTGGCCTTGAGTTTACTGCTGATCTGGTAGAAAAAATTGTAATGCTCATGAACCATTGCGAAAAACAATTTGATAGAGCAAGTAGGTGGGCACCTCTGTATCTCTAAACAAGAATGATGAGAAGAATTGGCCTGCATTTACAGGTTAGTAAACCTTAAAAACTCTTCATAGTTCTTCATTCACGGCTCCAGTGGCGCTTACAGTCTGATGTCACTATCACACACACACACACACACTGGCATCCCTTTTACAACCTGCCTGTATGTTTTTGGAGTGGTGGAGGAAATTGGGGTACCCATGCAGACATGGGGAGATCATAAAAACTCTTATTAGATAGTGCCACCCATTACATGAACCCAGATATTTGTTAGCTCAAGCAGTGGCAAAACTAGATATTTCTGGGCCCCACAGCAAATTATTTTTCAGGCCCGCAAAATGTCTAGAGGTTGAGCAGTTTTATTAATATTTAGTGGAATTGTATATGAATTAGGGCCTCACGGGGCCCCTATACCTCCTGGGCCGCCATGCAGCTGCTCCTCTGTAGTTACACCCCGGAGCTCAGGGGAAACTGCTGTTAAGACAGTGAAGCAAAATGCCAGTTCCCAATTATACGTAACAATGTCAGACAGGCAGAAAAGAACTGTTTTGTTCATGCCTTTAGCTATACCCCTATAATTAACTGTCTCTTTAGGGGACGTCAAATAGAAAATCAGTCACACAACGAAGTATAATTTCATTTAAGATATTCATTCCTTTTGTTCTCATTGATATAATATGGTTATGTTTGGTCAGAAAGATGCAGAGGTACATTGTGCCATATTATGTCATTACCATCATTCGGATGTGACTAAAAAAACAGGCATTTTTTTAACTCACAAATGAATGTAGCCTTACTTATTCCACGAGATGACATGTAACCAAACTACTAGTGAACTTGATACTGATCTAGTTGACCTTTAATTGAAAGACAGACAGACTATATAATTTGGTAGAGCGTCTGTGACTCCTTGTTTGAGTCATTGTTTTTAAAAAAGGTGAATGACAGAACATAAAAAAACAGTTGATGGGGTAAGTGCTGATTATTATGAACCAATACTAAAAATATGTGCCGTAGTACACGGGGCAAGAGGGTATGGATACTTTGTTTTAGCATTGTATTTAATTTTTTAATAAATGAAAGTGAAGCTATATTATTCTTATAATGCAGTTTGGGTGAATTGTCTTGCTTTGACACCGCCTTCCTGCACTGTAATTGGCTGCGCTAGTTTAACCGAGCTCTGAAAAACCACCTTTTGTTGTGACTGATTTGGCTTATAATTAAAGGTGTAGTTCACCTTTCAGTTACCTTTTAGTATGTTATAGAACAACCAATTCTGAGCAACTTTTCTGTTGGTCTTCATTATAACATAAGTAATGTTTTGTCTTATAGCATGTCAACATAAGGGTAATGTACTAGTAGAACTAATTCAAGGGTTCCCATGGCCTAACAAAGACTGTTCCTGGAGCCTACACCACTTCAGACATGTGTTCACTCTCAAGTCAACAAACTGCTGTAGTCTGGATCACACCCTGCCTTATATCCATTCTAAGAGGTCCTGTAACATAGACATTACCACTCCCAGGAGGGACATACATCGCTACATGGGCTGCCTTAAAGGGGTGGTTCACCTTTAAGGCAACTTTAAGTATGTTATAGAATGGCCAATTCAAGCAACGTTTCAATTGGTTTTTGTTATTTATTTTTAATAGTTTTATAATTATTTGCCTTTTTCTTCTGACTCTTTGCAGCTTTCAAATGGGTGTTGCTGACCCCTTCTAAAAAAATAAATGATCTGTAAGATTACATACAGCATGTATTGTTATTGCTACTTTGTATTACTCATCTTTCTGTTTAGCCCTCTCCTATTCATATTCCATGGTTGCTAGGGTAATTTGAATTCTAGCTACCAGATTGCTTAAAATGCAAATTGGAAAGCTGCTGAATAAAAAACTAAACGACTCAAAAACCTTAGGGATACTGTCATGGGAAAACATGTTTTTTTCAAAACGCATCAGTTAATAGTGCTGCTGCAGCAGAATTCTGCACTGAAATCCATTTTTCAAAAGAGCAAACATTTTCAATTCAATTTTGAAATCTAACATGGGGCTAGATATATTGTCAGTTTCCCAGCTGCCCCCAGTCATGTGACTTGTGCTCTGATAAACTTCAGCCACTCTTTACTGCTGTAATGCAGTGATATCACCTCCCCCCCCAGTAGCCAAACAAAAGAACAATGGGAAGGTAACCAGATAGCAGCTCCCTAACACAAGATAACAGCTGCCTGGTAGATCTAAGAACAACACTCAATAGTAAAAGCCAAGTCCCACTGAGACTGATTCAGTTGCATTAAGTAGGAGAAATAACAGCCTGCCAGAAAGTAGCTCCATCCTAAAGTGCAGGCACAAGTCACATGACTGGGGCAGCTGGGAAACAGCTGACAACATATCTTGCCCCATGTCAGATTTCAAAATTGAATATAGAAAAAATCGGTTTGCTCTTTTGAGAATTGGATTTCAGTGTAGAAGTTTGCTGGAGCAGCACTATTAACTGATGCATTTTGAAAAAAAAACATGTTTTCCCATGACAGTATCCCTTTAAATAATAAAAAAATGAAAACCAATTGCAAATTGTCTCAGAATATCACTCTCTACATCAGGGATCCCCAACCTTTTGAACCCATGAGCAACATTCAGAAGTAAAAGGAGTTGGGGAGCAACACTAGCATGAAAAATGATCCTGGGGTGCTAAGGGCTGTGATTGGCCATTTTGTAGCCCCTATGAGGATTGTCAACCTACATTGAGACTCTGTTTGGCAGTACACTTGGTTTTTATTCAACCAAAACTTGCCTCCAAGCCTGGAATTCAAAAATAAGCACCTGCTTTGAGGCCACTAAAAGCAACATCTACTGGTTGGGGATCACTGCTGTACATCATACTAAAAGTTATCTCAAAGTTGAACAACCCCTTTAAAGGAATTGTTCAGTGTAAAAATAAAAACTGGCTAAATAGATAGGCTGTGCAAAATAAAACATGTTTCTAATATAGTTAGTTAGCCAAAAATGTAATGTATAAAGGCTGGAGTGACTGGATGTGTAATATAACAGCTACAACACTACTTCCTGCTTTTCAGCTCTCTTGGCTTCCACTGACTGGTTACCCTGGTTCCCAGGCAGTAACCAATGAGAGACTTGAGGGGGGGCACATGTGTCATATCTGTTGCTTTTGAATCTGAGCTGAATGCTGAGGGTCAATTACAAACTCACTGAACAGAAATGTACCATGTGGTCCCCCTTCAAGTCGCTGACTAACTCAGAGTTATAGAGCTGAAAAGCAGGAAGTTGGATTCTGGCTGTTTTATTAGACATCTGTTCACTCCAGTTTTTATAAATTACATTTTTGGCTAACTATATTAGAAACATTTTTTATTTTGCACAGCCTATCTATTTACACAGTTTTTATTTTCACACTGAACTGTTCCTTTAAGCACTCCCCCAACAAAGGACCAATGCTGCAGTAGATGTCTCTTCACATCCAGGCAATTTAGAGACTCGGCTCCAGCAGCAGCTCCTGATAACTTAAGCTGAAATCCCCTGCTAGCACAGAAATTGCAATTGCGCTCTCTGCACTAGCAATGCGGCCCCTTACACCCACCCTGGCACTCAAAATGGTATGCACCAGGTGCAGGGGGCATCCAGGACCTCTGTTTTGGTAGAAGTTTACTACCCCTTACTATAAAAGATTTTTAATGTCAAACCTTAAATTCCTCCCACGTACCAGTCCAGACTCTTCACTCATATCATCCAAACATTTCTATTATTCAGCATCTACAGCAGCCTGAAAATCGATGCCTCCACATACACATTCTCTAATAAATCAGAAATTCAGAATTACACCTTCGCAAAAAAAGAAGCAAAAAACCTAGGGAATTATCCTAAGATGCTGCAATTATTATTATTTGACTTTCGCCCCCTTTTTTCTCTCTGAATGGCTGCCAATAATGTCATCTTGCACAAAAGATAAAGATCGTCTCTGCTTCATCAATCCAGAGCTGGCGTGTTACCATCCAGTGTAGCTTTCTATTATGTATAGAATATGGCAGGAGGCTGGAGGAACACATCGGAGGAGAAATTTGCAGGGGGCTGCAAGGACGGTGGCATCGATCTCGCAATTATAGTTGGTAATTTAAGTTGATTGAACAGTTTTAAAGTTGATTGCAATATTATCCATGTGCTGTTCTGAAATTGCTGTGCGCTGCTGGGTAGTAACGCTCTGTGGCCAAAGAGAGACAAATATCTATAAATCAACCAACTCTACTTACTAGTTCTCTCAATTAAAGAAATCCATGTTAAAACACAGTTTGGTTATATATGGAGAACATGATTTTTAAAGGGAATGGTAAATTAAATATGAACTGTAAATATGGATTTAGATGTTAAGTTCCGATCTTTTGGAATTTAAACCCCATGGTTCAGGGCTGGAACTAGGAGTAGGCAGGCAGCAGTGGCATGTCCCTATAGCAAAGGATTCTACAACCATGCCTCTGCTGCCTTTTCTAACTTGACAAAACTGCTTGTGTTTCAGGCAGATTTGAAGAATTTCCTGTCCAGTATAAAAACCCTGCGCAGTTTTTTTAATCTTTGTAAAAAAAACCTGTGCTTTACATCACAGCCCCCACCTCTGGGCCCTGATATCACAGTTCTGCCCATGAACATCACTGGTCCACGCCCCTAATATCAGGACTCTGCCCCAAACTACACTATCCTTCCTATCCCGCCTATCCATGTCACCCCAAGGCTTATTTGCCGCCCTATTTCAGCTGCTAAAAACAAGGGAGGTCTCTAGTAAGCAACTTATTCCTACAGCATTCTAAAATATTATATAAGGAACTTTGCTTTAGAGGGTTTGTTTCCCTTTAAACTAAGTTTTGATAAGATGTAAGAGAATGATTTCGCTTTTTATTATTTGTGGTTTTAGCTATTTAGCTATTTATTTAGTAGCTCTCCAGTTTTGCTAAAGTCCAAATTACCCTAGCACCCACCCATTGATTTAAACGAGAGACTGGAATATGATTAGGAGAGAAGGTTTGAATAGAACGATGACTAATAACAATAAATGTGTAGCCTTACAGAGCATTTGTTTTTTATGGGCCACTGATCACTATATGAGAGCTGGAAAGAGTGAGAAGAAGAACAAGGCAAATTACTCAAAAACAATGAAAAAGAAAAGATGAGTTGTTTAGAATTAGCCATTCCATACTAAAGGTTAACATAAAGGTTAACCACCCCTTTCACTTGCCGTTGCTAAATTTGGAGAGGACAGGGCCCCTACCAATACAGCAAATAAGTGCCTTTTCAGCTGATGCTAGGGCAGGTATTCTAATGAATATACCAAAAGTAAATATGAAAGTTCATCAAAATATTTTTTGTACTTTTGCGCACATATCTCCTCCCATGGGTCCCTGTGTTTGTCCATGTACAAGTACGCTCCTCCCTTTCAGTGATTGACAGTTTTATTTGAATAAGGAAAGACCCGTGCAGCTATCTAATAACTCCTAACCCATTCACATCTATGTTCAAAATATAATGCAGTAATATTCATTCTGTCATTCAAAATAGGGGGCCTAACATTATAACGTGCAGTTGTTTCTGTAGACTTTCAAGGATCCTATCTCGCCTGCAGCAGGCATATGTCAATAACGAAGCTATAGCAAATGGGTTAAAAACACCCCAAGACGGGCACCTAGGGGTGCAGATTGTAGCCCTTTCTAAACCCCCAAAATGCTAAACAGCAGAATTTATTTGCAGTGGCATCTCAAGAGTACAAATAAATCCACTCCACAAATCCCCCGCTGCCACTGAATATTATATTTAAGTTTCCATTGCCTCAGGCCCAGCAGCAAAACAATACACCTTATTAATCATTTTATTTTGACCCATGAGGCAATGGAGAGGTCAGTCTTAAAGTAAATATAAATATTCCAAATCCCCAAATGCTTGAAACATTAAATTCAGCTTGATATAATAAAACAGATATTGACTATTTATTTTTTCTTCAAATATGGAACAGAAATGAGCTTGTAAAGCCTTGTGTACTTAGTACATTGTCTGCTCATGTTCTCTCTGTATTATGCAGGAAAAAGACCCCTCCATACTGAAATCAGCAATTGGACAACTGAAAATCAGAGAATAGGCATACAAAGAATTGGTTATGGGTTGGTAAATTGCAGGAAAGCTTAATAGCACACCATAAATCTACCTGTTGGCTGTGCAACATTACAGCAGCACCTCCAATAAAAGGATAATAGTCTCTGGGAAGGGAGTGTGACTGTGGGATAGCAGGTATAGTAGGGAGAGATGGTGCCTATAGTAGTAGTGGGATAATAGTCTCTGGGAAGGGACTGAGGCTGTGGGATAGCAGGTATAGTAGGGAGAGATGGTGCCTATAGTAACAGTGGGGATAATAGTCTCTGGGAAGGGATTGTGGCTATGGCATAGCAAGTATAGTAGGGAGAGATGGTGCCTGTAGTAGCAGTGGGATAATAGTCTCTGGGAAGGGATTGTGGCTATGGGATAGCAAGTATAGTAGGGCGAGAGATGGTGCCTATAGTAACAGTTGGATAATAGTCTCTGGGAAGGGAGTGTGGCTGTGAGATAGCAGGTATAGTAGGGAGAGATGGTGCCTATAGTAGCAGTGGGATAATAGTCTCTGGGAAGGGACTGTGACTGTGGGATAGCAGGTATAGTAGGGAGAGATGGTGCCTATAGTAACAGTGGGATAATAGTCTCTGGGGAGGGACTGTGGCTGTGGGATAGCAGGTATAGTAGGGAGAGATGGTGCCTATAGTAGCAGTGGGATAATAGTCTCTGGGAAGGGACTGTGACTGTGGGATAGCAGGTATAGTAGGGAGAGATGGTGCCCATAGTAGCAGTGGGATAATAGTCTCTGGGAAGGGACTGTGACTGTGGGATAGCAGGTATAGTAGGGATAGATGGTGCCTAAAATAGCAGTGGGATAATAGCCTCTGGGAAGGGGTATTTTTTGACCCTATATGGCTGCTTTACCGCTTAGACTCTATATTGCACCAATGACAACCATTCAAGCACGTAAGTTAGTATATCAAACCCAATGACTTTATCTTGGAGGTCATTCTCCAAATTCACCATTCTCTATTCATACTTGACTAAGACATAAACACTTGCTTTATCCCTTAAGCTGCCACAACTCAAATTTTACCATGTGCACCACACATTGCAGGGATATGTTTCTTGTAAAATAATCAACAGCTCCTCTCCTAAAATCTCTTTTGCAAACATCCGTAGGGTTCATTGGTCTGAAGGACGGACGCTCTTTGTCTTAAACTGATATCTGGTCATTTCTTCAGGAGCAAAGCAAATCAACGCTGTGCACTTGGAATACTGTTAAGGGCAATGGAAGGTGAATGGGAACTTAAAATAACTTTTTATTTGTGCAACAAAAGAAGAGGCTGCCAAGGCCCGAGTCAGGAATCGAGAGGAACTATACTAAGTATACAGTATGACAAGGGGGACCACATTGTAAACCTATTGGTCACAGGGGTCCCTGGGAGGAGGAGAGGTTCTTGTCAGCAAATAAAATCGGGCCCCAGTGAATTAAAACAACCAATAGACACATGGCATCATGCCAGTCTTAGAAAAGTTTATATCAAAAAACGATATAAGTCCCAAAGCTTCTTCAAGTAAAAAGTATTAATTTATTGTAGATATAATAAAACCCCTGCCCTCTAATAGCCCAAACCCTGCCCCTATTGTCACTCAGGAATGATACTTTTATTTTCAACACCAATCATGAGGGCTGAAAAGAATATGGCGGTGAGGCACTCACGGTCCCCATGCCAGTGTGTTTCTGAGTGAACCCCCAGTAATATTTCCATTCCTTCTCCTTTAAAATAGGACTAATTAACTAGATTCAGTATTTATTTGGAGTTTATTTGCTTTAGGGAGAGTCCCAAAGGCTGTATATTTCATATTGGTTATATTTTGCTAGAATATGCCACTTTGTTTCTAATGTACATTTCCTGAATATAATAATGTGAAAAATACAATAATGACCCCTATGTCCATTTATCATCAGATGTATTACACTTAAAACTGCTCTAAACCAGGACTCTACATAGATGAAAATTAAACAGTCCGAAGGAACATATAAATCGACCTCATCTCATCATGGATCATAAAATGTATATTCAAAACCACTTTTACTGTCCTTCAGAGTCACTGACATATAAATAATGGTCTGGAATGGATGATAGATTGAATGGGAACTTAATATCAAGAAGACATCTGATGCTCTAAATGTACGGCTAAAATGGCAGATGGGATTTAAGTCTCATCATATGTCATTATGTTATATGGGGTGGTTCAGCTTAAAGGGAAGGTCTGTCAAAAAGATAAAGTATTTGTAGCTTTGCCTGAAAAGTAGATTATTCAGTGAAGGGAAATTATTTGGCACAAAATTTATTTTCCCAAATTTTGAAAAAGTTACTGCCTCCAGTCTGCCTCTCCTGATAACTAAGGACAATAACATACAAGACAATTTAAGGGAGCTTTGAGTAGCCCAAGAACATAGCACGGAAGTGCCCAAAACGACTTTAACGGGATTCTGTCATGATTTTTATGGTGTCGTTTTTATTTCTAAATTACACTGTTTACATTACAAATGATCTCTAATGTATAAAATGTTATGCCTGAACCAACAAGTATATATTCTATTTAGCTGTAATATTTGTGTGTAGGCAGCCATCGCAGGTCATTGTGCCTGGTTATATGCTGTTAGGGTGGAGGCATACGGGGAGATTTTATCGCCTACGTAAAACCTTCGCTACTGCGGGCGACTAATCTCCCTGAAAATGCCTTCCCACAGGCAAAATGTGAATCGCTGGCGGGTGGCGTATGTATGTTTCCACTTCCGGAAAACCGAAGCAACACGTATGCCATCCCACCTGGCGATTCCCATTTTGCCAATGGGAAGGCATTTTGGGGAGATTAGTTGCCCACAGTAGCGAAGATTTAAGTCTCCCTGTGTGCCACCAGCCTTACATAGAACCAGCACTTCACAATAGAAATGCTTTCAGATAAGCTATTGATTCACCTACTCAATGTAACTGGAAGAGTCTCGGTGGGACTTGGAATTTTATTATTAGTGCTATTTTCAGATCTACTGCACCAGGGAGCTGTTATCTTGTGTCAGGGAGCCGTTATTTGGTTACTTTCCTATTGTATTGTTGATATAGCTTTAGCTTGAATTTCTGCAGTAAAGAGTGACTGGAGTCTATCAGAGCACAAATTACATAACTGAGGGCACCTGGGAAACTAACAACATAGTCAAGCCTCACATTCACATTTCAAAATTAAAAATGAAAAAAACTGTTTACTCTTTTGAAAAAATGGATGTCAGTGCAGAATTCTACTGGAGCAGCACTATTAACTTATGTGTTTTGAAATACAAAAAACCTTTAACCACTTGTGTCTATCCCAGCAATGCCACCTCACCTGACTTCCCTAGGCATACCTTTTGTAGACTTCCCCCATGTGCCATTGTCCTAAGAACTCTGAACTTACATGGGTTCAATTATATTATTTGATCCTACTCAGTCTCAAATGTCCCAACATTTCTGATTTGAAGATCCATCCTGCCAATGGCCAGCGGCATTTGATAAGCTCTCCTCGTTCCGTGAGTTTAAATCTGCCTAAATAGGGATAGTGGAGAATTAAGTCTTCTCTACCATGAGCTCATACCGTTAACACTTGTATCTTATTTAACATTCGGAAATGATAAGTAGTATTATATGTTAACATAAAATTTCTGTTACTCATGCTGATCTTGAGACTGATATAAAATCTGTAAAATGATATTGTTGAGCTTTGTATCATTTGTATGGTATTTTTAGAACATGTTATATGTTATATGCTCAACATGTCTGTGAGCAAAATACAGGCACAGTGTGAGTATTTTTAGCACTTTGCACATTGCCTTCATTTCTTGTGTAATTGCGAATACAACACTGCTTGCATTCAGCAGCAAATTGATTTCAAGAGTAGTGGGTGTTGGAGGCACTTAGATGTTGTTTGATTGATGAATTTCATTAAAGGCTGCCCAATATATATTTATCTGGCCATTAAGATGAACAAACGTTATTGTAGTTTTTAATCTCTCTTCATCGGGGATCCCCAACCTTTAGAACCCATGAGCAACGTTCAGAAGTAAAAGGAGTTGGGGAGCAACACTGACATGAAATATTTCCTGGGGTGCTAAATAAGGGCTGTGATTGGCCATTTAGTAGCCCCTATGTGGATTGTCAAACTACATTGAGGCTTTGTTTGGCAGTGCATCTGTTTTTATGCAGCCAAAACTTGCCTCCAAGCCTGGAATTCAAAAATAAGCACCTGCTTTGAGGCCACTGTGAGCAACATCCAAGGGGTTGGAGAGCAACATTTTACTGACGAGCTACTGGTTGGGGATCACTGCTCTACGTGATCATACTATCTACTTCTCATTGAGGGATGCCCAACAATTTAGCATGAAATATAGAGGGTGCAAGCCCATCATGCACATTCATTTTGACCTGTTGCAGGAATGTGAGGAGTCATATCTTCCTCCAGGCTTCCCGCGATTGGTAAATGATACATGTACCACAGTTTAACCTTTGCATGTCAACGCTCAGGTGACTCAGCTCAGCAACCAACATGTTCTTCAATAGCTCTTATGCACTGAGTAATTGTGGTTGACCTTGGGAAGTCCTAACAAGTGATTATAGTGTAATATTTGCAATGTGAGCATGATTTGTTGATGTGAATGATCTGTGTATTACAATTAGGGATGCACCGAATCCACTATTTTGGATTTGGCCGAACCCCTTAATTCTTCACGAAAGATTTGGCCGAATACCAAACCGAATCCGAACCCTAATTTGCATATGCAAAGTAGGGGTGGGAAGGAAAAAACATTTTTTACTTAATTGTTTTGTGACAAAAAGTCACTTGTTTTCCCTCCCCGCCCCTAATTTGCATTAGGATTCGGATTCGGCCGGAAGGATTCGGCCGAATCCGAATCCTGCTGAAAAAGGCCGAAACCTTGGCCGAATCCAGAACCGAATCCTGGATTCGGTGCATCCCTAATTACAATAAAATAGAAATATCTGCTAGAAAATTATTTATTACACTTTTACAAACATGCATGAGTACTAAATCTATGCCAAAAAGCCGATTTCATGCACAATATTTTATATTTGGTCATCAATTTGGTCTCCAACTAGAACGTTTTAAATATATACTAGAGATCGAAAAGTCGAACAATGATTAAATATATATTGGAATTCACTGAGGGTTCTTTGACCATATAAAGGTACAAGGCTTCAGGCTGAGTTACTGTATGGAGGACTTTGAGTATCATTCATGTATTATAAGGGATAATGTACCCCTATTGTAAATTATGAGGATAATAGTGGTCAATAATGGGTCTGTGACTATATAAAGGGACAAGGCTGCAGGCTGAGTTATACAGGGATCTCTGAGTGCTACGCACGTATTATAAGGTATAATTTACCCCCTACTATAAATTATAAGGATATTAGAAGTCACTGATGAGTTCTGTGACCATATAAAGGCACAAGGCTGCAGGCTGAGTTATACAGGGAACTGTGAGTACCACTCGTGTATTATAAGGGATATTGTACCCCCTACTATAAATTATAAGGATATTATAAGTCACTGAGGGGTTCGGTGACCATATAAAAGCATTTATAAGGGATAATGTACCTCTACTGTAAATTATATAAGGATAATAGAAGTCAATAATGGGTTATGTGACCGTATAAAGATACAAGGCTGCAGACTAGGGAATAAAGGGAATTCCAAGTTTCACTCATGTATTGGTGCTTTCTCATGGTGTCATGCCTGATGAATTTCATCTTACAACTTATTCTGAGGTGTAGTTAGAAGTTTTCCTCTGATCCTTATTATAATATCCAGATTTGTTTGGTATGTGGACTGCTGAACTATTCTTCAAAATTAAAAAAGTTTTTTTTCCTTGTACTTTTATCACAAGGGTATGATAGTATATTACACTGTATTGTATTTTGTATGTTTCATAGTAAGTACAAGTGTTTCTATTTTGTACTTTAACTGATAACATTATTAAGTACCAGTTATTTGAGGACAATTTAAAAGGATACTGTCATGGGGAATTTTTTTTCCCAAAACACAGTTAATAGTGCTGCTCCAGCAGACTTAAATCTGCACTGAAATCCATTTCTCAGATTTTTTTTATATTAAATTTTGAAATCTGACGTGGGATCTATATCTATATATATATATATATATATATATATATATATATATATATATATATATATATATATATATATATATATATATAATATATATATATTTTTTTTTATTCTTTAAGATTTATATATAGGCGGGGGATACATAAAGCAAGAAGGGAGAGGGAGGGGGAGGGGGGAGGGGAAAGCATTTTAATACAACTATATGGAACTTACACAGTCAGCAAGCATGCAACAGTAATTCATAACTCAATACTTGGTAATAATAAATGATCCATATAAGGTTGAATAATGGCCGTCAAAAGATGTACTCATAAAGTCAATTGCACAAAATATTATCATTAGAATGCCTTATAGGTATCACTTGGATCAGTCTAAAGATTTTAAGTAATTCAGCCATGGACCCCAGGTTTTTGATGTGTAGTATGTGTGTAATTTCCTCTAATTGTCTTACTTCTTCTACAATCAGTAACCATTCTGTAATGATATGGGCTTCGGGGTTCTTCCCCTTTTTTGGAATTAGGGATTTAGCAGCCTGAAGTAAGTGTATAGTTAAAGGGTTGGAAAGTAATGTTTTTGATTCTTGAAGATAGTTCAACATTTATATATATATTTTATATTATATTTATATATTTTTTTTCTTATTCTTGTATAATTTTGTTCAAAATGAATGAGTGGTATAAACCACATACACTCATTATTAGATTAAATGGTGTTTCTGCACAATGGGTATTACCTATACTATGGAGATTATATTACTTGGGGCCCATATCACTAGGATAGAGAATGGGATTAGTCATTACACATGTATGTTTTTGGGGTTAAAAGTGTTAGTATAGATTATCACATTTTTTTTTGCATATATTGATGAATTGTCACATTAAGTAATCGACATGATTTTGAAGTGATTATAGGTGGTACTGTATGTGTCAAGACTTATGAATCCATTTATTTTAACAGTACATAACCATGTTCCCAGTGTGCAAAAAGAAGTAAGGCAGAATTTGTAGCTATGGTGTTAGAACTTGGGAGCCAAAATAATAATACTGAGTGATAGTACATGAGGTTGGTGGGAGTTAAGTGATAAATTAAATTAAAATAAGGGATATAGCATGAAGATACTAAGTAACATTAAGCTATTCATTAAGGGTTAAACTAAAGAGGCTGAACGGGATCATCTGCGCTGGATCTGTAGTAACCAGGGTGGAATATGGGGAGTAGCCTACTTCATGACTGGTAGCTTTATACTATAGTGTTGTTAGATAAATCACATACTCAGAGAATGACACATTAGCAACAATGTTTTTATGGTTTATGTGAGGTGTTACAATACTGATATACTGTATCTAGTATAGGTAAATCTAAAACAACTGGACTTGCTGAGTAATCATTGAAGATGTTTCACTACTCATCAGAACAGCTTCTTCAGTCTTCAATGATTACTCAGCAAGTCCAGCTGTTTTAGATCCTCCTATACTAGATATACCGTGACCCGGATCAGGGCCGTTTTAAGGCCTTGGTGGGCCCTGGGCAAAGAGTCAACTAGTGGGCCACTTAAACCCCTGGCGGGCGCAGCGCTCCGGTAAAATTTTTGGAACCGGTCCTGCCTCCCCGTGTTTCCTCCCTCCATCCTCCTCCCTCCCTGTGCCCCCTCCTTCCGTCTTCCTCCCTGCGTGTGTTGCCTCCCTCCCTGTGTGAGTCCACTCCCTCCATCTTTCTCCCTCCCTGTGTCCCCTCCTTCCATCTTCCTCCGTGTGTGTCGCCTACCTCCGTCTCCCTCCCTACGTCTTGCCCCGCCACCTCTATTTTTCGGCACAGTGGGCCCCCAAAAGCAGTGGGCCCTGGGCAGACGCCCCTTGATTATTAAAAACTTCCATGTTTTGTGACAAAAAGTCACTCGGTTTCCCTCCCTGCATATGAAAGTTAGGATTCGGTTAGGCCGGGCGGAAGGATTTGGCTGAATCCGAATCCTGCTGAAAAAGCCCGAATCCCGAACCGAATCCTGGATTTGGTGCATCCCTAAATTCAATACTGATAGTTAAAAATGCTATTTTGTGTCTTGTTTTTAAACTTTTGTACATTCATTGATGAATTGTATAGTTTTAGTTTATTAATGGGTATGTGTTTAAATTGATAGGTGTATATGTTTTAAATGGTCGCTTTAGTATGACATCGTTGATTAGGGGGCTGTTTTCCCACCATTAAGTGGATTTAATGCATGTACATTAGCACTTTAAGAAAGGCCTTGGGTTTGGTTGAAACGTCAGACTTTAGTTATACAATAAAAAAATTAATTGTAAGCCCTTTGGAGATTATTTGATGATTCTGCACCCATGCATAATAATGTCTTTTGTCGAGAGTGCTGGTAATATAGTGGAATATATATATATATATTGTGGGGAATAGCTCAAAGCAGCCGGTAGGGCTCAGGTAAAACAGTTCTTACAGAGGAGACAGGAGGCTTAGGTTTGCAACAAAAGTGAAACAGGCTCCTGCCTGGGGTTTTATTGTTCAAACCGGACAACTTAAACAGGCACAATTTCCGTGCTAAACAGTCAAATAATAATGTAAACCTCACCGGTTTGCAGTGTTACCGTCCAGAGGAAAGTTCCTTGCGGTGGTAACAAACATTTGCTATTTGGAGTTGCAGTCAAACACACAGTTTGTTCACCAAAACACTCCACAGCGTCTTCAGAGGTTCTCTCTGACTCCCAGTACAAACCCCCACTCCCCGCCAGGCTCCTTTAAACAGCCCCACCTGCGGACTAATTGGGCAGCATACTCAACTCCTTGCTCCAGGGTCCTAACCTGTCTTACCCTGGAGATTTTAAAGGAGCCAATACCTCAGGCTGGGTGCTATATACCTCCCATCATACACAGGCAGCCTATTGGGACATAGCTCTTTGTCACAATATATATATATATATATATATATATATATATATATATATATATATATATATATATATATTTATTTATTTATTAAGGATGCACCTAATCCACTATTTTGGATTCGGCCGAACCCCCAAATCCTTCTTGAAAGATTTGGCCGAATACCGAACCGAATCCAAATCCTAATTTGCGTATGCAAATTAGGATTCGGATTTGGATCAGCCTGGCAGAAGGATTCAGCCAAATCCGAATCCTTCTTATAAAGCCCGAATCCGGAATCGAATCCTGGATTCGGTGTGTATATATATATATATATATATATATATATATATATATATATATATATATATATATAAATATATATATATATATATATATATATATATATGTATAATATCAAAACAGGGGGGTTGTGGGAGCACTCTAAAGGCTTTAAAGTATATATATAAGTATAATAAATGCTATTGCATATGTACCCAAAACAGGGGTTATTTTGTTACAAAGTTATGATCATAAAATTGATAAGCCACCATACCACATATATATATGTATAGATATAGAGATAGAGTTAGAGTTAGAGTTAGAGATAGAGATAGAGATAGAGATAGAGATAGATAGATAGATAGATAGGTAGATAGATGATAGATAGATAGATAGATAGATAGATAGATAGATAGATAGATAGATAGATAGATAGATAGATAGATAGATAGATAGATAGATATAGTGTATATGTTTAGTACTGTAAAACACATACCCAGCATGGCAGCTGAATATAATATCAAACTGAAATGAATGAAGAAGAAATGACAAAATTAAACAAATCCACTCAACCAATTTAGAAAATTAATCTATTTAATTTAAGTCCCGGCTCCAAAGCCTGAATAATTTCAGATAACACACAGAAGATGCAAAATGAAAGATAAAATCTTATTTCCATTATAGAAGTTTAAAACAAAAAAAGGGAGAAATAGAGGGGAAAAACTGTTGTGGCTCAAATTTTAATTGTTCTTTATTTTTGGATGTAGTGTGTTACTTCAACTGAAAGGGATCTGTAACCTATCCATGATTAATACATTGTCAGGGCTCATAGGGCAGTAAAGCGATAGTTCACTTTAAAATAAATGGATACAATTTTAATTTATTGTTACGGTATGTGTTTTTACTGTCTCAAGAAATTAAAGACATAGTTGCAGGAACCCTGACCCCAACAGATAAAAGGATTGGATTATATGATTTAGATTCTTTGTACTAAAATGGATGTGAAGGAGATGGTTACAGGGTACAAATCAATTTGCTTTGGTAAACAAAAATGTTTTTTTTGTTGATTTATTGAAAACTTCATACTGAGATTACAACTTGTCTATGTAAAAAAAATACATGAGTGTTACCTAAAGTGTGGACTTACAGTATTTGGTTATAATGACTCAAGCTCACCAGGAGCAATTTAGAATTGTGTCAAACTTACTATTAAGAGTAAAAAACATGGGATTTCCATTGATTTCAGCTAGGGATGAGAAGGACAAGTTTGCTTATGGTCATTTTTAGCTTCCTTCTTTCTAGTATCAACACAGTATCACTCTCAGAGAACTATTGTACAGTTGTGTTCATAATAATAGCAGTCTGACATCACTAACCTGATCAATCACTTATATTTCTATGCAGCAAATAATTTACTAGTAGGTGTAGTAGAGTAACAGAAACCAACTTAGCAGTCAGGGCATGCATGCTGTCGATTCTGTGTAATTAAATCATTAATTGAGACTTGTTCCAAATAATAATAGCTTGTTAAAAATAATAGCAATGTAGAGTTCAATTAGTGAGGTTGTTCACTCTGTGATAAAAAAAAAAGGTGTCAATTACGGCCCTTATTTAAGGAAGGAAGGAGCAAATGTTGTGCATGTTGGTTATAGTGTATTTCTCTCTGATAATCTAAGTAAAAGGGCTCGTTCCAGTCATTGTTCAGAAGAACAGCATACTTTGATTAAAAAAGTTGATTGGAGAGGAGAAAACATATAAAGAAGTAGGCTGTATTATTACATTTAGAAGACGCCTATGTGAAGCTAAGCTATCGGCAAGAAGTCCCATTTTGTTGAATGTTGAATTGTCGAATTTGCCAAAGAGCACATTGACTGGCCTAAAGAGAAATGGTGCAAAATTTTGTGGACTGATGAAAGCAAGATTGTTCTTTTTGGGTCTAGGGGCCACAGACAGTTTGTCAGACGACCTCCAAACACTGAATTCAAGTCACAGTACAGTGTGAAGACAGTGAAACATGGTGGCACAAGCATCATGATATGGGAATGTGTCTCATACTATGGTGTTGGGGATATTTATCACATACCAGGGATCATGGATCAGTTTCAATACATCAAAATACTTGAAGAGGTCATGTTGCCTTATGCCGAAGAGGAAATGCCCTTGAAATGGGTGTTTCAACAAGACAACAACCCCAAACATACCAGTAAATGAGCAACATCCAGGGTCGGACCAGGGGGGCACCAGGCCCACCGGGGCTGCTGTCCAGACGCCCCCTCCGGAACCCACTGGCCCCACCTGCCGCACCATCTCGCGGGCGCTTGTGTGCAGTCACGCAAGCACGCTATGTTTTTCTGCCGTCAGCGGCAGGAAGGAGCTGGCAAAACTTGTATCTGGATGTTTTTGTAACAGCCTAATATTCCCCTTTCTGTAAAAAAATAACACAAACTTGATACATTTTTTTCATGTTTTAATTTGAAATAGAATGTGCAGTGTTCCCAATACATTTGTTACAGACGGTTCTAGTAAAGGGGTTCATAAAAGGAGTTCTCCGTCCATTAATTAGGTATGTTCTGGGAAAAGCAGGGTTTCTTATTGGCATGTTGTGTCAGGTGGTTGTTAGTCCATGCAGATGGTGGATAGTCCTGAAAAAGCAGGAACAGAAGGAGCAGGGCCGGATTTACACAGTGGGTTTCCCTAGGCCCATTGTCAATCTTCACCCCTGTCCCTCCCCTTCACGTGCACATGCACAAATTTTCCTCGTTAGGTCGGGAGTAATGGTGATTGGTGCATGGGAAATTTAAATAACTATTATATCTCATGATCAGCCCCAGAGCTTCTGAACCAATGTGGGTGTGGTTGGGCTTCATGCCGCCCTAGGCCCGGGCCTTGGAGTCCTTTCTACAAATCCAGGCCTGAGTAGGAGTAGAAGACCTCATGTAGAGGTCACCTGAACAGGGATTCAAGCTTCAAGGTTTTAGTTTAGGGATAAAGAGTTCCCATTAGGTACACCACTGTGAGGTCCTTGTCTGAACACATACTCAGTAAGCATTACCACTGGTCTTATTTACTACCCTACCTGTGTCCAAGTTATCACTAAAGTAACCCGAGATATTCTATGACACTGTGTACCATCTGAAGATATAATTTGACACATTTAAGAACCTGCTTACCGTTGTGCAATGTAAAGGTCCAGCAATAAAACCCTTCCTCCAATATTACAGTGAGAGCCTACATAAAAGTAAGAATCCTGTGTAAGGCATACTCTACTGGGAGTAGAAATTTGCCAAGCTTGTGACAAGTGCTAAACAGCCAGTATGCTCAGGCCCAGATTTGTGGAAAGGCCACCAAGGCCTGGGCTTAGGGCGGCAGGATTTTAGGAGGCGGCATGCTGCCCAACCATACCCACATTGGTTCAAAAATTATTTTTTTTAAATTTTCCCGTGCACTAATCCCCGTTGCATGAGTCCCAATGATCAAAATTTGCACGAATAAAGGGGAGGGGACAGGGGCGGCGAATGGCAGTGGGCCTAGGGGCACCGGCTATGTAAATAGAGCCCTGAGTGTGCTGAGAGGTAAAGGGTAGTAAACAAAAGTAAAAATGATTCCACCTTTTTGCAGCCTAGAAAAAAGAAATGAAAAAATGCAGAGAGTTAGGATTCAATATGTATAGTACTTTATTTAACAGATTTTTATTCCAAGAGCTACGTAACCCCATTAGGAACTCCACAAATAAACAGTGGTTGGGGATTGAAATAAATGGCTCATATTCCGATGCAATCACACTGTATAAGGCTCTATTATTCTGTAAAAGGAAATATGTAATTACACTAAGCTGGGTTCCTCATAAATAATTTCTAAATAGACCCCTTCAGGTTGTGTTGCTTGATTTATGGCCCTGTCACTGCTTGGCGGGAGGCAACAAATGATAAATAACAGAATTGTTCCTCCTGAGTTGCGACCCCATTGTAAGATTAAACCCCACCCTCAGAGGAAGTTTATTTTAATAGACGTTTAAAAGCATACTATCATTATTTCCTTTTTAACTAAGGCTTTCATTGTGTTGGGAAGGTTAATTACATTTTAGACAAAATATATTTATGCTTCATTTTTTTCATATATAGTAGCAGATTTTCAAATATTTGGACAAAATCTCAACCTTTCAGTGAAAATGATATACAGGTATGGGACCTGTTATCCAGAATGCTCAGAACCTTGACATTTCTGGGTAATGGACCTTTCTTTAATTTGTATCTTCACACCTTAAGTCTATTAGAAAATCATGTAAACATAAAATAAACCCAATAGGCTGGTTTTGCTTCCAATAAGGATTCATTATATCTTAGTTCGGATAACGTACAAGTTACTGTTTTATTATAACAGAGAAAAAGGGAATTTTTTTTTTCGAAATGATGATTATTTGGATAAAATGAAGTCTATTGCAGACGGCCTTTCCGTAGTTGTGAGCTTTCCAGATAATGGGTTTCTGCATAACAGATCTCATACCTATATAGTACATGTAACATTTAATTCTTGGGGGCACATTTATCAAGGGTCGAATATCGAGGGTTAATAAACCCTCGAATTTGACCCTCAAATTTAAATCCTTCGAATTCGAATATCGAATTCAAAGGATTTAGCGCAAATCCTTTGATCGATCGATCGAAGTTAAAATCGAATGATATTCAAAGTCAAAGGATTTTAATTCGAGGGTCGAATTTCGACGTTTTTTAACCCTTCGAAATTCCACCCTTAGTAAATCTGCCCCTAAAAATATAGAACATTTTGAAGGGTTCACAAACTTTCAAGCTCCACTGTAAGGTCATACAATTCTGCCAAATTTACAGTAGATGCCATTTCATCCATAGCATAGGGTTTAATCGTTTTTTTTCCACTTTAGGCCAAGTGAAAAGTATTTGATGACATTTAAAAAAAAAGTCCTTTCAAAAACTGTGAGAAAAAAATTTGTAAAAAAAAAAATATATGTTAAACAATATTTTTTTTTTTACTTGAATTTGACTTTTAAAAATGGAGGAAAAATGCACTTGAGGAAAACAGACCTCTTTATTACTCTTCCTGCTGTGAAAATACAAGTTTTTGTTAAGAAACCTTAGTGGCGAGCAAAGTAAATATTTTACTTAAACTCAACTTTTTTTTTTTTTTTTTTTTTTTAAATGGAAAAAAAATGACATTTGACTTTGAGCAAAGGATTATACATACGTTAAATTTACCCCTTTTTCTGCTCCTGACAATAACGCACACTGGTTAAAGAGGGACATGGGGACCACCCCCTAATAGTAAAGAAGTCTAGTTATTTAGAATAAAGTCTAAAATAATGACATAAACATGGTGGAGTTCCATAAATATTAGATTTT
The DNA here is from genome assembly GCA_038501925.1 of Xenopus petersii. Taxonomy (NCBI): domain Eukaryota; kingdom Metazoa; phylum Chordata; class Amphibia; order Anura; family Pipidae; genus Xenopus; species Xenopus petersii. Next base: position 83,846,180 of record CM076689.1, read on the forward strand.
TCCTGTTTATGTGGTTTCAAATGGGGCTGCTTTATTTTCTGTCGGTGTACAATAGTATTAAAATATAATAATTAGAATAAAATAAAAATATTAAATTGGGGTCATGGGGAGCTGCAAACATTTTTTAAATAGAAAATGATGTAAAAAATGTTACTGAAACAAGGTTTCAATTGATTGGTTTAAAGTAAAAAAAGAAAAAAAAATGTTTTTCATACATTTTAGGTTACGGACTCTTTCTTGTTCCAAATGTGGTGCCAAAAATATTTCATCTACATACTCTGAAATCCCAGATAGATCATTTTCCAGAAGTTCTGATACTCTGAAATACCAAATAGATATTTCTAACCTCTAATTGTGCCCACATATCCAAGATGATGTTTGGTAGTTTCTAATCTGTTCCACTGTTGGTATTTTCTTTCCCTTTCTGTGGTGTCCTGTCAATGTCTGTGGTTTGAATTGTCTATAACTGAATTATTACTTGCCTTTTTCAATAAAATGAGAAAATAAAAGCTTACTAATGCAACGTTCCATGTTGGACGTGAACTCCAGCAACTCCTCGGAAGAGGTGTAGAGTAAAAGAGAAGCTTTATTTCACGTGACTGCTTTTTGAAAAGGTGATGGGGATGAGAAATTTTACCTATGATTACGTGTGAAGACACTCGAAACGCGTAAGGTGTTTGGTTACCTGATTGAAATAAAGCTTTTCTTTTACTCTACATCGCTTCCATGGAGTTTGTGTCCAACATGGAATGTTGAAGTATTTCTCTCCAAGCTACGGGTTTGGGGTGCAGCACCCGAACCACCAACGGAGAGCAGTGAGTGACCCTGTTTTTTGCATAGATAAAGTAAGCGGTGGGTTCGGGGCATAGATAAAGTAAGCGGTGGGTTCGGGGCAGTTGCAGTTAAAATTGGTGAGCGTCTGAATAACAAATGTATACAAACATAAATGCTTAAGAGAGATGCTGAAAAGAATAAGAAATGAAGTTGTCAGTACCTGCATTCATTTGGTAAAAGCTTACTACTGGCATTCAACTGTGAGTGAATACTATTTAAAGACTTAAGGCAGAGGTTCTCTACTGCTTCAGAGGGATTCCTTTCCCTTTCTAGCTCTGCCAGTGTATGACTGCATTTAGGACAAATGGGAATTCATTTTGCACAACTTCATGTAACCACATATGTGTATGTTTGTGTTGGTGCATATGGGTTTGCCTGCTCGGTTCATTGGAAGATTTAATTTGCACAGAATTCTATCACCCTTACGAAGGTGCAGCCATAATACACAGCGTGTACTGGAAAACGATTACATTGCTGTCTTATAGGGTTATCTAGTTACATGAGCAATATTTGCCGGTAACCATAGCAAAGAATGAAATGTTTTCCTTTTATTATTCTAAGTGAACTAGACCTGTAACCACTAAATACTGATTAGCTGCTGAATATTATATGCCATCCTAGTATGGCTGCAAACACCCTGAAAGATTTCAATATTTTTGGAAAAAGAAGAAAGATGGAGGAGGGAGTCATTTCAGCACAGTTGCATGTATCAAAAGCAGCAGCGAAACTTTCCACCGATAACTTCCGGTTCAGAATGAAAAATAACCCATAAACCCCCTTCCCTCCGTTCCTGTTGCGATTCTCCACATGGAAAGTAGTCTGCCTCTCCATGTGATGTCAGACACAAGAAATGAAAACGAGAAGATGATTTCCAAAGAGCAATCACACAAAGTAGGTAGATAGAATGACTCATTTCTGCTCAAATAAAAATTCCCAAACCTGTTGGGGGGGGGGGAGTAGTAAGACTGGTTCTTGCATCGCAAATGCTTTCCCACCATGCACAATACAATTGAGCTGGCCAAGATTAACCACACTGACCGATCAGATGTGACAGTTTGCATAAAGAATACTGTACGTCTATATTTTCTTTTTCCATATCCGTCGAATCACTGTAACCGCACTTAGTCTGAGGGCCCACAAAGCACGTGTTCAAACGACACTTGCCCACGCTTGCTACTTTCCAGTCCAGAAGCAGTTTCGTCCCCGGCAAGATAAAACAAATACATTTTTTCCGACTACTAAATGGTTTTATCTGCTGATTGCCGGGAAAATTTTTCAATAGAGGTGGCATTGCCCAGTTTACACTACTGTTTAGATTATGACATTATTATCTGTGCCGGAAATATTATTGTGGTTACTAGATGTATCAAGTTTTGCTTTGCGTTCCTGTGTTCCCCAATTGGTATGGACTTGTGTTGTATTAAACACATGGGCATGAGGAATCAAAACTGAAGATTGTCTAATGCTTCACTTGCTACCTCTTCTGGTAGTGTAAATATTGTGATCTCAGATGAAAGACTTGCTCGCAGTAGAGTATAATTACAAAATGTTGCTTATGTACTTGTGTGACTAAGTCTGACTAGAGAAAGGAAAAGTAAGATGGACGCATGGCACTGGTACTTGTTTTCTTCATGTCAGATCAATGTTTTCCTAAAAGGAGCACCAGCTGGAGCAAAAACGTAGCACAATTACTGGGGTGGGAGGGAAGGAGTCGCTTAACATGTCGACCCCTGAGGAATTTGGTTTCCTTGTGCAGGTTGCTGAATTAGCAGATCTTTTCCTGATTTGACCACCCAAGTGGCTGCTGATCCAGATCCCATGTCGCGCACAATTCTATCCTTGGCCAATGGGATTTTCTGCCTTGTCTAATCATTATCGAACAAGCCTCAATCAAAATGAGAGTGCCCCTTTTGTACAAAATAAGGCTACTATTTCTTTTTGTAATGTTTTCTATTAAAATAAATTATAAGCTAATATATAAATTGTACTTTTTTTTACTTCAGCACTTCACTTTGATGTGCTGGATGGCTGTTTTGTGCCAGCCTGGTAACTACAAAGTCTGAATTTCATGGAAAAGCTGAAGGTCTGGGGCATGTACACCTGGACACCCCCCCATGTATTTTCGTGAGTTCACCCCATTAATATTTATTTTTAATTTAATCAAATACAGATTAGAGAGGCAATGATTTTGTTATGGCACTGTAGTGTAGAGTATCTAGGGTTGCCACCTTTTCTGGAAAAAACTGCCGGCCTTCCTATATATTTATGATTTTTCCCTATTAATAACATTAGGCCGATAAAGTAGCCCGTATCTGCCAGGACCTACCCCTGTAGCAAGGGAGCCCTACTAACTCCAGTGTTTACCGAAGTCCTTTTGGGGCCCCAGACTTTCTGCTGCGAAGCAGGCAGGGATCCTACCCACAGCCAAAGTGGTCGGAAGCACAATACAAAAGGATCAGGCAAGGTCAAAGTCATGTCCAGGTAAGGGTCAGTGGCAGGCAGCAAGAATCAGAAGTCGAAAACCAGGCAAGAGTCAAAAACCAATATGGAATACAGGAAATAGCTTGAGTGGAGTCAGGAGAACTGAAAACCAGCTTGGGCAAAGAATCCAAACAGAAAGGGTTCTTTATTTTGAATTTTGGTGCCAATTGTGACATCAGCACGCTTGGTGACATCACAACCCCCCCGGGTGTCAATCTAGATCAGTGATCCCCAACCAGTAGCTTGTGAGCAACATGTTGTTCTCCAACCCCTTGGATGTTGCTCCCAGCGGCTCAATACAGTTTATTTTTGAATTCCTGACTTGGAGGCAAGTTTTGGTTGTATAAAAACCATGTGTACTGCCAAACAGAGCCTCAATGTAGGTTGACGATCCACATAGGGGCTACCAAATGGCCAATCACAGCACTTATTTGGCATCCCAAGAACATTTTTCATGCTTGTATTGTTCCCCAACTCCTTTTTCTTCTGAATGTTGCTCACGGGTTCAAAAAGTTGGGGATCCCTGATCAAGATTAGGGATGTAGCGAACTGTTCTGCTGCAAACTAGTTCGCGCAAACTTCGACCGTTCGCGTCCGCCGAATGTTCGCGAACGTTTGACCATTCGACCATTCGAATTCCTTCGACCGCTAAAAATCGAACGATTTCCGTTCGTTCGAACGATTGTAAGCATTCGATCGAATGAAAAGCATTCGATCGAATGGCTTCGATCGTTCGATTCGAATGAAAATCCTTCGATCGAATGATTAAAATCCTTCGATCGTTCGAATCGAATGATTTTAGCGGGTGTTCGAAGTTCGCGAACTGTCCGCGAACGTTCGCATTTTTTGCCGGTGTTCGCGAACGGCGTTCGCGAACACCAAATCGGCAGTTCGCTACATCCCTAATCAAGATGCTACACAAGAGTCATTGCGCATGCACACCTCCAAACATATGGACGCAAGTCTCATTCTGGGTGCATGTCCAAAGGAAGCCTGGGAACCAGCACGACCAAAAGTAAGTGCATGCGCCGGTCTCCCAGGGCGTCTTACAAATAGATTACTGACCAAATTAGAGTGCCCTTCCAAATTTTATCGTAAGTGTTGCTCGGGCCTACCATCCACTTCTATGGAGCAGTCTAGAGACAAGGCAAATCCACAGTTTGGGACCTCTATATTAGCAGAATACTGACATTTGCAACTCTCTATATATGTTTTGTGAACTTCCTCTCTATATTGTTTTTTTACTTTCACATTTTTTTGACCAGAATACCCAATTTAAAAGTTAGAAAGCTTTGCCTTAATATGTTTTCATTTTTCAGCAGTTAACTGTCAGCCTGACTCTAGTTAAACAATCCAGGTCTGCAGTTAATGACAGACAGATGTTTAGTGACTCAGAGAATGAAGACACCTTGAGACACATATCTTAAACAGCAGCTTTCATTAGGAGACAAAATCAGCTAAACTGTAGAAGATGTTTAGCAAAGCTGTTTGACAGAATTTTTTTTTTTAGATATTTAATTGGTTTTTTTTCTCCTCATTGCTGGGCAGAACTCATGCTGTGAGTCACAAAGTGATTCCTCTGGTCTCTCAAGCTGATTCCAGCAGGAGTCCTCAATTTGTAGTGTCCATCTGAATCATGAATCGTTATGAATATGTCATAAAGATGAATTCCAAAAATACAGATTTATGAACATCAACAACCGCCTGAATGCAAGTTTAAAGGTACAGTATAAAAGTTCCCCTTTCATACAAAAAGTGCAATATATAAAGCTTTAATTCAATGATTAGGGCTTTTTTGTAAAGGTATTGGGGCAGATTCACTAAAGGGCGAAGTGGCTAACGCTAGAGACATTTCACCAGAAATCCCATCTACAGGGACATCGCCAATTTATTAACATGTGTAGGCAACTATTCGCTAATGAACAGGACTGCTGCTAGCGTTCGTTCACAATCTATCACCAAGCGACTTTTCTCTCTGCCGAACGGTAAATTCAGTAAAGTGTGAATTTGACTGAACGTTACCTCTTTCGCCAGAGTAGACTTTTCCACCTCAGTCCAAGCGAACTGCTAAAATGAAGCTACATCTTCCTCAAGCTAATGTCAGTGACATCATATCCTGTCTGCTGAAAAATGCATTAAAGTTGTAAAAATGCTGGCGACTTGTCCTTTTTTAAGCGAGATTGCCCGCAAAAGTCCTAACTAT